>CAKAOJ020000026.1:2310000-2910000 GCA_916701645.2 Sebastolobus alascanus | reverse complement strand
ATGTGTGTGAGTGTCCGAGGGCAGGTGTGTGAATTTTTAGGTTGGGTTATGGGTTTTGATTTTTGTTTGGTTTATATGTTTTGATCAAAATTTGGGGCTTTTGATTTGCACACACCTACAACAATTTACAGCTTGGCATGTAATAAGATACGTGGACACTTAAATAAAACCATAGGCTATAGGCTTTGACAACAAAAATTATGGTCCACTTATTAACTGAAATGTAACACAAGTGTCATTCAGCAGCTTTAGTTTCACCAGGTTCACCCCAACTCGTAGCTTCACTAAACCGGTGAGCAGAAGTGAAATATAATGTTAATAATATTAAATTGAAGGTCCACTTATTATTTTATTTTTTTTTAACTTTCATCCACATGCACATTCTTCCTCAGCGGATGGAGTTTGCACAGCTGTCATTATGCGACCCAAGTAGGGAACAACTGAGCTATATTGACTGTAAGATGTAGTTAAAAGCTCCAGTAAAAGATAGTAAGTAGACCTTGAGTTACGATTTTTTTTTTTTTGTCAAATTACAGTCTCCAATGTCAGGGAGGAAAAAAAGAAAACAAATAACAAATTATCACTAATAAACCTGACAAAAAACCTGTATTTCTGCTATTTACATAAAAAGGGGTCATTCTTTCTTTATTTCCGGGGTATCAGAGCAGAGATGTTGAGTATATCAAGATAGAAATCCTCCTTTTCCTGCCGTTACAGAAGCTATGACCTTTACATCAAAACTTCATTTATATGGGTGTACCCGAATTAATAAATAATTAGAGTGACATTTATGTGTGTATTATATATTATCAGCTATAGAGTCACTCACTTTTACAAATATTTCTGACCAACACCGGAAGCTCTCTAGTTTTCATTGCCAAACCGGAAGTTAAAGAGGTTCTCCCTCTCGCTTCGCATCGTTTATCTTTGTATGTGTGAGGCCGACACACAGGCACCGGCTTTTGGAGGACAGGCAGGTAGGTACACCGAGGTTATCCATCCACTGCATCGCTTCAATCGAGTCAACGAACTTAACACAGAACCACATTGCCCCGGGACATGGACTTCGACATCAAGTGCTACATATGATTATATTTCGGTATGTTTACACTGGCTTCCGGTGTTTTTTTCTGACCTCTCCATTGTTTTTTTCGAAGCAAATAAATAAGTTAAGCGACAAAAACATGCAGCTTACTTAATGTTAAGACAACTTTACTGCTGGCTGAGCTAACTTGAACAGTTATTCCGTTTATACGGTGTTCAAATTGAAAAAGCTAATTTAGCTTTACACCGACATTGTGAAAATGAGGTTACCACAACATATTTTTTGCTTTATACAACTGTAGCCTTACTTTAGCTCATAGCTATCCAGCTAATATCAATGTATGATGTAACGTTAGTAGCCCTTATCAAAGGATTATGTGATGTTTGTGTTATTCTTTTAACTGATGAAGCTTTAAACAAGCTGCAGCGGTGTTATTGTGTAAAGGCCCACTAGAGGACGCCCTGCTACACATGGAAAGAAAACTGGGTACCACTTTCTATGCCACCCATTATTAAGGTTTTTATAAATAATGGCGTTATTGATGATTTATACCATTACCATTTATTAATGCTCAAGCCATTAAATACAAAAAACGTTTGGGTTGCCAGGTTGTGAAAAATCTCTCTGGCTGGTAAATCATTATTACTCATTAATAAAGTAAGGGTTACACGTGTCTCTTATTTATTTCTAATTAGCCATCAGTCAAGCAGTTACAGATGTTAATAAGTCAGTAATAATAAGGATATATTAAGACATGTGTCTCACTTTCTAATTAGCCAACAGCAAAACTTATTTAAAAAAAAAAAAAAGTAATTCATCTGCAATTCTAAATGTTGATAAGTTAATAAGAGGCTGTTTTTTAATAAACCATCAAGTCTTTAATTGTAAATGTTAATAAGTTATTAATATATTGATTTTGGTCCAGATGCTCTGCAGCATTTTTCTGCAAGGTCAGAGGTCAAATGGTCTATTGGAGCTTGTAGCTGGTGAACTAAAAAGCTGGAGGAGGATGAACATAACCTGACAACCCAAAATGTGCATGTATTAATAGCTTATAAGTGAACTATAAAACATTAATACATTATTTACTAAACATTAATTAAGCCAGTTGTTACAACTGAACATTTTACTCTGATAACAATATAACACGTGTTTCAAAGTTTCTCTCTTATCTCTGTAGGTAAGACAAACAGACTGAACCAAAACATGTAAGAGCCTCTCAAATCCAACATTTTGAGGATCATTGAGTGATATTATTTTTGAAAGAGTAATGTATTAACATATATATATTTTACATTTGAAGGTCGGGGTTAAAATATCATATGTCACTGCCTATGTCGGTGGGTGTCCTGTTGGTTGGCCTCCCATACTCCATCTCTCTAGCAGCCCAGTGGCTTTATGGCTGGCCCAGCAAGCCTGGATATAAGAAGTACATAGAAGCTTTAAAACCAAGGTAAGTTGTAAAATGCTGTTGATTTGTTCCTTTTTTTCTCATTAAGAAGAGTCCGTTATTAATCCCCTTTATCATGTTTGCCTTCTTCATCAGGCGAATATACTGTTTGACAAGAGCTGTCCTGGAAACTCTCAAATATCTGCAATATGGGAGACTTTACTTTCAGTGGAAGTCATGGTACATGAATGACGAAAACCGAAAGCATTATGAAAAGGTGTGTTAACGACAAGTTAGAAGGTGTCTTTGTGTGTTATACTGTACGTCTGTGTCTTTTCATTGTAGGGGCCAGACATTTTTGTAAATATCTAAAATGAAATAATCATACTGTTTAATTTGTCTCAGATTTCACCACTTGACTTGATGGAAAATGTGTTATGCAATTCCTAAAAGTTGTGTCAGAGTTCACAGTTTTGTCTGTCTGGACACAAAGGGCATCACATTTGGCCGCCGAAGCAACAAGCTGGACCTTTACCACCCTCCCAACGTGGGCCAGTCTAAAGATGTGCCTGCACCGCTGGTGGTTTTCATCTTTGGAGGTGCATGGGGCTCCGGAGATCGATCCATTTACTGTTTGCTGGCGAGGCAGATGGCTGAAGAACTGAGTGCAACTGTCATTTGTCCTGATTACTTCACCTATCCAAAGGTAAGAGCTTTAGAACAACACACAGTAGTCTTATTGGATTAAACATTTATAGCACATATGTAGAGTATGAATGACTGGAAAATGAACAGGACTTCTCATAACTCTGAACTATAGGTAAGAATTGTACTGCAGTGACTCAAACGGCAGATAAGAAATTGAATTATAGATGTTCCTGCTGTATCTGAACTGACTGCTGGTTTCTTCTGATTGCCAGGCGAACGTTTTAGGGATGGTCCAAGATATTGCTGACTGCTTGCTTTGGGCCCAAGAGAGTGGAGAGAAGTTCAACTTTGACAAAGTAAGAAGTATCTTAATGTATTCTCTGGAAATTGAGGAAAACTGTCAGACTATAATGGTAAGATCATAGGTTGGCAAGTTCATAGGAAATGAAATCATAAACCTGCAAGTAGCTCAAAATTACCAAAATCCTCTTTCATGCAGGAAAAAAAGTTGTCCAAGCATGGAGGGAAATGATGACCTCAGAGCAATTTCATGGAACCTTTAACCACACAGTTTAAACTCTTATCCTGAACAAATATTAAAACATTTTTACTTTGCAGTTTGAGTAGCACTGATCCAAAGTGTCTAATCTGTTTCTAATTTATTTACTAACTAAGATAATGATATTTTGAGAGTCCTGATCAACATTCAGCCAGTGTTCATGGTAGATAATAAGTCAACATTGTTTTTCTGTCTTTTATAGGACAACATAGTATTAATTGGCCATTCAGCGGGTGCACATTTGTGTGCACTGACCACACTGTTTCTCATTGACTCAAGAGAGGAGCTTTTCATAGAGGCCAGCAAGCTGAGGGACGTCACACTGGCGATAAGAGGAGTTATTGGTAAGGATTACTGTGCAGCACATCACCAAGTCACAGTTGCAACCATGTTTTATGCTAAAGTAAACTCAACTTTAATATCTTCCACTCCACCCCTCTTTACCATAGACACATTTTTGTCTTTTTTAGGGGAGTACAGGGGGTGTTTAGGGGGAGATAGCAGACATTAAGACACCAAGACCTTGAGGAACACCGTAGAAAAAGCCATGCTGTGATTTGGGATCAAAACTTTTGATATTTGGAGATTTCTGCAAGAATTGCATTTTTTGGTGATTGGATGGTGAGCACTTCTGTTCAGGAAACTGCTCAGAAACCCCCTTATTGTCAATCTACCTAGTAAAGCCATCCATCCTCTGAATGCTCTAGGTCTCTAGTATGTGGCTGTAAAGTTTCATGAGGCTGTGATTATCCTAGAGGTCACCACAGGTCATTTTATACAGTGAGGTCAAGTTAAAAAAAAAATGGTCTCACTAAAATGAAATGGATCCTATGGGGACTAACATCATCACACATGAATACATTTGAGCTCATTGGATCCACAAGAGTCTCAGCTTTACAGTGATACCCAATTTATGTAATTAAAGACTGTTTAGGGACCCCAGTATGGAAATACATCATTTTAGAATAGGCGAAAATAACACATTTATACTGCATGCAAAAAACTGCATTGTTTTTGACCCAAACTGCATGTGATTATCATAAAGTGGGCATGTCTGTAAAGGGGAGACTCGTGGGTACCCATTGAACCCATTTTCATTCACATATCTTGAAGTAAGAGGTCAAGGGACCCCTTTGAAAATTGCCATACCAGTTTTTCCTCGCCATAATCTAGAGTAAGTTTGGAGCGTTATTTAGCCTTATTCTGAGCCTGCTACAGCCTCTGAAAGACGGTTAAGTCGGCTGAAGTAGGACTTGACGAAGTTAATATATTTGTGTCCCACAGAGATCATTTTGTCACATGCATAAATATTCATGTTTTATTGCCTTTTGCTATGATCTGGGTTATTCAAATGCAATTTTTAATAATGAATAGGATTTGTAATCATCTGCCTCCTTCATATTTTCATGAACTTGATTGCCAGGATTTGTTTAGTTAATCTCTCGTGTTTCCCGGACAGGTCTGAGTGGCGTTTACAACATCATGGACCATTACGAGCACGAGCAGAAGCGAGCAGTCGAATATGTCTCCACCATGCATAAAGCCATGAATGGAGTGGAAAACTTTCCTTACTACTCACCAACACACTTACTGAAGGAGTTGAGCCAGGACAAACTGGACAAGTGAGACAAAAAGACAAAAATAAAATGATCTTTATGAAATCTGTTACTCATTTTGAATGCAACATTTTTCACCCACATTCTTCTCTTGTTTTCTGCCAGAGTGCCTCCGTTCGCTTTGCTCCACGGGACCCACGACATTATCGTCCCTGTTGAATCTTCCATAAAGTTCTCTGACCTTCTCACCTCGTTGTCCATAAAGGTGTCTCTCTACCTGCTGCCCAGAGTTGACCACACCGAGATAGTCACCGACCTCATGGTGCCAGACAGGCGCTTCTACCATCCCATCTACAGCTGCATCAAACAGGAGTACAGAAAACTGCTGGGAAGCTGCTGACGACCCTTCAGACCATCAGAAAAACATCCATTCATCACCCATAGTTACTGATTGTGCCATACTCTTACTTTGTTTACAATATCTGCTCTAATACCTCAAAATGAATCTGATTCAGCCTTGATTTTAACTTGATTGTGATTCCATAATAATGATTTATGTTTTGAACAGATTGTGAGTAAATCCAGGAGTTGCATCTGATTTTTTGATCTACATTATTGAAAAATAATTCTTAGTGGACTGCAATCTGGATAATATTATTCTAATATTATTTTGGAGAGAAGTGATCCAGATTGCAGAAAATGAAGTGAAGTGAAATACTCAATTGTGAAGCAATAACAGCATCATCGAGTCTTGAGAAACGAAGATCTTGAACACTGCTCTTGCTCAGCATCACAATTTATTGATCAAACGTTTCCGTCTCAAGACTCAAATGATACTTTCCAGCGCAAAAATATCAGTATTATGAAAACACAGTAAATCACAATAATACATAATATTGAAATGGGAGAACAGTTACAATCTATACCTCTGTTTTTAGACCAACTATGACTTTTTACATCGCAATGTTTTGATCATTAACTTGCATGTTTTTATTAAATTAATCATGATTTATTGTCATTTCTTTTCTTGAACAACTATTTATTGATCTCAGACACATTAAACCCACATGAAGGAACTAATGTTTATTTTGTCTTTATTATTTGACTACAAATCTCACACAAATGGATATTTTTTTGTGTATATATGTATATATGTGTGTATATATGTGTATATACGGTATATATGTATGTATATATAAGTGCATATACTTTATATGTATATATATATACATATGTGTGTGTGTGTTTTCCAAGCAGCAGCAATGACATCAGGTACAAATATAAACAATTACAAAAATCACGTATATTGTAAATTGTACAATTTTATGCTTTATATATGAAAGTACAGTGATTTTTACCACATGCGTGTACTATAAGTTTTGTATCTGAAGTGTGCTGTACATAAATATATACTTAACCACCATATAGTAAACATACAGTATAGCGTCAGTAATGGTAATAATCTGGTAGAAAACATAAATATGTATAGTTACAATGTATATAGTCACATTCAAATGCATACAGTCTGAACATGAGCATTTAATAATACATTTTACAACAAAAATTGAAATGACAGATGTTTCTATGGCTACAGTCTGCTGCAGGGACTGGGCATAAATTGGAAATTACAATATTCATAATTTCCCTTTAAGCTGGGATCGGCTCCAGCCCCCCCCCCCCGCGACCCTGAATAGGATAAGAGGTTACAGATAATGGATGGATGGATAATTTCCTTTAGAGATTAGATTGTGTTAGTGGTGCCCAGATCATACTGATCTAAATCTACAACTTTTTTCATTTAGGCTTTACCATAACATTTATATACATAATGGTTCCCCAGCTTTATTAATATTTTCTTTTGACTTGAAAACATAGCCACTTAGCAGATTAAAAAGCTGCTAAATAAATATTATTAACAGCCACCAAATGAGTGACCTGGGAACAAGCCAAAGGTATTGATGAGAAAAATAATGTCCTATTACAGAGACAGGACTGTTTTCCTCTGCAGCATCTTTATTACCCGTGTCCTCACAAAAGTAACCTTGGTGATGCTTCTTTATAAATAATAACTTCATGTCTGTCATGTCTGTCAGCTCAGCTGGCAGAGAAAGAGCTTCACAGTCTGAGGTTTGTGGGTTCAAATATCACCTGGACTGTTTGTATTTTCCTTTTGTCAACCCTCAGAGTGCTGTTTCATAGCCTTTTGCCAGGCTGCCATTATAAATAAGAATTTGTTCTTGTTTGACTTGCCTGGTTAAATAAAGGTTAAATAAAAGCACAGTCCTGCTTGGCTAAATAATCGAGCTAACATCTAACGTTAACGGAGGTTCCATTGAGTCACATTATGGTGTGTTTAAGCTCTATTAAGTAAAAATGTTGATTGGGCAAAGGTAAATTCTAGTTATCATGATGTGTTCAAATGTAATCTCGTAAAATTACATTTTTTGTCGAGAGATGAATAAATACAGTTGTTTGTAGGAGATGTTTTCATGGCAATATAAAATAGATAATAGAGAGGGAATTATGACCTGTTTAACTTCCTAATACTAGCTCTAAGCAGCTTCTAATGCATAATTAAAACTAATTATATTTTTAACTAACTGATGCCAAGGTTTTTTTTTAATCAAAGCAAATATTTAAAAAATACAATAATTTATTTCCTAAACATTTGAATTGTGTTTTATGCAAATAACCACTGTAATAACCCCAAAATAGGGCTCCCCAGAAGCTACAGTGTAATCCAAACACCGTAATTTGCCATGCATATAATGTTTTTTGTGTAAAATATATCGAACATTGAATGACATCAGATCTTGAATGATATTCCTTCATTTAGTGCATAGATTTCAAAAGTGGTAGATAAAATTTGACAAAAAAAAATAATAATAATACTTGCCTGCCACAGTGGCAGGCAGTGAAAAAAAGTTAATTTCAGACCCTGATTAAGAGTAACAAACAACCTGAGTCAAATTCCTTCCATGGATGAAGTCTATAAGGTGTGTACACTTAGGCCTACTTGGCCAATAAAGATGAATCTGATTATGATTTTCTAATCTGATTAACAACTAGTGCTTTCATCTTGATTTATTTTTTATGGGCGCTTACATGACATTTAATAAAAGCTAATATAAATCAGGTTAATTAAAATCTCTTAAAATGTCTCTTCACACATCCCTCCCTCCCTCCCTTCCTTCTTGTGGCTTTTATTTTGAAAACCGAGATGAACGTCCTTTTTTTTTTCTTTGAGAAGAACGCACGCACTCAGCTCAGTCCAGTTCAGGCTGCAGAGCTCCACACACACACACACACACACACTCAAACTGTTGTGTTTGACGGTACCGAAGCGTGAAGAAGTGAGAAACAGGTCTGTAAATATGTAACCGTACATGTCCGGTAACAGTCGCGTTTCCACCGGGAGAAGAAAGATGGACTCTGTTGTGAAAAACAGCCAGAAGAAGTTGTGTCTCCGCGGTCTGCTTTGGTGGTCGCTCCTGGTCCAACTGGCTTCGGGAGGTAACTACTTTTACACTTTTTTATTAATGAAAACAAACGCGAAATCAACTAATTTGTTGGTGCTTTCAATGCCTATTTGTTAATCATGTTAACATTTAATTATATTGGTTACCTTTGACGAGTTTCTTCCAGGTGTTTGTTGTTTTCTGACGAAAATAGTTTCACCCTGAAGGCTGCTTGAAATTGCTTTCATAACAAATCAGCATTTAGCTTTGTGTTTGGCTTGCTGTGATTTCCCTCATATGTAGCATGATATGTAGGCTACAGTACTATTTCTGTATCATCATGAGCTGCCTCCAAAAGCAGGCTTACTGTGCTATCACTTTACAGAGGATTGTTTCATGTTTTGGCTCATAGGTCTTAAAATGTTCACTTCAACAGAATTAATTAAATTCTGACTGAGGTCTGGTGGGTGGCTGCAATGTTCACCAACCATGCATAACAGCCACAATAGAAAGTCATTTTTAGCTTTTAAGCAGCATGATTCTGCATGATTTTTCTAGGCTACAGTACTATTTCTGTATCATGAGCTGCCTCCAAAAGCACTCTTACCATAGTATCACCTTACAGAGGATTGTTTAATGTTTTGGCTCATAGGTCTTAAAATGTTCAACAGAATTGATTTAATTCTGAATGAGGTCTGGTTGGTGGCTGCAATGTTTATCAACCATGCATAACAGCCACAATAGAAAGTCATTTCTAGCTTTTAAGCAGCATGATTTTCTCAAATAATAACAACAGTGTTTATCTCAGATAAATGGAAGATCTGTACACACACACACGCATGATATGCATTACTTTTACTTTATCATAGGAAGCAGGGAAATGGGACTGTGATGCCTGTAAGAGCAATCTGACTGTGACAATAACACACAAAAGAAATAGACAGTTGTCGCTCCGTTGAGAGATCTAAAGGGTCAAATATGTTTTCGAATGAGTCACAGCTTCAGATATATGTTATTTACATCCATGTGGGCATCCATTAGCCTCTCTGGTTGATGTGATCCCATGCATGTGTCATATAAATTCATCCAGGCTGTTTTCCCTGGGGATAATTAGGATTTTTTTCACGGTGACTCACTCTCAGCATATCCTTCATTGAAAATAACTGCAGTATAGACATTTATTTCACTTCAATGCATTTCAGATGTATTCCCTTAGTATTATGAAACAAGCCTTTGCTAAAACATCCACGTCCCGAGCTTTTGACAATGCATCAGCGACAGAGTGGCATGACAGTCAACAAAAACCCAAAGAGGCACTTCAGTCAAGTTGCATCTCTGATGTGTTGTATAAACTGAGCACACAGGCAGTGACAAGCGCTGGTCTCACCCCTCAAATTAACTGTAAGCGGGTGTACGCTAAAAGGTCACTGGCTTTGTTGTTGAGCGAACAGTTTGTGAAATCTCACCAAAAAGAAGAAAAAAAATGTCCCTGACGCACACAGAAACTGCCCCTGCAGACATGTAGATTACAGAACAACCTCCAAACACCTCCTGTTTCTGCTTCTTAAGGCACCCAGTCAGGTGTACGCGGGTGTGTTTATGTGTTGTTTTCGTGCTCTTTCATTTACATACCCCCCCAAAAATGTCCATGTTCAGCATGTGTCAAAAAAAGCTGAAACAACTAAACCTATCCTCCATCTTCTTAAAGCTTTTTAAGAATCCAGTATACTGTGGGGAAGACCCTTTTTGTCTTAACCAAACATGACGTTCAATCATATGACTTTAACGTCATCGTGACAACGCCAAAATACAATTGAGCATGCATGCCCATCCTTGTGAATCTAAGGGAAAAATGTTGTTGCATTCCTCTTGGTCAGTTTTTCAGAAATGCTTCCTCCCTGTTATCCACACAGAGCCAGTCAGATGAATGAACATGGTGTATAAATATGAAAGGACAATAAATTCAGTCAGTCTGACGTAAAGATCAGAAAGGATGACTAATGCTGGATGCTCTTGGCCAATCAATTAGTTTATTTCCAGCTGTATTTAGCAGTTGCTAAAGGCCCATTACACCTGACTGGTCTGGTAATTTGATTTAAACAAACAACAGGAATAACTGCAGTATTTTTTTCAATAAATAATATCTATAGATATAAAAAATGTAGGTCTGTATATCAGCTGGTAGAGCTTTGGGAGGAATCTTTGATAAAAGTAAGCACCCGCAGGATATGTCTTTAAATATATTCAAAACTTCTTCAAGCTTGTGTCTGCCCTTTACATGATTATGCAGCTGGGGTTAGTACAAAACTGTGCTATTCTATGGGCGTGCCGCGTGCACAAATAAGCACCAAAGCTCTCAGTAGTGGGGAAATATGGGATGGAAACAACGATGTGAGGTTAACTGGAAAACATGTAGCTACTTGATATGGAAGAAAGCTGGCTGACTAGAAATATTTAATTGGATTAAATATCTAAATGAATCTTGGTCAAAAGATGTGAACATTTTGTTTTACAGCTGTAGGTTTGGTAAGGTATTTATCTTAATCAATAACAAGATTAGATGATTCAGGAATAGAGGACTGCAAGGACAATCAATCATTTTGACAATCAATTTATAATTTTAAGTCACTTTTCAAGCAGAATATTCACTGGCTCCAGCTTCTCAATTGTGATAATCTGCTGTGTTTCTTTGTCTTATCTGATAGTAAACTGAATATCTTTGGGTTTTGGATGGTTGGTCGGTCAAAACAAGACATTTGAAGACGTTATTAGAATCAGAATCAGAAATACTTTATTGATCCCTGGGGGGAAATTGGGGCGTTACAGTTGCTCTTGTTCAAACATAAGAAATGTAAGAAAACAGAAATAAACGAGTACGTAACATTAAATTTTAAATAAGAATTTAAAATGTAAGTTTTGTGCATAATGCTACAATGTGTACATAATGCTAAAATATAAACAAAATGTATGCAAAGAAATATGAGTACTAAAATTAAAAATGAGAATATAAAAATTATGAAGTATGTACAAATATTTGCATTAAGACGTTATGTTGGGATTTAGGATATTCATTAATCGATAATGAAAGTAATTGTTAGTTGCAGCCCTACAAATGATCAATATTTGTTTGTTAAATGTGCTCTATATGATATTCAGAGCATTATTATAGCAGCAAGCAACTATTTGCTACGTAAAGATATAGAGTAGTAATGTCTACCTGAGCAGAGGATGAAGTCACTCTCCCTCCACGTGTGTTATAATCAGAGCTTTTCCGTGCTTTGTTGACATCGCCGGCTGTGCATGTTTTTAGTGCATGTTCGTGCATGTGAGCATTCCCCACTGGCTAGCTCACGACCACCGCTCTGTACTGCTCTCATACGGCGGTTCCAGCTGATAACACCGTCCCGAACGACGGCGCCATCGTGGAAGCGTAGCACCCGCCCTCCAGTTCCCCCTCAGGTTAACACTGTTGGCTCTGTTAGCAGTATGGCCGTTATTTTCACTGTTGGCACCGTTAGCTATGAGCCCTCGGCTCAGCCGTCGCCATGTTGAGAGCGTTGTGGAGGCAATAGAAATGCTCCCAAATTCACATTTAGCATCTATAAGATAAATTACAACAGATAAAAATATCAGTGGGCTACTGACATATAAACCAAACTTAAACTGTATAAATATAGGATAACAAAACATTAAACACACACCATTCAATTTTGAATCTGGACAGTATTCAGTCTAGAAGAAGAAGAAGACAGATTAGTTTTTTTATGTGTTCACCACTAGGGCTGCAACTAACGAATAATTTCATTGTCAATTATTTTCTCGATTAATCGATTAGTTATTTGGCCTATAAAATGGTGAAAAATATCGATCAGTGTTTCCCAAAGCGAAAGATGACGTCCTCAAATGTCTTGTGTTGTCAAAGATATTCAGTTTACTGTCATAGAGTAAAGAAACTAGAGAAAATATTCACATTTAAGAAGCTGGAATCAGAATTATAACTTTTTTTCTTAAAAAATGACTCAACCCGATGAATCGATTATCAAAATATTTGGCAATTAATGTAATAGTTGACAACTAATTGATTTATCATTGGAGCTCTAGTTACCACAGGTTGCATGTACTGTTTGAAGATTGATTTATATTGTGTTTTTTGTCTCTCTGCTATCAGCTCCTGTTGATTGCTGACTGTATATTGATATGGCTGGAGGGCTGATTTACATGCTTTACTGGTCTAATTGTGTTAATTTATACTGCACAGTCCATACGGATTGAATTTGGTTAAGCAAACTACCCATTAGTGCATTAACCCTTTTAGGAGTAACAACAATGCATTAACTCACATTAACTTTATCTAGCCTCCCCATTGAGTCACTCTGGCCCATTAGCAGCACTCCGTTCTGGCCCCAGGTCACGAGCCACAAATTAATCAAACGTGGAATAGACAGAGGCGAAGGTGTTTGTTAACCTTTGGATATGCGTGGGAGTTCTGGAGCTCATTAAAAGCTGAGCTGGTGGTGCCCGGGCATGAAGGCTTGGATGAGAAAGCTTCAGAGTGCGTTAGGCCAGATTACAGGGTGATGTGAGATGGCTGCGAGGTGAGGTAGAAGAAACAGCTGGGTCCGTCCGCCACGTTGTTTCTGGAACATGAGGCCACGGACAATGTGGGGACGTCAGAGCGTTTCATGTTCAGGTTGAAGGTTCCTGTCAGGGCAGGGCAGGCCCGAACATGTCTGACTCCCTCCGAGCTCACCTCCACATCCTCTGCCTCAGTTTGTACACCGCTGTTGTGGCATCACAGTCAAATAGCTTTAAAATTCAGTTATGTCATTCCTATGTTTTTGGACAGTCCGTGAACAACTCTCTCTCCTGAGCAGAGACATAAACCTGCAATTCTGTCCCAATGCACAGGTTTTCATTCATCCTAAAGATGGTTATTATTCTACATGTAAAGATTTAGCGCTTCATAATTGCACTCCTCACACTTGGATGCATGTAATCATTATTGTACAAACACAGCAGGCCCACCAGGAAGGCTAAACTCAGCGGAGACTCTTACAAGCATTCTTTTAAATCAGGTGAGGTATAATTTGTGTGTGTAATAAAGCTCTGTGTGTGTGTGTGTGTGTTGTGTGTGTGTGTGTGTGTGTGTGTGTGTGTGTGTGTGTGTGCGCTTCCCACGTGCACAGACTCGGCTCCACTTGTAAAGAACAACCAGGATGATAAATAGCCTGACTTTTATATCTAAATGTCACGTGTTGGCTATATTAAGACCACAATGCTTGACTTGACTTGCTCTGTGTTTGCTGTATTCGCTGCTACTGTACTTTCTGTTGCAGTTCTCCTTCATACTCAGAGTGTTACGCCTTGATTTAACAGGCTGCAACAGACAGTAAACACCACATTTGAACACATTCGTAAATCTTTACCTCTCTTATGTATCTTTCTCCAGCTTCCTTCTATGGCGACGGCTTTGTGCAGCTCAAGGCAACGGAGTCGTCCGACCATAACACACTCCGCGTTCGCTTCCGAACCTCCAGTACCAACGGTCTGCTGTTTCTCGCCGCCGGCCAGACGGACTACTTTCTACTTGAGCTCCATGCTGGTCGCCTGCAGGTGGGTACATCCATGGCCCCAGCGCATGAGCATATGTGCTCAAGCATACATGAGCGCACACATGCACATGCGCATGTATGTACAGTCGTACAATACACACACAGATCTTTGTGCTTGACCACATGTACGCGTATAGAAAGACACGACACTCGCGCTGACCACCGTAAGCTACGGCTCTCCATCGCAGCTGACAGTGTCGGTCTTTCGACACAGTAACACAAGCAGACAAGCCTGCGTGGTGTGAGCTGAGTGTTAACATACCAGTCACTTGTCACAGTGGAAGCTAGGAGAATATGAGAGCAGCAGATCGTTGTGTCTATTGTGTTTGAGTAATTAATTGATCACTGTGTGATTATATACTGTATAAGTTCGCCAGATGTTTTGTGACTTGATCACAGTGCAACACACGTCTGCCTCATACCGCCTCTCCCAACTGTCTTATAATGTTCTTGAGTCATCAGTACTGCTTATATGCACTTGCTTTCACTATATGGCACTGTAATCCCTCTATAATATAATGTAATATAGGGCTGCAACTAATTATTATTTTATATATTGATTGTTATTGTTAAAGGAACAGTGTGTAGCATTTTTGGGGGATCTATTAGCAGAAATGGAATATAATATTGATAAGTATGTTTTCTTTAGTGTATAATCACCTGAAAATAAGAATTGTTGTGTTTTCGTTACCTTAGAATGAGCCATTTATATCTACATACAGAGTGGGTCCTTTTCATGGAGCTGTCCGCCATGTTTCTACAGTAGCCCAGAACAGACAAACCAAACACTGGCTCTAGAGAGGGACATTCGCATTTTTGCCTCGGCCACCGTAGTTCTCCTACACGCTCGGCACACGGAAGAAGTTTCAGTTGGTTGCAATCTGCAACTGGTTGCAACTCTGCAAATCCTACACACTGCATCCATGAAATGTCAAACAAATATGAAAAAATGTCCATCACAATTTCTCAGAGCCCAAAGTGACGTCTTCAAATGTCTTGTTTTGTCTGACCAACAGTCCAAAACCCAACCATATTTAATTTAGAATGATATAAAACAGCAGAGCACAAATCCTCATATCTGAGAAGCTGGAACCAACAAATTTGGGACATTTTTGTAAATACAATAATTATTGAAATTATTAATTGTCGACAAATCATTTCAGCTCTGATTTAATATACAGGTATGATGCTCTTTATATAATGTTGTATGCTATAATATAAAGAGGATATTCTTCACTTTATTTGTCATTTTATTATCAACTCTTTCACTTACTTTTTCCATAAATATGTCTGCCAGTAACTGCAGTGCATTTTGCTCAATTTAAGGCTTAGTCAGTTGGAAATCATGATGTAATTAATTTCAAAAAGCTCAAATTCACATAACTTTTCTAGTTCTTTAGAAAGTTACTAAGAATTAAAATATGTACCTATCAATTTCGTTGTTTCCCAAGGCACTGAATTCCACAGTAGAATAAGCTTAAATTACTAGGTCAGAAAAATTATGAGAAGCCAGCTTAAATTAAAATTCATTTGAATTCATCTAAAACTGTGTGCCAGCAGTAAAAAAAGACTAATGTAATCTAATAATGTGGCTCTAAATATACATAACGTGCAATACACAATTCTGGCAATTTACTTCTAATTCAAAAAATGTGTTTACCTTGGGCACAGTTAAGAGATTTAGGATGGGTTTGTGTCCCAAGTCGGGTGCACTATTTTTAGCCCACAACACAAGTCTTTCTGGCAGGATTTAAGGGTGAAATACATTTGTCACCTCAAGACTGTTCTAAAGCATCCTGTAAGCAGCTCTGCAGGCTAAATCAGCACACACAATGGACAGACGTACCGTGGGAAGCCTTTTAAATATGCAGACACATTCATAAGAAACAGAAGTCCCGAGATATGCATTATATCTTTTGTGCAAGAAACTCAAGAAATCCTTGTGGCTAAGCTTCTATTCGTGTCAGACTTGTGCTAACGGGAATGAATCACACTGTCGACTGTGTTGCATTGTCGTACTTCAGTGAGCACGAGGAGTGAACTGCTCGTCCCTGTGCCTTAAACTGGCACAGGTCACCAAATAATTTTTTTGTTCATCCGCACAAGTTATCCCCGGGCTTGGGGTCTCATTGCATGTGAGTCAGACATGAGCGTCGCTCTCTGGAAACCCATGCATGAATAGCAGGGACTCAGCAGCAAGCCTTGACAAGCATGTCATCTAAGTGCAGCATTAGTTTGAGATGGTGACATGATGCTCTGCGGACATAGCTGAAGGCAAAGAGATAATAGTTCTCTTCCTGCTTTAGATCACAGACAAAGCTCTCTGTTATAACAGCAGGTGACATCATGGAATATAAGCAGTCTAAATCCGCTGTTTTCCTTTCCAGGTGTCACAGTGTCTACATTAATCATTTAATTATAACGTTATAGGTTATAGAAACCGTAGTTTCATCTGATATTATGAAAATATTTTAAGAATCTGTAGATTATTTTTTGTTCAGTAGGCTTCAACCTCTAGGGACTATGAATGTCTGTACCAAAGTTTCATGGCAATCCATCGAATAGTTCTTGAGATATTTTAGTGTGGACCAAAGTGGTGGACCCAACTGACCAACACTGCCATTCCTAGAGGCATGTTGCTAGAGTAACAGCAATCATATTGAATGTGGGACATCACAATAAGATATCTATTCTAAACTGATAAACTTGAATTTAATTTAAAATGCTTAGATCACTATGTGCAGTTACCTTTTATTCCTCTAATATAGTATATTTTGTAATCCAGTTGTTTTGTTTCTTCTCTTAGCTGAAACTGGACCTTGGATCGGGGGAGCTAGTGTTACAGTCGGAGAGAGGCACCCAGCTCAATGACCTGGCCTGGCACTCTGTGGAGGTCCGCCATGTGCTGCACAACATCACTCTGACTGTAAATAAGAACTCTCACACGGATGTAAAACTACCAGGCTCCCATCACAATCTCCACATCTTGGATGGGCTCTATGTTGGAGGCTCAGGAGGCCTGGACAGACTTTACCTCCCCAGGGACCTGAACGGCTTCAGAGGCTGCATGGAGGAGGTGGTCTTCAACGAACATGACTTGTTGTCATCACTGAGGCCGTATACCGGATTCAAGAATGTCTATGAGGTGTCTTTAGGCTGTAGTCCCCAATTCTTTGCCACTGAGGAAGACCCTATCAGCTTCTTCAGCTCCAGGGCTTACATTTCTCTTCCAACCTGGAACGCACAGCAGGAAGCGATATTCAAGTGTGTCGTGCACACTTCAGCCAAAGAGGGAATTATCTTGTACAATTCAGCCAGAGAGGGGGACTTTGTTGCGGTGGAGATTCAGGAAGGTTTGCCAGTAGCCATTGTTGGTAAAGGTGGAACCAAAACCGAGCTTCGATCCCTCACATTTATCAACGACAGGAAATGGCATTCTATCAAGTTGTATTTCAGTTCCCAAAGCCTTGAGCTTACTGTTGATGGAGAGATGGTGAAAAGTAGCATTAGCTCTCGTTCAAAGGGGCTTCAGCTTAAAGGTTATCTTTTTGTCGGAGGTATTGATGACGGCACCAGATCAGAAGTCAGAAAGGTGGGGCTTGTATCTGTGTCTGGAAAGCGTGTCAGAGGAGGTTCCTTTAAAGGATGTTTGAAGAACATTGAAGTCAACGGAGTGAAAACGGGTCTCTCCAATGCTGTAGTCACCAAGGATATCTCAGTTGGTTGTGAGCCAGAGAAGGAACCAGAACCATCGACCACTGTGAGTCCAACAAGAGGTCCAGGATCCCTCCTCTTTCACTTGGTGACACCAACACCGTCCCTTCACACGTCCACCCTCGCAAGGGGCTTGGACAGAAAGTATGGCTCGAATTTTGTGCAGCTCAAAAACCTCGTGGTCCAGGAAGGCGGTCGAGCATCTCTCGAGGCCAAACACATCAAGGTACTCTTGGACTTCAAGAAGCTTGGCATTCGACAGTCTCAGATCGTGTTCCGAATTCGGGAGCAACCAAATCGTGGTCAGATAAGGCTTGATGTCGATCAGGACCAAGAGGAGAACACCTTCAGCATGTTGGACCTTTGGCATGAACGAGTGATGTATATCCATGGAGGCTCCGAGGAACCAGATGACTTCTTCATGTTTTCAATTTATTCTAGCAGTAGAAAACAAGTCCCTGATTATCTGAAGAGCAACAAATTGTACCGCTACAATATTACTGTGACACCCACCAACGATGCGCCTGAATTGAGTCTCCCTGAAGGAAATCTCTTTGTCCTGTTGGAGAACTCAAAGAAACGCCTCACCACTGATGTTCTGAAGGCCACAGACATCGACAGCAGCCACACCGACCTTGTCTTCTCTGTGCTTGGGAACCTGAACGCTGATGCAGGATATTTGGAAATTGAAAACAAGCCTGGCAAGGCAGTGACCTCATTCTCATATTTAGACTTGGAGGAACTCAGGGTGTACTATGTTCACACGGGGGTTCGAAACTCAAGGATCGTTCTCAGAGTTAGCGATGGAGAAAAGGTCAGCAACACTGTGGTTCTACGGGTCATGGCTGTTGCACTGGAGTATAAGATTGCCAACAACACAGGCCTTGAGATCATTCAAGGAGAGACGGCTATACTTGGTTCAAAGCAGCTGGCTGTGCAAACCAATGCTGTGAAACAAGTTGTAGACATCCGGTATGATATCATTGAACACCCTCAGTATGGAGAACTCCAGAGACTTCACTCAAGCGGTGAATGGAGGCCTACTGACTCATTTTCCCAAAGGCTTCTCGAAAAAGAGCGCCT
Organism: Sebastolobus alascanus; assembly: GCA_916701645.2. Taxonomy (NCBI): domain Eukaryota; kingdom Metazoa; phylum Chordata; class Actinopteri; order Perciformes; family Sebastidae; genus Sebastolobus; species Sebastolobus alascanus. The sequence continues at coordinate 2,890,935 of CAKAOJ020000026.1, read as the reverse complement.
GAGATATGTTAGCACTTATCGAGACATCCAGACATCCAACGCCACTGATTACTTTAAGAGCAAAGTTAATGTGGCTACAAGGGCAACCACTGAAATACTCTTCCCTATCACTGTGAAGTGGGTGAAGTACCACCTGGTGAGGAATGTTATAATAGACATGGATAAAGTTAGAAAAGTGACACTGGACTCAGAGTATCTTTTTGCCATAACTGAAGGTGTGACCCTCTCAGAGGATGAACTTTATTTTCGGGTTCTCACCACACCAAAGAAAGGGAAACTCCTGCTCGGCACCACAGCCTTGAGCAAAAACTCAACCTTCAGCCAAAGAGATGTAACAGATCTAAAAGTACATTACGAGCTTGTCGACAGGCCTTATGAAGATACAAGTGACCGGTTCAAATTTCAGCTGGTTTCCAAACATGCTCACTCACAATACTATGATTTCCGGTTTTCCATTAAAGCTGATGTCAACAGCGTGTTTATGAGAAACGATGGACTCTCACTTCTGGAAGGAGAAAGTAAACTTATCACAAAAGATGACCTGTTTGCAGAGACTTTGAGTACAAAGGATATGTACTACACAGTAATAAGCAGCCCCAAACATGGGAAGCTGGCCCGTATTAGTCAGTCAAATTCCAATGCTAGCTACGACAACATCCTAACCTTTAGTAATCAGGATATATTAGAGGAACGGATAATGTACATCCATGATGACAGTGAAACAACTCAAGACGAGTTCACTTTCATAGCCTCCACCAGCCAAGGGTTCAAATCCTCAATCACAGGAGATGAAATTGGCTCCAAAGAGGGAGTTTTCAACATATCTATTCAGCTAGTCAATGACCAAAAGCCGATACGTGTTATTGATAAAGTGTTCCATGTAGCAAGGGATGGACAGAAGCTACTCACCATAGAGGATTTGCGTTATCATGATGCAGACTCTGATTTTGATGATGGCCACTTGATTTACACTCGACGTGGAATCCCGATGGGAGACCTAGTGCTGGTTAATGACACCACTCATCGGCTGTTCCAGTTTCGACAGAAGGATTTGGAAGAAAAGCGAGTGTTGTTCATTCACAAAGGTGTGAGTACGGGCAGGTTTGTGCTCTTTGTCTCAGATGGAAAACATTTTGTGTCGAGCCTTTTAGACATCAGTGCACATGACCCTTTCTTGAGGGTCGGCAACAACACTGGCCTGCTGGTTCAGAAGGGCCAGTCAGTAACCTTTTCCACAAGTAATTTTAGTGTCAGATCAAATTTGGACATCAGAGATGACCAGGAGGTCGTCTTCAAGTTGGATGGGGCTCCCAAGTATGGAGGATTGTATTGCAATGAAACAAAAGTGGAGTCATTCTTACAGTCTGACTTTAAGGATGGGCTGATCTCCTATCAGCACAATGACAGCAAACACCTTGCAGACTATTTCAACTTAACAGTGAAAGCTAAAGGTCTTCAACTGGCAGTGAGGATCAATGTGAAGGTTTACCTGGAGAGTCATCAGAGGCCACCCATTGTGCTGCATCACAACATCCTACTGGTGGAAGAGGGGAAACCAGTGAAGATCAGCGGAACTAAACTAGAGGTGAGTGTTTCAGAGAGAGAGAGTTTTTGGTCATAAATTTTTATTTTGGTTCTAATTATATGAATACGCCAATACCATCTTTTTTTTATTAATATTGCAATTTTAATGTTTTAAATATCACTAGGGCTGCAACTAACAATTATCTTCATTGTCGATTAATCTGTTGATTATTTTCCTGATTAATTAGTTGTTTGGTCTAAATGTCAGAAAATGGTGAAAAATGGTGATCAGTGTTTCCCAAAGACTATCCTCACCTTTACAGATGGGAATAATGAAAATAATAATAATAATAATAATTATTATTATTAATAATAATAATAATAATAATAATAATAATAATAATAATAATAATAATATGTGTAATATTACACAACAACGTTTGTCAGACAATTTAAACTATAATAAAAGGACAGTACCATAGTATTGTTGCAGTGAAATAACAGTTTTTAATGCTCTGTTTTTTTAAGGCTTCTGAAAGGGTAGAAACTGAATGCTGACCAGTCTTTGTTTTACAATGATGCCATGTTACACTGAGAGCAAAATGAAAACTAAACTTCACTGACGCATGGAACATTTCAAATTTAACCAGTGAATATGTTTTTTTCTGATTGCTGCAGGTCACTCATGAGGACAACCTGCCATCTGAGATTGTGTTCACAGTCAAGGTAGCCCCGTCTCATGGCTATATCCGGCGTTTTGTCGAAGCGGAGGAGCGCTACGTCGGAACTAAACTGTCCCCTGTCAAGACTTTTACTCAAGAGGACATTAACAGCGGGAACATCCAGTACATGCAGGTGGAGCCCAACAAAGTGAACGACACCTTCATCCTCGACGCCACCAACGGGGTGACTGACGTCAACGACATTAGGATGTCTGTTGACATCATCCCACGCCTCATCCCTCTTCAGGTCTCCAATTTCACGCTGAACGAGGGCGCCTCAAAGGCACTGACGCAGGACGTGCTCAAAGTCACCAACCGACACTTTTCTGGAATCAACTTCCTGTATAGTTTGACTGAGCCCCCGCAGCGTGGTCACGTTGAGCACTCTCGACACCCCGGTGTGGCCATAACGTCTTTCACCAGGAGGCAGGTGAGATATTCTGACAGACACTCTTATAGTTGCTGCTAGAGCTGCAACTAACAATTATCTAAATTGTTGATTAATCTATTTTCTCGATTAATCGATAGTTGTTTGGTCTCTAAAATGGTGAAGAATGTTGATCAGTGTTTCCCAAAGCCCAAGATGACGTACTCAAATGTCTCGTTTTGTCCACAACTCAAAGATATTCAGTTTACTGTCATAGAGGAGTAAAGAAACCAGAAAATATTCACATTTAAGAAGCTGGAATCAGAGATTTATGACTTTTTTTTCTTAAAAAATTACTCACATTGATTAATCGATTATCAAAATAGTTAGCAGTTAATTTAACACCTAATCGATTAATAGTTGCAGTTCTTTGTTTTTTTGTTTTTCATGATCATTGCCATTTTACAGGCATAAAAATGTTTTTCTCAAATTTGACCCAAGTGTACAGGTGTTTTGTAACCTAAAATGCACTAATTAATAAATTAATTTAATGCTGTATCGCAATATTAAGAATAATTTGATCAGACTGCTCGATTGATGGATAAATAATTGGATTGATTGTTATTGCAGTAAGTAATTCTGAAGCCACGGGGCTCATGTCATGTCAGGGCACATGTCCACTGCCAATTTACAGTTTATTTTTTCTCAAATTTGATCCTAATCAACAGGTACGTTTTTACAATGTGTGTAACCTAAAATTCATCCTTAATTAAATCACAACATTAAAGGAAATAAAAAATAGCATTACCCTGGGTTGACCCCCTTTTCATCTCCCCCTGCCCCAGCTGGAATCTTTCTATTTTATTTCTGTCGTGTTTGTGCTCTTAATTAATTTCTAAAATTGTACAAAGCAGTGTTGTTTTAGTTTTTGTCCCTGTATGCATGCTATGTCATGGAATAAGAGAGAGTTGTAACCCCAAGAGTCACAAATCATTATAGTGTTTTGGAATAAATCTTTGCAGCTTTAATCTCAATTATTTCCATGATCTTTTAATTAGGTGGAGCACGAATTCATTTACTACGTCCACGACAGCAGCGAAACCTTAGCTGACAACTTCACCGTGGTGGCCAATGACACGGGCCTGAGGAAGCAGAGCGCAGCCCAGACGGTGTACATCCAGGTTTCAGCTGTCAACGATGAGCCTCCTGTTATTACAGCCAACAGGGTCCTCAGGGTGAGTCGGCACTGCTGCTCTATATTTAACTTTTTTTTTTTTTTGACTAGCAGGTCTGGCACCATAACTTACTGTCAGATAATTTTCATGTGGGCAGTGTAGTTGCCATGGCTGGCTGGCTGGCTGGCTGGATTAGGGAAACTATGTTTGCTATGCAGAGGAGGGTCCAGGGTGGCTGGAAGCACACCACAGACATTGACATACATTTGGAGGTGCCTGGGATTTGTAGGAAGGCCTGTTATGGTGCTAAGGAGTTAAGCTTTCAATCTAATTCTCCTGGTATTGAAATAAAGCATTGCTTTTTGGTGGGTCGGTTGCCAGCAATGTTGCTTCAGTGAATTGAAAAGGGAGCTGCTGTTTTGCGTAGTCTGGGTTGATTTGGAATTATTTCATAGGCTTCTTATGAATACAAAAGAGTTTAAATCAAATGGAAAATAACCCACAGGCGTTACACGGACAGAAGGCATCGCTGCTGAAAATATGTGGCTTGAATTTAGTCCACTTCACAGGCGTCCTAGTGTTGAGTGGCGTGATGGCACGGCCTGGAAATAGCAAACACTGCGACCTCTACCTCACATCTCTCGTCACTATCTGCTCATCCACAGAAACCCCGCTGGTTATTTAATACCCATCTGTGAAGTGCACTTCTACTCGCATACATTTTAAATATGTTGTAAATTAGAGAGAACTTGTCGTGTGTGTCCAAGTGCTGAGCAGTGCTGACTTGTTCTCTGTCAGCTTCAGTGGCTGGAGTTGGTAGAGGTCCAGCTGGAAAGAGAGGCTGAAGTATAGGTCTCTATTGTCTGTGCTGCTTTGCCCCAAATGCCTCAAATTCCTCGGGGTTCCTACAGACTCAGAAGAGCGACTTCTACTTCGGGAAGCCAGTTGAATTACAGTATAAATTCAAAATATTTTCAAAAGGAAGCTGTTTATGACTTTTGGTGATAGTCACTTACAAACTGGTCTGCACATATTGATGATTGGTTTCATCATTAGTCATTATTTTACTAGATGTTAGGTGGAGGGTCTGGATTTTGTCCACAAGGTGGCTCTGCACCACTGCACTTCATGAAACATGTACTGTGGAACAATCACAGAGTTATTTATTTATTCCTATATAATTCATTGGAAAGTTAATTTTGAAACGGCTTTGATGTTTATATTTAAAAAGGACTCGTCACATTTTTATTCATCAATTAATGCCACAGGGATTGTCTTTATGTGTTATATAAGATTGAAAATGCTGAATACACCCTGAATTAAAAATAATCTGCCGTGAAATGGATAAATTTGTCTTAAAAATACAAAATATTTTGTCAAAAATGAAACAAAACAGACAAAAGAAACATCATCCAATTATTTAGGTTTTAAAATAACTTGATCTATCTATCTGTACTGCAGAATCTGCAGACAGCCCACTAGAAATGTTTTGATTTTGTAGTTGTGGCAGTACTAACACGTATGCTGTTTCTGTTTTCCAAGGTCTGTGACAGGCATCTAGATATAATGCCTTCACAGTGGCACATGTCAGCACTCTGTGGTGGTTTTCTGAGATGGAATTAAACATTGTTTTACTGTCAGGGTTTTAAAATGGGTCTTCAATTAATTGAGTTGTCACATAGTGAGCAGAGTCTCCTGAGTTTTATCTAATGTGACCTCCTGACAACAGGAGGGAAGCTTAAAGGGATAGTTTGTGTTGAAGTGGGATTGTATGAGGTACTTATCCATAGTCGGTGTATTAGCTACAGTAGATGACGGTCGGCACGCCACCAGTTTGGAGAAATGAGAGGAGTTACCTCACCGTAGCAAAGCAATGTACTGTTGTGGATGGGGGCAGCATTTGAACATATTTTAGCCTCCTAAAAGAGAGGCCCACCTAAAAAAATCAATATTTGTTTAAGTGTATGCTATATTTAGAACATTTTCCCCACTTTACCTTGCCGTCAGACAGCCCTTTCAGACGGGGAACTGATGCCGTTATCTATGCTCTAGCCAAAGCCACCAAACTCCATTGAAAAAAAACTGTAATTTACCTTGCAGACCATGGGATTTGCTGGTCTACCGCTGCCTTGATTGGTTAGTTTGTTCGTGTTATCATGTGACTTCGGTTAGTTCGGCTTCACCAAAGTCACACAATAACACAAACAAACTAACTGATCGAGGCAGCGGTAGACCAGCAACTCCCATGTTCTGCAAGGTAAAATTACTGTGGTTTTTCAATGGAGTCTGGTTGCTTTGGTGAGAGCATAGATAACAGCTTCAGTTCCCCGTTGGAAAGGGCTGTCTCACGGCAAGGTAAACCGGTGGAAATATTTTAAATATAGAGTACATTTAGACAGATTTATTTAGCTGGGCCTTTCTTTTAGGTGTAAAATAAAAACAGTTGAGGTTTGTCACTCAAGACTCACAGGAATTCAAATCCAAAAATGTGAGTGTGGTGAAGTTTGTTTCGTTTAAAAACCTGACTGTGATCTCCATCAGTAAAGCTGCAGCCTGATGAGCAGCGGACACCCCGTCATGTTTGAGAGACTGATCTTGACTCAAAGGGGCTCTTTGTGCAAATTGATCTCATGTGTCTTTCCTTTGAATTTGGTGAGTCACTCTGATGTTGTTCCTCAGACTGATCCTGCTGTGACTTCCTGTTAAATGGGGGATTATTGGAGGTGTAGTCATTTCCCGCTAGACGAACACACACACTCACACGCGTGGCAAGTGTTCTCATGTGGCAAGACGTTAATGCTGTGGGACCAATGCGATGTGTCTGGTTTCCCCATGTGGTGGGTGAACGTTGGGTTTGCAGGTGCTAATTGAAAAAGTATCCCGTGCTTCTCTTCCAGTCAGTAACACTTACAGCCAAGTGAGAGGACAGCTACACGCGAGCCTTTAATTTTGTCATTTTAGGCTTTAGACTCCAGTGCACCCAATATTTAGTGTTTTTAAAAGAAACCCACCCTCAGATTGTCTCACACTCATGTATCATTTGATGTTTGTGGTGGGCTATACATCCCTGCAGCTGTTTTTTTGCACCCACTTGTCGTCGCCCTGCGATGCTCACACTGCGGTCTGTGATCACTGACATTTCTCACATTAACCAACTGTCATAGAGCAGCGGTGGGAACTTGCCAACAAAAATGCTTGCTAGTTAGCTTTTGTGTTAACACTGAGGTGTTACTGTGATCACACCCTATAAAATAAAAGCTGCATATCTTGTGGCTGCATTTCATGTCAGCATGGCCTACTCAAAGACTGCTCCAACAGGAAACTCATATGTATAAAAAGTACTGGCTGTCCTTTTGTATAGTTCAGTGGAATATAATTCCAATTCACATCAGACAACTAAACACTTAAATTATCTATTTATATTTACTTTACTTATATGTCCTGCTTGTCTGCAATGTTGTTTTCAATGTCACTACTGCTTCTACTGCTTTTAACACTTGTTTTTCATTTTCCAACATTTAAACTGCACGCCCTGTTTTATGTTTTTGTTCTGATGTTGTTTAGGAAGCCTTTAAACTGCATGCCCTGTTTTTGTTTCTGTTCTTGATGTATTTTAGGAAGCACTTTGTAACACCATGGCCAGAGACTACAGATGAAAAATAGCCTTTTGGCTAATTCTGGCATCTTTTATACCATGTGTATTTATTAATTTGCACTGTCCCTTCTCAAATACACTAAACTATACTAAAACATAAAAGTATATTCAAGACCATGAACTCTCAACGTTTATTGTAACCCTTAAAGCTGCTATAATCAATGTTTGTATTTTGAAGAGGGTCAAATGACTACGTGTTATGTGAAACCTGCAGATAATTATTACTTCCCTTCAATTCCCCTCAGCTCTACAGAGCATCTCGGTGTCTTTCAGCTCATTGTTTTTGTTTTCCGGCCTATAACTTTTGGTTCACTCTCACCGCTTTCATCAGTGTCATGTCCAGACGCAGCAGGAAGCTGTTTTCAGCAAAAAAGCTCTAAAAACTCACTAGCGGCTAGCTGGTGAACATTGTGGAACATTTAGCAGCTAAAGAGAGAGATATTGAGTGAATATTGGACTTACATTCACCAGGTGGCCAGAAACATGGCTCCAAATGTAAGATAATGTTGCCTCGTATCTGCTGAATTTGTAAATAACCGACCTTTTACTATGTTTTTCTGTATCAGCTTCATAAGGTGATTATATGACAGTGTTTGCAACTTGTTTCCAGTAACCCAAAGTTGCCAAAGTACTTGTCACAATATCAGACCTTCACTACACTATTATCGTGGCCAAAAGAATTCACGATAACCACGATAACGACGAAATCTATCAGTCAAATTCATCTTTAACTTTGTTTATTGTGCATTTTGTCTCTTTTTTTTTGGCAAGTTAATACACTCAAAATAGGAGTGTAGGGAGGTGGAGAGAGATTGTGTATCCATAACTCTATATATAAAATTATTTAAGGGGTGCTGGATTACTTACACAATATAAGGTTATGGTACATATTATCATATGTGTATTATTAACATGATACCAATATTTTATTTTTAAACATCACGGTTATCGTCAGTACCGGTATACCCCTAATATTACTTTATATATTTTGTAACAGCAGGCATTTATCACCAATACTAACAGGCCTCACAGAAGATCACAGTCACAGAAGACATGTTGAGAGGAGGAAAAGGTGTTAATAATAAAATGAATAATGGCTGAATACCATTTAGCTGCTTCAGTTTCAGGGTCCGTGTAATGCTTGTGGGTTATTTTCTCTTCGATTTAAACTATTTTGTATTCATAAGAAGCTTTCGAAATAATTTCCAGTCAACCCAAACGATGTATATATTGTGCATGCTGGCTCACTGTCACGCTGTCACGGCTTACTGGGACACTTGAACAGAACCGAGTCGTTGTTAATGTTAGTAAGTTAACACCTGTGCGTTTCCTGCTATGACGAGTCAAAATGTCTGCAGTGAAAAAGGCCAATTCAAGTAATCAGATTTAAGAAGATGATTTTTGTCCTCTCATTACAGTAATTACTGTGCAATCATAACCTGTGTGAGGGACAGTGGCGTGTTATGTAATAGTTTGCTCCGGCCTGGAGAATAGAGGCTCATCCTTTGTTGTCAAGTGTCTGTGCGGTTCAGTAGTTATGTGCTCTGTGTGTCAATGAGTTCCTCTGTTCCTTCGTGTTAGCTCGAGGCTTTTGAGTTTACATGGAAGCAGGACCTTAACTCGCCAACACTCTGCAGTACACCCAACTGTGTGTTTACAATCTCTATGCCTATATATAGTCCTGAGATGTCCTTTATTTGAATTATGTAGTTGAACGGGGACTTGAGTGATGCTCAGAGTGACATCTTTCCATGGGTTGTTATAGTCTTGCCATCTTTAGGTACGTCGGTTAGAGATTGTGTTCAATTCTGCTTGGTTGGATGATGTACTGCGCCGCACAGTGGAAAATGAGGGGAGAAAAACATGTGAAATATCCTCGGAGCTGGACTCACGCCCACAGCATCCGGGGTCCATTGTATGTGATGATGAATGACGTTTCCGTTGGTCTTTGATGTGTCTCGCTTCCTTCTCAGTTGTATTATATCCGAGCAGAAAGTAGGTGTTACATAGCTGCTCTACAAGTGATCCTGTTCTATCCTACAGACAATCTTGTTTAATATTGAATAAGGGGGATTTCTTCGAAGACTGGCATCCACAAATAGAAAAAAAAGCTTTAATATAGCAACTCTTTTGCCCCATTGTATAACAAAACATGACAGTATTTCATTCCATCTATCAAAATAAATGTCAAACTGGCATTTGGCTGTCAAATCCTGTTAGCCTCTACATCCTGAGCCGTGTCAAACAAAACGTCTCTGTTCCCTCTTGTTCCTGGAGGTCAACATGGAGATAACAGATGGCACCTGCTGTGTCCTTGTTCGTCTTGTGTCCAGGTCTGGGTATCCTCAGTGACAGAGATCAGGCCGGAGGATCTGAGAGCGCAGGATCTGGATACACCCCCAGAGGAGCTGCACTTCATGGTGATGCCCCCCAGCAACGGACACCTGGCCCTGAAGAGCGCCCCCATGAAGGCAGTGCTCAACTTCACCCAGGAACACATCGACCAGGGGCAGCTACTGTTTGTTCACAAAGGTAAAATCTGTATCTTTTTATCACCTACTGAAGTATAAAACACCTTTCATTCATTCTTTCAACCTTTATTTATACTCGACTTTACAATGACATTGAGTCAATTACAAAAACAAAGAGAAGAAAAACGACAACAATGAGATATACAAACGGAGAAGAGGCAATACCATTATAATAATAGCAAAAGGAAAATAGCTAAATAAAATACAGAATGTACAAAAGCCCTAGAATTTTGCAATTACAATAGATGATTTGACAGATTAAAATATAAAAGAAAACACAGTTATCTAAAACAATTACAAGGAGAAGTTGGAGATTTAAGATCAAATCACTTCCGAACACTTGAGAAGTCGGAAGAAACTTGGAAATGTTGTTTGATTTAATTTTTATTTTGCATGTATACATGTAATATAACAGCATAAAAACGGACAACAGAAGTGAAGCAGGCGGTGCAGGAGAGGTCAAGAAGCTAGAGACTTATACAGTGGTCCTTCCCCCCCAAATTACAAACTACAAAAACTATATAAAAAACTATTGATAAAATAAAAGATCAAAAGACACAAAAAGCAGAAATGTGACTACAGTAATATCTATATTTTTAAACATTGCTCTGTTTCTGTGGAGAGGGGTATTGAAGAAGAAAAGACTATTGCCATATAAAAACAACTGGGCGATTTTTCAGTACTTATTATCATTTATCGACTTTCATTTGATTTGCATTTTAAATAATTTGGCCATATCGTGTTAACTATTGACAAATGATAACAAAAAGAGATATTTGATGTTTTTGTTTTGTATGTGTGAAGTTTTGTCTGATGTAATGATTAACAGTTAAGTTAAAACAATTAAGCAGCAGCTGAACTGTAGTATAATATAATATATATTGGAAAAGTAAAGTATTTTTAATATTGTGACATTGATTTTGATCATGAATATAAACTATAATGAATTACTCCAAATGTGATTATTATCTTTTTATTCTCCTTCATGCTTTGGATTTAATGCAGTAATGCCAAATATAATTTGTCAGTGTTTTTTTTTTTTTGTTAGTTAGTTTATTTGTTTGTTTTAGAGCGTGGATTCAATTTTAAGTTTTTTTTACTTTATTTTTTACTTTTTGACCTAACAACATGTAGACTTGACAATCACACATATGACACACAGCCAAACAAACAACAACAGTATCATCTCTGACAGTTATAATATTTGTCAGTTGGAGTAATTGTATATAACAACAATACCAATAAGGAGAAAGTGTAGCAGGGAAAAGTAATAATGAAAGTAGGTAAAAACAACACTTGAGTGAGGAAGGAATTAAATTGATTAAATGAGGAAAAAAGGAAATACAAATAAATATATGAATAAAATGCAAGAAACACAAACAAATCTAAATAATTAATAAATTAATTCGATATTAATAATTACATTTTAAAATTAAATAATAATTATATAAAATAATGTATCTGTTTTTTTAGATTCAAGATAACTTGTTGTTGTAGTTCCCTTTGCGTCCACTAGAAGATGCTGTTGACAACAACAGTTTGATCTGTTTTCTACTTGAGGCACTTCACATTGAACTCACAGTCGTCTGCAGGAACAATGTGAAACTTTCTTTATTGGCTGTTAAATTACTTGCAGCACTGATACAGACAGACTGGTTGGAGGTGATAATACTTTATAGTCTGGAAGCTCTGATGTTAAATGGTGGATACGGTCTGTCAACATCTGATGGTGTCAGTCTCGGATCAGGTTTCTGCTCACTGTTCTGATTCCTATCTACTCTTTTCTCTGCCTCTACTTGTTGAACCACCAGGAACGGTTGCAATAATAGTGTTCAAGGGACTCGCCCCACCGTATATGTTGAAGAAAATCTTTCTTTTTTACACGCATGTACACATACTTACACAAGTATAGACAATTGATTTTGACTGAGTATCCCCTTATTCACTCAAAATAACGATTTTTAGCTTGTATTGCAGTTTTTCTTGAGACCAGCATCAGGAATGCTGATCAAGTACTTTTTTTATGTATATTTAGCAGAAACCAGACGCAGCTTATTTGCCAAGAGCAAAGTGAAAACATGTCCTCACAAAACAAAGTTGCAGTTTATTCACTGCAGCAGACAGAATCTAACAACTTTGCCTCAGAGTCTTCTTTACAGCTTTTAATTAAAGGCTTTTTATTTCATTGCATTTCCAGGTGCCATGTCTGGAGGATTCAACTTCCAAGTCAACGATGGTGTAAACTTCACTCCCAGGCAGATCTTCAGCATCACTGCCAGAGCTTTAGTCCTCAGTTTAGAGACAAACCGTCCACTCAAGGTGTTTCCAGGTAAATCCACCGCTGAGTAGAGCAATTATTCTATATTTTTATAGTTGTCAAACAAAGCCGCTAGTGTGTCTCTTGATATTTGTCCTCTTCCTTTCTGTTACTCAGCTCCAGGGTGTAAAACTTTGTAAACGGGTCTCTGATTTCCTATAAGTACAAACCAAACTTGTTTTCAAACCACGCCTTCTACCTGTGCTCATCATCAGCTTTTTTTAGCTGTGTTTTCCGTCCTCTCTTCAATATGAGATCACAAGAATTTCTCTTTTTGTGCCATGATGGAACTACACAGCTGCTTCCTGAGAATGAACTGACACAACATATTTCTGTCCGTCTCTCCGTCATCTACTCACACAGACGCTTTCTAGTTGTACTATTAATATCCGTGAGCCAAGTATTGATTTCCTCTTTTTTTTGTCTCTATTGTTATGGCTCAGTTGAAGATTTAAAGTATGTGTGTTTGTGACACCTTCCCCTCTCATTTGCTGTATTTTGTAAGATTTAACCTGCTTATACGTTCAGCCTGACTACAATCTCTGCTCAGACTTCCTTTGGTTAAATAATTCAGCACCTTTCCAACAGCCATTACTTTACCCAAATAGCAGACGGGAGAATCAGCTGACATTGCTAAATGTTTTGATACACAGTATGCTACTTTTAGCATGCTGGCTGTCGTCTGTGTCTGCAAACACATCTCAAGGTTTTCTGAGATTTCCAGTGGTCTGGTTTGTGAGTTAGAGGGAGAGAATATTGCGAGGGCAGCAAACTGCCAACTGGCACGCTCTGCTGAGCTTCCCAGCCACAGGGTGAGTGGGTACTTGAAACGCTGTGCCACTGTCTGTCTGAGGCAGCCCTGTTTGTGCTGTGTGCCAGGCGGGGAAGAGGGAGGGGGGGTGGGGATGGGAGCTTTAACTGACAATGAAGGGTTTAGATGGGGTGAGGGGTGACAGGAAACACTTTCACACTTTAATTACTTTCACACTTTCATTAATGTTTTTCTTCCTCAAATGTCTGGGTGCTCTCTGTAAAACTGTGCGAAGACTCCTCCCTAAATGGTTGCATGTGCCTCATTAAAGGTGCTAAATTCGATATCCAGAGCATTAATATAGCAGCAAACAACTATTACCTATGCAAAGAGTCACTCTCCCTCTGTGTGTGTTGCAATCTGAGCTTCTCCGTGCTTTGTAGACATAGCCAGGCCGGCCGTGCATGCCTTTTTATGTCAAGCTTTTCAAGCTTTTGTCAATTTTTTCTTGAATACACAAAGCTATTTAATGCAATGTATTGTTACTGTTACATGGCCACAGTGGTAATATAAGGACACATTATGCTAGAAAATAAGTTTGTACAATGCATTGTCCGACCACATCTGAAGACAAAAGTGTTTATAGTTGTTTCGAAAGGCCACATTTGAAGGTGGAGTAAAAAGCCGGTCGCCATGGAGGGGGGGGAGACGCGATATTGTTTAAATATGGGATAACAAAGGCCTTAGGTTTGGTTTCAGAAGTGTGGGGGACACAATGAAATATATATCTATATATGACATATTTTTTTTTTTTATCTGAAAAATATAGTGGGCAGTACACTTTCTCAGCTCCTACAACCTTCTCCATTAAGGTGGACAACCTGTTTTTAGCCTGAGAGGCGAAAAAAAAGTCTGCCAAGCACTCGCCGTGCTAACAAGTGCTGCTCGTTAAGCTCACTTCTCTGAGCACACATTAATAACTAAAGCAACTCTGAAAAGTAGGATTTTGATTTTCGCCCTTGGGGATAATTTTTCTTCCAAGACTTTCAGACAGTCTCTCCTGGAAGACATTCATTGTATAAAGTGGAGTATAGTAGCACCTCAATGATACTCTTTATGAATTCTCTAAGTACCATGTAGCTGTATTCTTCTAACTTCTTGTCATCATTATCATTTTATAGATTTATCATCCCATATGCCTCAAAAACATGAACTTCAGACAGTGAATATTTATGGTGCACGTTTCACACAATGTTTTTTCTTACATCAGTCTCAAATTCCCAGAGTGGCATACATTATTATTATCATCTCTCAGGCATAGAATAAACAACTCACAGGAGTATTTTGATTGTTATGTATTTTGTTTATATTCCTGTAAGAATTTCTCCATTTTACATGTCTGTATACTACCGTCACAAAATGCTGCACAAATATCTGACAACACAGCGAAACTCATCTTGTGCAGATTTAGAGCAAGATAGGTTTTCATTGTAAAAAGACAAGAGGATCCCGTCTCTCCCTCTTCCTCTAAGAGGGAAATTTCCCATGAGAGTCAGACGAGGATGGTGGGATTGCTCACGACATGTGATGAATGAATTTCACTGTGCTTCGACCCCTCTTTCCCTCTATCATCGCCTTCCATCATTTATCAGCAGTCTTTTTTTAGGATCCTCACAATCTTCACAGTGGCAGCAGAGCTGTGGAAATCTATGTAATTCATCTCAAGAAGAAAAGAAGCTCTCAGTAGTCACTACTCATCATCACGCACAGGAGATGTCTCCCTTTACATTTTCCCCCCAAGTGGAAGATTTCTGCAAGGAGCTGATCCACTTTTAATTTCTTGTTTGGATTTTATGTAACACCCCGCACTGCAGTTGGGCAGTGCTGTAAAAAGCCTGTGATGTCTGCAGTGCAGCTTTAATTTGACACATCAAAAGACTCTCATCGGTCTATTCCAGAGCTTGTTTTGCATAATTTGGTGTCAAATAGATGTGAAACGCTTCCAGAGGGGAAAACTTGCAGCATTTGATGCAGAGTTTTAACAGTGTGGAGACCGCTAAACTCAACACCAGACAAGAAAAGCAAATTTTCTTGACAGATATAGTTTCATGATCAGTTATCTGAGCCACTTCACCAGTAATTATCTTAATTCAATTTCATGTCTTTGCTCCAGGCTCTTCTACTCCAATCACAAATGAGGATTTACAAGCGGTGACCAATGACATCAGCAACACCTCGAACCGCATCATTACATTCAGTGTGATTCGGCATCTTAAACTGGGGCGTCTGGTGACGAGGCAGCCTGATAATTCAACTGTGGATATCTCCACTTTCACACAAGACATGGTGAGTCACGAACTGGAGGTCGCATCAACACTTTTCTCTCATTTTACATAAAATAAAATACGAGGGATGTGAACCACTTAAAGATTAAGAATCCTCCATTCATGTGGGACGTTGCCAGATTTCCACGGTATGAATAATAGATATTCTGCATCCTCATTCAGGAAATAGGCTTCTTTAGTTGAATGGAACCTGTGAGGCTTTTATGTAATCAATTATTTCTGATGGATTATGATCTGACACATCTGTGATGCTCCGTGCACTTTATTTACTGCTGAGCAAAGCAGATTTAAATTAATGATGAAATCTTACACATACTGTAGTAATGTCTGTCAGAACGGTGGAGAATTATTTAGGCCACTGAACTGTTTATACGGTTGATTAAACCATCAGTTCACTTTAGGGATGGCTGATCTTCTGCATGTTGTGCAAATTTGTTGATGTGAATTTATTTTGGATCGTGGTGTGCCTGAGGATCTGTGGTGTTTTTCTGCCTCAGGTGGACAGGAAAGAGGTTGTGTACCTTCAAACCCCCATCGAGTCAGTGGGCTGGGAAGCCATGGACTCCATGACCTTCTCTGTGGCCTCACTGCCTACGTCTCTAGACAGCCAGACCTTCAGAATTGACATTTCTTATGAGAATACTGGACCTGAACACAACACAGTCCTGCTTGCAAACACAGGTATGAACAAGAGTAAAGCAGGTAAGATTTCTGCTAAGTATTTGGTCACGTATAAGTTTTGACTTTATGATACATGAAAGGTTAAAGGGATAGTTCGGGTGTTTTGAAGTGGGGTTGTATGAGGTACTTATCCATAGTCAGTGTATTACCTACATTAGATGACGGTCGGCACGCCCCCAGTTTGGAGAAACAGACAGGAGTACCGACAGCTGTACTGTTTTTGTCATCTGAGTGGTGGCTTTGGAGAGAGCATAGATAAGTTTCACTTTCAGTTCAGTTTCCCGTCGGAAAGGAGAAGGAAAGGGCCGTCTGACGGCAAGATCAAGCAGTGAAAATATTACGCCCCTGGCCCAATTTGGCGTCGCGGCTGGTGTGAACCCATCGCAAGAGGGTCTCTAATTATTACTTTAAAATGTTGAACAATGTTGTCCTTGGTGATTAACGTATGATGTTTGCTTGGTGCTAGGTGCTGAGGTAACAGAAGGGGAGAGTGTCATCATTGATGAATCCAAGCTGGATGCCACTAACCTGATGTCCAAGCTGCCGACGCCTCAGCGGAGCTCCCACGAGGTCTGGTTCCAAGTGACATCGCTGCCTCAGCACGGTGTCATAGTGGTAGGTGAGAGAAACCTCACCAAGGAGAAACCTAACTTCTCCCAGTTCATCGTTAACAAATACGGTATCACCTACAAGCACGACAACTCCGAGACAACTCACGATTCTTTTGTATTCAGCGTATGGCTAAATCCTAAAGGCAAAACTGCACAACGCCCTGAAGATGACATCGATGCTGTTGAGGAGCGTTTTAACATCACAATCACACCTGTGAACGATCAGCCACCTTTGCTAAAAACCAAAGCTCCAAGTTTGAAGGTGGTACAAGGGGATACAGTCGCCCTCAGGCCTGACAATCTCAAAGTTGAAGACTTGGACAATCCTCCTGATGATATTAAGTTCTCTGTGATTAGCAAGCCGAACAATGGTTACCTCGCTCTTGGAGGCAGTTTGAATGAGTCGATAGAGGCCTTCACCCAAGCCCAAATCAATAATGGGAGCGTCTATTTCATCCACGATGGAAGCTCCGTATCGGGGGTGTTCTACTTCAGTGTCACAGATGGCCATCATAAACCAATATATAAACTCTTTAACCTAGAAGTGACAGAAATCACCATTTCTCTGGTCAACTACACTGGATTGATGCTGGAGCAAGGCAAGACTTCAGTATCACTCACCCAAGACAACCTTGCTGCGGAGACCAACGGGAAAAACATCACCATCCACTACCAGATTACAAGGCCTCCGAACTTTGGCAAACTTTTGAAGGACAACCAAGAGGTTACTCAGTTCGAACAGGAGGATCTACAGGCTGGAAGGTTGTCCTACCACATGACCTCCCTTTCCTCTGCAGAGGACAGCTTTGAGTTCACCACCTTCACCTCAGAGGCCAATGTGACCGGCCAAGTGTTCAACATAACCGTCAGACCTTTGATCCAGGTTGGGAAAGGTTTGAGGATTCCCAATGGGATTGCCGTCAAACTCAACACTAGCTTTCTTAATGCGTCTGAACTGGCTAATATCAGTGATAGTGACCCTACATTTGAAATGATCTCCCATCCAAAGTATGGGAATGTGGTTTGGACAAAACCTAAAATGTCCAGGAAAGCTGCACCAGTCGAGACCTTCACCTTCCAGGAGGTGATGCAGGGGAAGGTAGCCTTGGAGCTGAACGCCAACATGACTGGAGTTGAAGAGCTAAATGACTCTCTGGTGTTTGTACTGAAAGCTCATAACATCCAACCTGCTAAAGGAGAGTTCCACTTCACAGTGGTGCCATATGATCCGGCACTTTTTCCAACCACGAAGAGTCCTGTCCCAACCACCACATCTGCTCCTCAGACACCAATCCAGACTTCCAGAAATGGAAGTGCTTCACCAGTCCTGTCTACGGCGTTCCTCTCCACCCAGCAACCAAGCAAAAACCAGCAGAAGTTCAAGGGACGCAACCGCTGGGGGAACTCCAACAGGACTAGCATTTTCAGCACGACTCTTGGCAAACCAACGCGTGGAACGGAGGATTTTCCCTTTAGGAACACACCAGTACGTGTAGAGTCCTACCCTCAAAAAACCTCCAGTCCGCTCCTGGTTATCTTACCACTGCTGGCCCTGCTGCTGCTTGTAATCATCTTTGTAGTCCTGGTTGTCTTTCTTCGACACCACAGGCAAAGGAAGCAGAGCACCGCCGCAACAAAGGAGCCACCTTCCACTGGTCTACCAAGCAGTCAGTCCTACCAGGGTCAACCCCAGAGGAGCACGACAGTTCCCACAGTGACCGTCACTCCGTTAAGCCCCAGCTGCCCAGGTAGCCCTGTTCTCGATCGGTTATTGACACCGAATCAGGGCTCGGCTTATAACACCATAGATTCAAACGTGCTCATAAGTTCTTGGAGTGATGGTTCCCCCTCGTCATCTTCCCAAATTATTAGAACCGCCACTCCCACTCTGCAGACGAATCAGTACTGGGTATGATCTTTCATAACTTCTATATGTGTTGGAGTTTACTGTTACAGACTAAAATGTGGTTGTGGACTTAAATGAGGTTATGAGCTTAAAGCTGCATTAATCAATATTTTTGTATTAATACTGAATCAAACTACAGTGTCATGTGTCACTCGAAGGGACAAACTTATTATCACCCAACTCTGCAGCTTTATGGAGTTTTTTTTTACTCTTGTAGCTCATTGTTTTGGTTTTTACCTCACATTACTTTATAACGCCAAACATTTAACAAACTAAAGATCAAGATTTCTTGTCAAGAGTTGGTGGAGGCTAAACCAGAGCTAAATGGTCACCATATGGCCAGAAACACAGCTCCAGTGGGATGATGACGTTGCTCTGTTTCTGCTTGATGAGGCAATTTTTTGCTTGCAACTTTTGAAATAACAACTATGGGATAGTTTGTTGTTTTGTTGTTATTTTCAATGGAGTCTGGTTGCTTTCGCAAGAGCACAGATAACGGCTTCAGTTCCCCGTCAGAAACATAGACTGTATAGCTGTTTGATGGCAAGGTAAACCGGTGAAAATATTCTAAATATAGAATATAGAATATATAAATATATACACTTAAACTGATATTGATTTCTTTAAGTGGGCCTTTCTTTTAGGTGGCTAAAGTACGTTTTGCTGCCGGCCTCGTCCACAGCAGTACATTGCTTTGCTTCGTACGGTAACTCCTGTCTGTTTCTCCGTGGATAAGTACCTCATACAACCCCACTTCAAAACACCCAAACTATCCCTTTAATAAAGCCCATAATACTGTATGTAAAGGCTGTGTTAAATTGTTTTTGAGTTCTTCTGCCTCCTAGTGGCCAGTAATTGATTGATGCAGCTTTATGGATGGATACAGCAGAAAACCACTGTGGCCAAAGTCCTTTGCGGTACATTAATCAGCGTCAGGACATCTTTGGGTTTTCTTTGAGTCGTACAATCCACTGAAACACCGGTTTACAACCACTGCTGTATGTTGAGTTGGTGGGACAGACTTTGTTCACGTGAGCATTTATAAAGCGGTAACCATTGTGGTAAATTATAACCTATGTTTGGTGCCTAACGTATGTTTAATCACTCACATTGTTATCTGGTCCTCATGCACGTTGAAGTCTCTTCCATTATGGGTTCATCAGAGTGGAAGGTGATGCTAATAACAGCTCGAAACTGTGAATTACTAAGACTGACGCTGGCACAAAGATGTATAGTCTGAGCATTTCAATTGATTGTGCAGATTTTATATTGTCGTTATGTATGATATATTATAGTATATTAACTTTTTGTAACTCAGGTATTTTGTTAACAGTCATTTGCTTCATGTTACCTTTAATGAGGGTTGCATGTATAGTCAAATATTGAGGTCTTTGCTTAACATTACAGGATTGAATATTATGAAATTGGCAGTTGACAGTGGTATATTGAAATGGTTTTGTACCACTATTAAAGCAGTTATTTATAGGCCTGATGAAATCACACTGATTAAAATCATAGCACTGTTTTTCAGATGTTTTTTTTAATTTTACTTAAGTATTTATATATTTTCAAGAAGCGCGTACGGAAAATCAAGGCACTGATCTTAAAGATGACACAAATCTACACTGTATTCTACCCACCTTCACATAGTAGTATAGTAGGTATATTTTGTTATCCATTCACAGGTTCCCCTACGGCTGAATAGATCGGTGGGTCCACATACTTTTAAGGAGATTGAGCTGCTAACCCGAAAGGCCCAGACACACCAACCCGACATCAAAGAACTAGCGGCGATGAGGCCGACTATTGCGCCGCCTCAGGTCGCCTTTGTCTTAAAACTACACGTTGCATTGCCCCAAACTGTCGGCTTGGTGTGTCAGGGCCTTAAATCACACAAGCACAAGGAGTGCATCTTTAGACAGGTCTTTTATAGACAAAATACAAGAAACTGATAATTTCTATGACTGAAATGAGTGCTGGTATTTATATGAATTGTTAAACGGCTGTTTCTTGACATTATCTACTGTAGGCCTTGGTGGTTTGACACTGTAATGATGTATCTACTGTAAATGAAATGTTCTGGGAGATTGCTGTCACAGAAAACCACTGTAATATGTTCTGAAATCATTTTGTACTGAAGAGAAGTGTCTATCAAGTGTATTCCAGTCTCTCATCTGAATGACGTAACCTACCATGTAACAGAAGTGTCATATTTATTTATACCATATTTTTAATAAACCACTTTAAAATGTTAAGATTACTTTCTGCTATCATACAGTGTGTGTGTGACCTGTGCAAGATTCATTAGTCCCCCTTATTTCTTGCACTTAAATGAGTTTTTGGCAGTTTTCTCTATCACTATAATTTAAACTGTACCTTCAGTGTGTTGCCCTCCTCTTAATAATACTTTACTCATCGCAACAAAAGATAAACTGCACCAGAGGACCAATTAGAAAAAGATTCATTATCATCATCACTTCTCCCAGTTTCCTGCAATTACTTTTAATTGTGGTTTTCTCGCAACCAAAAACACTAAAATCAGCAGGACTTTTTCACGTGACCGTCACTAAGGTGTTGTTTGTTTTCCAAATGTCCGCTAAGAATCTCAGTGGATGCCCAGAACTTAATGTGATTTGGAGAAGCACAAGGATCTGCTGTGAGTAAGTCCACATGACTGATGGTATCATGCAAAGAAATTGCTTGTTTTCCTGACTCTAAAGGACAATAAGGATGTCTGTCGCCTGTGCACAGGTGTTAATTAAAGATTATATGCAAATAGTTTCACCAAAAATGCACCTAGCTCAGGTTTCTTTCGTACACAATCAGTGCTGGCGCGCTAAACGGTCCTGTTGACGGTAAATGAGCTAATGGGAGCGGTGAGCAACGGCATCACATGTGAGTTGCAAACTTAGCACAATGATGTCAAGTCACCAAGAGGAACTTCACTGGGATTGTTTACTATTGTTAACCACAATATTGTAATTTATTTAAAAGGAAATTCGAGCATAACTCGGAACGAATGTCATCAAATTGTTCAGGAGTGTTCAGTCTGACATACTTAGCGCAGGAAAAGATTAACTGAAACAGCAAAATAGAAAAAGTACTTCTAAACATGAGCATGCAATGATACAATTCCCATCTCCACCAGCTACAAAACAAGACATGTTTAGTCCCAATTTGTCTATTCAGAATCAACTTTACTGGCCAAGTATGTTGACAAGTTAGGCCGCCAGCGCCAAGCACAAAGTCACAGACAGACACCAATATAGACACACAGCTAAACAAAGACAACAAAGTTAAACAAAGACAAGCAAACATGAGCATTTAGCTCCATCTGAGGCCAGAAAGTTAAAGATCTCTGTAAATACCATGATAAATACTTGCTCGGTCACAGATCTGACAAAATAGAGGACGTAACAACGTCAGTTAAACTGCTACGGAACTCTGCCAGTAGTGGTTACTATAGCAACAGAATGTTCAACTGTAACCAACTGCTGCTGGCAGAATGAGAATTATTAATGTGTTGCTAGATAACTAAGTACATTTACTCAAGTACTACTGTACTTAAGTACAATTTTGAAGTACTTGTACTACGATGTACTATTTCCATTTTCTGCTATACTTCTACTCCACTACAATTCAGAGTGAAATATTGTACTTTTTGTCACTAGCTACTTTGCAGATTCAGATTAATAATACAAAATATAATTGATAAATAAATTACCATCATCATTTCATCATTTATTTATTTATATCTCGGAGTGATCATTGAGGGCAGGCCCTCATTTACAATGATGCCGAGTTAAATAACAGTCAGATACACAAAACAAAGTTTAACAATTGTATATAAGGATTAAAAACAAAGATATGATGTATTATATTATTAGATAACACTTAATTGATCCTGGAGGAAAATTCACAAGCTACCTCATATTCCATTTCTGCTAATAGATCCCCTGAAATGTTACACATTGTTCCTTTACGTACATTTTCATGCAAATACTTTTGTATTTTTGCTTAAAATCTAAATTTTTAATGTAGGACTTATACCTATAACAGAGTATTTCTACACGGTGGTATTACTACTTGTACTTAAGTAAAATATCTGAGTACTTCTTCCACCACTGACGCCCAGTTACTACAGTTAAGACAGTGCTGTTGTTGTGTCTTGCTAGCCGGGTTTCAACCCTGCTGTGTTCAATAACATGTTTGCCAGGTTAGAGAAACAACGAAAATGGCAATTCAGTTTGATTATCAGGCTGCTGTTTTGCCACACAATCACAATTTCTCAGAACATTTGAGATAAAAAAACAAAAACTGTGATGATGATATGAAACTACAGTAGGCCCATGTGAAGGAGGTGTTCAGGAGCAGCTTGTCAACAGACACAAGGGAGAGGGATTATCTGGAAGTGAAGCAGGATTTAGAAGATCACCCACTCCCTCACTCACACATGACAAACAAAAACAACACAAAGACAGACTCATCCTTGTACTTGCCTGTACTTCCCCAATCTGAAGCCAAAAACTGAGCTCCAACCTCAATCCCAGACTGTCAAGCCAACATTGTTATTTTGTGGCAAAAACAACTTTGTTTTGGTTCTTTCACCATCACAAGCGTAGAAGTGAAATCGTGCACAACTGTTATACATGGTGAGATTGTTTAGGAATGCTGACCATCTGAAAGAATCAGCTCACACTCTGTTTATTGGCTGAAATCATTTGCAGAGATGCATGATGTGTTTTGCATGTCATGTCAGATTTACAGTCTTTTGTGTGGTGGATCACTAAAGGCTGTAAAAAAGGGTAGAGGGAAAAGTGAAATAGATTATTTTATTTTTATTTTATTGGTTTAAAAGGACTGTGTGCACAGACATTAATTGTTTACATAGAAACAAAAAGATGGATGCACCAGATTTAGCAGGGAAGCTAATTTCCATCTGTAGTCCTAAACACAGACACAATAGGCACTATAGACACAATAGACACACTACATAACATCACAACAGGATCACAATATAACATCACAGTTTCAAGTACAATCCAAAATACAATAAATACATATAACACTTCGCCTAAATAGAGCCAGGGGCGAGCGGTTTTTCAAACAAGCGACACGTCGCTCAGCCTGTTCGCTGACGCAGGGAGCAGAACGCTGAAACAATCTGATGTTCGCTCATTCGCTTGTTTGCTTCGCCGTACAGTTCGTCAGGAAGAGGTGTTATGAAGCGCGGCATTACGTTGGCGCTGCGCCGTTATGAATCTCTCAGAGAAGCTGATAATGGAGAGAAAAAGAGAAGAAGAGTACCAGGCAGCAGCTTGTGAGAAGTTCCGGTGCCGAAGAAAAAAGTAACGGTACGCCAAAGACTCAAACATAGAAGTTCCGGTAACTGCGTACCAGTGAGTAACGGCCCTCTTCGAACACTGCTCATAACGGTTACAAATTTGAATGTCAACGGTCGCCATCTTGGCTACATAGGTGATGGGGAGGACCCAGCAGTTGTTGCTATGGTGACCACCACACTATACAAATGCAAGGTAAGCACCACTACTTTATACTGTTGTTGTTGTTGTTGTATAGAAGCCATTAGTGTTGTTTATTGGGTTAATTTAACTGTCTGTAATGACTTGGTACCGCAAACTATAATGCTGCTAGCTAACTAGCTAACAGCGGTGACCGTCATTTCCGGTGAGTGCACAACAGCGGTGTTCGAACACTACCCTGTCGAAATTCAAACACTATGCAAGTAAGTAAATAGAGTACACAGTGTACTACATGGAAGTGTACTAACTGAAGTATCCAAATTCAGACAGAGCACATTAGCATGCTAATCTGCTAATTAGCACAAAACACAAAGTAGGGCTGAGGCTAATGGGAATGTCATTAGTTTTGCAGGTGCCAAACCAAGTGCAGCTAGATCAAATAAATGAGGGTTTCCAAAGTCATTCGGATTCATTCAATGTCTGTGCAACATTTTGTGCCAGTCCATCTAGTTAATGTTGTGACATTTCTCAGAATAGGCTATGTGTTTCATTTATAATAGGGCTGTCAGAGTTAACGCAAATTTGTTTTAACGCCACTAATTTCTTTAACGCATTAATGCAATTTGCGTTTTTTTAGGTTGTAGCGGGCTCAGATTTAAAGCTAAGTGAAGATACTGGTATCATATGAAACTAGAAAACCTAAGGAATCCATTGGTATCAACCATGTCTTACTAGCTTGTCGCCAGGAGGCTAAATAACACTCCAAACTTACGCTTAGACATGCACACTTTATGATAATCACATGCAGTTTTGGGAGTCATGCAGTCATAGTCAAGTCAGCAGAGCTGACACTGACATTTGTTATGCCCCTTGACCTCTGACCTCAAGATATGTGAATGAAAATGGGTTCTATGGGTACCCACGAGTCTCCCCTTTACAGACATGCCCACTTTATGATAATCACATGCAGTTTTTTTATGCTAAATGCAGTACTTGTGAGGGTTTCTGGACAATATTTGTTATTGTTTTGTATTCTTAATTGTTTTCCAATAATAAATATATATATACATTTGCATAAAGCAGCATATTTGTCCACTCCCATGTTGATAAGAGTATTAAATACTTGACACATCTCCCTTTAAGGTACATTTTGAACAGATAAAAAATTTGATTAATTTGCGATTAATCACGATTAAATATTTTAATTGATTGACAGCCCAAATTTATAATTACAGTATTAAATATATCTTATTTGCATCCTGTACAGTGATAAATAGGAAAAACTATAAATAATGCTCATCAGAATTGGCACAAGCATGACTGATTTGTACTTCCGTGAACAAATTATAGTCTCAAAAATAGGAAACTAGTGTAGAGAAAATGTTGACATCATGCTGTGTAGCGTTACAAAATATGGACGTCTGGCAGGAAGCGGTCACATGTTGGACACTCAGAGAGCTTAAATTAGCATTAGGCTAGCTGTCTGCAATACACACTCACAGTGTTGGCTCTGGACTTTTAACACAGTTACAATAATGCAACTTCCCAATGTATGTGTGAGAGCGAAACCGAGAAGCGAGAG
Organism: Sebastolobus alascanus; assembly: GCA_916701645.2. NCBI lineage: Eukaryota > Metazoa > Chordata > Actinopteri > Perciformes > Sebastidae > Sebastolobus > Sebastolobus alascanus. The sequence continues at coordinate 2,865,285 of CAKAOJ020000026.1, read as the reverse complement.
ACTCGGAGAGAGACAATTAGTCGAGATGAGTTCTTGCCCTCAGATATTAGATCTGAGAGTGATCATTGTAATTTAAAGGTTGTTAATTGTAGGGCAGAGGGTTACAGAACAATAGCACCCTGCATGACACGACTAAGAGAGACAAAGCAGTCTTAGCTCATTTAGTTTAATACGGTTCCACAGAGACAAACCCAGATGGTTAATTGAATCACTTCGACCGCAAGTTGTATTTTACAAAGTCTTCACTTCAAAAAAGACTCTCTTTTCTCTCTCTCTCATCTTATAAACTATTGCAAGAATAACAACGTCTGTGCATTTGAAGTACCACTAACATATCATCCACAGAGTCATTTAGTTTATTCATAAAAGCTAATCAAGGCACGTAAAATACTGCAAATGGTTTCAGAATGTGGCGTGCTGGTGTTGAACGCCACGGCGGTCGCCTTTTAGGGTAAAGCTCTTTTGCACAAAATGATGAAGTAAAACAGAAAGGCACTCTGCAATCTAGCTTATTTTCTCTTTCTTCCCAGAGCTCTTTACCCAAGTGGCATTGGTATCAGGCGCTGTTTTATCTGCTGCTAAACTGGGTCCTCGCAGTGCGTCTGCTGGGGGAGGATTAGCTGCTTGATTCATAGACGGGATTTTCTCTGGGTCTTTGGCAGCTGCTCTGCACATGGATGATCTGAAATGGCACCGAAGAGAAACAGATCATGCACATGTTGAAAGGTCGAAACTATGATATTTTATCATCTAATTTAGAGGTACTCTATTTGACATTATAGGGCATTAATATAGCAGCCGTCGCCATGTTGAGAACCGTGCGGAGGCAAAACAAATGCTCTCAATCACGCATTTAGCACCTTAACTCTTCTACAAGTGGTAATGGTCCTTACTTAGTTTGAGGGATTTCTGCTGGATAGATTCATCCCTCATCTGTAACTTTTGGGACTTGTCTTTGTAGGAATACATTCATCGCTAACTTGAATACAGACCCTATTTTTGGTCTGTTATTGAGTAATAATATTGGAAGTGTTCTTAATTAAGTTGTTTTGTTGCAGTACATTTTACAACTTGCTCCAAATTGTGTTTTTCTACTGCAACATTGAGGCAACGTTTTAACCATTTGGTCTCATTGGTTGCAGCATCTTACTTGATTTTGAAACCTGTTACTTCTCCAAATAAATGACACCTGGATCATAAAAGCACATCTGTGTAATCTAATATCTAACAGCATCTGACACACTCATTCGCACAACACACATACACAAACGCACGTGTAGTCAGCTCCCACGTGTCCCGCCGTCCGTTGATGTGGTTAACTCCCTGTCAGAGGCGGTCAATAGATCCATCCACAGTGGGATCATAAACAGATGTTCGGCCTGATGTTGTGCTGCACGGAGCTTGTGAACAGTGAACCTGTAGAGCAGGAGGTGTGTGTTGTGACTGTTAGAGAGGTCAGACCACCAGCAGCGACCATGTCAGCTGGTAGATTTGATGACTGTGGTCGACGGCGGTCTGTGGGTAACAGTGGACAAAGAGGGCAGTTAGCTGGTCAGCACTGTGAGTGTCTTTTGAAGAGAGATAGTGAGAGTGTGCTTAACTACATGTTGTATGAGAGTCAGTGTGTGGGTCTGTGTTGAGTGAAAAATGAGGGGAATCCTTTGAAATGGGTGACATTTCACTGGTCTAGTGGCTAGTTTTAAAGAGGACCTATAATGCTCTTGTGCTTTTTTCCCTTTCCTTTAGTGAGTTATCTATTTTTTTGTGCATGTAAAAGGTATGCAAAGTTACAAAACCCAAAGTCCAGTTACTCTCCCCCACAGAAACACTGCTCCTGAACTGCCTGAAACACCTTGCTTGAAGTCCTGCCTTTTCTTCCGTAACGTGGTTATGTCATCAAGTAACACATTTGCATAGCAGCTAGTTTGGCACGCCCACAAACAAAGCAAGTTAGAGCGGAAATGGAGCGTTCTCCAAGAGAACAACAGAACAATGACACCCTTCATATGAAACTCGTGAGCTTGTGTTTACAACATGGGAAGTCGTGTACACAATATGCTTGGCGTTCAAGTGGTTAAGTCATGAGAACACCGCTGCTAAGCAACGGCAATATTAACGTTACTGTTGGCGTCTAGAAGCCACAGAGGCTAACATTTAGCAAGCTAGCAAGTGGGTAACATAATGCAGTAAATGCAAAGACATAATGACAGAGGACATATTATAAAATTACAAAGAATTACAATATACGACTAAAATTACAATATTATGCAGGGCTCTAGACTGCGACCAAAATGGTCGCATATGCAACCTTTTTTGGGGAGTGTGCGAGTTAAATTTTTACCTAGTCGCATTTGTGCGAGTGCATGATCATTACTATTTTGGTAACACGGTAAGAGCGTTGGATATTACAGATGAAAGCAGTCCTTTTTGTTCCTCACTGGCGCAGCCTTTCTCTCCCCTCCTGCACTCTCCTTTGTTCTGTGTAAACCTTCGCGTGTTCACATAGGTCGCCCCTACCTCACACGCATCACACACTGCAGCTCGCCAAAGTTTTGCTGTTCCCCAAAATGAAGCGGTCTATTGCTGATTGCTTTAATAAAACCAAATGAGGAGAGACAGGAGGAAGCTGGTGGTGAGGGAGAGTCTAACAGAGGTGCCGACTCAGACACCACCAATGATGAATGTGCAACAGGCACGGAGAGACTGGCTGACAGGCAGGTGAAGAAAAAGAAGTACCACTTTCAGCCACAATGGCTAACACAGTACCCGTGGTTACGGAACGAGGGGAACGCTATGCTGTGTGTTTATTGTAGGCAATGTGGTCCGTCCGTTGCAGGCAACTCTAAACTTGTTAGTGGCTCAACACAGTTTAAGCTCGAAACTTTAAAGAAGCACAATGACAGCAAAAAGCACAAAACCTGCCGGGACAAATGCATGACCCGCAACACCGAGCCCCTCCCAACCTCTTTTCAGAGGCTAGAAGACAGTAATCGCTCAACGGAGGAGAATGAACTGGTCATCAAGTTCAACACTGCCTATAACATAGCAAAAGAGGAACTTCCGTTTACAAAATTCAAATCCCAGATCACATTAATGAAGAAGAACGGGTTGAATGTGAATCCAACCTATGCAAACAACGTAGCTTGTGCGCAGTTTATAGGAGTGATATCAGACAACCTCCGGGGAAAGACTGCAGAGAAAATTGCCTCCGCCCCCTACCTACCACTTATGATAGATGGCCAAAAAAAAGGGTGCGACCAAATCATGTGCTTGTGCGACCAACTGATAAAGTTGGTAGCACCAGTGATACCAGTGGAAAAGTTAGTCTAGAGCCCTGTTATGTACCGAAAGATTCACTTCCATGGCCTCCACCATTTCTGACAACGCCAACAAACACGTTACAACTCGTGAACTAAGAGTTTTCAAAAACTTTCCACTTACGAGGTTGTGAATAGACATAAAAATAAATAAAAAAAAACAGCAATAACAAAATAAAAGTAAAGCAGTCATACAAATTCAAATAGTAAAACCCTTAAAACAGAATAAAAAAAAGAATCAGGTGAAATCAGGGAAGGTAGTGCGATAAAAAGATGTTTTAAAATCGATTCTAAAACGTACTGGAAAGAGGCTAAAACCGAGGTGATGTGTTCAAACTGGTTTACTCTGGTTAAAAATGAATTATTAAGTTTTGCATGACCTTGAGCAAGTCTTCCCAGTGCAGATGGCTCAACTGGTTTTAGAATAAATATCTCATGATTATAGTTTCATTGTAGCACCTACAGGTTGAAAACACAGTTGTTTCCAGCAGGGATCCTCACATTTCATCTGATGGCCTTGATAAGTAACCTACTCCTTCTTGCAAAAATTCCAACATGCAGTTTAGTTTGAAAACAGGAAAACAAACAGCCTGGTATATATGATTGACAGACATTGGAGTGGTTCTACTTCTGAGTGATAAATTAACTGTGTGAGTGGGGGAAGTGGCCTCTTCCCTAGTTGTTCTTGCTTGTTTATTGTAATTAGAGCTATAAATGAAACTCTCTGATGGGGAAGGGGGGAGGGGAGAGTGCACAAAGACAAAAAATGTGTGTTTGTGTTGTGTTGTGTGCCTATCTTGGAGAGCAGCCAGAGAGGTGGGGGTGGGGGGTGGGGGTGGGAGGGCAGTCAGCGTTTTTCAGACTACATGAATGAGGCCCCACCGGAGTGAGCTTCCTGTGTGAGGGCTATAAAAACAAAACCGGGGCTAAAGAATGCCGAGTGCTCCCACATTCCTGAACATGCTGCCAGGTACAGGACCCAGAGCGCGTCCTCCTCTTTCCTTGGATAAATAGAAAAATACAACAAGTCCCATGATGCATTGCCAGTGATTGAAAACAACAAATGTCTGGAGCCCTGCTGGTGGTCCATAGAGGCTGCCACGTTAATTACATAACAAACAAACAAGAAATAGATTATTTTCCTTTTCTCAGAGCTCCACCAGCAATGTACCACCATATGTGGCTGAAAATGTCTGTCCATTATATCGTTCAATATCTTGTGTGTAAAGTCCCAGACACGCCAAACCGACATCAGAGAGCTAGTGGCGACGAAGGCCAAAAATTTGCACACGAACACACCGCAAAGACGACAAGGCACCCTTGAGCGGTGGTATCGAACGCCGACGGCCGTGACAAAGCATCTGTATTTGACGCCCTGGGAATGAGAACGGGCTGGATCACGAACATCCTCACAAAATGCCTCACTAATCTGGCCATTAGATTTGGATATTTATTTAATGCAAGCGGAAACATTTTAGACTGATGGTGGCGATATCGGAAAGGTCACAGAGGTCACCAAAAACATCAGAATTCACCCTCTGAGGACTACGAATATCTACAGCAAATTTATTGGAAATCTGTTGTTGTCTTTTATTGAAAGAAAACATTATTAGTAGCTGCTACTTTAACAAGAAAGTAATTCAGCAATGGAGAAAATAATTGAGACTAACTGGAGTCGCCACTAGTCTCAAATGAAAGCTATTTTTAGCAGGCAATAAAAAAGAGATTAGTAGACCTTTTTTAGTTTTATTCTGCAGTTTCCAGTAACACTGACAGCGGGTGTGGCTGTGACAGGATGTTGATTTCATCATGCTGGTACCCAAAGGCAACATCTTTAGCTGTGTTTCTATTTCAAACCATAGCCACCTACACAAACTGTCAAGTGCTCTATTAATTCTAAACTAGATTAAGCCCAGTACAAAATGTGACTTTAGCCTGAAATACAGTTTTATAAGCAGGGTGTAGCACGTCTGAGCCTTTTCCAGTACTGAGTGCCTCGCCCCTGAGAGTGGGCAGGGTGCTGCTGTGCTGAGGTCAGTGGATGATCTCATGTGAGCTGCTGACCTGGCCCACATGTTTGTCTAATCACGCTTCCTGCAAAACCAAGAAGTGCTTGCAATGCCACCGTGTCAGAGCAAGATCATATCTATTTTATTGAGACAAAGTTCTGCTTTACAGGAGGAGTTCCCATTTCTTTATTTAACAGGAATAAACCGCAAAATAATATTTAAAGAGAAGCATTATATGGTGTGGGCTTGATTTGGTTAAAAGCTGATTTCAGCAGTTTTTTTGTTGTTTCACACAGTAAAATAAAAATAAAATAATTAATCGCGATTAATCACGATTTCTTTGCATGACAGAGTTTAAACACGTCAGGCATGTTGCATGCAAAGCTGAACAATAGAAGAAGAAAGAGCATTGATGTAATCTTTGCTTTAAAAGAGAGGAACATGTTTGGCCTCATGCCGTTGAGATAACCACACCGACCAAACTTTCCTGTTAAACACTTACAGGAAAACAGGTCTCATGTGACAGAGAAGAAGGCCATTTTCCACACCTGAGGAGACACAGTATATGAATCTAAACGTCCAATGTGAATTGTTTGTGGAGATTATCAGCTCCAGACGACTAGTAACGTTAAGAAGATTAAGAAAAATGTGAAACTATAATGAAACATTCACAGGGGATCAACTTAGAACAAGTCTCAGGTGGTGGCCAGCTCACAAACACACATGCATACACACTGTTTTTCATGAAGGGATTGTACCACTGGGACTGTAACGTGAAGCTGGCGTTGGTGGGAGTGGTTGTGTGTTTCTTCTCCAGAGACTGAGAACCTGTTCAACCCAGAATCTCAGTGCTCCTGAGTCTGTGTCAGGACCAGGACAGGGTCTCCCCTCTGCCTCGGTCGGCCCAGACTCTGATCCGAGGCCAGTACAGACCCCGCTGTAATTGAAAACAGATCCTCCTCCAGCAGGAATATGCTGAGTACAGGCGAACGCCTCGCATACCAAAAGCATGAACTCTGCAGAAAAACGAGACAGCACAGAAACAGCACTTGAAGAGCCTGCTTTACATGTGCAGACAAAGAGGGGAGGGGGGGGGGGGGGGTACTTTGTCTGTGGACCTGTAGTGCATGCTGTCTCCTCATCTGCACACAATCGACCTGCATGCTATTATTTAGTGCCAGCATTGTAAAAAATAAGAATAAATAACTAAAGTTCCTTTAGATGGGATCATAATGTTTGGACCATTTGATCTTCAATGCTAGAAAGATTAACTGCATGACACTCGAGAGCAAGAATTAAGCCTGAAGCAAAGACGCTATGAAGTGTAGCTTCAGTCAGTTTTTAAATGTGCAGGTGCTTTTTCAAGACGCACACTTGAAGTGATGATTAACATGTCTTCATTTGCACATTATGACACGTGGATTCTGACTTCTGGTTCATGTCCATTTGTGTTTATTAACCACAGGCAAGCAATATATTGAATATTCCCATCATTTTCATGATTTAAATTACAGTCTAATGTTATTGAATGCTAATGTTGCTCTGTTTCTATGCTTGAAAAGGCAACTGTTGGTTAACACGTTCCTGGTAGATTAGGCTACCGTACTTTATAACGTTAATGTTGTATTTCTACTGTCAAGATATCATATGTTAACGCTCCAAATCCTCAGTGTGTAATTTGAACAAGCTAAATTTGAAAGAAGTAGCCAGCACAATGCAATGGGAAACACCAGACAGCCACTGTTTCAACACACCATGCTAAAACAAATATGTTCTGTTTTTTCATATTGTCGCTCCTCGACTTGAAATATGGTACCGCAATCTAAAACACACCATTTCCTTTTAACAGAAATCCTGTGTTTGGTTTTGCACTTCCTCTTTCAGTATAGTAATATTACAAGAGGAAATATGAGGGATGAAATCACTGTGGTTTTCCTCGGGGCATTTCCTGGCATTATAAAGTGACATTTGGACAGCTTTAATCAGCTGAAGCAATGAGAGGAAGTCAGCGTCAAACTGTGTAAGTGTGAAATTATGTCATGGGAGTGGAAGTGGAAGTAGGATCTAAGCAGAAAGAGTGAGTTGGAGGATAACTAGGTTGTTTTTAACAAGCAGACTCACTTTTACAAACAGAAATAAGCCTGTTTTAGATGTTTTTGCCCCTGTTTCTTGGTTCCACTGAGGAATCAGAGCTGAGTGTTGCACAGGGAGGGTGCAACAGGAGTTGGGTGTAATCTACATAAGGATCTCGAGACACTGATTCAGTCTCGTGGTTAAATGCGGCGTCAGTGCCGGGTCATTAAAGGGGGAAACCCTGTTCTGTCAACTACTGTTATGCTTCTCGGAGCCAACTATTGCAACTGATGGAAAACAGATTTCTAGATTGAGGAATATGTAAACAAGTCTTATGAAAACAGGGCTGTCAAACACAAATTCATTTTAACGCCACTAATTTCTTTAACGCATTAATGCAACTTGCGATTTTTAGGTTGTAGCGGGCTCAGTTTTAAAGCTAGTGTGAAACTAAAAACCCTAAGGAATCCATTGGTACCAACCATGTCATACTAGCTTGTCGGGAAGGAGGCTAAATACCGCTCCAAACTTACGCTCAAATATGGCGAGGAAAAACTGTCATGTCCATTTTCAAAGGGGTCCCTTGACCTCTGACCTCAAGATATGTGAATGAAAATGGGTTCTATGGGTACCCACGAGTCTCCCCTTTACAGACATGCCCGCTTTATGATAATCACATGCAGTTTTGGGGCAAGTCATAGTCAAGTCAGCACACTGACACACTGACAGCTGTTGTTGCCTGTTGGGCTGCAGTTTGCCATGTTATGATTTGAGCATATTTTTTATGCTAAATGCATTACCTGTGAGGGTTTCTGGACAATATTTGACATTGTTTTGTGTTGTTAATTGATTTCCAATAGTAAATATATACATATATTTGTCTAAAGTAAGCATATTTGCCCACTCCCATGATGATGAGAGTATTAAATACTTGACAAATCTCCCTTTAAGGTACATTTTGAACAGATAAAAATCAGAAAAATACTCAATACTTCTTTCCTTGTGTGAGAGCAGCTGGGAAGGGCTTCAGCCAGATGTTCTCATGTTTGGGTCGTCACCACACTGACAACGAAGGTACAGAGTGTTTCTGGATTACATTCAGTAAATTCCAGAGAGTCCAAAAGGAAGAGAGCCAAGTCTCATAGGAGCGGCGATGACCACTTATTTTGATGATGTTTCTAATAAAAAATGAAATGCTATGACTGCCTTGATAACAAATTCTCTCCTTGTTTTCACTCTTCAGTGATTAAACCTGCTCTGTTATCATGTTCCCCCGCAGCATCTGGAAGATAGCCTACGTCGCTGCGCTGCTCTAGTGGCCATCGTTTTCACACACTTGACGTTTGTGCCTGGGGAATGTGGTCAGCTGATGACTCAAGAAATGTCTGAATCGAGAGCTGTTGTTTCCTGCATGCTAGACTGTGGTGAGTAAGAATCCCCTGTTTTTCTTATAGAATAACTGCCGTGCAATGATGGTGACCTCACTCAAAACGTTTGCACTCTGCGTGTCTTTGACATTAAATGACACTATGGCGTTATTGTTCTCATCATATGTGGGCCTTTTCTTTACCAATTTCTTTTTCTGAGCTACATTGATCAGTTTTACTTATTCAGAACAGCCAAAGCTTGTGGCAAAAGAAAGAGCAAGACTGTAAAAACAGGAGCACCCATTTCCCCGGGCGTTGGCAGTATTGACAGAAGGCCCGAGGCTGTGTTAGTGCATCTTGCTGAGTTTATGTAGAAAATGAAAACCAGAGATTACAATAGACAAACAGAGGACAGGAAGGAGGAAGCTTCCAAGTGGACCTAGTTCCCACATGACAGGATATTATTAGCCATGCTAGCGGTGTAGCTCTACAGATGGTAATGTGGGTCTGTTGACCACTTTAATCCAGAATTATCTCACCATCTATTAGATGGATTGCCACAGCTGTTTATGATGCCCTGAGGGTGAAAGTACTGACTTTGGGGATTTCCAGACTTTTCCTTTAGCGTCACCAGCGTATTAACATTTTGGTATTTTAGTGAAGTGTCTCGACAACTGTTGGATGGATTGCCATGAAATTTGGTTCAGATATTCATGATGCCCAGAGGATGACTCCTAATGACTTTGGTGATCCCCTGACCTCATTCATCTAGCGCCACCAGCGGGTCAACGTTTTCACTTATCTAGTAAAACCAGCCGTCAAACTCCAGGTCTGAAAAGTGAAGCTAATGATGAAGTGCCAGAAACTGTCATTCTTTCTAATAGCCAGCAGGGGGCGACTCCTCTGGTTGCTAAAAAAAGTCTGATTGTATAGAAGTCTATGAGAAAATGAGCCTACTTCTAACTTGATTTATTACCTCAGTAAACATTGTAAACATGAGTTTATGGTCTCAATCGCTAGTTTCAAGTTTTCTTCAATACAGCATGATGTTCATTTGGTAAATTATGGTCCCATTTAGAGTCAAATAGACCATAAAGCAGGGGATGCTTTAGGGCGGGGCTACTTTGTGATTGACAGGTCGCTACCACAACTGGGAGTTGTCCGTGTTTTCGTCTTACAACTTTAAACCTTTGACAGTGTGTCTTCAGTTCATGAAAGTTAATTGTAACATTTTGGTTGCCTAAAAATGTCTTATTCAGTGTTTGGTTGTACTTAGCTCCACCCTCTCGTGTCACTTCTGGTTGCAAGAAACCAAGATGGCGACGGCCAAAATGCCAAACTCGAGGTTTCAAAACAGCAGTCCACAAACCAATGGGTAACGTCATGGTGACTGCGTCCACTTCTTATATACAGTCTATGAGTGAAAAATCTCAAAACCTTCTTGAATTTTGCATTTTTGGTTTTTAGTGAAATGTTTCGACAACTTTTGGATGGATTGCCATGGAATTTGGTACAGGTATTCATCGACCCTGATGATGTATCCTAAGGACTGTGGTGATCCTCTGATTTTCCCTCTAGCGCCAACATGGGGGTTGACATTTGCAGTTTTGAGGGTAGACTCTGTAGACTCTTGTTGCATCTGCTCATCCCTGAGGAAATGGCTTCATTAACTACACATAAAGAAGCTCTAATGTTTGAGAGAATGTCTTGTTGTATTTCATCACAGTACATCTAATTAAAACATTTTCAAATTTGCCATCAATTAGATACCTTGGCAGGAGAATATGCAGTTGGCAACCTTTTCGATCAGTATTTCTGTATTCTGGTTTGAAGCAGTGGCAGGAGAGGACAGAGCAGAGGGGGGGAGGTCTTAACAGATAATATGCTGGTGGGAACATATTAACATATAAACATATTTACAGAGCTGGGTTGTTGCTTCTTAAGACCCGGTGGTGATGAAAGCTGCTACTATCTGTTATCTTCTGCTCATCGGGCAAAAAAAGACACTGCTGCATATTATGTTCGCCTCAAGATATTATAGACATTGGACAAAACTGTTGACGTCTACAGGGAGAATCAGACCATCTGTCCGAGGTGAACGTGTTATCTCCAATAAGCAGCGCTCTGCATCTTGGTTATCTTGGTTATAGGTGGTGGAGATGACAGCTAATGAAAAACCCTCCCAGCTATTTTTGACCTTTTCCTGTTGACTACGTGTTCACTGTCATACGCTCCGGCACTCTTAACAGTGGCCAGATGTCCCAGATGGCTGGCCGGGCTCTGCTCTGTCAGCAGATATGAGTAGTCTGAGTGTGAGCTTAGCATGAAACACTGACACGGCACACCGGTCCTCCAGGGATGCAGCCAAGGAAACCTGCAGAGCCGCACACTTTATAAAGTCTATAGTGTGAGAGTATGAGGCGCTTTGAAGGGCTGTTAAAAGGCAAATTAACCCGTCAGCACATACACAGTTTTATTGTCTTTTTCCTCAGTTGTTCATTGTATTCAGGCTATTACATATTCAGTCCAAATCAAACAAACAACAAAAGATGAGTTATACCATATTTAAAGGTTCCCTATATGACATTCAGAGCATTAATATAGCAGCAAACAACTATTGTCAATGTAAAAATATAGAGGAGTAATGTCTGCCTGAGCAGAGAGTGAAGTCACTCTCCCTCTGTGTATGCAACACGTTCTCATCCCAACTCATCACATACTGGCGCTTTGTCAGACCCCTCGGCATCACTTTTTCCGTCGCACTAAACACGTGCTTAACGATCCCTCTGCGTCAATTTTCGCTCGCAGTAAACAATACCTCTTAGTTAGGTTTAAGAAAATACAACATGGTTGGGCTTAAAACTACTACATTTGTACAGTGAAAATATGACTTGACGTTGTGAACACGGGACACGAACAAACAGCTAATTGTAACGTGAAAGTGAAACGTAACACATGGGACACAAACAGCGGTCTCCTTGATGAAAGCCCTGTGTTTGTTGGACCCATCCGCCTGCTTAGTGTGTGTCTTTTCGCTCATTAAACTACGTCACCACAGTCTCTTCCCGTGTGCGTTTACTGTTGACGTGGATGTGTTTACATCGTAGTTAATGAAAAGCCCGGTGCGTCTCCTACCGCCGCGAAAGAGTGCCTTATGCGGCGGTATCGGACACCGATGGCCGTGACAAAGCGTCGGTATTTGACACCCGGGGAATGAGAATGGGCTGGTGTGTTGTAATCCGAGTTTCTCTGTGCTTTGTTGACATCGCCGAGCCGGCTGCATGTGCTTTTAGTGCATGTTTGTGCATGTGAGTTTGCCCCACTGGCTAGCTCACGGCCGCCGCTCCGCACTGCGTTCATACGGCGGTTACAGCCGATAACGCATTGTCCCGACCGACGGCGCCGTTGCAGAAGCGTAGCGGCCAACCTTCTGTTCCCCCCCAGGTTAACACTAGCTCTGTCAGCAGTGTTGCATTTGTTTTCACTGTTAGCGCTGTTAGCTGTGAGCCACCGACTCAGCCCTCACCATGTTGAGAGCCGTGCGGAGGCAATAGAAATACTCCCAATCTCACATTTAGCACCTTTAAAGTACTTTACAAAACACACAGGACCAACCAACAGCTTTCTGTGAAGGAGGAATTTATTTCTGCTTCTATATTAATCTCTTCATGATGCAACCAACATCATAAAGGTTAAAAACAGCAGTACAGTTGAGCTGTCTAGAATTGGGCTATTAAAACGACTGCATTATTAAAACAGGTGAGGAACCCCTTAACCTCTCTAACAGCCTGCCTCTGAACAAAACCCCAAAACTAAGCCTGAAAACCAACATTTTGTCGACACAGATTCATGTATCCGGCATAGCAAGTGTCCATCATACTCGTCCCTTAAATCAGCACCGGTGCTGGCTGCGCCCTGTGTAAGGCGTGGGCTCCTGTTGTCAAAGCAGGTAATCCTCTCTTGATCCTGATTTTGTCTCACTGTGAGTGTTGAAAATCAATCCTTGGGTCACAATATGATCTCCCATGAAAGACACCGCCCTCGATCAAAGCACAGTGATCTTTTCTTTTTTTCAAAGACTGCAAAATTTGTAGCTTTGTAAAAACAAATAGTATATATATTTCTACATATACAGTATATAAAGCTTTTTTTTTAGTAACTAGTAAGAAAAATGACCAGAGAGACGTTGTAATCAGAAGGCACAGCGAGACAGCGGCGACAGTGGCGGCTCAGCGAGGAGACTGTAAACATTTTCGTCCTGTTTGTCCAAGGAGAGAGAAACCAGGAAGTGTTTCCAGAAGGCAGTGTGTTCGCCACCGGAGCATCGCTGCTCCTACATTTATAAACAGTGTTGTAAGGCTAAAAACACTTGATGTATGAGATCTTGCACCGGGTGTGTACGCAGCAGCAGATACAGGGTTCTCTCTCTGCAGATCATAACATTGATTGTATTCACCCACCAGACCAAGTGGTGCACCATCATTATCAGTGATTCTCATTAAATCTATAAGTTTGTATTACAAGTCGGCCTAACTTCATTAAATTACCTCTCTTAAACATCCAGTCAACACACAGAGAAACCTGGATTTGGTTGAAATGTCGTTATTACTGGAGCGTCATATCCTTGAATGTCCCTCCCTGCTGGTTGAACAGCGTTCACCAGTATGTGCTACTGGTTCTTGTTTGCCACAACTCCACTGGCTGGCCGAGAGAGGAGGTGCACGGTCATTGATCGCCAACGTCTAAACCGACGGAGACAAGCGGTCCGTTAGGCGTTGTCGTATTTCTGCAGAGCCTCCTCCAGCTTGCCTGTGATCTTTTGGAAGAAGGCGATCTGCTGCTGCAGGTAGTGCTGCATCTGGGCCTTGAAGTCGCGCACGCGGATCTGGTGGAAGTGCTGGATCTCGGCCAGCGTGGCGCAGGAGATGATGTTGCAGCGCTCGTCGATGCCGTCCGCCTGCGCCCGGTCCATCTTGCCCTCCTCCACGTGCTTCTGGCTCTCTTTCACCTTCGTCAGGGCTCCTGTTTGGGGACGAGAGAGCAAAAATGATAATCAAGATTTATTTTGTTGAAAGTGCTTCATGAGAGCCAGTGCATGCTCTGCAAATGGAGAACAACCACGCCATTTATTTATCAATGTTCAATCATCCAGATACTATTTTAACCGGTGTGGGAAAACAGCCCAGAGCTAACCCTAACCCTTAAGAGACTAGTTGTATGTACTTAAACATTCATCTGACCTTCAGACTCTTTCACAGGAAAGTGAATTAATAATCTCAATATTCTTTGCTATTAAGATTCAAGAGCACAGCTTGACAGTGAATTTATAACTTGAAGGAACCGGCTGAAAATAGTTTGATGAACAGTTTGTTCCCTGTGAACCGGAGCAACGTCTATGTCTATAGTTGGGGAATGTGAGGGGGCCCGACTCTGAAAAATATCTATTACATTAAGTCACTCTAAAGGCCTTTTCTAAACAACCATTTAAGGGGATTTTGCTGGCAGTTTGATACCATCTACCAATGATTATTGGCAATGTCAAGGACGTAATATGAACATGGGCAACTAAATGTGAACAAGTCTGATTTGTAAGACTTCTTTAATGCTGATGTCACAGTTAAGCAATTCACCATTTGCTCGGAATTAAACACGAATCTGATCTTACATTTTTCATACTTATACTGCTATAGAAGATCTATGCTGTTCCTTTATTTCTATGGATCATCAGCTGGTGGAGATGCTGACTTTTTGCAGCTTTAGCCTCAGTTGTTTAGCATGATATCATGTACGTAGCCATCAAGAACATATTCAAGACTTCTCTCACAGGATTTCACAGTATAAAACAAGTCAAATGGAAACTTTAAAAAGTAACTCGGAGACAGTGTTTTTATCAGAGGGCAACTCCGGGGCGTGAAAAGTGAAGCCAATGCAAAAGTGCCTTAAACTTGCATTCTTTAACCCTTTCAGTGTGTTTTCGGTTCATGAAAGTTAATTATAACCTTTTTGGTCACCTAAAAATGTCTTGTTATATGTCAGCTTAATAATAGAAATGTAACTTACTTAATAGAAGCTTTATTACAATAATTGAACAAAATTCTTTGTAGGTTTGTGTTTTATCTGATACTTAACAGAATATGAATCTCTGAAATGTTATCAGTTAACGTGTTCAACCTCAATTCCTGAAATACCTGCAGCTGTTGTCATGATCTTCAAAGATCCCTCAAAAATTAATCCAGCAAGTCACTGGTTGCTTGTTCATCCGTTCTCTCACTTTCAAAGTTTGTTTTTCTGGACCTTTGTGCTGATTCCCACCACAGATCCATTGGCCCTTCAGCATTGAAGTCTTGGACTGTGGATCCCTCATGTGACACCAACATCAGTTGGTCCATCATCTCTACTTTCAGAGATGACCTCCAATCTGTCTTGATTCTGCTTAGACAGCTGAATCCTCTCTTACATACAGCTGAAGAGACACATTTTGCCGTTTGCCGTACCTATTTCTATATGTTAAAAAAGTAGTTGCCATTGATGGCGACCAAAGGCCAAGAATTGGTTAACCAATTCTCAAAATAGTTGCCAATTGCAACCTGGCAACCCTTACTGTCGAGCCCTGTCTACTCTACACACGGCAAGTCTTTAGGGAAGTTTGATTCTAACACAGTCATTTTGTGGTTATTGGTGAGTTTCAATTGTTTTTTGAGTTCAACTGTTGGACATTGCTTTGATCACTAATTTAAATAAACCCTGACAAGTTTGGATGGCACCTCTACTACGCATCTAACAAGAAACTATACCTTTCAAAAAACAAAATTAATCCAGCATATCACACTCATACTGAGAGTTTCCACTCTGCCAGGAAGAAGAGCCACTTGCTGTTGACACTGTGGTGGACTCTTGTGGCATAATCGAGACACGCTGGTTTACAAACCTCCCATTTTCACACGTATCAACCGTCACGGCTGCTGCCCTCTTTAGAAAAACTCTGCAGAGTTTTGTTTGCTGCAGAATAAGCCTTCAGCCATAATGGTGCCAAGACAAGAAATTAGCCTAAAAGGTCCAGACAGATGGTTGGATGGGAGCAGAAGGCAGGGTCAAAACACCAGAAGCAGATGACAGATGACTTATCAAACTGCTGACATTTTCTGACCGAGTAAAGGAAGAACTGTCACGAGCAATAAGTATTGAGTTGAAATGCAAGAGAACCTGACAGGACATGACCTCCTGTCTGATCTAACTACTTAAACATGTTTACATGTCACAGATGGAGTCAAAGAAAGAAACGTCTCTTTGGGCTGTGACATGAATGCTAATGTATGTGTGCTTAGTGTTTTTCTTAGAATTTGCGCTTGTCAAAAATGATTTCCCGACTTTTTACCTCAGTAAAAAATTTGAACTTTTGATTTGTTGGCCAAAGAAGTTCAATTTGAAAGACGTTTCCCCTTATTTAAGCAAGCATCCCCTGCTTTATGGTCTATTTGACTCTAAATGGGACCATCATTTATTAAATGAACATCATGCTGTATTGAAGAAGACTTGAAACTAGCGATTGAGATCATAAACTCATGTTTTCAATGTTTACTGAGGTAATAAATAAAGTGAGAAGTAGGCTCATTTTCTCATAGACTTCTATACAATCAGACTTATTTTTGCAACCAGAGGAGTCTGTCCCTGCTGGCTATTAGAAAGAATGCAGGTTTAAGGCACTTCAGCATTGGCTTCACTTCTCAGTGAAGTTGCCCACTGGTTTCACATGAAACTTTACATGACACTTGATCTGTCCTTGTTCCTTGTTAATGTGGTTGACTCAACACTTTAGAACACAGAAACCAACACTGACGTACTCTATGCAGGTGTGATGTTATAGAGTGTTAACACTGACATGTTGTAAATCGTACAAAACGCCAAAGACAACATGTAGTAAGAAGAGTGCAACTCCACGCATGGCGTAACCAGCTGAGAGAGAATGTCATCTCTGAGGGTTTGCTTTAGGGCGGCGTGTGAAGGTATATGTGTCCTTAAGACATGCAGCAAGACTTCCTGTAATGGCCTGTCATGGGATTTTCTCGTCACTATGTGAGTTTAGTCACCACCGGCAAACTTGAAAGTCTGATTCAGCCTGCGGGTTTCCTGAAATGTGAGACCACAGAAGACTTGCTGACCTGACCCTGCACTTATTTGGCTTCTGTCTACCCTTAAAGTTCACAGAAATGCCTTACGACTTCCTTTATTTCTCTCTCTCCTCTTCAACTCTCAACCCTAAACATGTGAGGCTATACTGTGCACACAGAGCAAAGAAATATGTCGACAAAATCCCCCCACAAAGTCTGCCCAGTTTGCCCTCTGGCTGTAGCTCCCTCAGCTGCAGTTTAACCCAAATCTTTGAAATTCCTTTAATGCACAACAGGCTGAACATGACAGAAAGAGAGGCAGAGATAACACGGGGGTGGAAAAGAGAGAGAGAGACGGGAACAAACACAGCTGTCCAAAGACTTAAATGCCAATCCCAAAGGTGTTTACTTTACCTTGAAGGTCTCTGGCTTCCTGTGTTTTAAAAGCCCACTAATGGACTAAGATAGGAATAATTGTTACCATGGAGACTTTATGAGAAAAGCAAGAGTTCAGTAATAGACGATGGAGTCCGCAAACTGTAACATACAGAAGGCCACATCGGTTTTACAGCTGGTGCAAGTAATCTTTGCAGGCCTGCTGCAAAAACAGAACCACCAATAAGATACTGAGTGATAAATCTGCTGAATATTTTCTCAATTAATTGCTTGTTCAGTCTATCAAATGTAAGAATATAGTGGAAAATGTGCATCACAATTTTCCTGAGACCAAGTCTTCAAATTACTTGTTTTTAGTCCAAACCCTGAAGATATTTCACTCATACCTACGAAAGTAACGCACTAAAATTCGTATATATCCCAAAAAATCAATTTGTATTGTTAACCAGGAAGTATAAAGAGCGTCAAACGCTGCATAGGTTGGAAGTCGGGATGGACGGGTGGGTCAAAAAACACTGGACTTTAACCCAGGAGACCGGTGTTTGTGTGCCACGTGAAACCAGAAGTCAACATTGATGTAATTGTCACGTCATTTCTGTAATTATGTTACACCACTTCCGGTGTTATTTTAACTCAAACCGTTATCTTTTCCTAAACCTAATCAAGTAGTTTTGTTGCCTGAACCTAACTTGTTTCCTGTGAATACGGACGTTTATTTATATAAGACTGGACCAGACATTTGTAGGAAAACGCAAGAAAAATGAGGAATAGCTTTTCGTAAGATATCATACGAACCGTCGTATGAGGATACGTTGCACAGTGTGCAGAAGCGTTCTTTTACAGTTTATGATCCAACACACATCTGTACGATTTTCTGAAGTGCAGGAACTTTGTAGTAAGTGTTTACTCCAAATAAATAATTTATAAACCACATTTCATCATAGTAGATCCCGTTTTAGGTTATTAAGTCATGTTGTATTTAGGGCTGTCAAAGTTAACGCGATAATAACATGTTAATGCAATTTAATTTTAATGCCACTAATTTCTTTAACGCATTAACGCAACTTTAAATTTTTAGGTTGTAGCGGTCATACTAGCTTGCCGCTTTAATAACGCTCCAAACCTGTGCTAAATTTTGGTGGGGAAAAACTGGCATAGCCATTTTCAAAGGGGTCCCTTGACCTCTGACCTCAAGATATGTGAATGAAAATGGGTTCTATGGGTACCCACGAGTCTCCCCTTTACAGACATGCCCACTTTATGATAATCACATGCAGTTTTTTTATGCTAAATGCAGTACCTGTGAGGGTTTTTAGACAATATTTGTCATTGTTTTGTGTTGTTAATTGATTTTCAGTAATACATATATACATACATATTTGTCCACTCCCATGTTGATAAGAGTATTAAATACTTGACAAATCTCCCATTAAGGTACATTTTGAACAGATAAAAATGTGCGTTTAATCACGATTAACTACGGACAATCATGCGATTAATCGCGATTAAATATTTGAATCGATTGACAGCCTTACAGTAGTTGTATTGTATCTGATGTCTGGTTGCACAACTTCTGCTTCTGCCATCTTTGCTGTCCCAGGTTACTAAATGACTGGACACCTCCAGTATTTGAGATACATAACGATGTTGTTGTTGTGTTAATATATGGAGATACAAGATACTGTATACTTAGAGCTGCTGATTACTGCCCAACCCCAGCATCACCTACAGTGATTAATGAGGTCTGTGGCATACTGCATTGTCACGCTATGAATAAGAAAACACCGTGATGAACGCCTCTGAAGAAATCCTCCCTGGGTGTACGGAGGTGGCATCGAGCCCCCCTGGACTCATCGGAGGCAGCCGCTTCAGCTCTTACGTAATCCCTGGTTACACAACCCCGGGCTACTGCGAGCCTGTGACCTGAACAACCAGCGGCAATCCCCATCTCATCACTCCGCCTCCTCCTCGGCCGTCCAATTCGTGCATTAGAGGACATTTAAATGGCCTGTAACAACACATCAGACAGACCTGCAGCGTTTGCACAGAAGGCGTGTCAGCTCGAAGGCTGACTCAGCAGGAAAACATGACATCCCTGTAAATCGGTGCTTTCCCTAAATTGCCTGGCATTGTTTTATCACTTCACGTGGTGATAAAACTGTGATGAGATCAGACTAAATACTGATGTGCTCAATAGATAACATTAACAAGGGAAAGAGAGCACATGAATAAAGAGGGACAAAGTAGGCCACGCCAAAAAGCTTTTCACCAACTTAATTAACTTAATCTTAATTCATCACAGATCAGGCTTTAGCTTTCGTTCCTTTGTGGCTGCATGCAGTCGATGCCCAGCAAACTGATTAAAGAGAAACAGATAATTTTTAACTACAGTATGTAAATGTGATTGAGGACGTTCTTCTTTGCATTCGAGTTAATCAACGTGTGCTCCTCCCTGAAAATAGTCTATTTTCTTAGTCTGATGAGGACTTGATATTAAGGCTGTCAATCGATTAAAATAGTTAATCGATATTAATTGCGCATTTTTATCTGTTCAAAATGTACCTTAATGGGAGATTTGTCATGTATTTAATACTCTTATCAACATGGGAGTGGGCAAATATGCTGCTTTATGCAAATGTATGTATATATGTATTATTGGAAATCAATTAACAACACAAAACAATGACAAATATTAGCTAAATTGATCACATGCCCTGGTCTAAAGTCAATTACAAGTTTTTCCTCTAAGACATGCTGCAGGCAAGATCAATATTATCAGACTGAGTAAGTGTTTGAACAGGAACTTAGAGCAGCATAACTGGTTGCATTTAATATTCACTTGACAAATACACGATGTGAGCTGTGATAAAAAAGAGAGACGTGTTTCACCTCTACATACTGTAAGCTGCTGGAACATTTTTAGACCACAATGTATGTGGTCAAATGTTTTAATATTCAGTTACGCCCCACTCGTTGAGCTTGTTGATTCTTCACTTGCAAAAATGAGTATCTTCTTTGGTAATCGGCTATCTTTGGAGAGTAAACAGAGAGGGTTTTTGCAACCCTTCCTCTTTCCCAAGAGCCTGAAATAAGAAGAAACAACAAAACCATGTCCTAATCTAATGTTGTGTCAAGGCCACAGTTGAGTATCAGATTAGGACAAAAATAAAAAGGTACAAAAATAATGTGAAGCTCAATAAGTTTCTGAAAGCGACGCCAGATATGATGTCGATATCATGAGCTAACATTGTACCAGCTAAGCTCCACGCTAATGGCTAATGGGGCTCCTGAAGAGGTGGCGATCAATACGGTGATGTTTAGTGTCCCAGCTCACATTTCACTGGTCACCTCCACGGGGACGAATAAAAACCCGCCTGGTGTCTGCGGTCCTAATGAGACGGATATAGAGAGCTAAAAATGGAGTTGAGTTGTTGATAAGCAACGCCTTGACAGGATTCTCCCAAAGAGAGCAACAGTGATATGACTGAATGAGATAACCTCTTAAACAGGGGGACAATGACCACTTCTATGGTTACCATTTGACTTTCTGACTGACCTCAACTCTTGATTATCGCTCCACCAACGCATGCATACAGCACTATTGAGTCCCAGCTGACCTACTTGGCCCCAATGAGTTTCTGTGCGACCACTTGTGTTGCGGAAATGTGTACTCTGGTCTGTGACAACAAAGGATGTGGTCCAGCCTCTCTCCAGGTGTCTAACTGCAATGAAGCTCGCTTCATAACCGAAGAATAGCACTTGTGGACATTTCCTCCACACGTTTATCAGGAAAGGCGTGTTAAAACCGAGGATAGACGTACACGGGGATGGAAAAGGGAAGTGTTTTATTAAATATATGAGAGACAGAGAGAAAGGAAAAGGTAGACAAACTCAGGTCATGTTCATGTTTAAATTCCCATTTGCACATTATTGTCTTCACACAATGATATGCAAGTGGAATTCAATGTTTATGGCTTCATTAAAAACCACCTGTTCTTACTAATTACAGTCATTTCACTGCAGCGTTAACAGTTCTCAAGAGCTGCATGATTCTATAAAACCTCGGAGGTGAGTCGACTTTAGAGCGTGAATGTCAAGTACCTTTGAAAAGGTTATTTGCATTTAACGCTCCCTGGAAACATGACGGCAATTTGAGTAACAAGCAGCCATTCAGCTGTCATGAGCGAGGGAACTTTTAAAAATATTTAATGTAATGCAGGCACATTAACTGCTCCGATATATCACTGTCACTACCATGCGGCATAATAAAGGTTTATAGCCTCTTGCAGAGACCAGCAGGCCTCGTAGTATGAGTGGTTACACAAAGATTCTGCTTGCACTTTTTTTAACCGTGTTTTTGTCTTTTACTTTTCTTATAAATAGAAATAAATTAGGAATACACTCTTCACTTGCATAATGATTAACGGTAAAGTAACGTTTGGTATTTTTGAACCTTGACCCTATTTTCCCATGTTTTTGTGTCTAACCAACTAATAGTGACAACAATTTATGAAGTTGGTTCAGTATTGAGGGAAAGCGCTGTGGATGGCAGCTGCTCACGGGCTACAATATGGTGCTATTGGGGCAAGCTGGCACTGTCATTTACGTCCGCTAAAATTGCTTGTTTTTGTCATGACAAGCTCCGATTTTTATTATAAGTGTCTGACATTATGGAAAGAGTCTCGCTCAAGGAGAAGTCTCGTTCTGAAATCTGGCGAGGTGACGTGTTGCTGGAAGACAATGGTGGAAACGTAGAATACATCCATGGTGGAAACGTGAGTGTTTGTTGTGTTGGAGTACAGAAAGTGTAGCTTAGTGTTATCTAAAAGACTGTCAATATTATGGCTGAATATTTAGATGATTTCCACAATGTGGATGAGGTCTTTTGAATTTGATGGCCGCCCGTATTTATTTTACAACGAGACTTCTTATCCCTCAATAGACAAAAACATGGGAAAATAGGATCCAGGTTGAAAAATACTAAAATTACCCTTTAAGGGTGAAAGGAATGCACGCATGAAGAAAATAACAAGCTCAACCGGACTCAAAATAAACAAAGGAACTAAACAGCCTCAGTCCACTAAAGACAAGATGTGATCAAAGTAATTTGGGATTCAATAAGCTGCACACGGCTCTCCTTTCATCTGCTGCAGCCCTGACTTTCCCCTCAGCTTTGTTTCTCAGTCTCCCAGTGTGGTGAGGCCCCCGTTTCTCTGCCATCTTTCCTCAACACTGTGCCCGCAACAAGGTCTTTCCATGTGTGGTATCAAATCAGAGTTTCTTATCTGTGGTATTAGGCTGGGCTTATCACACCGGACTGTTTAAATGGCTGTGTCACCTTATTTGGGCTGTGTGCGGCCTACGTGGCAAACTGGATTTGAGCTGACTGGGAAGTTTGTGTCCCAGTGCAGCCTAAACACGGTCTGTCCTGTTTCCCCCCAGTGTTGTCTATTGTGGGCTGAATGGGCCCAGTGTTTGTAGGGGGGGGGGGGATCGAAGTGATAAACAAGATGTCAACAGGCAAGGATCCATGTTTGTATCTGGTAAATTAAATACTGGACACCACAGGGGACTCTGACTGGAAAGATTACTTTCCCACCCTGATCTGGGAATGATTTTTAGTAAGATAGAGCGCAGGGACTGAACATAATGCATGAGAAGGATTAGTTAATCCTCTATATAGGCCCATCTCCTATATGGCGTCCTACATGGCTCAGTTTCAGGTAGGGTTTCAGTTTCCAGTTGGCAGTGATTGTAAAGATTTCATGGAGGAGGAGCAGTTTGGTAGTTTCCTTTAGGTTATCATTGTCTCTTTCCCCTCAGAAGGAAGCAATTGTGCCACATTCCCCCCCACATATGGTGAACAGCAGCGACAGCTTCCCTCAAATGCTCCAGCGATGTGCCTCTTGCATAACAGCGTTGCCTCTCATCAGAGTGACATTTCGCCACACAATGAGAACAATCATCGGGTTATAATGTCATGTAGGAGGACAGCCTAGATCAGTCTAACATTGACTTTCTGTGGACAATCATTTATGAGGGATTCAGCTGCAACATGTTATTTTTGCGTCAAGCAAGGTAGGACATTCTCCATCTCCAGAGCACTAATATGTAACACTACTATGTATGTAACACCCCGTAATGGAAAATCAAACACAGCCAAACGGGTGCCGCCCACTTGATTCAGCAGGTGGGACAAACAGGGGCAGCAGCATGTAGACCGATTCCAAAATGCAAACACTGCCTATTTGTTTTGCAAAGTGACATACGTGTAACCTGACTGCTGTCTGCTGTCGACAGGTCTGATAATTAAAACAACCGAAAAACAAATAGCGTTGTTTATCTTTTCACGGCCAGCAAACACACTTATTTCTTTGCTTTAAAACATGATGATTGAACCTCAGCTAAACTTGTGGTAGAAAGTAACCAGATTTATGATCCCACATGTACCATTTTGTTTTATTTTATATGTGTATAGGCTATGTGGTGGACTTTAAATTGACTGGAACACTGGGGTTATGAAATATTTAAGTAGACTTGTTTTAGTGAGATTGTCTCTTTGTCTTCTGGGGCTTGAATTGTGTGTATCCTTTAGCCTACATATCACCTTTCTTCAGTTTAGTTTTGGGTTTATGCTGACTGTATGTCTTTAATTTATAATCAATGTGTCTTTAGTCAAATTTTTCAGTAATACTAGTCTGTAATAATCGTCTAGAAGGATTGTAACTAAACATTAAAGGAACAATGTGTAACATTTTGGTGGATCTATTAGCAGAAGTGGAATATAATATTCATAACTATGTTTTCATTAGTGTATAATCACCTGAAACTAAGAATCGTTGTGTTTTTGTTAGCTTAGAATGAGCCCTAAGGGAGGAGTGAGCGGAGGCAAAGAACGTATATTGCCAAGAAGTGAAAGTCAATTGTTCGTTCCGTTGCAACATCAGCGCCCAGCAGCAAAGCTACGCTTCCGCCATTTTGGACTGAAAGCGACTACCGGACGCCAGTAAAACTTCCGCTTACAAAGGGCCGTTCAAAAGTAAAACAAAATTATTTCTATTCTAGTGTCATACCGAAATGGCCTGTGTTGAACAATAAAATATTATAAATATAATAAGCGTTTTCAGTCCAAAACTCTGTCTCTTTGCGTCTACACTCTTTGGTGGAGAGATGCTCAGTTGGTTCCAATCTGCAACCACACCGCTAGATGCCGCCAAATCCTACACACTGCACCTTTAATTTATAATCATCGTGTCTTTAGTCTAATTTTTCAATAATACTAGTCTTTAATAATAGTCCAGAATAAATGTAACTATTAAAGTGTCCTGATGTCAAAAGACATAAAAAATAATCATAATTTGGCTACTGACAGTTTCCTGTGAAAGCAACCTTATACAAAATGATAAATCAGAGTGTGACAGTGTTGTTAATTTACCTTTCTGGACATGGATGATGTCTGGGTAGTTTGCCAGGTGTCCTTGGTATAGCGCTAACAAATCCATGATGGGGTCCAGATCCTTGCTGGGCTGCTCAGCAAAACACTCTCCGATGGCTTCGTACGCCTCCCCGGTGAAGGAGATAGCCTGGTTGAGTCCAACAGAGTACGCCTGCTGGTCCATCTCAAAGGCTTGGCTCAGGACCTTGAATGACAGCCCCACTTTCTGATACTCCTTCTTAAAGCCGGTGATCTGCTTGCGGGCGAACTCGTTGGCGGTGGCGTTGAGCTGCAGGGCGCTGTCGTCCATCCTTTTGGTGAAAGCCTTGAACCCGTCTATCTTGCTCTCGACCTCCTGGAAGTCGAGCGGCGCTGCGGGGGTGCTGATGGTGAGGAAGAAGTTGGCTCCAACCATCTCGTCCTTCTCCGCCTTCCTCTTGCCCTGCTTCCAGGCCTTCTCGTCCGTGCTGTTGCAGGTGAGGAAGTGCTGGAAGACGTCACACTTGGACAGGACAGGGTGGCTGGTCATGTGGTTCATCCACCATGTGAGGCCTTTCCTCCTCTTGGAGATGAAGTCCTCCTCGAAGCGCCCCGTGGCCTGCTTCTCCGGGATGTGTGGCACTGAAATAACAGGAAACTTCTCCACCAGCCGGGCGTAGAGCCAGTCAAAGTGCTTATACCTCCTGTTCACCTGGTTCTGTGTGTGGGTGGGTGTCAGCTTATAGGAGATGTAGCTTTTCATGCCCTTGAATTTGGTCTGTTTAGTGGGGTCGTCGATTGTGCAAGCGAACGGGTACGGGTTCTCCTGCCACTCTGGACCAAACTGACCCATCACCACACAGATCTTGTCCCCATCCTTCACAAAGCCCGCGGCCTCCCCGAGCACAAACGCCTCTCCTCCTGACTTCACAAAGGTTGAAAACCTGTTCAGGTTTCTACTGACCGTAGCAGAGCTCTTTGCTTGCTGTGCATTACCTCTTGCCATTGAGGATGTTGACACTCTGTACGTGGATGCCCCGTTGCCTTCAAAGTCATGATACCTTCCCCCAGCAGTCCCCGGTTCATCTGCAACAGTAGAGCTGTCATCCCAGTCATCATCCCAGTCATCATCGCTCCCTGGGCTGGGCTGCTGGTAGGTGTGCTGCTGCTGCGGGGGTTGTGTGGGGGCTGAGAAAGAGGTGAAACTGGGCGCAGACGGTTTAGAAAAGTTCTCAACTTTATTC
Source organism: Sebastolobus alascanus (assembly GCA_916701645.2). Lineage (NCBI taxonomy): Eukaryota > Metazoa > Chordata > Actinopteri > Perciformes > Sebastidae > Sebastolobus > Sebastolobus alascanus. The sequence goes on along the minus strand of CAKAOJ020000026.1, from coordinate 2,839,357 downwards.
TGAGGCTTCTTAGAGCCGTCAAAACCCGCGGGTGGTATGTTGGCGTACCGGGAGTCTGGGTAAGTGTCCCCAGATGTGCTGCAGCTGTTGTTGTTGAGCGTGGAGGCGGCGTCGTTCCTCAGGATCTCCACGTAGGACGCGGGGAACAGTCCCCTCTCTCCTTTGCTGTTCGACCCCTCGAACCAGCCGTCAATGTCCTGCTCGCTGTAGAGAGTCAGGACCTCGTTCTCCCTCACCGACACCTCCCCGGGGTTTTCAGAATTGAAGTCGTACAGCGCCCTGGCTTTGAGCGCCATGATTCACCCAACAGCTGGAGGAAGAGCAGGGCAGCGGGCTGACTTGTGGCTGGCTGGCCGGGGCAGGAGGGGAGCGCAGCGGGCAGCCAGGCTAGCTCAGCCCGGCCGAAACTACTCTTCAAACTCCCTCAACTTCTCGCAGTGTGAGAAAAAATGTTTATATCCCTCTCTGTACGATCCTTCCTCGGTCAAACCTGAGAGGAAAACTGTTTAAAATCCAGAGGTTGCAGCGTGTGAAACTGCAGCGGAGGTATTTTCCGATACAACAACACTAATCTGGGCTCCTCCAGTCTCCCTCCGATCCCAGCCGGACGCTTCTGCCTTCACCCGCTGCGCAGCAACAGAACTGAACGATGACCAGGCTGGATAATCGAGGGCGGAGCCATGCAGCGATCCACCCAGACATCACAAATCAACTCACCTGACAGCGAGTGCCACAATAAAGCTTTTCAGGACGTGTTGAGTGCTTCATACTTCACAAAACAGAACACAGACCAGCCTCACCAGCCCAAGAGGACGATTTGTGACATTTAGGAAGAATTGTTTTGTGAGCAGGGAGATTTTTTATTTATTTATTGAAGATAATTCATTCATTTACAAACATTAAGGCATTGTAACCTAAACGCAATAACACCTCTTAACAAACAAGGCACAATTGGATAGGAAAGATAACTTAAATTATATAAAATAATATAATAAAAAAAATAAAAGAGAGTAGAAAATAATTACATTTTTAATTTAATAATTAAAAAATTAAAAATAACTAAATAAATAATAAGACTGCACTCTTCCATTGTAGCTCTATCATCATACATGCATACTAGAATTAAACTCATTAAGACTAAAGTGGTAACACAGTGCCATAGCTATTTCTAGATTAAAAAAAATACTGAGGTCAAGAGTTCAAATCCCCTGATTGGATTTTTCATATTTTATTTAATTCAATTTCTTGTAAATTATACATGCATTTTATTTCCACACTTTAAATGCTATTTCAAAGCCATCTCTTGAACAAAATTCTGATGGGGAAAATAATTAACTCATGTATTTTGATGGAATCAGCCTATAAAACCCCACAATGTGTAAGATTTTAACTGCCGAATGTAAGTGCCTATTAGGCTGCTAAAACCCCTCAAATTCCCAGAAAAGATACAGAGGACATGACCCCAAGTGTCCTCACTCAGTGGTAGCTACAGCCTCGTTGGAAACCAGTGAGCCATACCCTCTTCCATGGCTCAGATGTGTACTGAAGTATGTAAAAGCAGTCAGCTTTGATGCCCTTGTTCAACTGGGTGTCATACTGTATTAATCACAATCTGAGCAGCCAATCATAGAAAACATTTCCTTCTAGAAAAATGTAAAAAAAAAGATAATAAATTATAAAGTTGAGGCCGATATGCTATTCTCAGTCGTGAAGCCATAAGCACCATCTGGTTTAGTAATTAAAGATAAGAATGCGACTGATGTAGATGGTTGGATGTCAGGTTAACCCGGGATCTCGCCAACCTTTGTCATCTTCCATCATCTGAAAGGAATGTCATCTAAAAAACCCTGACATCATGCTGACTGGTTCAACACTCATACCATTATTATAAGACTGAGCAGCCTGACTAACTGTCTCTATTTCAGTCCAATGTCAATCATATTTTAATCACCAATCTAGAAATACACAAATACATCTATTGATCATTTAAGCAGGCAGTCATTCTGTCCTAGACATGAATGGCTAAATATCAGTTTTAGTCTCCACCAGTGACCATTAATGACTCAACAAAACTCTCCAAAAGAAATATGTGTAGCTACAAAGGACACACAATCAATAATCCATGCTTGTGTGTGGTGGATGTGACTTTGTCATACCCAGCAAATGATGATTATTTTATGAGATTGCAGTTCAGTTGACATCTTTATTGTCCCACTATAGAGGACATTCGTTTTGCAGCAGAAACATAAAACATGAACATGACAGGAGAAGTCTCCTGGCCATCTAAATATTTAACAAGAGTTTGTTTTGGGTGGAATGGTTTATTGATGAGATGCAGATGAACTGTTATAGTAATAATAATAATACAGTTTATTTATAGAGCGCTTTACATGAAACTCAAAGACACTTTACAGTTAAAATGATCATAAATAAGAACATAATATATAAAACACACAACATTAATCACACATTAAAAGCAGTTCTAAAAAAGTGTGTTTTGATTTGAACGTGGACAGGTTGGTGCAGTCTGATGTGTTTGGGGAGTGAGTTCCAGAGGGAGGAGGGCAGCTATGGCGAATGCTCTGTCGTGCCAGGTCCGGTGTTTGGTCCTGAGTGGTGGAGACAGGAGGTTGGCATCAGAGGAGGTCGGTGAGGTAGGAGGGTGCCTGGTTAGGGACGGCTTTGTGGGTGAGGAGAAGGACTTTGAATTGGATCCGTTGTTGGACAGGGAGCCAGTGGAGGTTCTGGAGGACAGGGGTTATGTGATCATGGGAGCGGGAATGGATGAGCAGATGGGCAGCAGAGTTATGGATGTATTGGAGTTTATTTAGGACTTTGGATGATGAGCCGTAAAGGAGCTGTTGCCTGTAATCAGCAGGAAATAACAGACACGTTTGACATGAATCTCGCTAAGCTGTTCAGGCTGTATTAGTTCTGTAGCCAATATCTTTAAATTAGACAGGGGTCTGTCTCATCAACTAATATATGATGCCACTCAAATACACAGCTTCAAAGAATAAACTGGTAGTTTCAGAGTGAAGGTGACTCTGACATTGGCTAGGATCCTTTTAAAGGTGATAAAAAGCATATTTTTATCGTTTGGATCAAATAGTTTATACATTAATTTTAATGGTCTAATAGTGCAGTAAGGACACATCTTACTTAAACAGCTTCAGGGCTGGATGTCTATAAAACCTGCAGTGTAACCTGCCTTATGGAGCCGCTAACTAACTCATAACCACTCCTTTAAATGGAGAGTTTAATGTCCCATGAACTATAAGCATTTCATGGGCTTTTGCACAAACTTAAAGTTGTTTTCTTTTAGGCTAATAACATCAAAAAGTTACATTAACTGAGTTTGCACTCGCATATTATGAGTCAGTTTTATTTACTGTCTCAGAGACAGATATGCAGATATACAACCTATACCAATGGTTCCCAACCTGGGGCTCTTGTGAAGAAAACTAAAATAAATTGTTAAATGACCCATTATGTGTTTAGTTGACACCCTGTTACATGAATATTTCCTTTGGGAAACATGTACTGAATAACACAACAAGGCCTGTAATGATGACGTGCCGTTTACTCTGGTAGATACTGCCCCCTTGTGGCTATTTTTCGAGTTTTATTCAGAGAGGAGAATTATGAATTCTTTACATTTGGAAAAAATTATTTTAAATTAAATCTCTCTTTTCTTTCCCCTCACATAAAAATATTGTTTTTGGATCTATGACTATGTTATGGCATCTTCTCAGGCTTACTCATTGATACTGTATGGCGAAACGATTCTCTACATTGGAGAACAGAGTACATGTTTGGTCTAAGTGAGTCAATAAATAAAAAGTAAAATAAATAAATAACATTGATTTTAACAATAAAAATCACAACAAAGAAAGAGTTTGGTTCAAATCATTATTGAAAGTACGAATCTAATATTTCTGAAAGTGCTCAAAGCTTGAAAGAATGCATCTGCACCTTATTGCTGTCACATTTCTACCTAAAGTATGAAATTATATTGCATTAAGTATGAAATGTGAACTATGATATGCTGTGATATGACCTTATAATCATGTAAATCATGCATGGGGGCACCTGTAGCGCAGGTAGAGCAGATTGTCCATTAATATTAGGGGCTTCTTATGTCCATTAGTCAAAATGTCCTTGAGCAAGAGTTCAAATAGCTCGTGATGTGTGTTTATGGGAAAAATGTGAGTCAGTTTGGACAAAAGCCTCTTCCAAATGAATGTAATGTAAACCACTGCTTTACTCAACCATCAAAGCATTTTACTAGAGGCCACCAGAGGTCTCTCCTCTCACATTTGACAGATACCCCGAAGAAGACAACATATTCAACTTACACATGCTTAAATATGGTGCATATGAGAGTAAATGTCTTCTTGTGTCTTCTCAACATCCTTCATATCTGTGTGTGCAGAGGACATCCAGTTCACCTCCCACTTCAGGGAGATTTCCTTTATAGCACAGCTCATGAAATATTGAAGACGAGTGTGTGGTCTCCAGGGAACAGGAGTTAGTTCAGTATGCAGCTCGCATAACATTAGCAGACTTGGGATTTATACTGTTCCTCTAATCAGGATGATATAGCGTAATTGCTTTGTCTGGCCTACGTGTTTGCTTCCCACTAGATAATTCTTGCTAATTTTGATCCTGCTAATTTGGTCTTATCTTGTGTGATGGCTTTCCAGGTCCAAAGAGGGTTTTCTGGTGCAGACTGTTAATGGGAGGAATGTAAATCAGATTAACATTGTGTTGAAGGGGCTATAGAGTAAGTAAGTAAGTAGTAATGCTGGCATACCTCTTCAGTATTTCTTTTATGTGGCTCTTTTTAGAGAGAAATAGCACAACACTTACTGGTAGCAAATCTAGGACACAAATACTGCTCTGACACTTGATACACATCACAAGGTTTTGTATTCATCAAGCAAACGCACATCCTCTCCTTTACCCACCGTCCTCTGTCTGTAACATCTGTGCTCAGGCCTACGTGCTTCAGAGGAACCAGTCTTTTGACTTTGAACTGTGATTGTACTTAGTGTGTCACGAACTTTCATTCATTATGTATTGTGTAATGTATTATGTCACAGGCTGTTGCATTTGATGCTGCCTCAAGCTTGATAATACTGTGGAAAATTGCATGAATGTGTAGGCACAAGGTCAGAGTCTTTAGTTCGGTGTTGGTTTACTTGTTCAAAAAGAAAAATAGATGCAAGTGTGATTCAATACAGAGCCACCTAGTGGTGCAAAACATTTTGGGACAACTAGATATCCCAAATGTGGAAAATGTTGTGATATTATTTTGTAATAACTTATACAAATTCTTTTAGGAAACAACTTAACCTTTTTAATCTTGCTTTAAAGAAGGCTTGCTTTCATTGAATGATACTGAAAGTTTATTTTTATTTTATTAAAATATTTTTATTCTACCTTGTTTTTATCGCATTTTAACGTCTGTAACAGTATATGGTTCTGTATATCCATTCAGTATTTATTTCTTTGCACTATTTGTATTGTTTACACTTAAAGAACACTTGAATTGTATATATAGACGTTTTTATTTTATTCTTATTTTAGTGTTGGTCATTGGTGCTTTATATATATATTTATAAAACTATCCTATGTAATAAAGTGTATTACATTAGGATATACATGTATATGGTTATATGGTTCTGTATATCCATTCAGTATTTATCTCTTTGCACTATTGATTGTATATAATCATTTTTATTTTATTCTTATTTTATTGTTGGTCAATGGTCCTTTCTATATTTTTTTTAATTTTTTTCAGAAAATATATAGGTTATTAGAGGTGGTTCCAGTTTACCAGAAAGTCTGTCATCTTCCCTTGAAAATGACACATTGGTGTTACATCACCGATATGACATGACAAAGTCCTCTCCTCTACTGGACAATGTGAGAGACATTATGTATTATTAACATAAATAATAATAATAATCACAATGAACACATTAGACCCACAACGTACTTGTGAAACCCAAATTAAAATGCATATGATCCGCTGTTGGGGAATTACCTGTTTAAAATGCAGAAAAGTTGCTTTGAATAAAGCCTGTTTTTTAGCAGCGATTCCTCCTCAGAATGAAAATAGCCACCATGTGTTTGGTCATGTGACCACGCTACGTGCGCAGAGCGACGTGCGTGACGTCACGTTGTAGGCTTCGCTAGTTTCCTCTTCCAAACACTCAACTGATATTGTGTGATAAAAACTGGAAGTCAGCCGGTGGACGAGGGGCTGTTTGGTCAGGAAAAAGCACCGGAACCGAGCGGACCTCGTCGTTACTAACTAACTCAGTCGTTTCTGTGCTCAAACTTGTCTTTGAAGCGAAGAAGACGGCGGAAACCGTCGCTTTTAAACCCTCCAAAGGCTGGTTTTTGTTTTTGCTCTCTCTGTCGAAAGGCGGGGAATACAAAGCGACGTGTGGTCGATTCCATTCCATTTTGGACTCATTGAAGCAAAAACGGGATTACTACAAAGCCAGTTCGTGGTGCTGTGACTGGTCAGCGATAGTACATGGATTATCTGGTGAGTAAATGAATCAAAACGCTGTGGTATTTCAATCAAAGACTGTCTCTAACGTTTGGTTTCTATCAGCTGGGCTCCCTAAAATCAGATAGTGATGTCACTTAGGTGGTGTGTGTCCCCTAACAATGAGGTGTAGGACCGGTTGTTGTTTTATGCTAATGTGTCAGGTCTAGCCTGTAGCTTTTTGCCTCTCAGTGTTGTGTGAACAAGGTCTAACTGGTTGACCCGCACTCCCATCTGTTTACATGTGAAACACGATAACTAGCTCACACACCCTTTAAGTGTTAGCTAGCTAAGTTATGTATGTATGTAACGTTATATGTAGCATGAAGCTGCTGCTATTTTCCACAAAACTCACTGTTGCAGCTGAGGACGAAGCTGCACTGTGTGTTGAATTAGGAGTAAAACTTGGAGTCAAGAGGTCATTGGAAGTGAGATATTAGTCCCCTGCATATTTGCAATACCTGTGACCAAATGAATTATTACAGTCCAGGCTACTGTGCAGCTTTAGCCTGGGAGATTATGGTCTATGCCCACATTGTCGGGGTGGGATGGGTGCTGCAATAGAAAGGAAGTAGGGCTGTCAATCATATATCTTGAGGTCAGAGGTCAAGGGACACCTTTGAAAATGGCCATGCCAGTTTTTCCTCGCCAAAATTTAGCTTAAGTTTGGAGCATTAGTTAGCCTCCTTCGCAACAAGCTAGTATGACATTATTGGTACCAATGGATTCCTTAGGTTCTTCACTCTAGCTTTAAAACGGAGCCTGCTACACCCTAAAAATCACAAGTTGTGTTAATGTGTTAAAGAAATTGGTGGCGTTAAGACAAATTTGCGTTAACGCGTTATGGCATTAATATATAGCTGTAACTGAAGGCTTTCCCTGGGAATCTATAAAGCAACAAGAAAAAAACGAGTACACAGACATTGTGTTGTCATCTCACAAGGGGGGACAGAGGGACAGTGTGAAATGGAGAGGAACTTGCCCACCCAGTGTTATCAGCTTGTTTATAAATGGGCCTCCCAAGATGTGGGACCTAAAAGGAACTTTGAACTTCTACTTCATTGGGACGTTTCTTGTTGAGTCAAGATTACAAAGTCCTACATGTCAGCTGGCACCAGAACAGTTAATGCAAACTGATTAATGTCTGGTTTGTCTGTGACGTCTGGCCTTGGAGTAACAAATCTTTTGTGGGGAACAAAAGGGGACCAAAGTGGCTCATTCATAGTTTACATGAGTTATTCTGTAATAGGGCTGTGTGATTGGCAAGAATCTGGCGATACAATACGTATCATGATACACGGGTTACGAACACACCACCATGCATGAAATCTGAGTAAATAAAGTTTACTTTTTTCATGCAATCAGAACAGTGGGATCTGCATTTGCATTTATCACAGTCTCTGTAACATCCAACATCATAGCACTACTTTGAGAGGGAACAAACACTGAGAGGGTGCATCTCTTTGCAAATTAAATAAGTATTGACTGAGTTCATCTTTGCATTTAAACTGTAAAGGCCCTGACACACCGAGCCGACGGTCGGTCGTCGGACAGTTTGGGGCCTTTGGTGAGCGACCGTCGGCCTAGTTTTCTTTGTTTCATGTACGTATCATAACTAGAGGTCGACCGATATGGTTTTTTTATGGCCGATGCCGATTTTTTACAGAATCAGGACAGCCGATGGCCAATATATAATGCCGATTTTTTTTTTTTGCCGATATGTTTGGCTGGTTTTCTTTTTTCCTCCATCTGATAAAATATAACAGCTTAATAATAACAAAAATTACAAAAAATGTCTTAACTTAGGTAAACATTTATTGAACAACACTTATGGTCTGTCTCTCCAATCTGCATTTTGTGTCTGCACTGCAGTGCATATTTTATTTTGTGCATGATGGTTAATAGTAGTAATAGTACAGGGCTCAAAACCTTTTAAGCACCTTTCCAAAACTGTCCTAAAGCATGTTTTTTATTTATGTTTGTTGACAGACACTGTTACAAGCTATATTGCCATAATCTAATTGATCAAAAAATAATAATAACTTTGTTCACTCTAGGGATGTCAATAATTAACCGTTTAACCGTTAACCGACGTTAAGAACTATAACCGATTAACGCTATCGGTTAAAATGGTTAAAATATATATTAATAATGAATTACAAAGATGAGAAAAACTCAGGGGAGCGGCTCGCCTCTTTAGGCAGAAAAGCTGGTCCACCTTAACAGTCCACCTTAACAGTCCACCTTAAGAGTCCACCTTAAGAGGTGGCGCCGGAGTTGCAAAATACAGGAAGTTGGCTCCGGTCTCTGGCTCGCTTGAGCAGAGCGAGTTGTAGCCTCGTAGCATTTATCCACTGACAAATAAACTGTACACACACTGTCTGCTACACCTACGTTCACACCACCGACAAACCCCCCCACTCCCCGCCGCCACACACATACAGTCTGTCGTACACTCGCAAAAGTTACGCTGCAATGACAGAGCGGTGGCGAGCACGAAGCTAGCAGCAGAGCTACAGCTGCTAACGTAGCACAAAAACACAATCGCTATCGTTAATCTGGGCAGACAGAGTATCATTACGCCAGGCAGACACAGCGATAATCTGTTAAACTAAACTAAATGTGCGGTGGAGACTTTTACTGGGAACGTGGCTGCATGTCCGGGACACTACACGCAGCACACAGCAACAACAACACTGGGCAGCCCGGAGATGTGCCTGTTTACTAATCGGCTTAATGTGCTCAGGCATCGGCTGATGCCGATTATGAAAAAATGTCAAAAAATCAGCCCGATTAATCGGCCGACCGATTAATCGGTCGACCTCTAATCATAACAACGTGAGGCGACACAACGGGTGGCCTTCGTCGCCGCTAGTTCTTTGATGTCGGGTTGGTGTGTCCCCAGCTTTAAATATAAATCGATACAGTGTTTTTGAAAATCGATACAGCATCACAAAACATAATATCGCGATACTCAATATTTTCTTACACAACCAATTCTGTTATCTCAGTTACATGCTAATGGAAAGTTGTTGGTACGAAAGATAAACACAGGAGGGATTGTTGTTAAGGGAGCACACTCGTGACATGAAATGATAGAAATTGATGTCACCCCTTATTTTTCTCTTGGCAAAGTGCGATAAGCTACAGCATTGCCCAGGAAAAAAATGCATTTTCCAGCTTACTTGCTTGAGGATTAAAGATTTTCTTTGACAAACACACACACAGCTGTAACTCTGTGGACTGCTGGAGCCGAGTGCTTGGCTGTCCTCAGAGGTCAGGCACTCAATAGGCGCAGGGCCTCCTTTCCTGCTGTGCAACACTGGAGATCTGGCACAAAACCCAGGCCAAAACTATGTCTCTCTTTTCCCTAGTAATCAATAGAAACTTGCCACTAAAACCCTTGATAAATGATGTCTTATTCATGCTTTTAAGTAAGGTTTTAGGTCAGGTTAGGGTGTTTGGGATGAGCAGGAATGGAAGCACACAATTATTGCACATTGCTGGGTAATAACTGGTTTGAATTATGACTGTAGCAGAGATCTGGCTTATGGTGGATTCTGTTTCAGCTGTGAGCTGGAGCATGTTGAAGGACTGTACTACTCCTGCATGGTCAGCGCAGTGTTAAAAAAGACCACACAAAACGGCAGCACCGACAGAGGAATTTGGTGCTAGCTGTTGCCATGACACAGCCTTCCCAAATTACAGTTTGCACCGTGTGGCCAACGCTAGGACCCTAACTTGTTCACCAGACAGGACACACTGAATTTGTTGAGAGGGCACTTTGTATGTGAGAAAACCAAACTATGGCTGTATTGTTCATTTCTAAAAGCCATACAAGAACACAGTTATGCTTGCATGGTCATATTCATACTATTCCATGCACTATTTGTGCTCAGTAATTGCTGGATGCAAATTCCCAGCCTGTAGGCCATTTCTTCAATCTTACACAACATTTGCCTTTTTTGAAGAGATTACCAGCTATTTATTTCCGCTACACATGAGTGACTAAACCCTCGGGTGGACCACGTCATTTTTGTTGCTCTGCTGCCCTAAAGGAAGCTGCAAAAGCAAGCTGTTAAAGAAGCATTCATTTTGTCTGCTGTAGAGCAACCAGTATGTTTTGTAGATTTTATATTATGCCAAAGATTCAGCGAGAGCAACCACCAGGCACCGACCTCAAACCATATGGTAATGATGGGTGTGACAGATAACTGAACAGAGCCTCATCCGCTATACTAGGCTGGCCCACACATACTCATCCGGCTCATGTTGAGAAGAATAAACAGCAGGGAAATTTAGGGAAAAGGAGCTAAAGGGTCATTTTATAGCAAGAAAGTGTCATTGAGTGTTTTGTTCTGAGTGACTTGGATGCATATTTGTTGCTTAACGTTTGAGATATTTCACCATAAAGTGGTACATTTTTCATTGGTATTATACCAAAGAGTATAAAAACGCAAAAAGACAAAACCCTTTGCTTTTTTGACAACAGCGCTGCCGCCATTTTGGACTGAAAACACCAATGAGTCTGTGGTCATGGATGTATTAAGAAAAGTCTGTAAATCAGAGGATCAACTTCCCAGTACGAACACTTAAATAGTTCTCATTTAAATTGTTATGTCCTAAAAGTTGTAAAATGAACTAATAGCTGAATCCAGAGTTATTTTCCTCGGCATAACAAACGTGCATCAAACCCACGGGACTGCACCGCCCTGCACGCTCATATGACATATCCGGTTCTGCCGGCTTCCTGCTAGCTGTATGCGGCTGTAATAATGGATATATTGGCTGTAATTCATCTCTTTTATTATCTTATAATACACCCATGGGCTGTATGCTGTAAGCCTGTACCGTGGTGGATGTATTAACGTCTCTGCTCCCAAACATCTGGCCAGTAGCTAGTAGTGCTAGTAGCATGACATAAACTGAATTTAATGTAGTTGTAGACTATTTACTAGCATGCAGGGCAAAGGCACAGGACATAACCTCTTTGCAGGCGGATGTTTTACTGGAACGAACAATTGACTTTCACTTCTTATCAATATACGTTCTTTGATTATACTTAAATTAGCATGATGTCAAAAACCCATTTGGTATTCCATCCTCTGTTGTGAACACATGCAAGTGAATGAATAACATTTAGTTTAACTATTACTAATGACGGGGGAAATGGCGGCTAATAGCTAAAGCTTTTTCTTTTCTACTGTAGATGATGCATAACTTATTAACTACTATTACCATTATGCTAAGACTACACCTAGCAATTGAATTTCAAATTGTAGTTCACTTTGGAAAAAGCAGACTTGATGTGCACATCACTAGCTGGCTAATAATTACACTTTTTTGTAGAGATGTTGGACCCTATATGAAAGTTTTTCCCTATTTCTGGAAAGTGAAAACATTTTAGACAGCAGGTATACCACAGGCATCAACTGAGAAGGCAGTTATTCAGCTGTCATTACTATTAATAGTTTTGTCACACCAACATGACCAAACACCTGTTTTTCAGTTAGTTATCCCCCAGCTAGCTACCACCTGTTTGCTTTGTCCCTTATTTCCTCTTTGTGTAGTTGATGTAGATTAGAACAGCACTTTTTTTAATGTGATCTGGTTTGGCTGATTGGATGTTAGAAGTGTCATGGTTGGATTTTTATACTGTTAAACTCTATTGTTAATACAATCTGAAGAGATTACGGGGTTATAAGGTTGATGATACTTGGTTGATGAGTTGTTAAGTTATCTCCATCACATGAAAAACAAGCAACATAATCAATAAATTATTATCTACCCAGAAATCCTATCATTATTTATTTATTTTTAGAGCTTTTATTACCTTTATTAGAGCAGCTGGAGGAGGCTCTCTCTAGAGCCAGTGTTTGGTTTGTCTGTTCTGGGCTACTCTAGAAACATGGCAGACTCCGTGAAGAGGACCAGCTCTCTATGTAGATATGAAGGGCTCATTCTAAGCTAACGAAAAAAAAAATATTCTTAGTTTCAGGTGACTATACACCAATGAAAACATAGTTATGAATATACTATTCTATTTCTGCTGATGGATCCCCCTAAATCCTACACACTGTCCCTTTAAAGTACAGTATGTACTCTTGATCATTATTTTAAAATTCAGTATAAATTGGCATGTAGCACCAACCCAGGCCTTAAAACCATAATCTGCAGTTTTGCAGTGAAGAAAACACATTCCCAAGTTAAGTAAATAACCTAAGAATTATAAGTTTCATTGAAGAACCATAATTGGAAATGTGAGATCTCCTTTGATGATTGCTATCATTATGCTGAAAGCAGTTTAATTCTTGATGCCACTAGCTTACAGGAGTTAACAGTTGGGAGGATGTTTGTGTTCCACAGAAAATTGGCAGCATATAGTATGCAACATTTTGTAGTAAAACATTAAAAGGCAGAGGCAGACCGTTTCCTGAGACAGAGAGAGAGGGGTTATGACACGCAACAAAGGTCCCAGACTGGAACCGACCCGAGGCAGTTATGTGGTATTCGGTTTATCAAGTCAGCACCTCCATGCAAATAACCTGTCTTAGTAGAAGCCTGCCTGTGTTTTTGGCTGACCAACTGTATTTCAGAGCAGATCTGCTGTCCAAGGGCACACAGCAGGCTACAGCACACTGACATCTCACCACCAGGACACAGAGGAAAGAGAGCTGATGGGAGGTTTTTGGCAGCATGTGAATACAGCTTGTTAGCCTATGGGATACAAGGCTGGTGTTACTTTTCTGCTCAGTTTTGTCCCCCATCTGACCACGTTCCACACCTCGCTGGTGCTGTCTCCGCCAAGCGGAGGCAAACAAAAATGACCTATTGTATGCAGATAAGGGCACAAACATTTCAACAGTGTGTGTGCTTTTTTATATGTGGATGGATATAAATCATTTACTTAATCCATCGGTAAGAGCAGGTTTACTCAGATTTTTTTTATATTTACCTAAAGTTTGGTCATGCTGGCCCCAGTTCCTTAAACCTGCCCTGTTATTTAAAGTGCATAGCCTCCAGGTGTAATGTAAAATACCATCTGTGAGCTCAGCAGCATTCCTGAAGCCCCGTCCGTCCCTGATTTTAACCTGCCTGCAGCATGTGTCTGCTGGCTAACCCAGTGCAGTGATTCCCTTGTGTCTGTGGAGAGTGCTAGTGAGTCAGCAGCATCTTAGGCTGGAGCAACATCAGTGTTGCTGTAGGGGGATAACGGAATATTTATGGTTGTTTCATAATGCTATGATCGTGATCAAGCACAGGCACTTTGAGTTCATTTCATATTGGAATCCACATAAGTTGATGGACCATCGCTCTAACGAGGCATTAGCAAACTGTTTTCATATCTTTTATTGCACTTCATTTCCTTTACGTTCTCTCGGGCCATAACCACTCATTGTTTGTCCTCACTAGAAAAACAAATATGAGGGACATGGATAGGTGGAGGTGGAGGGCTTTGTTGTCATTGGTTTATTATTCTGCTTTTATTTTATTTGAAGAGTTGTGGGATGGGTCCATAAAAGCCATAAAAGAATGCAGTTTGGTAATCAGTGACTCAAGCGTTTCATAGGAAAGCGTATATTGCTGAACTACAGTCAGACTACATAAACCAGTGGTTCTCAACCTTTTCGAGTCACGACCCCCCAGAATAATCAATTTGGGGATCCCGTCCCCCGGGTTGAGAACCACTTACATAAACTACTGTAGAACTAGGCTATGCTGCCTTGTTACGTGTGTTGCACAACAAAAGAAGATATCCAACTGTGCTGTGTATGACATGCACTGTGTTGGATGAAAATTGTCCGTAAAGCCTTTTTATTCTTCTGCTATTTTTTTTTTGAGAGAGGCAGGGAGAGAGAAAGAGATATGTGACAAAAGCTGGAATTTAGCCCAGGAAGTCTTACTGGTCCTAAGCAACTGAGACCTAAAGTTTCCCCAGTGTTTATAGGTCTTCAACCAGATGGCTTCATTATAATCTAAAATAGATCTTTAAAGGTGCTCATACAATATTCAGAGCATTAATATAGCAGCAAGAAACTATTGTCTATTTAAAGATATAGAGGTGTAATGTCTACTTGAGCAGAGAGTGAAGAGGCTCTTCCTCTGTGTGTGTGTGTTGTAATCCAAGCTTCTCTGTGCTTTGTTGACATTGTCGGCCGCCGCTCTGCAGTGTTCTCATACCTGAGAAGCAATAGAAATGCTCCCAATCTCGTGTTTAGCACCTTTAATTCTTCAGCACTCATGATGCTTTCAAACTTTGAATTACTGCAATAATAATGTCAGGTGGAATAGAATGGTCCAGGGATGACACATTTTTGAAGGCCAACCAGGAATTGAGCATCGCCCTGGCTCGACAAAATGCCAATGAGATTTTTCCATTGGGTTTTGTATCATTGCAGAAAATAACCTCTGTGGCAAACACACGTTTATGATACTTACATGTTTTGTTCCATAAGATAATCTTCACAAATGAACATCACTTTTATGATCTTTGAAGCGTGAATGCAATCGCCAGAAGTAAAAAGCTAACGTGAGGCTATAAACAAACTACACCACGGCCGCATGAGCGCGACCATAAAGGCGGACGAGTCGCAGTGATGACGTTTGGTAGTCTTAATTTAACAAATGTTAGCAACTGTCTAATTTAAGACACATAAAGGCTTCAAAATTCACGAGTGCGGTATTTACTGATGTATTTTATGTCGTAGAACAAAACATTAAAATCTCTACAGCTCGTGTTAACCACAGACCTTATTTCAGACATCTAGTTGAAAACCCATTAAAAAAACCCATTGACTTCCAGACGAGGGAAACGGAAGGGTTAAAATACGAACTCATTTCCTGGTTTGAAAAATCATTCCTGTAGCACTCTATACAAACATGAATTTGTTTGCCTATAGACACAGTTTAAATTAAATGTATGTTGCACGTAGTGCAATCAATTTGAGTTCTAGGCTACCTGTTGCTGGTGTAATTAGTTGACTTATTGCTTTACAGTTTAATACTCTATTATATGTATGTATAGTATGTACTGTATGTCAGCAGGTGGTTGCAGTAACTATTACTAGACAGCTGAGCTGACCATAACAAGCTATTTGAACATGACTCACAGTTCTCCCTGGACAGAAAGACTTCCGACAAAGCGTCCCACAACAGTTATTGAAATCCCCACGACCGCTGTGAGCTCCAGTGGTCGATCCCTTCATCCTCCTCCATGCATAGGAAGCGATGGTTTTCATACTTCATGAAGCTATGTATGCGTACAGTATGGGCATCGTGTGTGTGGGTGGGTAATGGTGACTAATCCAATTTGCAGTCTCATTCTGGATCCCTAGTTGTCACTGAGCCCTTAATCTCTATGGAGAGAAAGATCCCCACAAACTAATCTCAAGCTTGTGTCTGTCCGCTGATCCTTGTGGCAATAGTGTTTTTATCTTTCTATGAATGAAAACGGGGGGTAAACACAAGACAACCTTCAATCACGCTCATCTGCACGCTTACAAAACCCCCTCTGTAAAGCTCCGATTTAAAAAAGAAATAGCTTGTGGATATGGGCTGCTGACAGTGAGACGCTGAAGGGCTGGACTCATGTTGTTGACCTGACAATGTTGTGCTCTGCTACTCCTGATCCTCCTCCATCCATTCATTTACTCCAGAGGCTTGGCTTGTTTGTTGCCGGGGGTTACGCTTGTTGCTGAGCACAATGTCGGAGCACATGCAGCTCTCCCTTGCCCTGTGCAGGATTGGGCTTTACACGGTAAGAAAACGAATACACGCTGCTATCTGCTTGTTGGAGAGCGGCAGGGATGTGGTGTGTTTTGTGTGTGCTGGATTGGATACTGTTAGTTTCACTGTGGTTTTAATCTGTTGTGTTTTGAAGCAGATACCGACCAAGCAACAGTGGCTGCTGCTTCACTGTCGCTTGGTCTCTGAATGGAGAGTGCGCTCCGTTTCATTCGAGTGGGTGTTAACCTAATATTAAGGTGGAACAGGTGGACGTCTGTACTGTGAGATGTAAATTAGAGAACAAGCTGTCTTTTTTTCTGTTCTCAGCCTTTTACTCAAAGATAGATTATGATCCCTTTTTTGTTCCTGCAGCTCCTAGCAACTGGCTTGGTCAGCGGTTGTAGTTCAGGCAGTCTTAAGTACAGTACACTTATGAATGGAAACATGGATATTATGCCACAGAGGCCATAGTGGAAATATAGTTGAAGCTTTTTGCTATTGCAGTGACACTTGTGTGAGAGTGGTTTAAAAGTGAATGTTCAGTGCAGTTTTTATCTGTGATAATTCCCTTAAACACACTCAACACTCATCAATGTGCACGCTACTGAACTGTAATAATATTAAGTAAGAAAAAATTGTAACTTTAAGGCAGTCGTTTCCTTTATGTTTTTTTTGTTCCACGTTTTTGAATAGTTGTATATTAACCCCAGCTGATGACTCATGTTGCGTATTGTCAGGTCCCCTGTTATTCCCTCACCAGCTGGTGAAGCTTTCTCCATGAACATCAACAGGGAGGCTTATTATGAAACAGTAATGTTTAACAGTAAAGCTATTTCTTGATGCCCATGATGCACATTTAATATTGCATCTCATCCATGACTCATCTTTTCAGTCACACATGAATAAAATGAGTGGAAATACAGCAGATGGGTATTATGTTTACTGGAATTGAAGGTAACAGAAGCTGGTTCCTCTATTGAAGTCTTCTGTGGTCTTTTTGTGGATCATGTAGGCAGATGTGTTCGACACTTTCCATGAGCACACAGCCTATAGCAGTACTGTTCATGACTTGTATTGAATATGTTGAAAAAGCGCAAGAGAGTTTTAAGTCATCGTAGAAAGGTAGGTTTCATCCTCTGGGGACCATGAATGTCCGTACAATACCAACAGATATTGCTATCCCCAGAGCTGTTACAAAAAATACTGTTAATAAAATAAAAAATGAATGCAGTTGTGCCCTAATCAGCCTGGCTGTTAGCATGACTGATTTATGAACATGTATTATGCTGTATTATAAGTAGGGCTGCCCCCTCTTAGTCGATTAGTCGGTTGTTTTGGTCTCAGTTGACTGAGATTTCTTTAGTCAATGTTAGTCATTTTTTATGCTTTTTTCATGCTGAATGACCTAATTCCAAGAAACTTTTGAGCACATCTCTGGTAAACACAAGATTTAAAGTGGTGCTTTTGTGTGATTCTTTGTGGAGAAACTCAGTTTAACAGATCTGTCGATTAAATCGACTAATCGATTAGTCGACAGAATCGTATGAGTGTTAATTGTCTACAAATTTCTTTGGTCGAGGGCAGTCCTAATTTTAAGTTACACAGGTCTAAATAAGGTAAACAAGCAAGAACAAAACATAGGTGCACAGCATTGAGAACCTCCAAGGATGCCTCCCCAAAATAACAACAAACAAACAAACAAACAAACAAACATAAAACCATAAAATGAAAAATGATCATCTTTAGACTCCTTTGAAATCAGTGCATTCCATGCATGTGAAATGAAGGTCAAACTCCCTCTTTGGACCTTTTTCGTTAGTTTTCAGCCCCTCAATAAGATATACTGTGGGATTACTGAGTGCTTAAATGGGAATCAATATAAGTGTATGGCTACCATGGAGACGTTCAAGGGAGTGATTGTTTCTACTGGCTTGCAGGCGTTGAGATTCAAGCCCCTGCTGAGTCACCACAATATCCTGTGTGCAAAATCAAACTCCAACATGATGTGTGATGCTGTGGGAGAGGACTTGTGTGATCCATTCCCAGTGCTGTTGCATGTCTGCAATACAAATTTATAACTTAGTCGTGATAAAAAACAAACTTCTGAGCCCAAAACCTTCAATATTTAGTGATTCAATCTTAACTGTACACTGCCCTAAAAATTTACTATAATTTACTTTACTATCAGTCATTTTACACCAGTATGCTTTGCAGTTTAAGTTTATTGTTTCTAGCTTTGAACCGTCTCTGTATTAACAACAAACCACACTTGTTATGACTGAACATAGTCTCTATGTTTTTGATGCTTTGGACTCTCCCATGTTCCCGCTAGTTGTTCTCTGTAAAGTCACCCACTCACAGTGTGCACATTAAAAATAGCAGAAGCAGCAGCATGTTAATTTTTTGCCAATATTATACACTAATTTTCATCAGTCTGTATAATCATAATGTCATTAACGCCAATCAGACTATAGCAGAGGATGGGGCAGCATCGTCGGTGCCAAGAACCTACTGTATAGTTCAGTCAATGCTTGTCCCATCCAATACTATACCCTGCTTATTATCTTAAACATTTCTATACCCGCAACAGGCCATTACAATCTTAAAATCTTATTCATAACATTCAACAGGTAAGAATTGAGGAGTTAGTGCTGGCACTGTAGGTTTTATCTGTATGGCACAATTAAAGGAATAGTTTAGGTGTTTTGAAATGGGGTTGTATGAGGTATATATCTATAGTTAGTGTATTACTTACAGTAGATCACAGTCGGCACGCCCCCAGTTTGGAGAAACACACAGGAATACGCCCCCGGAGCAAAGCTATACAGTGCTGTGGATGGGCACGGCAGAAAAACTTATTATAGCCACCTAAAAGAAAGACCCACCTAAAAAAATCAATATCTGTTTAAGTGTACGCTATATTTAGAATATTTTCACTGCTTTATTTTGCCGTCAGACAGCCCTTTCTGACGGGGAACTGGGATGGGGAACTGAAGTCATTATCTATGTTCTTGCCAAAGCCACCAGACTCCATTGAAACCGGTCGAGGCTTTGTTCTGCGAGGTAAAATTACTGTTTTTTTCAAAGGAGTCTGATGGCTTTGGTGAAAGCATAGATGCAGATAACAGCTTCAGTTCCCCATTGGAAAGAGCCGTTTGACAGCAAGATAAATCCTTTCCGACGGGGAACTGAACTGAAAGTGAAACTTATCTATGCGCTCGCCAAAGCCAGCAGGCTCAGATGACAAAAGCAAAACAGTCTAGATATGTTTCACTTTCAGTTCAGTTCGCGGTCGGAAAATATTTTAAATATAGCGTACACTTAAACGGATATCAATTTTTTAGGTGAGTCTTTCTTTTAGGTGGCTAAAATATGCTTTTCTGCCGTCTTTTCTAACACAAAATGCAGCATAAAACAGACCATGTTATTTTTCTTTTCAGTGCCAGACTGCAGTTAGATTTTTGTTAAGTTCTTGGTGACAGCAGGTGCCATGATGGGACATTAGTATAAGTGACCGTGTGCTGTGGGTGCCATAGTGACTGCTCTTTGGACCCTTTCTTTGCAGGGTGCTTTAACCGTTAAGGGGTCTAAGTGATCGTATTAGGCACTTCGTGGTCACCTCATTATGTTATTAATGGAGTGGAAAATGGCTGCTCCACTGATTTGCTGGCTCCGACCCCCCCCAGGCCCAGGCCACATCATTCAGACCAAGAGTCTCAAGACTGGTTCATGCTTAATTTAATGGTAAACGCTACCTAAAACGTGAAACAACATGGATGCTGCAGCAGCATCTCCATGCAGGACTGGTTGAACAAAGAGCTAATAGATTCTCTTGTCAGATCAAGAGATTTCTTTATTGGACAATGGTGAGAGCTGAAGGCTGTAGGTTGTTGTAAAAAAAAATTGCTTATGCAGATAGTAGATAGTTGATAGTACACTCTCTAATTTAAATTTCACATTTTTTGTTTTGAACGACTCAACCCTGTCTCCCATAAAATGATGTTCCCATACGACTAAACTGCATTCTTAATTACGTAAAAAAACAAAACGTAAAAAAAAAACTTAATGACACTACTTAGTTAGGTTTAGGCAACAGAACTACTGGGTTAGGTGTAGTAAAATAAACATCATGGTCTGGCTTAAAATTACTGTTTCACACGGGACATGAATAGAGGTCTTCTGGGTAAAAGTCCTATGTTTGTTTGACCCATCCAGCTCCCCACCTGCCCGCCAGTAGTAGTACTTTCAATAATGTTGTTATTACACGTAACTTTCATAAATGGTCGCTCAATATACTACATCACCTGCTCTGCGAGTCTCTCGATCCGCCACAAAATACGTTTCCTTCCAAACGTACTTGAGAATGCAGTTTAGTTGTATGGGAATGTAATTTTTAGCAGACAGGGCTAGTTATAGACAAGGTTACGGGTTTATAGGTTATGAAAACAGAAAAATAAAGATCTGTCTGTATCTTAAAGTTTTGTGTTCTGTGCAGCTGCCACCACAGTGAGTGGTAACACCTGCATCCTGTTTACCGTATGAAGGTGAAATGAACAAAATTGGTACAATATTTACTGTTTCAGGAAGTAATTGCATCAGAAAAAAATCTTTTGACTTTGAACATTTAAACACACTTGAACATTTCTGTCCAAAATAGAGATTTTATTCTTTCAGAAATAGTGCAGAATACCAGCGTCTGTATCATGCTGACTTGCTCCATGTATCAGTCTCTTGCTGAAGGCTGTATTTGACACCTGAGTAGGGTGTGAGAGTTGTGAGGATGTTTTGTTCCTTCTTTTGGATCCTTCGTCTCCTGGGTTTCCGTGCTGTCACTGCGTAGGGCTTACCTTTTTCCTGCTACCAAAGGCCTGGTAAATGTTTGTCTCCACTCATCAGCTGTGAGCAGCCACCTCCTCCGGTTACCTTTGGTTGAGAGTTGTGATTGTTATCTTTCCCAGTCTCCTTTCTGTTTTTTCTTTTTTAGAGGTTGCCTTCAGGGTTGAGACAAGACCACTGTGGTGTACAGCAATCCTTTACTGCTGTCAGACCGTCAGTATATCATTCATATTTATTTAGCTGCATAGTAGTAGTTGGCATTGCTTGTGTTTGGTTGTGAGTGATTCATGCAGAAGCATCACAAAAAGGTTGCATTGTTAATAAATGTTTCCTGTTACAGGTATGTTATCCTCCACATGTTTGTTTTTAAATCACACTGATCTATTTGACTTGGAGCCTGACTTATTTCATCGCAGAGTTAAATCAGTTCAACCCAGCTCACAACTTAATAACAGGATAACTCTTTTACCACTGTTTTGTTATGCCTGCTTGGCTTTGAATAGATAACTGCTAGACACTGCCAAATGGCTTCAAAGTTCAAAAAGACCCCATGGTGAGAGCACAAATTGGGAGAACACAAATGATTGACCGTGGTGCTCTTTGAGCTCTGACGTTAAATTTCTGGAGTGAACAGTTTAATTTGTAATGCAGTATGCATGCAAAATTTCCAAAACAAGGACACACTTCACTCTCTGTTTAAATGGTGAAGGAGTATTTGCATATCAGTTGCCAGTTTTGTGCACTTTTGTGTGCTACCTCATTTCAAATAGGTGTGTAGCAGCCAGGCAAGTTGTGTAAAAACAGTTTTAAATTGTAATAACTTGTACACATTTTCAACATATTTACATATAAGGACATTTTTGATATTGTTTGACAAGTTGCTCCACTGTCTGACAGCCATTTTATTATCACGTCCTAGTGAAAGGGCAGGATTGCAGGATTTCATATTCATGAGGGAGATGGCTCTTCATCTTGAAGGACGTCTGTTGATGCCCCCTGTCACTAAGACAATGACAAAGACACTATAGAGAGCTCCAGGGGTGACGTATTTTTGTAGGCCAACCAGGAAGTTAGCATAAACCCAATGTGATTTTTCCATTGGGTTTTGGATTATTGCAGAAAATAAGCTCTGTGGCAAACACACGTGTATGATACTTACATAATTTGTTAAACAAGATAATCTCTACAGATGATTTTTTAAGTGTGAATGCAATCGCCAGAAGTAAAAAGCTAACGTTAGGCTATAAACAAACTACACCACGGCCGCATGAGCGTGAGTATACACAACGTAGTGTACGGTGCAGTGTACAGTGTAGATTTTGCGGGCTGCCATTTATTTAAAAATCTGGGTCAATTGAATAAAAGAAGTGTGGTTGCTATTGATGGTATCTTGGCTTGGCTTTAAAAAGGGTGGGTTTGTGCAGGATGTCCCGTGTGGCGCTAATGACGGTTCTCTCTGACCAGTCAGTGGTCTGTAGTGTTTTAACTCCACCTTCTAGTATTGGCTCAGCTCACTTGGAACCTTGACCGAGGTGGTATCAAAAAAAGTACCAGCTATACACAACTTCAGCTAATGGAAAACCAAAAATGAGCAAGTCGAATTGAGTAGAACCGTGCCCTACCATGCTGTAGAAATGTGGCATATGTCTGTACCAGCAAGCAAGGACTGTGAGAGTGTGATTAACCTAAACTTTGCCCACTTGTGATTTAATAAGAGCATCACAAAAATAAGCAAAATTTTGCTTTATATATACTTAAAGGTAGAGCCAATCTACACTGCTTTCCGTGTACATTTTTTTTTTTTTAAAGGGTGACTCAAATTTGTCTTTAAATTGTAGAGGCTCTAAACACACAAATTTCATTTTCAATGTTGGTGTGAAAAAGAAAAAGTCATCCTGTTTTGAGGAAGAGGTATTTTTAGCTCTCTTACCTAGGGATACCTTGGGCGTTGGGTGTAATCCACTCATCTTGTTAAGACTTTATCTCACTGATCATAACATAACATAACATAACATGAACCTAGATGCACTTTAAATGTCCGTACGTTCCATGTTTTGCTAGAATTATGTAACCATATAGGTTGTTTACCTAGTACAGTGTACAGTACAACAACACTTCTGCCAAAGATATTAACGTGCAGTATTTTTTTAATTTCTTAGGAATTTCTCTGGAATTGTGTCTTAGTGAATCATAAAGCTTCAGTGAGCTCAGATAGACCTTCAGAATTCAATGCACTAATGGGTTTAGGTTATTTTTCAAGCCCTCAGGACTCATAAATCTCAAAGAGTTATTGTTTTTTCGATACCTACTATGTCATAGAAAGGTTTTTGCACAGTATATAAACCCCTTCTTCTCACAGCGTGTGAGCAGCATACATTTACAACCTGCTTCCGTCCATTTGAAAGGCAGGATGGGAGCAGCCATTGCCCTATCCTGGGCCATGAATATCCCACACTTCAAAATAACCACAGGACCTGGTGGGAGGATGATTGAGAGATCAGCAAGGGTCACCCACCCACTATCGAGTACTGTTTCCTAAACCCTGGCTGCCAGTCCTTACCATTTTTTTTTGTCGTGTCAAGGACATTTAGGGAAGGAATTTGGCTCTGGTTGTTTGGGAAACAACAAAGAATAACTTCCTGTTGTAGATGTATTGGCTGACAGAGCAGGGCGACGCCACGTTTGGCCTTTGTGTACCATGTATACCAGGAACTTGGAGCAGATTTTTTTCATGACCACATCCTTTCTGTTGCACGTATTATGCAGTAGTCATGCCCATCAAGGCGTAGTAAATTTAGTGGACTTTATGAATGATTGTTTTCAGAGGCATAGTTTCATTCAGTGAAGCTGCAGCTACGTCTTAGCAGTCAGAATATGGGTTGGATTCTTCATAGGACACAAAAGCAGTGAGACGGTAAGTAGCAGAGCAGGTTCAGGGGAAAGCAAATATTTGGAGGTTAAAATAAGCAATTTAGAACATAAAAGAATGGAGTAGCAACAGTTCAATAGGGGAAATTGGTACCATTGTCACTGCAACAAAGGGGGAAGCCAGGCAGGGCCAACGAATTACAGTTGCGGAGGGTAGTGGGGGCAGCAAGCTTAACAGTGCCAGCTAGTCACGGAGGCAAGACAGAAACGTGGAGAGCGATTAGCGTGTGTTCAAATTCAGCATGTTTATAGTGGTAAAATAGTAGATATGCTTCATTGGGTTTAGGGTGGCAAAATTATGGAAAAAAATCTGATTATAAATTGGATTTGTTTTGACGCCCCCAGGCTCTATGGCTACCAAAATCCAATCTTGCCCCAAACTCTGTCCAATACATGAACGGCTTATATGTCCAATTTACCTTTTATGGGTTCTGATGTGTTTGTTATTCGACAGTGCAAATGAACAAAACAATGTATGTGCGTTTTGCATACGTTTGTTTGATGTCCCGGAACAAGGAGCAGGGTATTGTGGGTGGCAACCACAACAGTGTGATAATGAGAAAAGACTTGATCTTGAATATCTAGAATTAAATGATGTTTTTATGCCACTGACTGAGACAACTTGTTTTGATCTATTAAACCAGACAGAAAAACAGGAAAAATATATTACCTTTGTATCACTGCGTCAGAGAAGTGGTAATTTAAAGATCCCCTTTAGATTTTACAACATTTTAAATGTTTTGAGTAATAATTTCACTATATGTAAAATTATTTGATTAAAGGTTCTAAAAAAAAAAATACATCTACTAGTTCTCCCCCATTGAATAATCCAGAATCTATCTATATGCAAATATTTTTCATTGCAAAAGTTTTAAGTACAGTGTGTAGGATTGGCTGCAGATTGCAACCAAGTGAGTATCCCTCCGCTCGCTCCTCCCTTTCCAAGACTGCTGTAACCTGAGTCGCCGTGTGCAAAACCGTAGTAACGCCACTCGCCTCGCTCAGAGGCCATCCATACCATAATAACACTACTTTAGGAGCAACGGAACTCAGATGACAGCTGACGGTACCACGGTTTTGCACTCTGCGGCTCACGTTACAGCAGTTTCACAAGCGTGAAACTACGGTGGCCTTCAGGTAACGTAAAAACGTGAAAGTCTCTCTCTAGAGCCAGTGTTTGGTTTGTCCGTTGTGGGCTACTGTAGAAACATGGTGGACTCCGTGAAGAGGACCGCCTCCCTATGAAGATATGAAGGGCTCATTCTAAGCTAACGAAAACACAATTCTTAGTTTCAGGTGATTATACGCTAATGAACACATAGTTATGAATATTATATTCCATTACCAATAGATCCCCTGAAATACAACACACTGTTCCTTTAACTACTGGATACAAGATGTCTTCTACTTCAATTAAGACTTTATTCTCAGTGTATGTGCACTGGATTGTCCACATAACACTGTGTATATATTGTGCATAACGAACTACGATTGGTCTCCAAATGTGTTGTGACAAAATCATCTCGTACGTACTGTACCTGTCTTAAACTCAAATTTAAGGTGAGCACAAATTTCCCATTCAGCAAATAAATATGAAAGAAAATTAAAATGCTGTTTCATCATAATTTATCTCTTTATATAGGTGTAGATTTATACATTGCATAGGTCTGTTCTGCTGGCCTATATTTTCATAGGCCTCCCTCACAATGCCCTTGAATGTGAGACCTCTGCCTGTAGGCTTTTGTTGTGAGATGCCCTAAAGCGTCTTTCTGTTATACAATAGTCTTTGTCCCCATGACATGACAAGGACCCATCTTCACACTGAGCTCAGGGCCTGAAGCACATATTGTAATATGCTTATCCACAAGACATTGTAATACATGAGTGGGCTGCAAATTCTTTAAGCAGTCCGAGCCAGAGGGCCTCTTTCTTTTTACCATCAGTCTGTTTGGCTACCATTCATTGTTAGGCCCCAAACCAGTTCAGTTTGTTCTAAATACATACTGTGACTATAAAAGCAGCAGGGATTGGTCTTTTTATCCTGTCCTCTTATAGATGGTTTTCATAATCATTCTTCTATTGAATTCAAGTTTTTTTTTTTTTTTTTTTTTTTTTTTTTTAATTTAGTAGAACAATTAGGTTTAGCCGTAGGTTATGATTTGGCTTATTTAGTGTCTGTGTTGATACCATTGGTTGGTTGATTTCACCATCAAGCAGAATCAGTAATAAACAATAGGACATTTATATTGTGATATGTGATACTAAATATGGTCTAGTCCGGAGTTTATCGTAATTAGAAACGAGCAAATCATGTAATCAATTAGTCGACTGACAGAAAATAAATAAATTAATTGGTTCCAGCTTCTCAATCGTGTAATTTCTGATTGTTAGTCAGACAAAACAAACTATTTGAAGATGTCGCCCTGGGCGTTATAGAAGTGTGGCAGGCACTGGATAAATCAAGAAAATAATCAAGAAAAATCAAATTAATTTATAATGAAAATAAAAATAGTTGTTAGTTGCAATCCTAATTGTAATACTGTTGAGTCTAAATATCTAATGAAAACACAGATAGGGATGCAACGATTAGAATCGATTAGTTGTCAAATATTAAATTAATCGCCAACTATTTTGATAATTGATTAATCGTTTTGAGTATTTTTTTTTAAAGAAAAAAAGTCAAAATTCTCTGATTCCAGCTTCTTAAATGTGAATATTTTCTGGTTTCTTTCTCCTCTATGACAGTAAACTGAATATATTTGAGTTTTGGACCTAACAAGACATTTGAGGACATCAACTTGGGCTTTGGGAAACACTGATTGACATTTTTCACAATTTTCTGACATTTTATAGACCAAACAACTAATCGATTAATTGAGAAAATAATCAACAATGAAAATAATCGTTAACTGCAGCCCTACATTATGTCTGACATTTCTTCAAGTCTTCTTTCTCTCTTTTCTTTTTGTAAATACCCTTATCCCTTAATAATTCATCAGTAATTTAATGTTAGTACATTCTGTATGATTATCATACAGTATGATGTTGGTGTTGCATCAGATTGTTCTACTTACATATCTGTGAGCTTCACTTCGTCTGTGGCAGTTTTTCTTTTGCAACAAATCACATTTCTAAATCTTTTCCTTTTCCTTCTGAAACGGCGTGACCTATCATTTGAAATAATTAGCCTTTTAAGAAAAAACTCAGTGGGTGATTATCCCTGCCGTGAACCTTCCTTATTTCTGTTCATATCTCTCAGCCATGAAAACTCTTGTAGCCTCGACAAGTGTTGAAGAGAGAGAATGATATTCCTTTCTAGCTCGATAAATGTTGGCATCCGTGTTTATCTTCAAGGTAGCAGCAGGTTTCAGTGGAATATGATTACATGTTTGAAAAGAAGTCTTTTATCTGTTTGTGGTTGATTGTCATTTTA
This sequence comes from Sebastolobus alascanus, assembly GCA_916701645.2. Lineage (NCBI taxonomy): Eukaryota > Metazoa > Chordata > Actinopteri > Perciformes > Sebastidae > Sebastolobus > Sebastolobus alascanus. The sequence goes on along the minus strand of CAKAOJ020000026.1, from coordinate 2,811,869 downwards.
TCTAATAACTTGCAGCTGGCACATATGAGACAGCTGTTGTCATAGCTTTTTTCTAAAGACATCTCTGATTGACCACACATTTTTATCTTGGAGCCGTTCTACAGAAATAGATATTGATTCAATGTGAGACTATTTTTTCCAGAGCTTGGGGTCAGTTTCCAGTGACATTTACTGCAGGATGAGTCCTCGCCAAATGTGCTTGTAGCTGTAATTGTGAGCATTTTTTTATCATTTCACATCAAGAGCAGTTCAGAGAAAATGTATGTAATCTAGATAACTTTGTTTAATTTTCCATTTTTCTATTAACATTGAGTGAGCTTGGATTTAAAACGGTCTGTCAGACTTTTTTTTTTAATCAAAGCTCAGTTGTGTAACTGTTAATGATCTTGAAATGTCACTTAGTTTGTGTGGTATTATTTTCCTGAGTAACTCTTTATAGTTAAATATTTGAAAAGAAAAAAAAGTGAGTTTTCCAGCTGGTATGCTAAATCTTTTATGCTTAAGACAGACTCAGACTACAGAAGTTTTAATATCCTAACCGATTTTGAAATCGGGTTTCATCATAAACATAAGGAGAAACTTCACAGACGTTCTTCTCTCTAATCTTAAACGTGCAGATTCTGCAAGATTTGAAAAGATTTGAGATCTCTCACACGTGATCTCATGGGGAAGCAAATGTAAACAAAACTGAGACTGACGTGGTGCAACAACTTGCTGACTCGCTAAACAAGTCTGGATGAGAAAATGGTCGGGGAGACGTGGTCAACATGGGCTCTCTATTCTTCAGCGTCAGTTTTAATATCTGTCAACAGTATGCTAGCTAACGTTAGCCTCAAGCTAGAATGTTTACAGTTGCTTTGCAGCACTGTCGGCTGCTCCAGCTTGTCTCTCTCATTGGCTGTTGTGGTCCAGTTCGGAAAGTACGGGCATAATGATCCAGAATTTAACTCCTAAATATGATTCAAACATGTTTGGAATTCATTGGGACGGCCCGATGACTCTGTGAACAGTTTGGGAGGTTTAAGACTGGATCTGTAAACCTCTCACATTATCAGATAATCTGGACCGAACATCGGTACCAACCAAGGTCCCAGACCAGATTTCTCCTCTGATTGTCAAGAGGGGTGAATCAGGGATAAATCAGCCCAAACCTCCTGTAGTCTGAGCCAGGGTTTAGCGTCTCAAAATCTGTACTCCATCCAAATAAAAACTTACGGTTAGGGTTAGACAACAAAAAGTTTTAATCTATGGATTGGACATTCAGTACATTATGTTATGTATTCATGGTGACAGGCATGAGACCAAAGTTTGATAGTCTCTCTCTACAGTCTCTATTGAAGGTTTTGCATTTACTGTTCCTATTCTTTCAATTTGTCTTACATATTCTGTCCATGTTGTCTTTAAAGTTTGCCTCGAAAAAATAGTCTTGAAACTGAAAAAAAAGAGGAAATGGGAAAGCCTGGTTAACACTGATTTGTGATCCGGCCAACCTTCAGTCCAGTGAGGGTTCATTCATTAAAAATCATGTTAACAACGTGATTAGATTGTTCCATTCAGAACGAAATTCAGTCATTTCTTATAAACCAGCCAGGAGATAACAGTCATGTACAGTAAATGTTCTTTCTGATTACTTTCTATTTTTGGAATATCTCTAAACATGTTCATCCACTTGATGTAAGATGCTTTTGGAAGACGCTTTATGTATTCTATCATTTGGGGGTTTAGGGTGTATTGGTCTGTTGGCAGGACCGATCCACGGCCTAGATAAAATCTTACGTCGCTATTGGAATAAAACAAATCCCTAAACAACAAAATCTGATATCTGACAAAGCGCCAAACAACACATTGACGCTCATTTGTAATCAGCTTAAAAGCAAACATCTCCATGGATCTGCGTAACCCCTCCTGGGAAGACAGCTCCTGCTTTATGCAACACCTAGAGAAAAAAAAATTACCTGGGATGACTGCCAAAATGCAATAAATACATGGAGTACACACGTGCTGTAGGTAGTTCAGGAAAGACTCAGAACACAGGAGAAGTTGTAGCAACGTAAAGCAGTTTTTTTGAAACATATCTACAAATGTTAAATGCAATGGAATCACCCAAGATGCGTGTTAATGCCAGGTCTGAACAGGGCCTCAGTTTGCTCAGTATCAGGCATTGTAATAGAGACTTCAGGAACAATTCTCCAGCTAATGTTTGACAGCGACTGTCAGCACAGCAGTCGATGCAATCTCCGAGGGACTCCTAATTATGACAATGGAGCTGGTGCAGATCATGCTCCAATTACTATTTCTGACAGCTCCATTTTGCAGAAGCATATAATAGGCATCCCACTTTGTTAAGCACAATTAGACACTGCCACTCCACAAGAACAAAATCAGGCCTTATGAACAATGTTTTTGTCGAAATGTAACCCCACAGTTGTTGAGCAAAAGCTTCTGTATTGGTTAACTATCTGGCCTTTGAGATGAAAATATTATACAACACTTTGTGAGCACACGGATGTTGAGCCCACTGAAGCCTGTTCCCGCCCACAGATGTAATCCTCTTTGATACGAGTGATGAGAGAGAGAGAGAGAGAGAGATCCAATCCCATAAAAAGGGGTTTCCTTTTCCAATTTTTTCAATGAGTGCAGATATTTTTGGCCTCATGTGGAGGAAGTGTGACAAACACTGAGTGTTGGTTGTTGCCTGTATGAACATGAATGGAGAGATGCATACACCCACATTTAATCATTTGCTTCCTTCTTGACGTATATGTAACTCTGGGTTAAAAATAAACCCTGCACGAACATGGACATCCTGCAGGCTCAATCCAACATGGATGATTATGATCCTGGTGACTAGTAGGGCCAATGCCTGAATTTAACAGCAGCATTGAGTTTCAAAAGCTGTCAACTATGTCACGGTGAGGAAATTATCCCATCGGTTAATAAACTCGTGAAAACACCGGTGTTACCAATTACACCGGACATTTTACAAGAAAAGATGACGCTCAATATCTGTAGAGCGCTTACTTTGATCATTAACGTTTGATGGCTGTGTGACTGGCCTCTCTGGTTGAGCTTTCGCTGCAGGGCCGCTGCGCCACGCACACCGGCCGTGACCGCTCTGTCCTCCCCACGGAGATTGCCTCATTAACGTTATGGTTCCCTTAAAGCATTAGGTTTGAATTCGAAATATTGCTTTTTGCTTATACATCAAATCCTTCGCCATCATCTTGTCTGTCAACTCTCTCTCATCCCGTGTGTGTGAAATCTGACTCTTGCTTTTCTGTGCATACTTTTACTTTCAGTTTGTAGTGTCCGTCGTCTGACTATGTATTGATAACACTGAGCTGATACCCCAAAATGAGCTAAATGGATTTTATTTCTATAAAAAAAAACGCAAAACAACGGAGTGTGCAAGTAATGTAATCGGTGTATGCTTGAACACCGGTAACACCGACTACCGCGGCAAGCCTGCTGTCAACTACAGAAAGTTGGCATTTAATGTTAATTTTAGACTGTATTTATTTAGGGAAAGTTCTTATAAGGATACTTTTATATTTAGGCAACATTTCAAGAAAGTAGTCAACGTATTTAAAAAAAAAAGTATCATCGGTACTGAAACTTATGTATCATATCATTACTAGTATAAAAAAAATGACGATATCCAGCCATACCAGTCACATGTAGAATACATAACAATCCCCAGTATTCCCATATGTAGAGGCCAGTACAATTTGAAAGATATTCATTTTAATACATTTATGTTACACCTTTAAACCAATTGTATTTACATTATTTCTTATGGTAAGCTGTGCCTCTTTCAGAACAACAGAAACAGCCATTTAAGGAAAGAAAAAGATGAAGCATGCTGGGCTAATAAAATGCAAAATTTAGCACAGCGTGAGCTCTGCAGATGAAGTGAGATAAAACAGCAGTAATTCTCTTTTTAGCTTTATTTTGCAAAAGCTCAGTGGAACCATTAAAGCAGCTCTGCTGGAAGTCAAAGGAAGAAGACGTGGAGGCGTAGTGGTTGGTCTCCTGTACTTCTAACTCCTGTGGAGTTACTGCTCCTGTATTACTGGTGAAGAGATATGAGGGTCACAACATAGGTTGACTGAGCTCAGATCTTCACTCCTATTCCATAATCTCATGGTTTTGTGCTTGCAAGATAACTAGGGCTATTTCTAAAAACGAAGCTTCGATGTAAATTCTTTGCTTTGTTTAATCTATCAATTTAATATCAATTTTGAATTCAAACACATCATCACATTTCGATCAATTAAAGTTATAGAACCTTTAGGTAGCTCATAAGATGTGCACCTTTTTAAATTAAGTTGAAATTATTGTTTAAATTTATTTGTTTGCATTTCAGAAAATGTTTTATTTAAAACCCAGAATGTAATATGGCACTTAAATGCACTAAATAGGTTTAGTTTTACAGATAATATTATGGTATGAAATTTAAGCAATAGAAATGGTGATTTTCTAAGGAAACCAATTCGTTGTTCATTTTAAGAGACCTGTCTTATTTTCTTTTTTGTATATTTACTATTGCTCTTTACTAATAAAGCAAAAGTATTTCTTATCCCATTACTCGGTTAATCGATGGAATAATCGATAGAGTACTCGATAACTAAAATAATCGATAGAGTACTCGATAACTAAAATAATCGATAGCTGCAGCCCTAAAGATAACACTCAGTTATACCGTTGCTCATCTAGGATCAGTTCTCAGACCACATGAGCATCTAAACTTTCCAATCTGGCTCCATCCAAGGAGAGGAGAGTAAAGGATAGTGTCTGGATTTGCTTGGTCTGTTTGAGTGAGCTGCTGATTTGAAGGAAGGGTAATGGCGCCCTCTATTGTTCTTGAACAGACACTGTTGTGGCTGATAAAGATAATCATGGGAAGTGTTGAACTTATTGAGGTCAGACCCCTCTAGATTGTTGTTTAAAGCACACTGCATACCGTCAAGGCTTAGTGCGTCCTACTAAAACTTCACCTCCAGCTGTCCCTTTAAACTTTATATAGGAATTTAGTTGTGTTTGTTTTATGCAGGAAAATACAGGACAAGCAAATACTGGCGGCACCACACGAAAAAGGCCTTAACCTTTATCATAACTAGTCCACAGTTACAAAACACAGACAAGTCATGTTTATGTGTGAATTTTTAAAAGATCACAAGGCAATTAAGAGGGAAAATGTTCTTATCACTGCAGTTTTTGGGACTAATGCTTCAAAGTTCTTTCATATTGGATGTTAGTTTACAAAGTTAACGCAGCATTTTACAGCAGGATAACAAGGCACGAAACAAACTAACGCAACAATACAACATTAAAACATTTACTTAAAAACAAGTCTATAAAAGTCTATGTTGAAGTGATTAAAAGGGATGCTGTGCTGCTTTCCAGAGAGGAAGAGTGGTTGCAACTCACCTCACTGGAATTCAAGACGTTTTTAGAGGCATATTGTGAAAGAAGGTTGCTAAACATTGAATTGTACACTCTCAGAAAGTTACCACAAAGCTTTATTAATTGTGGAGTAGAGCTAATAAAAGAGCTCAGAGCTGGTAAAACATTCAAGTTGATTTACCTCCTGACTCAGAGGAATATGCTGATGTAAGAAACACAAAACTTGGAGCTCAAACAGTTGTAAAATGACTGGCCTGATGAGTCATTTTCCACCTTTTTTACTTGGAGGTCATGTTTGGAGAAAGCCATAAGATGTCTTAACTCCATAATATCCGTAATTGTATTGGCAGCCATTTATTGAGTTGGCGTCATTCGACTCCATTATTGCTCCGTGTAATTGTGTAAAGGCAGGGCAAGAAATATGAGACAACTTTTAGGACCGTCTGTGCAAACATTTCTTCTCGTTTTGAGATTCCTGTTTTACAGAATGATAATTTCCCTTTTAAATCTGACTAGACAAATTCAGGAGTGGTTTTATGAGGCACTTTGTCTCCCGTGTCTTCCAAAATTACTGGATCTGCTACTCACAGAACTATTATGGGAAGTAGTCTAGCACAGAGTCTACATTTGGTTTCCCTCATCTGTCGAAGAGCTTGCGATTTTCCTTCTTGAGGAATAGGGTAAAATCCCAACAGACACAGCGCAGCACATGAATGACATTATGCCAACACAGAGTGCAGCGTGGACTTCTTTCACTGGAGGATGCTGCCATAATATTGTCCAGCAATGTGGCTCTTTTTGTTTTGATGTGGTTAAAGTTTGTGCTACGGTTATAATAAGTCAATTGTTGCCACTAGGGCTGCAACTAATGTTTGTTTTCATCATTGATTGGTCCATCAATTACTATTTGGTTATTTTTTTTGTCAAAAAAATAATCACATTTAAGCCATTACAAGTTGTCAGAGCAAAAGTGATGCCTTCGAACTGTGTTCAATCTAGAGCTACAACGATTAATCGATTAGTTGTCATTATTAAATTAATCGCCAACTATTTTGATAACCGATTAATCAGTCTGAGTAATTTTTTAAGAAAAAAAAAGTAAAAATTCTCTGATTCCAGCTTCTTAAATGTGAATATTTTCTGGTTTCTTTACTCCTCTATGACATCAAACTGAATATCTTTGAGTTGTGGACAAAACAAGACATTTGAGGACGTCATCTTGGGCTTCGGGAAACGCTGATCGACATTTTTCATAATTTTCTGACATTTTATACTGTAGACCAAACATCAATCGATTAATCAAGAAAATAATCGACAGATGAATCGTCCATGAAAGTAATCATGAGTTGCGGCCCGATTAATTTAATAGTTAACTAATCGATTAGGCGTTGCAGCTCTATTTTAATCAGAAACCATTTCTCTTGAAGCTGAAGGCTTCTACGGTTTTGTACAAAAAGAAGACCTCACTGGCGTTTTTCAAGTATATCAAAACTGGACACTCAAACCCTGGGTTTTCGGAACTAATACAGAGAATAAAATTCAGATTTCAGTAGATGAAATTCTGTTTAATTGCTCGTCTTGTGGCACAAGATCCAGTCCATAAAGTTCACTCATGTGTCCTCTAGATGGAGCCATGTAGTCACTGATCTAATAATTTCTCCTGAAACAGACTATTTCTGTGAGTAGTGTGTCATATACATGATATTAATACACTACATTTTTCCTTTGTAACCAACAGCACACACAGCCATGAATTCAGTTTTTTTAGTATGGACTTTTGGTGACTTATTGGTATCACATAAACATAAACAGCATTGGATTTTGGATGCAAGGCGGGATACGTACCACGCAAAGCAAATCATATATGCTATTGTACTCAAGAGGTCAACGGATGTTCCTTAACCCAGTAAAGGAAATTCCATCTGTCTTTTGATATACGTTTTACATCCCATGCTTAACTGTGGTTTGTTTTAAGAGGCACGGTCATAAAGAGGATGTATGTAAAACCTCTGGGCAGTTAGGAGCAAACTGAAAGTGGTGAGTGTTTTGTGGCATTTGAGGCAATATGTAATAGCTCGCAAAAGCCACATCAAACAAGTGCAAAGTTTCGTGTGATGAAAGATCAGCGTCTTTTGTTGTGTGCAATCGTTTTCACTCTTGTAAACCAAAGTGAAAGCAGCCAAATACATATAAAATCCTTCAAAACCCTGTGTGTCATCGATGATTGCGCACTGGAAATATTTGACTCTAACATAAACACAAGTTAATGGTTTTAATACTGTGCCCTCTCTTTGTTCTGGATACCTTTTCATAAAATCAATTTCCTCAGCCGGATTAACTTTACATGGGGATTTCAGGAAGTACTTAGAGAGAGAGACCAGACCATGATAATATCTTTTTATTTTTTCAAATTACATCATCCAGGCTCAACAAGATCAGTCTGAAATCAGTTCAAACACCCGTAATCTCCCCCATCTTTTCATAGCAGGTTAACACCAGGTGCTTTCTTTCAAGTTAGTTTCTCCAGATCTCTCTCGCACTTTCTGACATGCAGCTCTTTTCAGTCCAGTCCTCTATCATTCATATTCATCCACAGTTGGTAGGCTGGACTCTCTCTCTCTCTCTCTCTCTCTCTCTCTGAGGACGCAGGCCTCAGGAAGGGCGCCTTAGGCTAGCTCTGAATCAGGTTGCACTGTGCAGTGTCATAGGTAGGCCTGTGATCGATCATGGCACAGTTGGCCTCCGTCTGTTCTTTCCTGTCTTTGACTAAATAAACGTTTCCCTCTGTGCTCAGTCGTTTATGAAAGCTCCTTTCCGCAATACTGCCATATACGCACATCTATCCATCAGCCTTGGCTCTTACACTCTTACACTGTGTGTGTGTGTGTGTGTGTGTGTGTGTGTGTGTGTGTGTGTCTGTGTGTGTGTGTGTGTGCATGTGTGTGTGCATGTGCGTTCTTCCTGTTTGCCTGGTGTCCATCTCTTCTTCCGGTAAAGTATGATTTTTGTCTCATTCTTTCTGGATCAAAGCAGGCTGTTGCACAGTCTCACATGGTGTTAATCTGCTCTGTCTTTCAATTATTGATTTAGTCATTTACAACTAGGGTGGAGAAAAAAAAATCAATTCACCTATGTATCTTTTGAATTTTGAAAACGATTTTTTAATGCCAGAATCGATATGTTTGCTTCATTTGAGTCTATATGGAGGTAGAAGGAAGTTACCGCTTTTAACGTTGTAGTCTGAGTAACGTGACGACATATCCGTTCCGTACATGTCAACCAAAACAAACCTCGGCCGGAACAATTAAGTATAAAACGATGGAGGGTCTGCATGGATACGACCTGCACCCTCACATTTTAAATCCAACGTGTTAAACACTACACATACAGTAAAGTATGAAAAAACTTTGGGTTTCACACATTGCAGGAAAAGCAGAGTTAGACATCACGGCTAAAGCTGCATGCTAACTCTATCATGGACAGGAAACGTTATCGTATTGCGGTAACGTGCGGTTAAACCAGCTGTCACTCTCATCTCTGTGGTCAAATGGGCCGACGCTACAACTGTAGAGCACCTATACACTGACATTTATGTTAAATGCATTCAAACAGCCCCAATGGAGCTGATCATGGATGTATAAAGCGAATGGAGCTGACGGGAGAGCTAGAGACGGACTTGGCGAAGTTAGCAGAAATATACACGTGTGACTACTTTGTGTTTTCAAAATAAGTTATTAACAAACGGTACTATATATACAAAAATACATATATGGAAATAAGATTAATTGTATTATATTCAATAGAAGTATAAAACATTACATGTCTCTTATAAATCAAAAAGAAAATACCACTAATTTGTGAAGGAACTGTCTTTATTCTTTGGATTTTGGGTTGCTGGAAAAAATTGAATAAATAATGCCTGACAATGACTGATATATTTGACTTCAGGACATCTCTGACTACATACATGCTGAAAATACCATTTTTACTGAATCAATCTAGGTATTTTCCAAAGTAAAAGTCCCTAGAAGTGTATGATTCAACTTTTTCCCATGGTCTTGTGTTAAAAAAGTTAACAAAAATCGCAATATATCGAATCGCAATACTTTAAAATCGGCACCCAAGTATTGTGATGGTATCGAATCAGGAGATAGGTCAATCGTCCCAGCCCTATTACCACAATGATTGTTTGCATAATTATGTTATGTTGTGCAATTTATCTGACTGAGTCAACTCTGGTAGCTCCCTCATGTTGTTTATTTTGTCTACTGTATACTAGTTACTAGAATCACAATTTTGGTAAATGTAGTCAGATGATCAGCAATGCTTGTTTTCCTCTGTAATGTGGTTTCATGATGCTGCTTTGTGAGACATTGATAATGTTTGGCCGTCCAGTAGGTGTCAGGATAATGCAGAGCAAACATGCACTGAAGATGGACAGTAGTTCCTGAATGATATTGGTTTTACTCCTGGCTTTTGATATCTCCTAGTAAACGCTCCTGCTATAGTCTGTATTTTTATTTGTAGGTAGTTAAGACTCAGCCGTTGTGTTAGACGGTTTAAAAAGTTAGCTGAGTTATATTATAGTACCATATATATGGAGTTTTATGCCTATCCCTGTAAAGACGGAGGATGGGCTCGTATGATGTGATACGTCTTTGTCCCCTTTGAAGTAGGAAAGACATGTGGAGTCCATTGGCTTTAGTCGAACGCTCCCTGTGTGGGATTTAGTCGTACAGTTTGTATAGTGGTAGCCTCCACACACATGTGTCTCTGGTTCAGCCCATAGCCTTTTCCTATCTCCACCATCTTTCACACACATGTACACTGCGCTCAGAGAGTACGAGGACAGTGACACATGTTTTGTGGTGTTGGCTCTGTGCTCCAGCACACTGGATCTGAAATGAAACAATGACTGATGAGGTTAAAGCGCTGACTTTCAGCTTTATTTGAGGGTGTTTACGGGCAGTGTAGAAACCAGCCCTTTTAATATGCACTCCCCCACTTTTAAGTATATAAAATATATGGACAAGTTAACAAAAACATAAAGTTGTCATATAAAGAGCTACAATGATTAATTGATTAGTTGTCAACTATTAAATTATTCGTCAACTATTTTGATAATCGATTAATCGGGCTGAGTAATTTTTAAAGTAAAAAAAATTCTGATTCCAGCTTCTTAAATGTGAATATTTTCTGATTTCTTTACTCCTCTATGGCAGTAAATTGAATATCTTTGAGTTGTGGACAAAACGAGACATTTGAGGACGTCATCTTGGGCATTTTTGACCATTTTCTGACATTTTATAAACTAATCGATTAATCAAGAAAATAATTGACAGATTAATCGACAATGAAGATAATCCTTAGTTGCAGCCCTAGTCATATATAATATTTGGTTGTAGATAGGGCTATTAATTGATTCAAATATTTAATCGTGATTAATTGCATGATTGTCAATGATTAATTGCGATTAATCGCAAACTAATAACACATTTTTTTATCTGTTCAAAATGTACCTTAAAGGGAGATTTTTCAAGTATTTAACACTCTTATCAACATGGGAGTAGGCAGATATGTGATGATGTGATGATCTTGTTGATCTTGATGTTTAGGATCAGTGTCCTGATGCATTTTCCTAAATTTGGTGGACTCTATAAAAAGGGCTACATGTTTTACTCTACTCACCCCATTACACACCCTTAAACTGAAGTCAGCCCTGTTTTATTTTAAATCCAATGTCCTAGAGTCGTCAGCCAAAACAGCAATTAATATGTCATAGTCCTAATACTTTCTGACTGCATTGCATACACACATACAGGTCAGTGGTAGGTCAGGTGTAGCTGAACCACACTGACCCTTTCTGTTTCCACTGGTTGGATATGCACCATATAGCACCTGTATATTACATGTTTAGTATGTACTGTATTTTGGAATCGGCTGTGTGAGCATATCACTGGATGATCTAAATGAAAACCACTGATGCGGACATCATCACTCATTAGAGCATCTGCCATACCAGGATTCAGGAATAGACTGCTGCGGGGTTACGGGGTCGCTGCAAGATGTTCTTGCGTGTATCTAAAGAACATATGACACCTGTATCACATGGCGAAGGAACAGACGCTCCCAGAGCTTCACTTGGGTGGGTTTGGACCAGTGGAGGCCACAATCTGGTTCTGATTTACCATTGCATAAGCTCTTTGAGACTGTTGTTTTTGAGAAGTTCGCTTTGTAGGGGAAAGAAAAGCTTAGGAAAATAAAATAACAAACAAGAGAGCTGTTCCCAAAGCAAATGTGGTGTGCAAACAGTTCCCGGGGTGGCCTATGAGTTGGTCTTCACTCACAGCGGAGGCCATTTTATCTAGCCACCCCTCAAACCCCCAACAACCCTATCGCTCCACAATTAGTGGGAGGTGAACGGGTTTAGACGGAGGGTTGAGGGGGTGCTGGTTAACATTGGCGCCCATGACAGTCGCCGTACAATAGAGAGGACCCCCTCAAATGGTGGATAAACAATGTACCTGAACCAAACAGCAGGCAGACGAACCAAACTAGCGAGGACGGGGTGAGAAGAGGTAGGTGATTTGAGGTTTTCGAGGATGGGCCTTACAAAGAATCCGCCAGTCACAACGGAGGGGCCCAAAGCGTGTGATTATTAATTACTGATGGCTTCCCAGCCTTTGAAAATCAGGGGGCCGCAGACATCAGATGTGTGGAAGAGGCAGAGGAGCGAAAGGCCTGTCATTACCATCACAGAAACAATGCTCGAATTTGGCTGTCATGCATTTTTGCCTAATTGACTGTTTTGATGCAGGTTTTTTTTTTCTTCCTCCATTTTGTTTTTGAGGGGGCGCTGATGCCCCCCCACTCCCCAGTCTTGATGAGGAGAACTTGGTGGGCTTTCAGCTTCACCCAGCAAGAACCTTCCGGAGGTTCTTTGATGGCAAGAAAAGCCACTGGAGACCTCGGGGGCCTCATTGGCCTCCATTTATGTATCGGCACCATAACGCCATTTTTGATTCCTGACAAGAAATGAGTGAGGAGGAGAAGTAACGTATGAAAGGCATACAGTGTGTGTAAGTGCTATATGGAGTGTGTGTGTGTCTGCAGGGTGGTACTTTTTGTGTGTGTGTGTGTGTGTGTGTGTGTGAGGCTGCAATGAAAAGGGGGAGGCCAGGGACCCACAAACCACATGAGGGGTCTCCTAATTTGCATAATTAACTGTTGACACTAACTGTGCTTAATGAAGGCCTATTGAAGTCATTGACCCTTTTACACAGCCAGCCCCTGGGAATGAGACAGAGGCTCCTCCGGCAAAGGTTAAAACAATGTGTCTGGTTAACTTCCGACAAACGCGCCGAAACGCCCCGAAGCCTCAAAGACTCATGCGCCATGGAAGAGGTTATGGCACAACACGACCTGCGATTTTCCCAGACCTGAAATACCACCAGATGTGTGGCTTCGGTGTCTCATCCGTCACTATTATTATATTTTTGTTCTTCAGAATTTGCTCAATCGCCAATTTTCTGTAATATGCGAGAAAATTTCAAGTTGCATAACAGTATCAGATGGCGTAATTGTAGATCTGTACTCTGTTCCAAAGAACATTGCACACATTGTTTTCAATTTTGTGGACATGGTTAAACAAAAGATTGTCAGAAATAGGGATTTCTATAATGGTCTGTAATGTTTGTTGAAAAAATGTTATTCGTACAGTAAGAGGAAAGGTCCCACTTAGGTCTTAGTCTTTTTTCGTTTTTAAGACTAAACACATACACCAGCACAGTATTTAAACTATTATGACATATTCCAGACCATTGTGAATATTTGCCAAAAGAGCATTTTTGACCCTCCACCATGTTATAGCATAGTATGTAACAAAAAAAAACAGATCTTCTGCAATTATACTTGAATTTATACATTATAGATACAGTAGTGTTGTTTGTGGGTAGCATGTTGTATTTGGGTTGCATGTATAAGTCTATTATTAGAGGAGGGTGGCACCAGCCACTTTATGGCCATTAAAATGCCAGAAATCAAGTGAAAGCCAACAGTGTGTAAACTAGAGGTGTGTGTGGTTTGAGAGGGCTGCGTCTCTGTTGTGGAAAACACACTTTAACACTGACAGACCACTTAGCATATGGCTGTGATCCCTTTATACAGCCTTGTAAATAGGCTCATTCACTGCTTAGTACTTCTGTTAAAAAAAATAGTAAAATCTAGGGCTCGGCGGTCGTTTCTATTTTCATATCGTCCAATCGTGGTTACACGAGATCGCTGATAAACGATCCAATTGCCACAGGGCGGCGGGAGTAGGAGGGGGTGGGAAGAGTTTCATCACCTTAATAATAACATTCTTAGTAGTAGTAGTAGTATATTTATTTGTTTTTATTAAGTAATTTATTCTCTGTTTAGCTTTTTTTTTTAATTTGAATTAAAGATTTTGAATAACCATCTGGAGCGTGGCGCAGCGTCTGACGGAGCTTTGAAATAATCAAACCTCTAAGCTTTCTACAAGCAATACAGTCAAAGTTACGTGTATAAGAGAGTGTCAACGTTTTATTTATAATATTGATATATTAATAAATCAATTTAATAGCAATGTCTTCTCTATTCACAACAATTAAACAAGTCTGTGTGTTTGTGCTTGGTGCAACTACTGTATATAATAGTTCCGTTTAACGTTATTATCATAAATATCACTATCCAAATCACATCCAAACGTTAACACGTACACAGCAGAGTTTTGGTGAGCAGGCATATGGAGGACGGAGATGCAGGGCGTCAGATCCATGGAAAAAAAGACTGGTTTGTAATCAATGATTTAAAATTCACTGATGCTGATTAACGGGGCTCAGCGGACGGACATGCCGCTCCACCAGAAACCTCTCTAAATGCACAGTAGGGCGCAGATTCTAGAGATTATTTTATAACATCTTAGCTCTGATAGTGAGTTAGTTAAAATCGCCTTAATATTGGCGTAGAAAAAACAACAACTGTAGATCATCCCTTCAATCGTCGATATTTGATCTGATCGCCAATCGGCACAAGTCTAGTAAAATCTCTTCTATATTTACACTATATCTTATGAATTTCAAGGATGATTAATTGATAGATTTGTTTATATTTTTTAGCTAAAATGAATCATGAAGATTTGAGTCTAACACGCTTTCTGAAAGTAGTAACTTTTATGAAGTAGATGGAGAAGAGTTTGACTGATCTGTTTGTTTACATTTAACAAATATTCAATAATACAAGGTCTCACACATGAGGTAAAATTTGTCACTGTAATGTCTCAGACCTCACACACCTGTTCACACTAAAACATACCTTGGACACAGACTTTTTGAGGTTGTCAGGGATGCATGCAAAGTATGGTGTGAACGCACATGTGTCCCTGACTACATTAACTACGTTTACATGCACACTAATATTCCACTATTTTCCGAATATGACAATAATGCAAATTAGATACAGGTCATGTAAACAGCATCTTCTGTTTGGATATTCTTAATTAGGCTTTCAGAATATGTGTCTCAATTGGAGTTTTTACGGCAGTTTGCGACACACGGCCCCACCTGTTAACGACTAGCTCTGTGCGTTGTACACAAACCAACTAGCTGACAGTTTGCAGAGATGCACGCCCAAAAGAAAATCCCACATATCAGGTCAGAAGGAGAAACGCACCTACTTTTAAACATTGTGAAAGTCTTGGATATCAACAGGTTTTTGGATATGCATAAATATTGCAACGCCGACCTTTTCAAGGTGGTTGAAGGAATGAAAGAGGGAGGCTGTGTTTGCACAGTCCAACAAATCCGTCACAGGTTACATTAATCGGAGTATGCACGGCTGCATGTAAACAGGAATATTAGTGGAATATTCATTTTCATTTGTCACGTAAACAACTTAGTAGGAATATTGTCTTTTTCAGAATATGGGCAAAAAAACAGAATATTTTATGCATGTAAACGTGATCATTGAACTGTCTAGTCAATGTTTTGGTAGTATAGCTCAACAATGAATTAGACTGGCTGAAGTCTAAAGCTCCAGTGCCTCTCTCTAGTTGTATCGCCATATGCAAAAGTGCTTTTGCTGTTCAGTAACGGTCTCAGTTTCCCATAGATAAAAGGAAAACAAGTGGTCACTCTGATGCATTTGAGACGCATTCTAGTGCCAGGTGTGGACACAGACACGGTCCATCTGGATACGAGACACTGGAAAGGTCTTCCTGACCTGAGAGGACGTTACTGTAGCAGTTGCACACATGTAGAGTTTCACCTCTCTGTATGACTGCAGGTCTCTGTAGCACCTGTGAAATATTACAGAAAGGATATGCACAATAAAAAAGAGTAGCCCACATTTTGTCACAATTACTTGAGACACCAGCATATGTTGGGTTGGAGACAAAAGCCTTCTGTTACAAGAAGTTGTCAAACGTCACACAGCACTTATCCCGAATCCAGCTGTCTTTGATGCGTTATGACTAATTTCTTCTGATGCTGCTGAAGCTCCCTTAATGTCTGACAATACTCGAGGGTCATGACGCGTCTCTTCCTGAAAATGTCCCCCTGTTCTGGTCTTGGCGTCACTGTTTGCGGTTCCTATTAATGGCTTTTCCATTTTGTTGGTCTTAAAAGCCTCCAGAGGCCGATCTACCATCCCCGCTCAGGGTTTGTAGAACAGAGGGATTCTCTCTCCGTGTCTATAGTTTGTCACAGATTGCCAAAAACAGCTTTTCTCTTCTCCGCCCTCTTAATCCGCACACGTTGACGTGTTCAACGAGGTCATTGGGGATGTTATGAATGATCATTGAGGCCTGGCCTTGTTTGTATGATGTGACGTGAGGGATAGTCCGCTCTAATAAAGAATCAAAGATTTTCCATATCCTGTGAGAATCTATTTGCATTGAAAAGGCTTTTCCAGTTTGTCCCCCCCACTCATCAACCTAATTCTCGGCTACCGCACAATGTATAAAAACAGATTTATTGTTCGCTTGGTCCCCATCAGGTTTTTTTTTTTTTGTCTCAAAGGGGCCTAGAAATAGTTGATGGGGAGGGGTCTTTCACATTTAATGACAATGTCCTTAAGCTTGAAACTTTCCCACACTTGTTTCAGGGAGAACGGGGGCCCTAAGATTTGTTTTTATCAAAAATTGAGTTAGTCGTCGATAGATAGATGCTGTATGAAAATGTGCCATAACTGATGTAAGTGGGACAAGTGCCCTCCCCATCCACCCACCCTTTTTATGTCTATGAGATGGGGCGCCCCCCACCCCCCTTGGTTCTTGCACACTGGTTTCAGGGCCTTCAAAAGGGGGCCCCTCAAGCTTTGATCCTCTACATGGGTGCGGAAAAACATCTTTTTGCCCTACACTGTGCCCAGGAAACCAAAGTTTCACCGCCGCCGTATGCTAATGCAGCCAAGCTAATCACCCTTCCCAGTTACAAGATTTATATACCATAATGGCGCCCAGTGGTACCCCCTCGACCCCTCAATTCTGTGGCCCCCTTATCTACCCTCTGGATGTCCCATGGAGCAAAGGTGTCTTCTGTCTGTGAATGCAGCTGCCTTGCCACCACCTCAGCCTCTTGCTTTCTTCTACAAAAAGAGGGTAACATGAAAACAGTCCTGTGGGTGGGCCCCTTAATGCCGTCCCCCTCATTCTCTACCTAATGTACTTTTCCAGTAAATGTCGTGAAACACACTGGAGCTCCAAGGTAGGCTCCAGACAGATAAATGTGTCCGGGGGGGGGGGGGGAGCTGTGGCCCCTCAGTCCCCTCTGCATGTCTGGTGGACCTGCTGCTTGGATTATATTTCTCCTATCAATATCTTACCCATCAAACCCGTTTCATCTTCTACCCATCATACGAGCGAGCTCTTTGAAAACACTCCACATCAATTATGAACTTTGTTGATGAGGAGGCATTCGTACATTTGTAAGAAACAAAAGTTGTAAGCTATAGGGAAACATTGTTCACCCCCAGTCTGCACTGTGGCCCAGTCCTGGCTCCTCTGAATGGGACAAACATGCAGCCTGTGCAGAGCTGGCTGCACCCTCCAGAGATCTTGGATCTGTCCCAGGTTCTCCTCAGGTGAACTCTAGTGCCGCCCGGCTTGTTGAGATTGAGAGGGGGAACATCATTTTTTCAATAAACGGGCAGTAACTCAAAAGAAAATGAGGTGCACAATGTATTAACTGTTTTTGGAACTAGTTCAGGTATGAGCAAAGATCATTTTTAATACAAGCTTCAGAGTTACGGAGGCTGTAAAACATTCAAAAGGGCAGATTTAGCTTCTGATCGGAGATATAATTGTTTCTCTTTCAAGATGCAGTCTTTTTGTGGCCTCTTAAGCATCTGTTTGTAGTCTGAGGTAGTCAGTATGAATCAGTACATCTCCTCCTAGACACCGTTCGAAGGGCGTAGGTGGTGTAGGTTTGCTTTGACCTGACAAATGGCAGCTTTTGTACAAAATGGGCAGGTATCATACCCTACAGTAAAGTAAAGCTCATTAAACTAGAACATATTTTAATTAAGTTAATGCAGGAGGTAGAACAGACTCACTTACATATGCACAGCACAGATATCAAGAAAATGTCCATCAGACCTGCTAAATTCTAGTTGCACTGAACATTATAAAACCAATGAAAATACTTCATGGCCTTAGGAGGCCATGAAGTATTTTTTTTACCATCTAGCATCCTTAATCTTTGGTCTAATGAGTTTAAAAACTGATGTTTTGTTTGACTACTACATGCTACATACTCTGTTGTGCTATTCTAATATAATCTACTGTATGTTGTATTTAATCATTGAAATGAACTCTAATGGAGCTTTTCATAGTACAGGAATGTTGCCCATAGCACCTAAAGATATTATGGGTAACCTGTTGTAGGATTTGCCTGCAGTGATACATTACAAAAATAAATGAATGTTATTGTTCGGGCATATAAAGGTCAAAGCCTTTGCACGGGCTTTAGGAATGGTGCACTCTGTGTACTCTGTGTGTCTGTGTGTGTGCGTGCATGTGAACCACAGCAGCGGGCACTTACTGCCACATCCAGATGGTGCTGGAAACAAACAGGGCTACACTGTAGGACCCCTCAATAGGACCGTCTAGACTGGTCCCTGACCAGACAGATACAGCCTCCCATCAAATTAGCGTTTGTCAGATTTATGGTAATGGTCCGCAACAGTCTTCCTGTCAGTGGCATCAAGATTTACAGCACTGACACCCATCCCCAGCCCCCCCACCCCCACTGCCTCACAAATACACACATATACACTATCCTCATCCTGAGCGCTCCTTACAAATGCACCCTCCCCTGCTCCTCTTTTTCTCTCCATCCTTCATTTGTTAGCGTCTGCTCTGAACAACTCTTGCCCACCACCGTCTATGCAACTGGGAGGAGAAGTTGTGGAAGTGGCTGTGTGTGAACGTCAGGGAGGTTTGTAAGAAGGCTGAGGCCATGAAGTGCCCCAGTCTCCTTCTCTAAAAAGCATCACAACCCCAGTGGAAAAAAAATAAAAGACCCACTCGGGGTGGCAAAACCACCCAAGCCCCCTCTGCCTCCCTAACAATAGGTTGTGTCAGGGTTTCCTGTTAATCCTCTGTGATGAAGCTTGAGTGTTTTTGGGGTGAAGGGTTGGGGATGAGGGTGAGGTGGTGGTGCATAGAGGCTTGGGGGGCGACATGGAGATACTGCGAGAGTTTAGAGGGTGAGGAGCAGAGGGGAAGACGGGATACATTATTGGTGGTGGTGGTGGTGGTGGTGGTGGAGTGGAGGACAGACAGACAGAGAGCCCCATGTATGCGGATTAGCGTCGCCCACTCTTTCATGTCGGCGTTTTTTGGGTGGTAACCCGATCCCTGGGCCCTAGCACTAGTGAGCCCAGTGGGAAAGGCTTCCTGACAGATATCCCGTCCATTCTCAGCCCAAATGTTTTTCCAAGGCTGCTCCTCCGCCTTTGATCTGGCCTCCTCTTCAACCACGCAGGGTCACAAGCTACCATGTCAGGCAAGATAGGAGAAGGCCAACACTGGGAAGGGGTGCGGGGGGGGGAAGCAGGAGGGGGTCGCTCCAGTCTGTTGTTCAAAAATCTTGCCCCGTAGTCTAGACCTGTCTTGGTTGTCTCTTAAAAAGTGGACTTTACGCTCCAGACGGTCAGTTGGTCACATCACCTCCGTCAGTCAGATGAAACTCCACCTTGCACCTCCGCTCCTAA
The DNA here is from genome assembly GCA_916701645.2 of Sebastolobus alascanus. Taxonomy (NCBI): domain Eukaryota; kingdom Metazoa; phylum Chordata; class Actinopteri; order Perciformes; family Sebastidae; genus Sebastolobus; species Sebastolobus alascanus. Next base: position 2,792,231 of record CAKAOJ020000026.1, on the reverse strand, counting down.
ATAACAGGCGGCGCTCAGCTGTTTACAGTTTGTTTTTGGAAACTGTGTTCACTGTGACGAAGCTGATTCTTGCGGAAATGTTTTGGTGTTTCAGACAGGCTCTGTCCTGTGTTTCAGATGTTCACATACTTGCCAGCCTTAAGAGCTCAAAAATAAGGAGGATTTCTAAACAAAAGCGGTGGGTCTGGTTTTCAGAGACTTTGTTTCCTGCATTCTGGTGACTTTTATAGAATTAAAATAACAAAAGCATAAGTACACTGCAACAGTACTGTCAAAGAAAGAATACAGAATAATTCACAATCTCTGGCATAAACTAATGTTCATCAGTTTTCATTCATTCAGTCATTTTTTTTTTATTTCTTTCTCTCCATTTCTCTCTCCGTCTCTCACTCACTGAAGGCCCTTTCAGACACAACGCGACAACGGCACCACTGCACTCTGAAGCCCATTATTTTCCAACGGCTTGGGCCGCGGCTTTTCGCTGCGTCGAGCAAAGCCCGACTTTATGTGTCCACGACAATACACGCAGCATCATGGCTGCTACGGTAACTCTCCTCGTCGGATGAACCGGGGACTCATTTGTCTGCTTTGCTCATACACTGCAGCTGGTGATAAATGATGGATTTAACCTGTTTGTGCATCGGCTTTTCGCTGCAGCTGGGCGGCTTGTTAAGCACTAAAAATAGCACCGCTGCATGAAACGCACTAATCCTGTCAGTTTATAATCGGTTAACGAGGGTCAGCTATCGGTTAGAAAAAAAAATTCAAAATTAGCATCCCTAGTAGCTGTATTGTCGTCCGGGTGGAAACAGTAGGGCTTATACATACATATAATGCCAGAAACAGTTTGTGATAATGAAAAGGAATGTGAAAATAAGCCATACATCAGGAGAAATACGGGAGAATTGTGACCCCGGGAGGAAACCGGGAGAGGGCAATGAAAAACGGGAGTCTCCCGGGAAAATCGGGAGGGTTGGCAAGTATGGATGTTAATTATCACTCAAGAGAGAAAGACTTTGGTGTACCAGAAATGCAATATGTTATATTTAACTTATTGTATTTTGTTCATTTTGTTTTCATTTTTGTTTCTTTTGTTCAAAATCTTTTTTTGTTTCAATAAGATCAGGAGATGCAAATTCAACTATAGTAACTAAGTCACCGCAATGTATTGCTTCTCCTTTTGCAATGCATTGGATGCAGTGTGTTTTGGCAGAAAGCTGGGGGGCGCTCTAACTTCACTCTATGGCTTCCTGTGTGTGCGTGCGTGTGTGTGTTCCAGCTTGTCTCCTTGTCCAGACACCTTAGCGTCAGGGCAATAGTGTTCGAGCTCTGAAACGAGGGCCAGACAGACAGAAGTGGGATGAATGAATTGGGTAGCGGGGGTGATCGGAGAGAGAGAGAAGAGAGAGAGAGACAGAGAGGAGAGAGAGAGGGAGGATGTTGCTTCAGAATAAGGGGATGATATGCCTGCAATACAGTGACAAGCAAATCAGCTTTAAAACAGGGCCTCCCCGTACACACACAGACACGCAGGCATAATGGGTTGTGGGTTGTTTTGTCGACTTAAGTAAGACACGGTCTGCTTCACCAGACGGGATGTTGAGCTGGTGCAGACAGGGTCATCTTATTATTGCTGTATGTCTGTCATTTCAGTCCAGTAGGTCTGTGTGATATCGCGTTTAAGATGTTGAAGTCAACAGTAGACATATTCAACTGCATCAGAAACATTCCACACAACTGGATGTGCGTTGTCGAGGCGTGGAATGGGAGCGACGCGTATCCCCCAAATGTTCCAGTGTACTCTTTCAGTGTATGTGTGTGTGTGTGTGTAGGTGTCTGTGTTTGTACAGGGATCTATTTCTGATGCGGGGGTAATGAATGGCACCTGTTTAGTGTCCTTAGTTGGCCATCATTTTTGAAGTGCAGTAAATCTTGTATTTCATCACCCGCAGCCACAGTTGAAAGCGTATCACGGTCGGCGCTCGCTGCCAAATCCGCATTTTGTTTGCTTTATCGTGCAATTAAGGTTTTAAGAAAACCAGTCAATCATGCCTGTAGTGACAAGCATCGTGCCTCCGGTATCATCGCCGCCTCGGGGGAGGAAGATGCGCTGCCACGAGAGGCGAGGTGGTGGCAGCGGCGGCGGTTAGAAGAAGGCTGATGGAGGAGGTGTTATCAAAACATCAGGAGGACTTAAGCAACCACACGTCTTGGTCTGAAATATGTGTTGTGTTGTTATGAAGCAGAATAAAGACTGATGGGCGGTTTGGTGAGGTGTGGCGGGGACCCAGGCCCGAAGCCGTCTGTGGTTGGCGCGGCAACAACTAAGCATGGGAAGAGTCCAGCGAGCAGCCTTGTGTGTCTAGCATGTCTCTCTCACCCCTTAACGAGAATGGCATGCAGTGCGCCCCACACACCCCCGTCCCTCACTGTACTGAGCCACACTGTGTCCCACCGTGCACCCCCCATCCAGCTTCAAAGCGGCAAATAACAACAACAACTGAAGGGGGGAGAAGATGAATGAGGATGAATGAATGTGCCCCTTCCATCCCCCCTTTTGCCCGTACACCCTCCCCTCCCCCCCCCCCCTGCTCCCCTCTACCCTTCCTTCCAGCCTTCCTGCGTGCCCTTCTCGGCTCCCACCCTCCGCTCACCCCTGGGTTTGCAGGCCTGTGTTATGACTGTGGCCGGTGTGTATTACACACATATCTGTTAGCGCCGCTCCTCCGTCGGGACGCCCATATAAAGGACTGTCATTTTCAAAGGTCAGGAGTGAGCCATGCACACAAGTGTTGTCCCGACACTTGGTCTGGAAAAATAAAAACGGCCTGCTTGCCCGTTCGTGTCCCGTGTCTGTCTGTCTGTCTGTCTGTGACTCCCAGAGGCAAGTGTCTCGGATGTCCTTTCCCTTTTCTCCTCCTCCTCTCTTATTTCCTCTGCGAGCTCCACTGTTGCTGGGAAATCAAGATGCCCAGCTTGTGTTAATTGGCAGCTGAAGGAGGAAGTCATGGTTTGCTTTTTGGTGTGCCCCGGCTATTGGAAATGCCAGGAGGTAAATGTGATACTGCAGTTTTTAACAGGCATTATTACGCTCATTAACACCATCGCTGGGCCGAGTACAAACGGTTCAAGCATATCAGTCGGAGTGTAACCTACCTTTCAAGAGGAAGTGTGCCGCGCCACAGGCGTGTTGAGCAAGGACACGGCCCTCTGTGTTGGTTTTTATTGTAAGTGCACATGGTTTGTGTGTCATCTGCTAAACAAAGTGTACTTAAGAATTAGGCTGGCTGTGGGTAGCCTGCATATCTACATCTACATCTTGGTAACAGATTTCCTTTAGCCATAGTTTCCACAAACACCCCCTTTTTTTGCCAAAGTGCAAAATGTGGGAAAGATGTAAGCCCAGTTCAGGTGACACTTACTACCTATAAACCACAGCACTATAATTTAGGGCTGCAACTAACGATTGTTTTCATTGTCGATTAATCTGTCGATTATTTTCTCGATTAATCGACTAGTTGTTTGGTCTATAAAATTAGGGATGCACGAAGCATAAAGTAGTAGTAAGACGGACCTCAGAAATGGGGGACCAACTTGTTGATTTGTGGCAACAACACAAGTGTTTATTTAACGTGTCTCCATGACTTCATCCATATTTATTTATTTTTTCTTCGTGAATTTTCAGTACAAAGTAGTGCAAAGCTAACATCGCTAATTCTTCCTTCCCGTCGTCCGCTATGTTTGTTTACACTAAAGTCACGTTTGATCACGAGAGATTTTGTGAGATTTCCGGTTTTGAGAGTCGGGAGTCTTGCTGTGCATGAATGGAATCTGTTATGGTACGTGTCCACAGGGGCTTTTTTTTATCATGAAGGATCGCCTCGCTTCCCAGCATTGGACGCTTGATGGGCTGCCACAAGGCCAAATAGCCTACACCTCAACTTTATGCAAATGGGGAGCGGGCAACGTGACGCCCCGTCTCTCGAATCACACCACCACGCTACCAGAATGCATTGCACGGCTGTTTACATAGACAATGAATGGGAAGCGTGGAAAGGACGGAGGCTGTGGACACGTACCATTAGTGTGTGGTGTGCTGTTTTGGCCAAATTGTTGCTCACCACACACTACAGGAACAAAACTGTTAAATTTAACATAACATTTCGTGATGTGTGGGGTCTCTCACATTTTCAACAACTGTTAGTGTTGGCCAGCCTTAAGCAGAAAATCTAAATGCACCTACATGCAGCATATCATTTTCAGTTAAAATCAAAATACTCAGCAGGAATATTTGTAGGCTGCATGTATCCTTTGACGACCCCAATGTTTAGTAGCTATTTCACAACTGAAGCGGGGAGAAAACCACACCATAGAAACTGGAAGCTTGTTGGGGTACCTCAATTTGGAACATGCTGTCATGCCACTGCCCATTTTCCTATCCTGTGGTGTCTCGACAGAAGCCAGAGAGTACGAGAGTGAAACACGAACTAGTCTGCTGCGGTGGTGGCGGCTTCCCTCTAACCCACATTTATTACCTCTAAAAATACAAAGTGGTTTTCTAAAAAGAGCCTGGCTCCTGTTCTGTCCAACTACGTCAGGTGAATTTGCAACACGACGGCTTCTGACTCATTGACAAAACACTTTTCCTCTGAACATTTCAACTCCAACTGAACCCCTCAGTTTGTAGCGGCCTTCATCTTTTTCCATTTATGTGCTGTTCTAACATCCATGGACATGTCATGTGTTAACAGTATGCAAATCAACAGACGGTCACTTGAGGTCAGCAGGCTCCATGGTGGTGTTGGTTAGGCTGCATGTGGTAGGACTTTGAGCATTGTTTGAAGGAAAATAATGGAGAAAAAGGGAACTGCGGTGATTATTTTCCATTCATACCACTGATGTTCTTCTGAATATGAGCTCCCCCATCATTTACATGAAGCTAAATGCTATTAAAGGTCTTATTGATGCAACTTAAATGCAATGGAACGGGGGAGGGAGAATGCGACATCTATAGTAGCTGAATGTCATCAATGTTATCAATAGCACCTTTAAAGTTGAAGTAGGTAGAAATGGAGCAAATATGATTAAAAAAAGTTATTTTTGTAAAACGGTCAATTTATCCTGACTGTAGTGCATGAGACAGGTAATCTGAAAAAAATCATGTGCCTCTGTGTCCTCCGGTGTCCTCCGGTGCTCCTAATGGCATCCGCAAGATTTCACAGACCACCAATCAGAGCCGAGCTGGAGCCTGCCGTCTCTGAGCAGCTGTCAGTCACTCGCGAACTCCGATCAAACGGTCAAACTAGGCAGCGCTGATCAAATATGAATCAATATTCTGTTACTGTAATGCCTATTTCTCTCCTCAAATGTTTTCAGAAACATCTTGTAGTGTACTGTTAAGCTGTAAAATGAGAAAGTTTGTGACCTGGCAGCCATGTTGAGATCAGTTGAGGAAATACCAAGCACCGCCCACCAGCCGGAGCAGAGCCAATAGGAACGCTCTCTCTCTCTGAAATGACCTGTGATTGACTCAAGTCTTCCGTCACGGGCTAGATTTTTTAAAGCCTGAAAACAGAGCCATGAGGAGGTGCAGAAGTCTATCTCTCAGAACACTTGAATTACAATATGCTGAAAGGTTATTATGGAATTTTTGCCCAATGATGCCAAAAATATACTGCCTACTGCAGGTTTAAGTTCAGCGTCTGTAGAGTTATGGAGCTGCCCTGACCTATCCTCCTTACACAAGTACTGGTAGACCAGCAGTAGAGCCTTCAGCTTCTGTTCTTGTGTGCTTGAGCTCTGGTCGGCTGCCAGGAGGCCCGGTTATGTCACCCATTAAATGTCTTGACGTCTTTTTCAAACTGGAGGCCTTGGGGGGGGGCTGTTTTTTCCTTCTTTTGGTCATGCATCTTTTAAGGAGACTGAAAAATAGGCCCGGCTATGTCTTCGGCGATATTTATATACGGCAGTGTTTCTCATTTACATAAAGCCTAGCTAATCAGCTTTCGTAACAACAGTGAGGTAATGTCTCGGCAGGTCTTTCAGGGAAGCACAATTAAAACATGTCCAATCCTATAAGAGGCAGCCGATCAATAAAGTCTAGGAATGGCAGACTTTTTATGGAGAGTGTTTTGGCAAGGAGCTGTAAGGTTTTATTTTCTTAAAGATTGCCCTCTTTTTAATGAGCAGATAGCCTTATAGCAGTAGTCAAATAGTAGCCTTAGTAAACAAGGAAGTAAAGCTGATAAGCCTACACAGGCACATGCTTTTCTATGTGACTGTACATGTGAGGATATTTTTATCACTTCCCGCTTTGTCTGAACGTACTGTAAATCACTCAAACAACATTTGGGGAACTGTTGACTGTGTATGTTGAATTCAATTTCCAGCTTTAATCTCAGCTGTTCTGTCTGGATGCCTCAGAGATTTATGGAGGTAGTCATCGCAGGACGGTCTCATTTGAGCTCTGAGTCTCGGTGACACAGCACACACTGACTCTCAGATCATCGGGTGTGTGGTTGACAGGAGGAGGGGCATGGCTCGAGGTAAGCAAAGGCCTTTGGACATATTTATTTTTCTCCTGTGAGCCTTTTGACCATGCTCTCCTCGTCAATCTTGCGCTGTCACAGAGGGCCAGAGGTGGGAGCTCCCTTCCCTCTCTGTCTCACAGGGGCCGCTGTGTACACGGGGACCCCGGGGTCAGTCGGGCCCCTGGATGCTCCTTTGGTAGCTGCTGTGAAATTTGCACTGTACGTGGAGGGAGAGGTGGTGGTGGTGGGAGTTGTCCTGTTAGTCTGCTCCCACGTAGCCAGTAGAGGTGTTTCCATTCACATATTTTGATGCGCATTTTGCAGTATCGCATTAGAAAAGCTGTATGGAAACGGCAGACAAATGTTTTTATTAGGGCCGTCAATTGATTAAAATATTTAATCACGATTATTGCATGATTGGCCATTAATCACAAATTAATCACATTTCTTATCTGTTCAAAATGTACCTTAAAGGGAGATTTGTCAGGTATTTAATACTCTTATTAACATGGGAGTGGGCAAATATGCTGCTTTATGCAAATGTATGTATATATTAATATATGATATGGAAACGCATTTGCTGAATAAGTTCTGATGTAGCGAACATTTAACCACATGACTGATCAGCTGTTCCCGCTGTCGGCGTCTACGTGGATATTCCCGTAACGTGCGAATGCTCGCCTTCGTCTCTGTACAACATGAAACATGGCCGATACTAGTTGACACGAAAGAACATTTAAAACTTGCCCAAATTAAACAACTTCCTGAAGACCTCTTTCCATTTTTCTCTCGTACGTGAGTTCGATGGCCAAGGCGACTTGTACTGTTTCCGGTTTGCAACCTCTACTTCTTCTACTGGCGGATTACAGCCATGCGTAGCCTATAGTGCCAACTTCTGACCAAACTATGCTGTAGCCGAGTTTGTTCGCTCCAAACCAGTTGATAGAAAGGTGCCTAATTTGCATTTCTTTTTTTTGCGAAAACTTTACTTAAAATTTGCTTGACAATTAATTTGAAACGGTATCTGTCTTTGCGGTCTTCTTTGTCATGTACACTTGGTCTAGTGGTAATTTCATAAAGGGGAGAATACTCCTCTAACTCATGGTGACTTCATAGCTGCTCCAGTTCTTCCACCTCAACCCGTTACTTCCTCTGAAAGATCATCTGTCAGCTCGGGGGATTGACAGCTGAAGGGCAGATGCAGAAATCTTTACACGTAGCCTCAGGGTCGATAGGTGGGGGGGTAGAGGCGGCGAGGGGAGACGAGAGCGAGGAACAGAATAGAATGACCTCATCCGACCAAGTTTTTACACGTGTTCCTCCATCTGACGCGCGTGTGTTTCTGATCTTACCGTTTTTCTGGAAGAGGAGAATGTTTCCTGTTTGAGCAGACTGGCGGGTTCACCTAGGAGTCGGGGGGGTCGGGTTGCTCAGCCGACGTCTGGTTCTGTTGAAGCAGATTCCCCACATCTCCATCAAACGGCAGCTCTGTTTTGGCACGGCTCTGAAAACTGACCCTGGTGGTCACTGATGTCTGGGGGCATCCGGAAGAACTGAGGCTGCAACGCTGTTTGCTGCTCGCTTGTTCCCCCCCCCCCCCCCCCCCAATTTGAAAGAAGCAGTGGTTGTGTCTCGTAGCAATCACTGTCAGTAAAAGAGGAAAAGGCTTGTTCATTTTGTGTCATTAACCCTTTGAACTCTGCAATAGAAATGGTCCGCCAGTGCCTACATTGGTATTTTTGCTTATTGTGATGTCATTTCTTGGAGTATCTTCAAATGCTTCTTATCCCTTAAATCTGGACAACCTAAGCTAAAAGGTTATATAAGTCAATAAACCATAACAATTGATAAAAATATTGAAATTGTGGTATAAATTTAAAAAAAATATAAAAATCTGAAATTTTTTCATAGAATATTACTAAATAAACACACAAAACATTTTGATCTTTTAAATGTAGAAACATGAACAAAATATTTCTTAACACCCTATAAGTTATTTGAACTATGCAAATTTTTAGTTTTTGAGATATGCTCATTTTAATGAGCAGAACGAGTACACGTAACGTAACGTAATGACGTTATCACGAGCCTACAACATGATGATATGAAAGCCTTAGCTTTCCACTGCAAAAAGAATGAATGTTCTAGCTATTGCAGTTTTTATTTTACATTGATTTAAACAGTATCATGCAAACAGCGATCTCCCGCGGTCATTACGGGGCAATACTCTGGCGCCACCGGCCGCGTGATTTGTACCGCATGTAACGTAACATAATGACATCATCACGATGACGTGAAAGACAGAAGCCTTAGGTTTCCACTGCAAAAATAATTAATGCTTTAGCTATTATGTTTTTTATTTTAGATCGATTTAAACAGGATCATGCAAACAACAATCTTTCTTTGTTCCATTTTAGAATAAAAATATACTGCATATAAACATATAGAAGTTATAAGACAAAAAGAAATAAGAATAGAGATGAAATGGAAATATGTGTGCATTATCAAAAATAAATGCAAATATAAAATTTACAATCATTACAATCAAATTTTCAATCAAAGAAATCACAGAAACTAAAGTATAGGGGACATCAGATCACTTTTTAAAGGGTCAATCTGAGCGAGCTGCAGTTAAAACCAAATGTCGAATAGGAATACTTGTCGTCTCGTGCTAAACCCAAATCTTGAACATTTGCCAAAGATACTTGAATATTTGTTTATCCTCTCATTTGTTTGTATCTGCTTCTCTCCATCGAGGTACGAGTTTTAATGGCATGCCCGAGCGCACCTGGAGAATGTGCGCACAGATGTGCAGCGGTTGGTGTACACTTGCGTGCGTGTGTTTTCCTTCCTGTCAGAGTCTTTGATTGAACAGAGTAGCAGTGTGTTGAACAGGGTCGTCCCCTGACAAGAGCAGTGAGCGATCTCTTGTTGATGTTCTTCCACCTGAAACGTGATATAGTAGATGGGAGAGAGTGTGTGTGTTATGTGTGTGTGTTATGTGTGTGTCTGCCCTGCCTTGTCCAGACTGGTTCCCGTCTTGCTAATAAAAGAGATCTCTTTTTAGTTTTCGGATACTGATCTCTCCGCACAAGTTTAAAGATCTCATTCACGGTTCACACTGCATTTGCCCCTTAATGTCTCACAGCAGGCCCTCAGTCCCGGGCCGTGATTCATGGAGTGACAGCTCTGCCTCTGGTCGCCACAAGGGCCCAGTTAGACGGCGTCCACACACACCGACACTGCAGACAAAAACACGTTGCTTACATGCACACTCCTATTCCCTTTCACGTCTTCTTTCATACAGACTTTTACTCTATATGACATGAATACATTAAATCGTGAAAAGTGAAACATGTTGTGGTTTTATTCTTTGTCATTTCTCCGTCCTTTTTTGAATGCTTCCTGGTGAAATAGGGTTTGCTCCTCTTCCATCAACTGAGAATCTGGAAGTGTTTCATAGAGCAGACCTGACACTGCAGCATGGTCTCCTGCTCCATCATGTGAAGACAGCTGTAATGCACATGAGTCTTCTTGCAACGCTGGAAAGTTTATTCCAAGAATCATTTTAGGGTAGAGCTTGTTGTGGTTCCAGGATTGTAATCACTTTCCCATCTGCACCTGGCGCATTTGGGCCGATTTCCAATTAATTCATTGTTTTTGTTTGTTCTGTTTTGTAGTGTTTCCGGGCACTGTGCTGTAAAGGACCCCCGCCGCCAAGACCAGAGTATGATGTGGTGTGCATCGGCATGACAGGTGCTGGAAAGTCCAGCCTGCTCTCACGCCTCTGTAGTGAGGGCAGCGACGGCATCGTTCCCACAACAGGTATGTGGACGCATGGATCAGTAGTTTTTTCGAAGTTAAAATGTGTGTACTTAAATAGAAGCATGCACTCTCTCCACACCCATCTTCCTTTCCTTCACATGTGTTCCTGAAAGCTTTCCAAGCTTCTGAAGTGCTTTCAGGTTTCAAGAACATGCTGTCCTCCGGATTAGAATCACAGAGAGATAATACTATCCAGGTATTACAGCTCTCCAATAGGGGGAAGCATGTCTTCGGTATGTCTTTTCCAAAGTCCCAGCGCTCATGCCAGAAACGCTCTGCTGTATCTCACCAGCCAATACTCAGCCTCTTTCTTCTAGTCAAGTGGGAGGCTGGTGTTAAGTATGTCCAGAAGAGGAGGCTTCAGGGTTAGTACATCATCCTCTTGGTAGTCGACGCTCTGCTTTCCATATACACAATGCAATCCCTCAAGGACACTGACATTCCTTTTTCCTCCCCTGGCTTTGTCAGCAGTCAGCTTTGAGCTGTTGCAGAAGTCCCATTTTAGATTTAGTCATTGTGCACTTTGGCCAGTAGAAGCTAAATATAAAGTAATTCCCTCGTGTGCTACCTGTAACTGTTAGTGTGTCTCCGTGGAAGGGGGGTAGGTTCAAGGGAGCCGACACCTGTCTGCCGCTGAGTCGGCCCTAATAGATAAAACATGTTGATTACTCACCTTAGCAGAGAATTATTTTAGCCCACTTCTCTGAAATGAGATTTAACTGTCAGCACTGTCTGCGTCTGCCAACATCTACAGAGGGAAGATCATGATGAACAATGAGGGGAAAAGTCTCCTGCGGTCCCCCCCCACTTCTTACTTCATGGTTTTACGCTGTCGTAATGTGCTTAAAAACCACATTTAGCAGTTAATTCAGATGTTTAGAGAATCATAATCGGTTGTCTGTCCCATCTCTCCTCCTGTTTGTGAATATTTCCAGGAAATGAATTCCCACCAAGACAATTTAGCATAATTTGAGCAACATTAAATCAGTGGGTTTCTTTACTATTTCCCACCGCTCGCAGCCGCAGAAACCGACCATGTAATACGTGGTAGCACTTTAGACATTAGCTCAATCGTCCTCTAACTCCAACATAGAACAAAACACTTTTCTGTTTAGCTTTTCTTGTTTTTCTGTTTTGCTAACCCGGACCACACAAAGTGTTTCGTTTTTACAACACAAATATGTTTTCAGTCCTCTGTGTGTTCACCAGCTGGTGGTTTGGAAAAGGTACACCAGATATCCTGGGGGGAGCTAAATGATAAAGTCAGATTTCTTATAGCTGTTTTCTCGCTATTGAAAAGTAATCCAGCCAGCATTCCTAAAATATGATTCTCATCACTCCTAACATGTGCCGTCCACACACATACAAACACTATTTCTTTATGTCATTGCAATGATGGATTTTTATTTTTTCTCCCCTCAGGTTTCAGCATCAAAGCAGTGCCATTTCCAAATGCCATCTTGAATGTAAAAGAACTTGGAGGTAAGAAACGCAGGATATCTCTTAACAAAATGTGAGGTAAAGTGATTGCATAATGTTTTGGTGCCATTTTAAGAGTTTTAAGCAACTTATATTGGATAATATTGTTAAAAGCTATTATTTTGGCTTTGACATGAACTTTTCATATCGTCCAAAGCCTAAACTGAACTAAAAAGAACAATGCAACATAACAACAACTACCTTTTTAAATCTAAAATGGACTAATTATTTGAAAGCAGTTGCAAGTAGAGAATACTGAGTTGCTGTTTCTTTGCAGCTTCACATATTAGGATTTATAAAAGATGTTTATTTTATTCTACATAATGAAATCAAATCCATATTAAAGGTACTGTATTTACATATAATATAAGAAATATGCTATGTAAATAAACTTGCCTGCCTACAGTGTGTAGGATTTGGCGGCATCTAGCGGTGTGGTTGCAGATTGCAACCAACTGAGGACCCCTTCGCTCACTCCTCTCTTTCCAAGACTGCGGTAACGTGAGCCGCCGAGCTGGCGGTACCACGGTTTTGCACTCTGCGGCTCACATTACCGCAGTTTCCCAAGCGTGTCGGAGAACTACGGTGCTCTTCAGGTAACATAAAAATGTGAAGAGGACCTGCTCCCTATGTAGATATGAAGGGCTCATTCTAAGCTAACGAAAACACAATGATTTTTAATTTCAGGTGATTATACACTAATGAAAACATAGTTATGAATATTATATTCCATTTCTGCGAATAGATCCCCCGAAATATGCACTCTTTAAACTTTCAGTACCTCTTTAAGTAAAGTAGCAAACGCCATGTGTGAATTATTATTGTTTTGTTACTACCAAATCATCTTGTTTTTCCCAGTATGTGAGTGGAGGTGTTTTGATCCTCTATTAGTAAAGCAACTGCTTTGCTCCAAATAACAAATCTAATTTACACAACGCCGATGTGTATATGTGCAGATTTGCCATCTTAAAAACATGTTTTTTTTTATTTCAACCTGTTCTGATATCATCTAATCTCTCAACATGAACTGTTTACACAAATAACTCTGTGTACATTAGGGATGCAAAAGCATGTTTGTTTGCAACCCCGGTAGCATCACACCTTTCGGTCACAGACGTCAGACCCGTTAAGTGTTTTTTTGCAGTGGCTGTACAATCTGCACCCTGTTATTCCTGGAAATGCACAGCACTCGAGGAAGCCGTTTAATAAGCACAGATGAGGGATCTTGAGGTGGAGATACGTAAACAGAACAAACACAACGGGAGGCTTCCAGTCCTTAAAGGGAGTCGTAAAAGAGGGATAAATCAGTGCCGTCTCTTCTCCTACAAGCGACTTAGTGACACAAGAAAACGTATTGTGTTGTTGGGAGTTAAAATAATTTATGTTGTTTTCGGCGCACTATAGACGCATGACAGGTGCAGCGCATGTTTTGAAGGCTAACCTCCTGAAAAGATGAAAAACATACACGCACAGACACTTACAAACACACACACACAGACACACACACACACACACACACACACACACACACACACACACACACACACACACACACACACACACACACACACACACACACACACACACACACACACACACACAAAGAGGCACCGGGGGACCACCAACGAGGGTGCTACCAAATTTGGACAGAGCGCATTAGGGGGTTTTCAAAAGAGGTTTTTCTGGATTGGTTCAAAGCCAGTCTGGTGGGACATTATTGTGGTTGGAAAAACGCTGGTCCCACAGATGACACGTTTGATTTAGATAAGTTAGTATAGGCTGCCACCACAGCAAAGGATGACGAAATCTGTTCTCTTTTTCTCTTTGCCACCCTGCTTGGACCCTTTTCTTGTAAATACACAGGGTAAAAACAAGCACATGATGTTTTGACGCCTCTACTGACTACTTTTTAATTTGGAGCACAGTATCGGAATCAGGTTTCTGTCTTAGGTGTAATGTCTGGCTGAATGAAGGCGTGCTCTTCTTGTTCCAAATGTACATGACGTAAATGTGGAGTCGGGAGAGTTGGTGCTCTTGCATAATGTTCCGACAGTCAGTTTTCATAATGAGCCTTTTAGATCCGTTTCTGATTAAAGCATTTCCTTTCCACGCTCAACTCTTCCCATATCTGTCAGTATTCTTTCTTCCTCCCCTTCCCCTATGGCTTTAAAACAAGCAAACATGCCTGGTTTGGTCCTATGTTATTTTGCACCGCATCAATGATGCAGAAAAATGATACAAGATGTGACGCACAGACGTCAGTATTACTGACTTGTTTTACGCAATACCTTTGTGGCTTGTTCTCTTCACTCAGCCTTGACTAAAGCGAGGGAAGAAGCGCTTGTTGTATTTCCTTCCTCTCCCACCGGAAAGCCCATTGAATGTCAATGAGGTATTCTCCCTTTACAGTAAGAAATGTAAAGCGAGGCTTGCTAATGCAGGTGACCTTAAGTGCCGGAGGTCGGAAAGACCATTTAGGGCACAAACGCTTATAAATGAACTATTTGCCAGTATTTTCTCCTTTTGGTAGAGCAGTTAAAACATGTGAAATCCTTCCTCACAAAAGCCAAAGCCTTTGCACTTTTTATATGCAGTTATTAGGGCTGTCAATCGATTAAAATATTTAATAATTATTCACACTTTTATCTGTTGACATTGTACCTTAAAGGGATTTGTCAAGTATTTAATACAATACAATACAATCAACATGGGAGTGGGCAAATATGCTGCTTTATGCAAATTAATGTATACATTTCTTATTGGAAATCAATTAACAACACAAAACAATGACAAATATTGTCCAGAAACCCTCACAGGTACTCAATTTGGCATAAAACAATATGCTCAAATCATAACATGGCAAACTGCAGCCCAACAGGCAACAACAGCTGTCAGTGTGTCAGTGTGCTGACTTGACTATGACTTGCCCCAAACTGCATGTGATTATCATAAAGTGGGCATGTCTGTAAAGGGGAGACTCGTGGGTACCCATAGAACCCATTTTCATTCACATATCTTGAGGTCAGAGGTCAAAGGACCCCTTTAAAAATGGCTATGCCAGTTTTTCCTCGCCAAAATTTAGCATAAGTTTGGAGCGTTATTTAGCCTCCTTCGCAACAAGCTACAGTAGCATTCCTTAGGTTTTCTAGTTTCATATAATGCCAGTATCTTTACTCTATCTCTAAAACTGAGCCCACTACAACCTAAAAATCACAAGTTGCGTTAATGCATTAAAGAAATTAGTGGCGTTAAAACGAATTTGCGTTAACGCGTTATTATGGCGTTAACTTTGACAGCCCTAGCAGTTATTCTATCCTTGCTGTTTGCTTGGCGGGGCAAGCCTGATTATTGCTCATCCCATTTCATCTGGAGGACAAAAGTGGTTTAAGTTGGACAGGAAGACGGCACATGGGAAACAAGCAAGGTCATAACCAAAAGCAGAGAGTGAGCCTAACACGGCACTTGGAGTTGTGTTAGCAGCCAGGGTTCCTCTCTGTTATTAAAATGTTGCAGGCTTTGGACACACGTAAGTGTAGTTGACTGTGACTTGTATAGTTGCTAAGCCTGGTAATGCATATTTAACTCTCCCTGCCTCGAGTGCACTGGGCCAGATTGTCATAAGCGCAAGCTGTCCTTTAAACCAGAGGCACAAAGCAGCTTATGTGCAGGCAACCCTGATGTATGGCGCAGGCTATACGTTGGTCTCATGCATTTGTCATTGAGGTCCCTGCTGTCTTGTTCTCTTTCTCATCTTCACCTCTGGTTTCTGGTTTTGTTTTCCCATCCCCTCTCCTCTTTACCATTGCTTCCGGATTGTGCTATTATTTGTGCTTATCTCTCTCTTTCAATCTTCTGTCGAGCTCTCCTCGCTTATTGATTTGAACACATTGTCTGGCCGTGATAAAGCACACTGCCTCCCAGTCATTATTAGGCAGGACTTGTCTGTCTTATCTCTCAGTGTGTTTACATGCTTGTAAATAATCTAGTTCTTGTCAGCTTTCTTCAGTGCCCTGATTTCTTAGATATAATGTAAGCGAGAAACCCAGTTCCTTTAATTGGAGTAAAGGATTAAGAAAAACATGGTTAGTATAGCTAGAGTTTTTCCTCAAGAAACTTTGTTTTCTAACATGTGCTTTTCATTTAAAACAGTGTCGCTATGACAGCAATGTAGCAGGATGAAAGAAGAAAATAATTAAACCCAAAGTCCAACTGTGGACATAATTCTAAATAAATCCGTGTCCACAGCTGAACAGCAGACGAATACTATAAAAATCAGACATGTGCACGTTAAAGGACAAACTGTCTACGCAGTCTGTCCTCTGTCAGAGCCGTCTGTTCAGATGCTGCGATTAAAGAAAAACATATCACTGATGCACTTAGAATATGTCAACCTTGGTTTAGAAATATGGTGGAGGGTTGTAGAGGAATATAAGAAGGTGGAAAATCATCTTGTGCTCTACATTAGCCACTTATCATAACATGAGACTGGCACAGCGAGGTGATATCACATGTACGGCACCTTGTATTACTTAGTTAGATGAAATGAGAAATCAAACAGATACCCAGACAGAACTGGGCATTTTCATTGTAAGATCACCAGCACGAAGAGACGGATACGCTATTTATTTAATCAGCGGGCAGCGACATTGTAAAAGGAGAGCTCTTTGTACTCCTGTGAATAAAGCGTAATAAAGTCTTTTCAGCTCGACATTGAGAATTTTGCATCTGGCGATCTCGAGTCTGGCAGGCGTTTTCTACCCTGCTGGTGCCAGGTATGGGGATTAGGTGGGAAGGGCACCTCCGGGGACTCAGGGAGGAATCTATTAAGTGTGTGTGTGTGTAGGAGTGTGCGAATGTGTGTGTATAGTCTGGACGGTGACATGACGTCAAGTCTAGACGGGCCATTTCACAGTGTGCATTCATGCCACGCGATGACAGCTGATGAAGAAGTGGTCCTAATAATCACCACTCGTCGCTGTTGAGGCTTTGGAATTGAAGAGTGATATTTGCACAGGTAATGTTCTTGTTAAATAGTATTTGTCACCAGACTTTCCAGTAATAGTCCAGTATTTTGGAAATCAGACTTATTGGCAAAGATTTTCTTCAATAAGCCAATTTAAAGGTTTATGTGCTTTTATTTGTAGATGAGCTTGTGTGTACGTATGAGACTGTTGCTGGGATGTCACGGTGAGGACATTTTCCCACCGGTTAATTAACATGTTATTAACCTCATTAACGTCATGGTTCCCTATTAACATTGGGTTTAATTTTGAAATATTGCCAAATAGGCGCTTTTGCTTTTCGCTTTGACACCAAATCCTCCGCCATCGTCCTGTCATTCAACTCTCTCTCGTCCCGTGTGTGAAATCTGACTCCTGCTACTCTTTCACTTTCAGTTTGTAGCGTCTGTCATCCAACTATGTATTGATACACTGTGCTGATAAGCGAAAATGAACTAAATGGGTTTTATTTCTATAAAAAAAAAAGCAAAACGACGGTGGGGCCAGTGGGCAAGTAATGTAATCGGTGTATTTTATTTTATTTTATTAATTTATTTGACAGGGACAATACATGTAGGCATTGTTACACTTAATTAAAGTGCAACCGATGAAATGTATATAGGACCTCTAGACGTAGCTAATTTGCAGGCCTTGTCCCTGGTTAGGCTATTAAGAAAAAATAAATGCCAATCTATACCACATCATACATAAAATCACAAAATACAACATCATTCATTACAATCAATTTACGTATGTATGTTCCCAATCAGAAATCAGTGACCACAGGTTGTATTTTTATTTCTGTTGGTAGAGCATTTCCAAAATGTATTCCTTATACATGCCCGAACACTGTGTAAGACTGTTGATGAATGTTATGCATGCGCTGTGTGTAAATGTGATAGATTTGTGTAAAGTTTTACTTTGATCTCTGCAGTTCTTGGTAGATTTGTAGAGCTCATCTAATCATCTATCACTAGTCCATCACGTACACATACAGAGAACATGAGGGAAGACGAGCAAGATGCGAGCACATCCCAGAACATTTCCCAGTTGTCTGTGACCACCAACAGGCAAAGGAAGTATGTGAGCACGTCTCAGAGCGAAACCACTACATTGTGGTCATCGCAGCAATGTGGTTCTTATAACTATCAAATAGGACCACAGTGTGTGTTACTTTGCCCAACAGGGAAGCTTTTCCTTTGCATTGACCAAAAGTGAAATCATTTCTAGATTGTCATTTGGGTTTAAAGCAGATGCCGGCAGTCGCAGACTGTCCTGATTTTGGAGTTCTGAGGATAAACGTGTAACTGATCTCCATTTGAGGTCTCATTCAAGAATATTACCGTATTTGATGTTGGGGTTTGTTGTTAATAGTGTGTGAATGGTGCATCATAGATACTATAAGGGACAGCACATTAACATATTGAAAGTGCAGTAGCCAAACCAACTTTTGAAGTTAAAATTTCAAATACGTTCAACAACAGTAATTATTCTAATTTAACAATGCAATGTTTAAAGTGCTAGGTTAGGTATGCACTGACCTTGAGGACATACATATCTTCAATTAACTTAGGCACAGCAGCCTATATGTGGGTTGGGTAAAGTGGAATAGAACGGCAACGATTAATCGATTAGTAGTCAACTATTTTTAATTAATTAATCAGTTTGCGAATTTGCGTTAACGCGTTATTATCACGTTAACTTTGACAGCCCTACTTTCAACTAGTCACATTACTTTTCTACAACCACAAACAGCCGATATCAAATATTAAGAGTTGCCACATTTCTGTAAACCAGATTTGTCGATTATGTGCATAAATGAGAGGGAGTGAATGTGTGTTTCAGTCTAGGCCTCACACAGGAACTGTTTACTTAAAAACAGACTCACTGCTGAGGTTGCAGGTTGATGGGTGTATCAACAGCTGAAGTGTTTCCCACCTCACTCCAGCTCCAGCCCCGGCTCATTCCTCAATGAAGTAAGCACACTTTATTACTAGTGAGGCCTCTCTCACGAGTTCCAGCGCTCCCTCCCATCACCGTATTGTAGCTGTTTTGTTCAGAGAAAAAAAACAGTCTGTTTTTGGTTAGGGAGACTTCAAAGAGAGTTGCTCTCAGTGTTTCAACTTTCAAGAGTGAAAAAAAAGATTGGCAACATGTATATGTTTTGTTCAAGGTAAAAGCTGGCAAAAAGCATGAACAGCAATGCATGAGAAAGAGTTGTTCCAGCTGACTGTGTGTGAATGTGAAACCATACCTGCATCGATACCCAACAACAAACAGAACAAGCCTCAACAGTAGCCTAATTTAGACCAAATGGAAATATAGGGTAGTAGGTTTCAACTATGTACCATCTCAAGCTGTTTGAATTTGCAGATGAGTTCAGAAACCCCAGTCATTAAACACAATTGAAAGACAATCTGAAGACTGTCTGCTTTTCATTTTTGCGCTGTAATTGCTTGCTTATGTTTTACTGGCAGTTGCCTCAAAGTTTTGTTTGTTCATTCATCGTAACACTTTGGTAAAGAAAAAAAGTAACCTGATCACTGAAACATCATTGCCACTTGTGTTTGTGTAACCAGTAGACGTCTGCTTTACCCATCCTCTCCTCTTCCTGCATTATTGGCATCATGACTTCCAGAGAATCGTAAAATTTTACTGTGTTTTGAGCTTCACTTTTTGTCCCTGAACCTTAACGGTATCCCTCAGCAAAATCAGACTTTGGCTAAAGAGAGATAATCGAATACACAACAAATACATAGCATATAAACAGCCAATGTCCCACTTCTGGGCTAACTTCTGTTCAGCTGGCCTCCATATCATAATGCATTTTTGCACAGACGGTGGCGTTCTTTAGGCTTTGTGAGATGAAACATGATACTGCGGGTTTCTCATCATTCTGTGTGGTAAATACGGTACAGTAGAGATGTCATGATACCAGAAATTTAGTACTCCATATACCAATAACACTGCAGTTCCACGATTCTGGTTACCAATTCGATACCACGGTAAAAAACAAAACAATAAACACTTTGAGCTAGAGTTAGAACGTTAAACAGGTCTATCTATTTTGCTGTGAAAACATTGACAGAATTGTTCTTCACAATGAAGCATTATCAGGGAAAAATAGGGTTGTTCTTCCCCTGGACTCGTCGATAGTGAGTTTGCGGCTTCCTTTTGGATTTTAATGCGTCTGTCCCTGTACTGTAGAAACACGAGTGTGTCACGTTTTCAGACGTTTTCAGAATTTGGCATCAACTTGGTAGTGAAGTATCGTTTCTTGCGACATCCCCAAGGTATAGTAGGGTATGTACTACTGTGCTTGCTTCTCAATTTTAGCATTTCATCATTTTAGCAAAGACTTAATACTACTACGGCTGCAACAATTATTTTTATTATGGATTAATTTACAGATTCTTTTTGTATTAATTGACTCATTGTTTTGTCTATAAAATATCAGAAATAGTGAAAACTGCCTGTTACAATTTTCTCAAAGCCCAAGATGACATCTTAAAAAAGCTTTTTTTATCAGAGCAACAATCCAAGACCCATAAATGATCACTTTACTGTCACATAAGACAAAGAAAAGCAGCAAATCCTCACAAGTTAAAAGCTGACCCTAGGTAATATTTGTAAATTTTGATTCAAAAATGACTTGAAAAATGAAGCGATTGTCATAGTTGCTGATTTAATTTCTGTTCATTGATTAATCAGATAATCGTTTTAGCCTGAAAAACTACAGCTAGATGTTTTACTTCACGTGAATTGTAAAGCACAAACGGTAACTGTCTGACAACACAACAGAAAATTAATCCTAAGAAATGTTATGTGCACAGGGAAAGTTGGCTGCATCAGAAATGAGTGGTGGCCCTGGTAAGCGTTTCACGTTACAGTGGCCTGTAGCAGTTGGCTGTGCATACACAATGAATCATCAAATGTCTACGAAGCAAAGCACATCTACAATCATTAAGATTCATGTTTCCCAGACCTCAAACCATGCATGCATGTTAAACATTCATATGTATTGTATGTATTGTATGCAGTACATTGAATAAGTAATTACACTCCCTGTTTCAGCTTGTCTTCATTTGCTACAGAGGGTTGAAAAAGTCTTGCTTGGTGTTGATTGAGAGAGGGAGGGATGGGAGGGATGGGAGGGATGGATGGGATGGGTGAGGTGTTTTCCTCAGATCAGATTTCTGTGCATTTGATCCCAGAGAGGGTTACTCTCTGACGTCACACACTGACATCATATACTTGTTTTTCCGCAGTGTAATATTGTCAGAAATGTTGGAATCATAGCATTAATTAATGTTTTCTTATGTAGAGGGCATTAAAACAGGTTTTCAGCTTCTACTGGTCTGCAGTGTTAAAATCATACTTTTTCCTGTGCCCTTTTTTTTTTTTAGGCCGCTAGTGTACCGTTGCTATCTCTGTGATGAAGTTTAATAGGATATCCAATTAACAATCTTGCCCAAACATTGGTGGTAAATATTAAGTTTTAGGCTTATTCCCTCAAAACTAAAGAAAATACCCCGTAGCTGAACTCAAACAGGAATTAAATCCATCATAGAAAAGCAAAAGATACCAAATTCTTTGGCCAAGGGTAGCCTCAGTAGACTATTATGTAATGCAGCCACAATAAGCAATAAGCCACTTGAGGCCGTGATTTACAGTGATTTTACAACAGCTAAGGGGGTTTTAGTCACTCCGATCTGCGTGGTGCCTAACAACGCCCCTTAGCTGTTGTAAAATCACTGTAAATCACAGCCTCATGTGGCTTATTCCTTTTATAAAACGGTTACTACATATACCTGGCAAGGTTTCCTAAAATAAACACACAGCAACAAAAATAGTAATTTATTGATAACAAATAATCATTCTTCCACCAAGCAATTCAGTTCTTCAGCGACACGCAACTGTTGCCAAGCAACACACAGACGCAGGGGAAAGCATGCTTAATGTTTGGGGTGATTATTAACATTTATCTTGATATCGCCATTAATTGTACTATTGTTGCAGTAGTGTTCAATCACTTTTCTTTGCTGGTAGCTGGGTTGTTTGTCTCCGGAAACATGCGTTTTAATTGTGCAGTGCGAGAAGCAGTCCAGCATCTTCTCTCGCTATAGTTTGGGCGCCAGTAAGATTGCAGGGACAATTCACACTTATGCCCCATCATTGACATGATTTCTCATCAGAAAGCTTTTGTACAGTGGTGCTTCACTGTAGATTGCGGAGCCAACATAGAGCCAAGGAAGTTCACCTCGTTGGCTCTCTAGTATACCTAACGAATACTTAATCCTAGGAGAACGGAAAATAAAAGTTCTCATCATGTTGCAGGGCGTGGCTACCTTGTGATTGACCGGTCGCTACCACGGCGTTGTCCGGTCTGGGAGTTTTCTGTGTTTTTGTCTTAGAACTTTAACCCTTTCACAGTGTGTTTTAGTTCATTAAAATTAATTATAACATTTTGGTCGCCTAAAAATGTCTTATTCAGCGTTCGGTTGTACTTAGCTCCACCCTCTCGTGGCGATGGCCAAAATGCTGAACTAGAGGCTTCAAAACGGTAGTCCACAAACCAATGGGTGACGTCACGGTGACTACGTCCACTTCCTATTCACGGTCTATGGTTATATCGCTGGCAATTGACAACATAACAAGAGAAAGGTGAGAATAATAGGCTACAAATAAAAACATGCATTCTAGCTAATGTTACATGTTTAACTTAACCATAGATCGTTGTTGTAGTACGTCCGCTTTGGATGGAGATAAAAAAGCCGGTGGATTGGGCGGCAGCAAGGACGGGTATTTCTCCCTGGCTGCTCAATCATATTTCCCTGTAGGCTTTCTTTCTTTCTTGTCTCTCTTCCAACCACTTATCTACCCTTAGACTTATTTACCCTTCTGCCCACCCAGTAAATCAAAATTCACAACAAAATCTGACATTTTTAAATAATAGGTGACTAATGGGTGAAGTGATACTATGGTAATGCGGTCACAGCTGTGTTGGTGGAGTCTTTTCCAACGGGTTTGAACGCGGCTCAGTCAATCATAGTCAAAGACCAGAACTATTCGTCTCACAAGATATGTTTTATGATATTTTTGTCCTGACTGGAAATTGTTGTAACATGATAGCTTGCTTTGTTGCTGTCTGCACCTACACATTAAACCAGCAGCTAAATATATCAAGTCCAGGCAAAGGAATAGGATGTTGATGGCTATTCTGGGAAATGGAAGTCGTAACTTAAGTTAGAAGCAGGAACACAAGAAAAATATTTAATTGTGAGGTATCCGGTTGTGGATTCCTCCTTCATGTGCATCCAACCAAACATGCCAGAAGATTGGACTGCACTGTATGATACCTTTTTAAAGAGTTCATTACAAGGAGTTCATGCGTATGTCTCTGATTATTTGTTCTTTACCAAACTGAGTTCATGATTCAGTTAGGTAATTGATTTTGCTAGAGCAATTCTTTATTTCATTCATACAGTCAAAACCCATATAGTGAATGAATGAGGCAATAAGTCTTCCAACTGATGAGTCAGTACGTGACAGGGTCAGTAAGAGACATGACTTTCATGCTAATTTTACCTCTCGTGCTGCATTGTTGACCTTTGGCTAATTACGTCTCAGTGAAATGTGAAAGTGTAGAACGTGTTTTTTATTATTAATTGCACGCTACATATAGAGGATATAAACAAAGGTGTTAAAGGGCGGAAAAGTGGAAAGGAAGGGAGATAAAGAAGCAAAGGAATGAGGTCTTACTCATGGTGCACTTATTTGATTAATGATATGTAGTAGGGCTGCCAGCATCCCCCCAGAATCATGACGTCATGTTTGGAAGTCCTCCTGTCGGGCCAATAGGTGGCAGAAGTTGCCAGCGAGATCCAATGAGACGTGACGGACATTCCACCATTTCCAGGCAAAGATGAGAGAAACTTCCTAGACAATCTCTCAAGTGCCACTTTGTCTGATAGCTTTCCACTCCAGTGAGAGGTGTGAGTAGAAAGAGTGGGGGAGGAAAAGAAAGAAAGAAGGGAGGGAGGTAAATGTCACTGAGAGCACTTCGTGATGCTTAAACATTTGCCAGCCTCACAGTTCGTCACTTCTTGGCAGTTACCTTACTATGAGCAACAATAACAAGACAACAGTTCGCAAGATTGCAAAAGAAGTAACCTCACCAGACGGAGGAGGATCATTTCAACCAGAGAAAGTCCAACCTTGTAAAAAGCAAATGCATGTACATGCGTATGCAACGTGATAGGACCCTTTGTAGTTGTGTGTTTGCGGTGATGACAAGCTTTGTGAGCGTGTAGAACAAACATTTTGAACTGTTTAATAGAAAACATGTTGTGGGAAGGAAAGCATTCAACTGAGCTAATGAAGTGTAATCGAAGCGTACAAGCAGTTGACAAGATACTTTTTTTATATTTTAGAACATTTAAATCTGAAAGTACAAAAGCCAATACTGTGGTGGTGTATATTTGTTTCCATGTTAAGGATATAAACTGCGACACTTCCCCTGTATTGACTCCTCCTTACTATCTTTTGAGTACTATCTTTTGTTGGCTTGAAATATGTAGAGCAAGATGTCCTAAGGAGCATGAGTAACATGGAGGATGTGACTAGCATATCGTGGTTCGTGGCGTTGAGTGCGTTTGTCAGCATCAGTTAAGAGAGGGCGACAGCAGAAGCTGTCATCTGGCAGTCATTCGTAACCTTACCAAGAACCTTTTTTTTTTTTCATGCACTGAATAGTAACATGATGAAAATTACCATTAAAGGAGAAACTACCTTTTCTCACTGCTAGGTGTAAAGTAAGAAAGGTTGGAGATGTACTTGTAAATTAGTGAGCATTTCAAGATCCAGAGTACTGTAGGTGTTTACACACAGGACATAAAAGGGGTAGTTGGGATTGAAAAACTGATATTCACTGTGAGAGTATTGTTTTTGACAGGGGCATGGCTGCTAAAGATTGTAAATGGACTTTATTGCCCTGAAATTAACCTCTCAGGAAAAGTCCTAGGCAGTGAACTGACCCCATTAAGCTCTACTAATCACAAGGTGAGAAACGGTTACGGGGTAAGCGTCTAACAATCATACAAAGCGGGTGGGATTTGGCCAGATCCTGACCAAGTGCTCTTACATTGAAGAAAGTGCACATGAATTTGTCATAAGGATCAAAAGGATGTCTATGAAAATGTATTTCCTCTCCAAAAGCGTTGCCTACACTGTCAGTAACTGAAAGGAGGGGCCGGCAGTGGAAGCAGAGGGCGGTGGAAGCAAAAGGCACATGACTGACTCATTTTGTGAGCATGTAGGTCTCGTCCTCAAATTACTTACACCAACAAATAAAGTTGCTAAGTGAGCTAAACCGTTGTGTGAGCGGACGTTCTTGCTCCAAATTAGCACACAAAAAGGAACCATATGTTGGTCACTGTGAACTCAATGTCAGTGTAGCCTTGAAAATGAGCCCAGACTCAAATAATCCAGCCAGTATGTGTATTTACTTTAAGGACTTTGGAGATCCACTCTGTGTCTTAGCAATGACTTGAGGAGTTGCTGAGAAATTTGGCAGCAAAATAAGTAGTTTGAACTTCACACTGCAAAGCTTTGTGGTTTTGGTTTTAGCCAAAACAAGTGTAGCAAATACTGTGGATGTTTGACTTGTAAAGTTGTATGTATCATGATTATTTCTTTTCAAATAAGTGAACACCATTCCAAACAACACAGCAGTAAAAGTCTTGGATATTAAATTAGTTTGCATCTTTTACTTGGAAAAAATCATCTGCCAAAATTAAATTACACTTCTTATAATTATAATTGTCGATTCTGTTTTTTTATGCAGTGTCTTGATGTGCTTTGTTCTGTATATGTTTTATAATGTTCCAGAATGGACCTCTATTTCAATACTGTCTAATGCTCAATACTATGTTCTGAACTAGGGCTGCAACTAACCATTATTTTCATTGTCGATTAATCTGTCGATCATTTTCTTGATTAATTGATTATTTGTTTGGTCTATAAAATGTCAGAAAATGGTGAAAAATGTTTATCGGGGTTTCCCAAAGCCCAAGATGACACCTCAAATGTCTTGTTTTGTCCACAACTCAAAGATATTCAGTTTACTGTCATAGAGGAGTAAAGAAACCAGAAATTTAAGAAGCTGGTGTCAAAGAATTTAGACTTATTTTTCTTGAAATATTACTTAAACCGATTAATCGATTATCAAAATAGTTGGCGATTAATTTAATATTTGACAACCAATCGATTAATAGTTGCAGTTCCATTGCAAACAATATAATTATTTATGTAATAGAAATGTTTTTGTCCATTTACAGACTAATAATTATGAGATTATTATGTTTTGATGACACACAGCGTTCTACTACAGGAGTTGTTGGCATTTCTGTCATTCTGTCTGTTTTCACATGACGACAGTAACATCAATTATGACAATGACTTCTCCCAGAAGTTGACACATTTAATGGCATCATATCTATCCACAGGAGCCGACAACATCAAGAAATACTGGAGTCGTTACTACCAGGGGTCACAGGGTGTAGTCTTCGTATTGGACAGTGCCTCATCGGATGAGGAACTTGAGGCGGCTCGAAACGAACTCCACTCGGCCCTGCAGCACCCGCAGCTCTGCACGCTGCCTTTCCTCATCCTCGCCAACCACCAGGACAAGCCTGCTGCTAGAACGCCAAACCAGGTAAGCTAGCCTGTTTATGATGCTATTGTTCATTTATTCCATCCAAGGCATCTCTAACTGCAATTAAACTCAATTCTTTCACAAATAAGCGCTGCAGCTTCTACAGATTCATAAAACATTACATGTCTATCTCAAGCAGAAAAAGCAGTTTTGCATTCATTAATTGTACACATTCAGACACACACTCACCAGTAAATAAGTATGCACATTCTCATGGATGGCTCTTTTCATTTGCACTCTGAAATAAATAGTTGTACGCAACAGATCTCCTACGATTATTAAAGAGTCAAAGAGGGTGGTTTCAGAGCTGAGCTCTAACTACAGTCTGCATCATAACGACTTTTATAATTTTGTCATTCTCATAATTTAGTAACATACTTCACTACTTTCTAGTGGTGGTGATGGAGTGGGGGGTTGTGCGTGAACCTGGGAGCGGTGTTGTTGGAGACATCCCCCCAGGTCAGGTCTCTCAAGGCAAATTGTTCCCCTATGAGGGGCCAAACTAAGAGGGATCAGAAGATCTCTATAAATTGGTGTTTTGGGAAAAGAGAAACCTCATCCGGAATAGGGAAACCAAGGCCTCCTCCTGCAGCCAGGCCTTGAAGTTTGCAGTCCCTTGTGGCTGGCCTGCACCAACTTGACCTGGTAAGGTTCAGTCCCAACAAATAACATGGAGCTAATGCCATGTGGGTAACCTTCTTCAGAGGTGAGGTGTAGGAGTCTCGTCTAGTCTAGTGAATTTCCAAATTTGTGGCGGGCCAAGGTGGAGGCCACAGCGTGCTGACCCATGGCTATGTTACGTGACTCTTGAGATGTGAAATCTCACCTCTCTGTTGTGGAAGGAGCCGGAGCTAGTACGCCATCGCTTTAGCAAAAACCACTGAACCCGAATGTACAGCGAGTGTGAACTGGGAATGTCTGGCTGAAGCCCCCTTTGAACAAAGTCTCCAACCCTCACTACTCGTTGGAGGTTGGGGACATGATATCCAAGTGTCCCATGTTCAAACCCTCCATTGCTGATGTGTCTTGTACTGTAAGAGTTGTGGCCGGACGGTCTTTGGTTCCTTTCATGGCCTCATTACCTGCTAGTGGAACCCACTGTTGAGGGACGTTGTCAAGCTGAACAGGAAGGCTTTCAGGCTTGGTTTGCCCAAATGAATTATGATTCAGCAGACAAAAATGTGGAGTCCAGAAGGATTGCAGCTTCTGTTGTTGCAGAAGCATAAAGTTTGGGGAGTTCATGAAGACAGACTTTTGGTTTGCCTCAACACGGTTCTGCCAAACCATCCGATGACCCAGGAAGGAGGAGTTGGGGCTTCTTAGCAGGGGAGGAGGACTGCTGACCACATCTTTACAGATATGCCATCTGTGGAGGAGGCAATGTTGTAAGACTTGCAATTTTTATCATTTTAGGCTTCAGCTATTGGGGTGTCACTGCTCAACCTCCTGGTAAAATCGTATGCCAAGGTACTTGAAAGGAGACTTCAACTGACTGAGCTGTAGACACAGGATGATATACGTGAGAATAAGGATACTGGAGGTAGTGACTGAAAGAATGAGGTGATGATACAAGCGGCAGAAATGCATTTCTCTTGCATGGTGTCTTGGCTCACCTTCAGGGACTAGATAAGGAGCTTGAACATCCAGAATGATCTTTGAGGAACCACTGCTCCTTCGAATTGAAAGGAGCCAGTTAAGTTGGTTGGGAGATCCTAATAGGATGCCTGTCTGGCACATCCAGCTGAGAGGAGACCTCAGGGACAACCCATGTAGGGGGAATTTTTTTTTTTTTTTCTACGCCTCAGGGTCTGGATGATATTCTGGGGACAAAGGTGTCAACTGCCACCATGATATGGATTTGGCTGTCTCTAAAATGTATTAATTTGTTTATCGTCATTGTTTGTTTCTGGACTCTATTCAACATTCATCTGTTTCATGTGATTAGAGAACAGGCAGGGCATGTGCTTCCAAGATGCTTGCTTTTTATCCTTGCCGGTAAATGGTCCATGAAACAGCTTTGAGCTCTGGAATACAGATCCCCCTTTTTTTTTTTTGTTCACTTGTATGTTTTTTTTCCCTTATTGAAGTTTTAGATTCTGTTATATGCTGTTTGGCATGTCAACGTTTGTCATTTAAAGGAACAAAATGTAATATTTACTGTAATAAATCATAAAATGACCATGATATGTCATCAGAGGTTAAGGAAACATGCTAAAGTGAAATACTGGCTTGTCCAACAACAATGCTTCTGCCAGCATGTTCTCCTTTGAAATTTCCATTCCGTTTTGGCCGGTGTGATCCCGTCCACTGCCCATTTCAACACCCCGTTTCGCACATATGTAACAAATTGGCACGGAAACACATCCTTCTGCAGCCATGAAAGCACGCTAAGTCAGTCACGCCAGAGGAGGGACGGGCCACGGCTCCAATGTTTTGAATTGGACTGCAGTATCCAATTTAAACGCTAGCTGTTAGTGCTACATATTGCTCCTTTATAATTATGACTAGCAGAGCTCTAATTTCAGTAAGTCAGTTCATGCTATTTGACAATTAGTCTGAGTGGCTCTAGATTTTTTTAGAAAACATATCAGCACTGAGAAGAGGGTTGCAGGTCCAAACCCGGCTTGGGGCCCTTCTGTGTGGAGTTTGCATGTTCTCCCCGTGTTAGCGTTGGTTTTCTCCGGGTTCTCCGGCTTCCTCCCACAGTCCAAAGACATGCAGGTTAATTGTTGAGTCTAAATTGCCCGTAAGTGTGGATGTGAGCCTGAATGGTTGTCTGTCTCTATGTGTCAGCCCTGTGATAGTCTGGCGACCTGTCCTGAATAGGATGAGTGGTTACAGATGATTGATGGATGGATATCAGCGCTGAGTTAAATCCTCACTCCAGTTTCATCCATATTTTTTGACCGAGTTGTATTTAGTTTCCATATTGTGTTGGGCAAGATTTGCTTCTTTAATCCTCTCTGTATGTTGACCGAGTAGGAAGCAACGTACGTCTGACTGAGCATCTCACCAGAACTGACCGACTCAGAACCCCATGATTACACATCTTTTGTTCCAGTCGTTTTTTTTTTTTTCTTTGTCTCAAATATTAGTTTGCCACTCCGCCAACAGACGGGATGTAATAGTTAGAATATAGTAGAAATGTCATGTAGTAGTCATGAAGTAGTAGGTCATGTCACCACCTCTCCTCAGGGCAGAATTAATCACTGCTCGTGGAGGCTGTCCCACCTCTCTCTCTCTCTCTCTCTCTCTCTCTCTCTCTCTCTCTCTCTCTCTCTCTCTCTCTCTCTCTCTCTCTCTCTCTCTCTCTCTCTCTCTCTCTCTCTCTCTCTCTCTCTCTCTCTCTCTCTCTCTCTCTTCCTCTTTTCTAGCCATGCTCTTCCACTCTACCTCCCTCAAAGAAGGAGCCTCTTGGAGTAGGATGTTATGGATAGCATTCCCTGTGCAATGCTCACTCAAGTTTCAAAAACCTGGAACCTCACTTTCCTTTTACACAAACACATACACACACACACACGCATCATCTGCAGAGGCCTATTTAATGTTTCTGAAGGATAACAAAGATGGATGCCTGTAGAGAGGACCATCTGCGTTTCCTAGCCTAGACCACCGGTGTTGAGTGCTCTTCAGTGATGTGAAATCTGCAGTGGGAAAAGTTCTGTACCAGATTCCCAAACTGAATACACGTGAGGAAAACCTATGACTCCACCTGAGTCAGTTTAATTTAGTTTAACTAATTAGTATGGATTGGTTGCACTTGAGCACAGGCCGCTGTAGTCACACAAACCAGCTGATCTTATTGATATTTTAAATGGCAACTGCTTGCTTTAAGCACGACAACACTGGTCTCTTTGTTGGCCCTCATAACGTATCCAATTAATCCAGTCTGTCACTTGCCCACCGGTCCAAGCGTGATGTGTCCTCTGCCATATATAACCCATCATTGCATCAGTCTCCGGAAGTATTGGCTTTTCTGAACTGTTTGCAAACACTGATGACACGTGGGACTGGGTTATGTCGCCTAAAGGCATTTTTAGCGCCGTGTTGGGAGGGTCATTTCGGTTCATAATGAATGACTTATATAAACAGAGTTGATCAGGGTGACAGAGGAAGCTGGTGTTGGTACTGAGGCAGTTTTTAATACCGTGTCTACATCTATCAGCTAAAAATCATTGTTGCTATGTTATTTGTCTGCAGCCTCACACTCTTTCTGTCATAAATACACTTAAATTAACCACTTAAAGAGAAATCCATTCATACAGACTATAGTAATTTCTTATTTTTAATTGTAATCAAGCAAATTTCCTCTGCAAAAAAGGGTAACATCCACATTCATACATCCTATTTAGTAGGGGTGGGGAAAAAAATCGATTCACCAATGTATCGCGATTCTTTTTTTTTACGATTTTGAAATAATTTTTTTTTATGCCAGAATTGATATACTTACTTCGTTTGAGTCTATATGGAGGTACAAGAAAATGATCGCTTTTATTGTTGTAGTCTGAGTAACGTTCCATATCCGTCAACCAAAACAAACCGCAGTGAGGCGAAATGTAAGAGCAGAAAACGGCGGAGGTTCCACATGGATACGACCTGCACCCTCACATTTTAAACCCAAAGTGGTAAACACTACACATACAGTAAAGTATGGAAACACTTTGGGTTTCACACATTGCAGGAAAAGCAGAGCTAGACATCACGGCTAAAGCTGCATGCTAACTCGGTCATGGAAAGGAAACGTTATCGTATTGCGGGAATGTGCGGTCAAGCCGGCCGTCACTCTCATCCCGTGGTCAAATCAGCCGACGCTACAACTGTAGAGCTCCCATATACTGACATTTATGTTAAATGCATTCAAACGGCCCCGATGGAGCTGACCATGGATGTTTAAAGAGAACGGAGCTGACGGGAGAGCTAGAGACGGACTTGGCGAAGTTAGCGGAAGTATACACACGTGACCACATCTCTGACTACATACCTGCTGAAAATCAAACATTTTTACTGTATAAATTTAGATATTTTCCAAAGTAAAAGTCCCTAGAAGTGTATGATTCAGCCTATTCCCATGATCTAGTGTTAAAAAAGTTAACAAAAATCGCAATAAATCGTTATATCAAATCGCAATACTTGTAGAATCGCAATACTTGTAGAATCGAAATACATATCGAATCGGCACCCAAGTATCGTATTGGGAGATAGTTGTATCGTCCCAGCCCTGCTATTTAGTCTATTTATGAAAAGCTGGTCATTTTAAGTCTTAACATAAGGTTTTGAAATATGCTGTCAGTGGTGACAGACAGCTTTAATTCCACCGACGGTCTAATGATGCACTTTTACAGGGTCTCTTTGGCGGGTTGTGGGTACAAAAGATATACTCTTATTTGGCAAGGTTATATAAGTGTTTGTGTATTCTTTGTATTACATTTGTGTGTTTGAAATTACATGGTCATTATGAGTGTTACCATGCTGGTGTGTGCATATTATCATCTGACTCATGGCTGTGTCACTGAAGGAGCTTAGTGTTCAGTGACTCACGAGTAATCTCTGCTAAGATTAAACAACATTTTAGACCAACTATGAAAGAAATCATCGACTCCACCTCTTCTCTTAAACCTTGTTTCTCTGCCTCTTTACTGTATGTCAAGCTCATGAGCGCAGTAATAACCCTCGCTGGTTCTGATTAATGGCAGTCTGGCTTCAGGTAATATAGTGTGTGACGCTGGTAAAAATAAAATAGAAAAAAGGGGTGGAAATAGTAAGCCCACTCAACCACTGGAGAGTGCAAGAGGGCAAACCCTCTATATGTTAAGCAAACATTTGCTCAACATCCGCAGGGGTCTCTTCCTGGAGTTTATTTTCAGTTCTCCCCAGGTTCCCATGCTATCGCTTTTGGTTGACTTTAGAGGAGCTTTCACCTCTGTTATGAGACTTTTGCATCTTGGAAACATACATTATAAATGAAATAAGGTAAACATTATGTTAACAGCATGCTGATGCAAATGAAAAACAGGGATAGACCTTTAAAGATCAAACAACTAACTCATTAACAGGTACTTATTTGTGCAAAGTGGTGCATAAAAACACATATATGGCTCTCTTTAGTGGCTTTGTGTGTTTCCACGGAGTGCTGTAATGATGGTATATCTAAATTTCTGTGCCAGTGGCTCCATATAGCACCTTGTGAATATTTCATAATTAAATTGTTTCCAAAGCAGGGAGAACATGAACACTTCTAAGCTTTTTGTTGCACTCTCCTGCAGAATCCCCAAAATGGCAGCTCTATTCAATTAATGTATTATGCTGTATATGTTTTCAAAGTATTTGACTCTGTTGCAACAATAACAGCCTCCATCTGCGGTTAGCAGCCATCACATACAATCACATACCCCATTACTGAAATTAATATTTGCTTACTAATAGGGCTGTCAAAGTTAACGTGATAATAACGCGTAAACGCAAATTCGTTTTAACGCCGCTAATTTCTTCAACGCATTAACACTATTCGGTCTTTTGGAGGTTGTAACAGGCTCGATTCCTAAAGAATCCATTGGTACCTACCATGTCGTGCTAGCTTGTCGCGAAGGAGGTTAAATAACGCTCCAAACTTGCGGTAAATTTTGGTGAGGAAAAACTGTCATGGCCATTTTCAAAGGGGTCCCTTGACCTCTGACCTCAAGATATGTGAATGAAAATGGGTTCTATGGGTACCCACGAGTCTCCCCTTTACAGACATGCCCACTTTATGATAATCACATGCAGTTTGGGGCAAGTCATAGTTAAGTCAGCACACTGACACACTGACAGCTGTTGTTGACTGTTGGGCTGCAGTTTGCCATGTTATGATTTGAGCATATATTTTTATGCTAAATGCAGTACCTGTGAGGGTTTCTGGACAATATGTGTCATTGTTTTGTGTTGTTAATTCATTTCCAATAATAAATATATACATGCATTTGCATAAAGCAGAATATTTGTCCACTCCCATGTTGATAAGAGTATTAAATACTTGCCAAATCTTCCTTTAAGGTACATGTTGAACAGATACAAAATGTGTGATTAATCGTAATAAAATATTTTAATCGATTGACAGCCCTACTTACTAATTATAAATTAAGATTTGCTTGTAGCTGTAATTCTTAACGTAATGGAGAGGGTCTTGCTGGTTGTGCCAACTGGTGAGGTACGTTGTGTCTTAAGCCCCTAACTTGTGTGTGGTTTGTCTTCAGGAAGTTTGGGAATATTTATGTCTTCACATTACTTATTGATGAAGGTTGTCAAAATGCTCTACTGTAGAGCCGAGTTGCTTAATATTAAATGAAAGTTACACTAAAAGTACCAAGGTACATGTCAGAAACAGGTGGCAAACCACTCTTAGCACTGGCCTTCGTGGTCCAGTGGAAGTACAGCATGTCTCCTCAGCTGAGGATAAAAGCACAATTAAAGATATGCCACTTCCTATTTCCAAGACTTTATCATCCTCTGGGTTGTTGGAAGCATCGCAGCGAGACCTCTGAGTGAACCCGAGAAAGTGTCGGATTATATACAGTGTGTCCAGCTGCACCTCTGACAACACTTATCGCATACAGGTACACTTATTTATTTAGTTATCTGGAGTTATCTGTGAATTACCTCTCTGACATACAGTAGCTGCTTTAGATGATTTGCCTGAAGGGTTATAGTTTATTTATATTTCCCTCCATTACAAAGTTTAAAAAGTACAATGAGTGATGTTTTCTATTATCAAAAAGTCCAAGGAAAATAGCTTAACTGGGTTAATGTCATCTATTTCTAGGATATTTTCAGCTTCCACATCAATACCAGAAAAAGTGGCTACATCAGTCATGCAGCCTTGT
Organism: Sebastolobus alascanus; assembly: GCA_916701645.2. Classification (NCBI taxonomy): domain Eukaryota; kingdom Metazoa; phylum Chordata; class Actinopteri; order Perciformes; family Sebastidae; genus Sebastolobus; species Sebastolobus alascanus. The sequence continues at coordinate 2,757,826 of CAKAOJ020000026.1, read as the reverse complement.
CTGTTTCCGCAGGACCCAAATAATCTCAAATGCACATGTATCCTTTAAAGGTCTCGTATAAGACGGCATATATACCCAGTATGTTATGTATCTTTTCATTATTTATTAGAATTTCCATTAGCTTTTTCCGAAGTAAACAAGTCCTACTAAGGGTCAGTGCACATTGCTTTGAGATGTTTTGGGCCAGTGGAGCTACTTCACTGAAACTTTTGCTTCCTAGAAGCTTTACACTCATTAGGTCATCACCAGGTTAGGACAGTAACAGTGTACAAATACTGAGAGAACATGAATGTTTTTTATGTTTCTTAACCATATTAAGTTTTAACTGTAATAAATAGGGATATCATGAGAAGCAAAACTTCGGTACCAAGTCGACGCCAAAGTTCGAAGTCGAAACAATCCTCTTTTTATATTCCTGGTCTTTATATTCTGCAGATATGAAGCCCAAGTCATCTGGAAGTAAATTGTTTAACTACGTTAGAGAAATGCAGCTAATGAAAATAATAATAAAGGCTGTAATGATGTTTAAGATTACTGTAATCCATAACACTTTGAAAATAACCTTTTCAACCAGAGTCGTAACCTTTGATCCACCATAACAATTTGCTCCGGAAAACTGCGCCTGGTTACATCCTTAGTAATCCCTTTGAAATGTTTAAACGATTTCAGCATGTCTAAATGTTTATTAGACAGGTCACTCTAAATTAAAACAAGAAGTCATGCGTAAGGTTTTGTATATACCATATGTGATGCATGGATATAATGCTGCAGGTCTTGCCACAGTGTTCTCCTTCAATCTCCCCGACTCAAGTGTCTTTCTCATGGGACTGTGGTTTCATGGGGACAGAACTGTCTGCAACCTCTTTGTTTTGTTGAAGCATATGTGGACATAATGGATTTATTCAGGTGTACTGAGGTTAAACTCGGCGTGCCCTTAAATGTGACCACAAATTAACATATGTTTAATATTTTTAGGGGCATATATATTGTACCCATTAAAGGGAAACTACGCCCATTTTCAAAATTCATACATGTTATTCCTAAGTTCTAAAACAGTTAAAAAAATATTAGTAAACATGAACAGCTCTCTCCCAAATCCAAAAACTAGAGTGCTAAAACTCAAACTTGTGATGTCATCAGGTATAAAGTCTGGAGCTGCTCTATAGACAATGAATAGGGAGAGATGTTCTAGATGACACTGAGCGCACCCAGAGGAATGTTCTGAGTATATGGGAACATTTTCTGTTTCACAACTGAGATTACTACAGTAGTATAAAGCTCATTTGGGTTTAAAAAAAGAAAATAAACATTCGGTGGGTCCACAAAATCAGTCTCCGATTCATTGTTTATGGAGCAGCTCCAGACTTTATACTTTTGCTGTCAATCAATTAAAATATTTAATCGCGATTAATCGCATGACTGGCCATGATTAATCGGGATTTATCGCAAATTAATGGCACATTTTTTATCTGTTCAAAATGTACCTTAAAGGGGGATTTGTCAAGTATTCAATAATCTTATCAACATGGGAGTGGACAAATATGCTGCTTTATGCAAATGTATGTATATATTTATTATTGGAAATCAATTAACAACACAAAACAATGACAAATAATGTCCAGAAACCCTCACAGGTACTGCATTTAGCATAACAAATATGCTCAAATCATAACATGGCAAACTGAAGCCCAACAGGCAACAACAGCTGTCAGTGTGTCAGTGTGCTGACTTGACTATGACTTGCCCCAAAATGGCCATGCCAGTTTTTCCTCGCTAAAATTTAGCCTAAGTTTGGAGAGTTATTTATCCTCCTTTGCAACAAGCTAGTATGACATGGTTGGTGCCAATGGATTCCTTTGGTTTCTTAGTTGCATATGATACCAGTACCTTCATTCATAGCTTTAAAACAACCTAAAAATCACAAGTTGTGTAAATGCGTTAAAGAAATTAGTGGCATTAAAACAAATTTACATTAACACGTTAACTTTGACAGCCCTTTTTAAATTTTAGGAAAACTGTAAAGAACACACCGCTATATACATGCAAACTGATCCGCTGTCTGCCACGAATCATGCAAACTATTAATTGAAAATCGATACCGTGTTTTTGAGAATCGATACAGTATCACAAAACATAATATCGCAATACTTAAGTGTATCAATATCAAAGTGATACATAGCTCTCTGTTGTTTACAACTGTTCTTTAAATAGAAAATCGTCAATATGTTTTCTAAACAGGAATAATCTGAGGCACAATATATTCATTTTAACTCTTCGTTTCATAATTTGTTTTGTATTTTTTTTGGCATCAATGAAACCTCAAGCCTCAGTTGCCAGTGACACGCTTTGAAGCTTTCTTTCTTTCTTGTTTGTAAATATGAAAGCACACATTCCCCTGGTCAATTCTTACATGATGTATAATGTTACAACCATGGATTGAAGTCTGTAGAGAAAGCGAGAGTGTCTGTCACTGAACGTCTGTACGTGATCTAGATTCTAAATCAGATTAGGCCCACAGATGAATGAGATTATGTATTGTTGCGGAGTTTTATTGGAACATGTATTCGATTTTTCAAAGTCCCGCTGCACACCCCTGACTTTCTCTTTCTCCATCTGAACTCTGCAAACCTCAGAAGACAGCAGCTGTGTTGCAGGTTCTTGCTTCTTGTGAAAGTTTAACAAGCACCATCCGTGAAACAAGCCCAAATTTAGTTGGTCTGAATTCTATTGGCAGCTCCTCTGGCGATGACACTGTACACAAATGACGTCTCCGTGTTGGCCCTCATCTCACAGCAACCGCTCTGTTGACAGAACAAGGTGGCTCATTTCCTCAACGCACACACACGCTTGCATGTGCTAGTGCTGTTTTCTGGGGCACTCCTTGTTTACGGTGTCACATTAGTGACTTAGGGTGTTTCTGGCACGGCTAGAGCGAGGGGTGAGAGGAGGTGGCGGGGGGGTAACGCAGCTCAGCGGGCCTGTTAAGGCCTCACTGGGGCCCTCTGTGCTGGTGCAAGTGTTTTTCAGGAGCAGGGTGGGTCTGGAGGAGGCAGAAGGAAATGTGGGACAAAATTCCTTGTTGACATCAATCTCCTGCCGTTGGGGGGCCCAAGGAAGCTGGGGAGGAGTGGAGGGGAGGTCACCCTGTTGATATAACACCTCAACAAAGCAGGTCTGTTTGGATGGATGGGCCTAATGGACTGCGTCCACGAGGGGCTCTTGTTTTAGAAAACGCTGTCAGTGTTCGTAGGCAGAGGTCTTTTTTGGCTCTTTTGGCGTTTGTGTCGTCCGAGGAAGAGATAGAAGACAGAATGAAACTGATGAAGAGTGCGAAAAAACAATGGAGCGAATGCAGTGACGCACAGAGAGGGGGAGAACCGGGTAGAGCGCATATGAAATGGAGAGAGAAGACAAAAAAGATGCAGATAACAAAAAAAATACAGAGGAAAAAGGGGGAGGCTGCGATATCTAACCTTGAGAACAATGACGACAGCTCCTCTCCAAGATTGAAGACAGAAGCGTTGAAACATTGTGGTCAAAGTCCCCAAATGACTGAACAGGAAAAGCACCCCCTCATACTCTCTCTTCTCTCTCTCTCTTTCACACTCAATCCCTCACTCATTCACACACACTCACTCTCTCTCACACACATACACACTGAAACTCAAGTCAATCCAGTCCCATTATGCTTTAGTCCATTGTGAGGAAAACAGAGCCTGGTATGAATTGAAGCACATCTGTTTCCAGTGTACCAAGCTGAATGTGATGTTGCTTATGCATTGTGACAAAGATCCACCGCACAGAACAAACAGACACTCGAATGCGTCATACACTTGCGCCACATTTTCTGCGCCGCACCAGCGAAAAGAATGAGGTGAATTACTGAATGTTGGTGTTAATTGTCAAAATAATAAAAATTGCTCCGGCTCTCGTCGCCTCAATTTCCGGAAGATCGAGGCGACTGTACCAAGAGGCAGACTGGAGGCAGTGACAGATTTTCACCTCCTCGCCAACCAGCATGCAAACAATCATTAATCATCAATTTTGCCATGTTTTGACAGAGACAGACAGGCAGACAAGCACATACACTCAGACACACGCGGGCACATTGACGCAGACATTGTTTGTTTCATATGTGCCGTGTTCTCTGCCTTCAGCTGATCCTAGAAAGAATCATTTTCCTCACGTAAAGGAATACTTTCTCCCGGCTGCTGTTGACCGCTGTTGACACAATCACAAGCCAAGCCGAGAACATCTCCTCATTTGTTGTCACGACCTGCATAAACAAGCCTTTTTTTCTACAGTAGGTCAGGGGAAAAGCCTCTCGGAGGTTGAGGTCTACTGTAAACCACTGTGCTTCCCCACAAACTGTCCTCACCACGAGTGTTAAACTACTGTTGATTATCAGTTTGCATTCAATTTCTTCATAAAAGTACCTGGATTATTATTATTTATCTCAGTTCTAACTTGATATAATCATTTAAGCACAGTTGGTGAATTTCTTCCTGAATTTTGGATGATGCTAATGGAGCATGGAGTGTAAATCTGTGCCTGTTTACATTCACTTCATCGTGTCTGCATCCATATTCTATGTTGTAACACTTACATACTGTGTATGTCTGAATGTGTCACAGGGACACACACTGAGAGGGGGGGGGGGGGGGGGGGGGGGGGGGGGGGGGGGGGGTGATAGACAGTGAAAGAAAGCATTACACATATCCTGAAATGCCATCTGATAAGTGGTGAAGTGAGACTTTGCATCTGCACTGCATTGATGAAGTCACTGTTGGCCAGCCGCCGTGGATTTAACCCTTCGTTTACATGTTCACATCCGTTTCTTATTGTACGGCTTTTTCTAATTTATACTCATTCTGCATTGTGGTGCACATCCTTCATTTTTGTGTCTTTACGCTGCACTTACATTCTTAATTAATTAACATTTTTATAATTTTTATTTAAATCAAATCCTGATAAATAAGGGGTGATATGCAAAGGGAAAATCATGCATTAATAAATAAATAAAAGCATAAATTCATAAATAAATACATACATTTAAAAATAAATACACAAAATGCAAAAATAGATAAATACATTTTAAAATTAATAAAAAATAAATACATAAATAAATAAAATGGAAAATTAAATAGAAGAGTAAATAAATAAGGCAGTTCATGCAAAGATAAATAAATAAATAAGCAAATTAAAACAGAATTATCAATTTATGTCACATTTTATCAATTAATTAATGGCTACATTTATTTTTAATATTTTTGCTACATTTAATGACATATTTATTTATTGAGTCATTTATTTATTTATTTTTGGCAGGCTCCGTCCTCCAAAGATTGTGGTTATTAAAGGAGGGTAAAAAAATCAAAATGTGTTTATATTTGGATCTGTAGCATTTTAAAGGTCACAATATAAAGTTGTGTTGTGAATTTATTTTTTTAGCTCCTTAATAATGCAATTGTAGAAAACAGGACACTTCTTGATAAATGCTCACTTTCCCTCCTCTTTTCCCACAACTACAGTGTCGGAAGACTTTCATTTCCACTGATAAAACACTAGAGACAGGAAGTTTCAAATCCCCAGCCTCTCTCACTTTATGCCCACTCCCTTTTCTTGTTTTTGGCATTCGTTCATCTCCCCGACCATGCTTACTCTGTACCTGAACTTTCAGAACATTGTGGTGAAATACTGGCTATAAACTGTTACAGCTGATTGACTCTGAGAACTTTCTATCAAAAATACATAACTTTATTTAATAGAGAGAAACCTTGTGTCATTTTTTGATCTCTTTCCATGTTCTCCTTTCTCTTTCCTCACTTTTAAACTCCCAATAAAAGTATTCTAGCTTTTACCTCTAAAAATGTTGAACCTACTCCAGCATGTGAAAGCGTAGAACTCATTTGAAGGCATGTTTTCTGGGGGGAACAACCTAACCAGCCCCACAGCTGAGTGGGTTTTTCTCGCAGCCAGTTTCTGCTCTCCTGTGGTCCACAGGAATGTGGCTCACACAATGATGGAAAACCCACAACCAACAAAGTGTTTTTCCATTGAAGAGGTCTCATTTGACCAATGCATGTGTGCCCCTTCTGGATCCACACAATAGAAATCAGAGAGCAGCTGCACAACGGGGGGGATGAAATAGATCACTGTATGACAGGTGTGATTGCATGGTTTTGCCAAGACTTATAATTAATGGACCCATTGTGTGAACGGTTGTACTTTTACATTTTCTCATTTTTTATTTTGATTACGTGTCTATGCTTGTTTAATTTTAGGGCTGTCAATCAATTAAAATATTTAATCGCATGATTGTCCATAGTTAATCGTGATTTATCGCAAAATAATCGCACATTTTTTATCTGTTCAAAATGTACCTTGGCAAATATGCTGCTTTATGCAAATATATGTATATATTTATTATTAGAAATCAATTAACAACACAAAACAATGACAAATATTGTCCAGAAACCCTCACAGGTACTGCATTTAGCATAGGAAATATGCTCAAATCATAACATGGCAAACTGTCTGTGTGCTGACTTGACTATGACTTGCCCCAAACTGCATGTGATTATCATAAAGTGGGCATGTCTAAAGGGGAGACTCGTGGGTACCCATAGAACCCATTTTCATTCACATATCTTAGGGTCAGAGGTCAAGGGACCCCTTTGAAAATGGCGATGCCAGTTTTTCTTCGCCAAAGTTTAGCCTAAGTTTGGAGCGTTATTTAGCCTCCTTCGCAACAAGCTAGTATGACATGGTTGGTACCAATAGATTCCTTAGATTTTCTAGTTTTTAAAACTGAGCCCGCTGCAACCTATAAATCGCAAGTTGTGTTAATGCGTTAAAGAAATTAGTGGCAATAATTTTGCGTTAACACGTTATTATCGCCCTATTTATAATCCATTTTGATAACACATCATAAAATATACTTTTTTATTCTATTGTTTGATCCTTTCACCAATGTCATTGGTAAAAACACTTGTATTTACTCTCACATTTCTGAGATTCACACCCAATTAATGGAGACGTTGTGATCAGTGATTGGTGGAACTGTCAGTGACAGCTATAGGTGAGGCCACCGCCAGAGATTAAGAGGGTGGTTGGGTCATGGTGGAGGGAAGTAGTCAGCCTTTTTGTCTCTATTATCAGGCTTCCTGAAATAAAGTGGGAGGAGTGGGGGGGCTGGGCCTGCCTCTCTGTTTGATCATTGATCTCCATGACCCCATTTGAAGGGTCTTAATCTCTCGGTTGACCTCCTCAAGGATTTTTTTGAGGAAGGGTGACAGGGGTGGATGTTGACTGGGAACTATCTAGAGAGTGAGGATGCTGTGGGGAAAGTGACGGGGGTGTTTTTCCACTTGAGTGGACATGCAGGGGTGTAATGAGCCTGGCTACGTGTGTGAGTGCACATGCACAAGTCTATGCAAATTTTGCATAAGCTGTTTTTATTTTTCTCACTGCTTAACCACAGATACTCACACATCAGTAAATTTCGCCATCAAAGTTTATACAGGCCTAGCTCGCCCACGCTCAAGTTTTTGTTCTCTCGCACAAGCATGCCTTTTCTGTATTGAGTTTTAATTGTGCAATTCCCGGTGTGGTGTAGACTAATCTGCAACACATTGTTTAGACAAATATGCCTCCACTCCTTTTTTCCCCCTTTCTCTTTCCCACCTTTCAAAGCACTCGGAGCTGTAGTAGTTGTAGTAGAAGTAGTAGTAGAACTAGTAGTCCAGCTGGTGTAAAGGTGATTCTCCATCCTAACCCCACTGACTGAACATGAAGCCTTCCTCTGAGGATGTTCTTCCATCATGCAAATGTCTAACTCGATCCCCAAAGAAGATTTAAGGCTAACTTTCCTCCAGCCTTTGTGCCTCAAGTCTCCAAGGCACTGCTCTCCATGACAATAAGAGGATAACGCCGTCTCTGTCTTCAGGGCTCAAACTCAATGTTGTGACAAGACGACCAGACTGCACCCTTTCACATACATCCGCACCACGATTGAGCCGCTCCATACACTAAACCATTGGCATTGTCCATATCCTCATGATGGCGACAATGGTCTGTGTGGAATATTACCATAATATAGTTTTGTCCTTAAGAGCTGTGTATTTACTTGTGATGCTCCATTTCCTCTCTTCTTGTCAACGATCTAAAGCCTCTTAAAGCACAGTTTGACTAATAGATCCATATGGATTAATGCTGAATATTTAAAAAAAAAATGTTTTTTTGATGGATTTGTACTTAATTGGCCAATGAGTGGTAGTGGCAAGAAAGCTTATTTTTGAGAGATGATGGCCCCATTTACACTTTTGAACACTTTTGTCATTTGAAGTGTCTCATATCCGGATAAAATCAAGATGATATTTAAGACACTTTCATTTACACTTAGTCACATACATTATATGCAACCCGTTCTCATTCCCAACTCCTCAAATACCGCCGCTCGGTAAGTGCACCTCGGCATCGGATACCGATGCACGGAGGCACCATTTTGTGGGACTAACTCCAATGTAAACCCACCCGCAGCGTTATTCGACGGTCAGGGCAAGGGACGTAGTATTAATAGCGTGAGAGTCCACTTAGGGCGGGTGGGAGGGGCGGTGGATGGGTCAAACAAACACAGGACTTTCCAAACTGGAGAGCGCTAACCATTGACTTATTTTGTCACGGCAGTCGTTAGCCACATGACTCGTTAGTATCCTGAGTCACTAGTCAATGAAGTTAACGTCAACCACGTCTCTTTCCTAAACCTAACTAAGTCGTTTTGTTGCCCAAACCTAACATCCTGTGAAAATGGAAGTTCCTTTTGAAAGGACACTATGCATGTAATGAGCGTATATAGACACGGCGTACACTGTGTGTCGGTCTTTGATGCCGAAGGGAACCGACCAAACGGAGGTATTTGACGAGTTGGGAGAGAGAATGTGTTGGTATATGCATATCCGTCCTTTAGCTTTATTTGAGACAATTCTTATGCAAGTACCTACGTACATGTACATGTATCATGGACCTGACCCTATTGGGCCACACGATGTTCCCATTACCTTGAGTTGTTGCTGTTACAAAAACAGCAGAAAACAGTGAGTAAACAACTACAACTTTGTTGTAGCTGAGTAAAGGACAATCAGGTTCTGGGGATTAAGAACATTTAGTACAGTTTATTTTAAACTCACTCTTTCCTCTACCAGACATTGGATGATGTCATTGTTTGTGACTTATTTCCCAAGCAATCTCCTTAGTTTAAGATCACTTCGGCTGATTACCATCCAAAACACCCAAGGGTTGGAGCAACTGACCGATTCAGGTGGTCCATTTGATTTGATTACAGGGAATAACACACACAAAGTTGTTTTGCAACCAGTTTTGTGCCTAATGACTTCTGAGAAAAGACGGAATTTGCAGCCTCCTTTCTGTGATTTATGTTTTGCTGACATAAATCACAGTTTTGCAACACAGTTTATTGAGGTCACTATGTTTTCCTCTCTTTGCTCTCTGCTCCTTCCCAGTGCAATTAACAGCTGTTGATAAGGTGTTTTAGTGCACTCTTTATTTTTGAGGCTTTCATGTGGATTGCAAACATCTCTGTGTTTTGTGAGGAGAAGAAACACCATGACAGGAAGAGCGAAGGGAAGAAGAGATGGGAATGTTTTCATTTGAGCGTCTTTGGTATTCAGGCCAGATAATTAAGTCGCTCTTTTAACTTGTCTCTCCTTCAAGACCTCCAGATGCGCCCGAGTGTTGTCAGACAAGGTGTGTCGCTCTAACACGCCCATTCATGAGCAGCTGTGCGGATGTGCTCATTTATGCATGCATGCGCGCACCCGTGGAAATCAAACAGTCGTGTTTTACATCAACAAACCTTTTCCGCCGTAATCTCCCTTCCTCGTTGTGTCACACTCCCACACACGCCATGGTGTTATGTGGTCAATTCACTGCTCACCCTCAGGAATTCAGCTGCACTCCGACTCCACCACACGTAGATACACAGATGCTGTGGTCTCCCTCTCCTTCACTGTCCTCAGCTGGAAAGGTTTAAAAAACTAACTTACACGAGATCCCTGTGAAGGAAACCGTGAAGAATGGATTTGATGTGAGGAGGAAAACCACAGCGCGGGGTGAATTGTGATAATGACAGACGGAACACTTCCTGGCTTCTTGTTTTGAGAGGAGATACTGATCTCAAGCAGTGTTACCTAAGATACTCGGCGTAGCCAGGAACGGAGATTACACCGTCGAGGTCGAGGAAAAGCGAGAGGGCCGAGGAAACACAAAGCTGCAAATGAGAACAGTATTGTGACAGAACGTCAGTGCCCCAGACCTCCCCCTGCTTATCTCTCTGCCCATCGTCTGGGCCTCTCTTATCAGCACACCAATTGTATCCAGGCCACGGGGTTTTGCCTGTGTTTTTATAAGTAGCTCTACTTGGTAGGTTTGCTAGAACACAGTCTTATCAAGCTGTCGCACCAGTGATGAGGAATTGACGGACAGCTCCAGCCCTTTTTCATATATTCTGCGCATATTAACTCATCTTAAGAGAAACAGCAAGGTTGCTTTTGATGCCTCCGCGCTGGCGGCAGGCGTTATGTTTTCGGGTTTTCTCTTCCTCCGTCTGTACCATTCTAGTGAATGCGATATCTCAGGAACGCCTTGAGCAAATACTGCATGGTTTTTCCCCCAAACTGCATGGGATTATCATAAAGTGAGCATATCTGTAAAGGGGAGAATCGTGGGTACCCATAGAACCCATTTTCATTCACATATCTTGAAGTCAGAGGTCAAGGGACCCCTGTGAAGTTAGTCATGCCATACATTTTAAGCGTTATTTAGCCTCCTTCGCAACAAGTTAGTACCTTCACTCTAGCTTTAAAACCCGCTACAACCTCCGAAAGATGGAATAGCGGCTGGATTTTTAAGATCGATGCAGTGTTTTGGAGAATCGATATACTGTAGTATCCCAAAACATAATATTGCGATACTCATGTGTATCGATATTTTCTTACACCCCTAAAGGATATATGTGTTGGCCTCCTCCCGTGCACTGCTGTTGGTCTATTGTTTTCCAAGCAGATTTCCCACACATACAGTAGATACACTCACATTGTTATAATGATGCTCTGCCTTCTGTCCAAACCCTTCGTGTTTTAGCGTCTGCATTCTTTCATGGCACAACCACCTCCAGATGTTATCCTGTACTGTACCCATGTACACATTCTTTTTTCAGAAAAGGCAGGGAACCCTTGCTTGGGTTGGATTTCCCCCCATAAAGCCGCTTTATTTGCCAATGTTTTCATCTCTTCAAAAGACTTTGACATGGGAGCCCCTCAACAGAGCATTCTGGATAAAACATTAAGGGAACCGGGCCTCACAAACAAACTCTCGCTGTCCTAAAAAAGACCAATGACAGCTCGAGATATACGACTGTGTAGTTTTATAAAAACCAAGAGAAGAACTTCACAGGTCCATCACAAGGCCGACACGTCTTCAAGGTTCTCTGTTATCATACTTTGCAGGAGGAATGTACTTTGAAATACATTACTCACCATATGTAGACTGTGATGACTGTTTTCTGATCATATTAGACCACACACTCCACTTGTATCTTAGTTTTGAATCACCCTTTGTGATTACTAATATTAGTAACCGCACACTTTTTCTACTGCTGCATGATGGACTTAAAGTTATTCTTGAGCGATAACTAAGAATTGTTTTGTGTACACGCACATGTATGTGTTTTATTCAACTGACCCTCCTGCAATCAACTCACCCCCCGCGCTGGCAGACATGACTGATCTGCGAGCTTGTCAGGTACCATCAGTGCAAAGCTGGTGCCATGTGACGCCGCCGGCGGCTTGCCAAAAGCTAATTGTGCTAATTGGTGAGCGCCAATCCTGTAACAAGGCTTTGAGGGGCGACCCACCGACACAGATGAAAGCGCTCAGATTTGTCTTGTGTCAAGGACTTGCGGGTAATCGGCGCGTCCGTTGACCTGCGGGCCAGGAGGGCAGGACCACAGCGCCGTGGCCGGTCTGTGTGCGGAGAGGGAAGGATGGAGGATCCTCTTCCCAGACATCAGTCTCAGGAGATTAAAGATGACACTATTACAGCTTGTGTGTAATAATTTATCCTTAAATCCCTATACATGCTGTAATTTCTCCATTTGTTAGTTATTCTTACATTTACTCAGGAATATATGCGCACAAACATCTGTAAAACCTGGCCTGGCCATAGACCTGAGTTGTGTGTATCTGAAGCCAGTCTATGCTTTGCTCTGTGGAAAACAGTGGAGTATATATAATCCAGTGTCAGGATTGATAGATGAGCCCAGAAACCAGACAGAAACTCTCCCAAGGGCTTTAACAGTCACCAGGTCATTTTACTTTTGCAGCTTTAGTTGTCTGATAGCCTTAGCTTGGGTTGGAGGGTGGGGGGTGGGGGTGGGGGGGTGTTTGGTGTTGGCTGTCTACGATGGAGAATCGGTTTAAAAAAAACGATGAACATATGCCTCTGTTTGTTCCTTCAGCTGTTTGTTAGTTGCCTCAAGCTCATTCTAACGGGTGTGACATCCTATTTCCAGAAATCCTTTAGTGCATTTTCATACTGTCTGGGAACATGTTAAGGGTTTTTACATCGCACTCAGAGAGCTCTGTGCAGGATGTCTCGTCTGTCTTTAAGCACAAGACAAGTCTGACCGAAGACATTCAGTTTGACATCAAGAAATGTAGACGTGATAGGGAAATGTTGTCTGACAAACTCAATCGCCAAGTATAGATCATGTAGATATGCAAAACATAAGAAGACTACATTCTCAAATTGAAGTCTGTCAAATAAAAATGACGCAGATGGGAAGTATAATTTGTAATTTTGTCACATTTTAGGACATTCACCTTTAATATTGCAAACAAACAAACTCTAAATCATGTCAAGACCAACGTTTTAATGCAAGCATAACTGATTTGTGATCCACAATGCACATGTGCATCCACACTGTTCAACATCCAATAATCTCATAACATATATGAACGTATATGAAACATTTAAACACATATTGTACGCCTGAAATTTAAGGGTCAATGGTTGACTGCAGCTTGTTGTACCAGTTGACATCAGGTGAGCTGGGATGTTTTTGTCTCTTTGGCAACCTGATTGCATGTTGGCTTTGCTCAATACTCTGCCAAACACACACATGCACGTACAAACTACTTAACTTCCTGTTTCTCATCAGTTCTCATCAGCCACACAGACAGATATTCTGGGACGGATTACTCTTGACTTCCCCGATAGGGGGCAGCCCAGAACCCAAATAGTGAGCTGCTCCACTGAGTTGGGATGACTCGCATGGAAATCATGAAGTCTGGGTGTTGCTCGTGTTGTTAAAGAACTCCACAATGTCTGACCTCTTCCCAGTCAATGAACAATTAAGCAGTCTACCCTTCAAAGTGTATTTAGTTTCTCTTTTCATGCAACAACTCCTGCAATGTAGGTGGTATTTTATTGTACTTTACTGGCCCTAATCCAAAGGATTTCAGTGTGACTCACTGTACTTTACTGTATTTGATTGAAAACATGCTACATTTCATCACAGATTAAATAAACCTCAACTGTCAGTTATCTGAAGTTTTCGGCTTTGGTTTCAGAAGATTTAATTAAATATTGAATCGACGTGATTGAAATGTGTTTTACTAGTGTTCTTTGTACTGTAATCAAGCGTGAAATACAATATTACCTTATTATAGCAGATTTATTCTGCATACCTGCGTTGAATAATGTCTGGAACTTGATACATGCCTGTACCCCATATCTATTCATACACATAACAAAGACATTACTGCGCTGATCTGCACTAAGATGAAGTATTTTCACTCAACCCGAATGGCAATGATTATATATTAAAATGTAACTAGGCAAAAGACTCAACAATATGTCAAGAGGGTTTTGGTTGCCATACGCTGCATTGAAAGAAAGATCAAACACCCCCCCCCCCCCCCCCCCCCCCCCCCCCCCTTTGACTTTGTTACACCTGTGACAGCTCATGTTGGAGGGGTTAAACTGTGTGTGCCAGAAATCAAATGAATGCACAGAATACTTGGCAAGTCACTCTCCCCCAGTGCAATGTAGCTACATGAACATGTAAACTGTCTGAGTTTTACAGACACTGCTGCAGGGCAGAGGGAATTACACTGTCACACGGAGGATATGGAGCTGCTGTGATATCCCATTGGCACATAGTTGAAGATCATCCAGGTGGAAATCGGTATGCTCTGCCAAGAGGGAGGTGGGGATGGAGGTGTAGTGTGCGTGGGAGGTGCTCATCTGCATTAGCAAGCATTGTCTTTCATGTAAACAGCATATGGCTTCACCTATTGTTGCTATCAGAGAGGTGGTTTATGGTGTTGGGTGTGGAAGCACGCATATACTGTATAAACTTGTGTGCATGTGTGTCAGGTTTTCCACATTTGTACATTTTTTGATTCATTAAGTTGTGCACTGTACTGTACTGTAATCGTGCCACGCGGCAGGGACACGTGTCAGTGAGATTTGATTTGTATCTTTGTGCTCGTCAGTGAAAAATGGAGCCGTTTATGAAAGAAGATTTACTCTAATTATACAAATGTATTTATTCTGAAGACATTTAAAAAGGCCCACTGATTGTGGGGTTTTGTATTTTTGTAACTGAAACTATTTTATCAATATCAATAAATCAATAATTTTACACAAAAATGGTCTACCAGAGTTCAAGATCAGAACGGCGTCCATAGCATGTAAGCAAGCAATTATAAAGAAATAACAGAGTTAATGAATAATCTGAAGGGCAAAAACCTGAAATCCGGGAAATTCAAAATTCATCCGCCCTAGTGAAAGGGTTACAATCAGAGATGTGTAGTACTTCTGTTACTTGTATTTGAAATACAATTACTTTTTAAGTGTTTTGTAATTGGTATTTGCAAGGGCTGAACCCCAGTTATCATAATAGATTCTCATCACTGATATACTATATCTTTTTTTGCTTCATACAGCATGGTCAAATCTAACATGCACAACAATGCTAAATAAGCCTGTACGGTCACCGAAATATGGCTAAAAAGACATTTTTGGTAGGATCATATTTAGGCGATTTTCAAAACTTTCCCTTCATATTATTCCTCAGGACTTTTTATTCTCTCTTTCAGAACATATTGAGGACACAAAATCCATCGCGTTTGTTTTTGCTGCAATTTGTGTGAGGTTGACCCACATTTTTTTAGGTAAAATGCCTGGACTAATTCAGCCCTGCCTCGTTCAGGCTGAGTGACTGTGGTTCAGATTGCATGTTACCCTTCCTGACTGATTTAATTTGTTTCAAGCATTAATGAAAGATCAACGAACACCTGTTTATTTAACCACCCTGAATCTTTAAAGTAAGAGCATAAAAAGAATATTGAGCGTATTAATAATAAATCATAGCCTAGTTTTTCCATCTAATATTTGCACCCATCCACATTTTACTTTTTGCTTTCATAAACGGTCATCATTTATAAAAGTGGACAGAATAAAATGCAGAGTAATATTGAATTACCATATTACTGAGCTAATACAGTAGCAAAATAATGAAATGAGATGGATTTGATGCAGAAGTTTGTGCCTCCTCACCAGATATCACTGAGATTCCTGTTTAATTTCAGTCTATTGTCAAAAACGGCATTCTTTCATTGTCATGCCAACCAGCCGTGGCCGCCCCATCTGCAAACACACAACGAGACACATTTAATGGCTCTGAAAAATGTCTACCAAAAATGGAGATGTGACTGACAGGATTTGGAAGCCAGGTGTCTTGAGCACCACGAGCCTGCTGCCTGGGTACGATTAAAGCCGCCGCATTATCTCAAACATTCTTCGGGCCAGATAACGTATCACGCTAAAGGGGTTGCTGAACCGTACTGACTACTGAGTGCGTATGCCATTAACCAGCTCTCACATCATTTCCAGTCGGTGAACAGGCTGGGCAGGTCTGCGTCATGTTGGTTTGATTACAAATAATTCGAAATGTTTCTATATTTAGAAAGACTTTCAGTGTGGTCTGCTTGCATGTGTTTTTTGTTTTCATCTGGCCGGTACACATGGACCCCACACACCCTCGGGACTAAAATGTGATCTGTGTCTGGATATGCTATTTGTATAATCATTAATCCAACCACGCCACGTGTGTTTATGTGTTGTGTTGTCTGCGTGCCGTCCGCATTGTGACCGTGTCTCAGTTTTCATGCCGACCAAAGACAAAAGGTGAGCGGGGGGTGGAGGTGTTGTGGACAAGAATAGACGAGGCACATGTAGGAACATTATTTTTACTTTTTTTGATTTTTACAGAAGGAAACAGAATGAATTATTTTTTTCCAGCCTGACGGTAGTAAGGAAACATAGTGATGACTGGTGGTAGACGGGGTATGTGAGCAATGCTTAGTGGAGTCAGAGCAGGAAGGAAGGTTGCAAAGTGTAGGAGACTGTTCCAACCTGGAAAATGACAGCATTGGACGCGACTTGATAATTGTTTCAAGCTTAACAATACTGCAGCAAAAAAGAAAATAAAACCTGCAGGAGACCAGATTTTTCCCCTTTTTCCGTCTCTCATGGATTAAAAAACTACAGTCATACAACTTAACAAAATGACTGTTGTTGGGATATTTGCAAAATTTATGTCTCAATCAATGTTGATGAATTTTTAAGTAGGGCTGTCAAAGTTAACACGATAACGCGTTTAATGCATTAACGCAACTTGTGATTTTTAAGTTGTAGCGGGCTCAGTTTTAAAACTAGAGTGAAGATGCATCATATGAAACTAGAAAACCTAAAGAATCCATTGGTACCAACCATGTCATACTAGCTCGTCGTGAAGGAGGTTAAATAATGCTCCAAACTTGACAGGAAAAACTGTCATGGCCAATTTCGAAGGGCTCCCTTGACCTCTGACCTCAAGATATGTGAATGAAAATGGGTTCTATGGTAACCCACGAGTCTCCCCTTTACAGACATGCCCACTTTATGATAATCACATGCAGTTTGGGGCAAGTCATAGTCAAGTCAGCACACTGACACACTGACAGCTGTTGTTGCCTGTTGGGCTGCAGTTTGCCATGTTGTGATTTGAGCATATTTTTTATGCTAAATGCAGTACCTGTGAGGGTTTCTGGACAATATTTGTCATTGTCTTGTGTTGTTAATTGATTTCCAGTGATGAATATATACATACATTTGCATAAAGCAGCATATTTGTCCACTCCCATGTTGATAAGAGTATTAAATACTTCACAAATCTCCCTTTAAGGTACATTTTGAACAGATAAAAAAATGTGTGATTCACTTGCGATTAATCACGATTACATATTTTAATCGATTGCCAGCCCTAATTTTAATCCATTATTTGTCTACTTTGTCTAATCTTTACAGTTCTTAAGATGTGAACACTAAAGAAACTTTTAGTTCCTGAAGTTAATTACTGAGTTTAGTTCCTTGAGCTATTTAGAGCAAAAGTGATCTGAGCAGCTGACAAGGTGAGGTGACCGCCAACATCAGCAGTCTTCCTCTCCTCCTCAACTGCTACTTAAAGTCAGCCCGCATCAATCTTTTTCTCCTAAGTCACTCCCACACACATCTCAAAGCCTAACCGTCACTGTTTGCGTTGGGCAGTTTCACTGTTCCTGCTCGATTTGCGTCTTAATCGCGGCAGATGACAGACGAGTCCCCTGGGCTGTCTGAGCCACATGAGACGCTCTTCCTCAGCTTCCTGTGATCTGGATTACCCTCCCAAAGTGCTTGAGAGCAGAGTCAAAGGAAGATGGAAAACTATTATGGCGTTATTACCCTAACAGATAATTTAAGGTTGAATAATGTCTTAACTTCACCACATCTTTAACTCGACTGATTCACCAAACAGAGCTCCGCAGTCACTTTCATTCGGGAAATATCAACAAAACAGCCTTTTTAATGGCAGCTATGCAGTTTAAATGCCTAGAGAAAGCAACACATCATGGCGTGTCCTCTCATCATATTTCTTTCATTCTCTGATGCAATTCAAATAATATGCCTCATATACAGTACAGCATCTTTTGTATTTAAATTGTGACTTTCACAGAGTTTGACCCTTTTTTTTTTTTTTTTTTCGCCACAAACTTTCCCCTCTGGGAACAGCTCGATGCTGTTTGTTGGAGCTGGTGTGGGTGGTGTGAGCCATGCAACCCTGCCACCCTGCGCCAGTGTCCTCGTCTGTCCCTGTCTGGCCTGCCCGCCCCTCCACCTCCCTCCCGCGGTGTCCTTTCTGAGGGCCAGCTCCTCTGAACCCAAACAACAGTTCCATTTGTTTTGCCAAGGCTGGGAATGCACTCAGCCATCTTTAGCTGTGTTCCTGCCAGCCCCGCTGGATGCCAAACCTGTGGACCTTACTCATATGCCAGCTCTTCCCTTTCTTTCGCTTTCTTTCACTCTGTCTGCCGGAGTTTGTGACGGTGCCAATGTCTAAGTCAGTGGTGAAGGGTCCTGAGAAGGGACCGTCTGTGTGTCTATGTGATAGTGAACCTATCGCACTGTGTACGCCACAGTCGCAGTACAAGTTACTGAACGACAGCACATTCCCCTGCAGTGAATGAAAGAGTCCCCCGATCAGATTAATTAACAGAAAAAGAATGTTGAGTGATATTATTTGTATTATGCTTTCATTGTAATGTTTTGCATAATGCTTCTGCAAGTTTTTGTTATCAAGTTTGCGGTGTTGAAGCTCGGAACTTTGATTTCGGCACTTGAAGCACTCATTTTGCACACCTGGTTTTGCACCATTTAGTTTTGAAGGCAGGCATTGGTCTCAGTTTGTGTGCTATGCTAGAATATCTACTGTCTTTATCACATGACTTGTTAGCACTTTTTTTGCAGCAGGTTGCAGAAAGCGTGACTTAAATTCTGCGTGTATTCAGTCAGTCAGTATTACATGTCATATTTTAAGTTTTATTTTTATGCCTGCGCGCCGGTGACAGCTGTGGCCGAAGGCATTATGTTTTCGGGTTCTCCGTCCGGTCCATTCTTGTGAACGCGATATCTCAGGAACGCCTGCAGAGAATTTCAGCAAATTTGGCACAAACGTCCAGTTGGACTCAAGGATGAACTGATTAGATTTTGGTGGTCAAAGATCAAAGGTCACTATAACCTCACAAAACATGTTTTTGGCCATAACTCAAGAATTCATATGCTAATTATGACAATTTTACACAAATGTCTAACAGGATAAAATGATGAAGTGATGACATTTTGGACAGATATGGATGTAAACTGCAACTTGACTGGTTGGCGGAGGCATACAACCATGAGGCGGTAATTCTAGTTTCAGATAATGTGATCTGTATATATCCTATATTGTGTATCCCAATACTTATACCAAAGATACAGAAATCTTATGTCTTAAATCCACAAAACAGACACCGACCATCAATTTAGCTTATTTTAGAATGATAATATCTTGAATTTGCTATATTGATGTTTCACAATAACATTTTACTGCTTATAATGAAGTTAGGAGTATTACATAACATTATTTATAACTTAACATTACTCTACAAGTTGTCATTGTCAGAACAGATTCCTTTTATTTTTTTTCAGCGGGTATTTCTTACCGGAACGAGCCGAGAAACAAGTAGTGAATATATTTTTTCAACTATTTGCGTTTGGGCACTGCTCATTGGAGACAAATAGGCCATGGACTAGACGTGAATGCCTCATTGCCCAACACTCCTCCATCACCGTTGTGTGCGAGACGGATGAGTGAGTGTATGTAAACACTGCGTAGGGTCCCAGCTCGCTCACAGTGCACAACCAATGTGGAAATCTTCAGACTGCTCTTGAAGGACTTGAAGGAAACACAAGTTGCTGATAGCGATCACTCGGTCTCAGAGATCCGGTTGTAGCCATCACTTCAAACAATCCTTGATGTCGAATTGTTGATTCAGAGGATCGGTGAGCAGAAGTTATGGAACAACTCGGTGAAAATCAGTTCCATCTTGTTTTATTTAAGTTTTATGACTTACCGTTTCTTAAACAATGGGTTGAATTGCATGGACCTATTAGTTCTAGTATATTTATATGACCTTGACCTCAGGTTAAACTAAATTTGATCCCAGGTTAAAAAGTGTAGGATCTGATTACAGCTGCAACAATTTATCGATTAGTTGTTAACTATTAAATTAATTGCTAACTATTGAGTAATTTTTTTTTTGAAAAAAAAAGTCAAAATTCTCTAATTCCAGCTTCTTAAATGTGAATATTTTCTGGTTTCTTTACTCCTCTATGACAGTAAACTGAATATCTTTGAGTTGTGGACAAAACAAGACATTTGAGGACGTCATCTTGGGCTTTAGGAAACACTGATCGACATTTTTCACCATTTTCTGACATTTTACAGATCGAACAACTAATCAAAAAAATTATTAATCGACAATGAAAATAATCGTTACTTGCAGCCCTACATATGATGATGAAGTACACTTTTCGTGACTGAAACACCACCGTAGCACTTAAATCTTTTTCTAGATTCTAAATTTCTAGATTTTCTCTATGTCAGATTTCAACTTTTCAGGCAAACTAGTGGCGTCCGTCAACTTGACAAACAGGACAACAGAGAAAGTGGGCAAAAAGGTATGACCAGGGAGGGCTTCCTCGGCTGAGCGGAGAGACTGAAGAAAGGGGAGTAATCTGCTCTGTCTGGTACATTACCCATGAATGAGTCCTGAGCACGTCGGGGGACTCATAGAGGATGCACTCTGGCCTCCGGACACAAAGAGAGGGCATGGCCAGTCACTTTGTAGCACTTAAATCCAACGCTCCTGCTTCCACACATCATTCACTTCAGTCATTTCTGAGCTTTTTTGTTTTGTTGTTTTTTGGACCCACGTCACATCCTCAACAAGTGAGTGACCCTTGGCTATTCCAATGCTAGTGCTTGTGTGGTTAAACAATCAAAGACACGTCTATGAGTTATGCCTTCGAAAGCAACCCCTTCATTTTGCTCAACATTATGTCTCAGGCATCTTAGAAAACGTAAAACACCATCAACTGAGAAGTTAATTAAAATGAACCAAAATACAGGGGAGCCCACATTCCATGTTTTCCCCCTTTATTTTCTTTTATGTCTTCTTTTTCCAAGATGTTCTTGTCCCTTGAGTTCTTATCTATGTTGAAAAAAGCTTGTAAACAACTGGCCATTTGATCCCCGTGCCCCATCTCCCTCCACTTTTAGAACAAAGTGGCCCCTTAACG
Source organism: Sebastolobus alascanus (assembly GCA_916701645.2). Classification (NCBI taxonomy): domain Eukaryota; kingdom Metazoa; phylum Chordata; class Actinopteri; order Perciformes; family Sebastidae; genus Sebastolobus; species Sebastolobus alascanus. The sequence continues at coordinate 2,736,544 of CAKAOJ020000026.1, read as the reverse complement.
GGGATGTCCCGACTGGCATGGGTGTGTCCAGACATGTCTTAACCCCCCCGACTCAACAACAGGGGGCTTCCCCGTGAATCATGCAAATGTCTTCAAGTGGATATGCTCATCTTTCAAGTAAATTGGGCCGCGTTATCCTCTGAGCCTTATTCTTAACAGCAGTTACCATGTAGGAGAGCTGATTATAGCCCCATACTAGTTGTTCATGGCTTATTCTGTGGTCATGATGTCATTGAACACGAGGGATGTCCATGACCTCAGTGAAACATGTTTATGTCCCCGGCTTAATCCAAGGCACCAGCAGGGGAGTGTAGGGTCTGCATTCCTCTGTATGTGCATTATGATCTCATGACATGTTGGATGATATTCATGTTGCTTCAAGTTTCCATGATCTGTCCATGAGGTGTATCATTACAGGTGATAAAAACAGCCCAAAGTAGTGTTCATCAGAAAAAAGAGACACGGTAGTAATGATAAAGGGGTAGAAGTGGAATAAAGTTACGCACAGCCTCCGTCCTTTCCACGCTTCCCATTCATTGTCTATGTAAGCAGCCGTGCAATGCATTCTGGTAGCATGGCGGCGCGATTTGAGAGACGGGGCGTCACGTTGGCTGCTCCTCATTTGCATAAAGTTTAGGTCTAGGCTACTTTATGCAAATCACGGGCGTCCGACGTGACTCGCCGCCTCTGGAAACTCCGGAGAAACTTTTAAACTAAACGTTGTCGATCCGCATAAAGACAGATTCCGCAACTGCATGGTTTATTTCAGAAACACATTTCGGTGAACTATTTTTTGTGATACAAGAGAAGAAAGTTTCCAAACGAGCTGCCATGTTGGTTCCGGTTTGAAAGCTGGGAGCAGCAGCCCACGAGGGAAAGCGTTTGTCCAATCAGGTGCCGAGTACCTTGTGTCTAGTGGCAGCCCATCAAGTGTCCAACGCTGGGAAGCGAGGTGATCCCTCGCAATAAAATCGCCCCTGTGGACACGTACCATTAGTGGTAAACGATAAGCTGTAACATCTTGTTTCCACATAGCTTTGTGTACGTATGCGAGTCAAAAGGAAGTTCATTCATTCCTCTGATCTCTGATGTGTTTGCGAAACTCCTCCTTCCCTTTTTTTTTTGGTCCGTAATTTGCCTCGAGTACGTTGAAAAAATGTAACTTTTGCAGCAGATAACGGACAGACCGTATGCACTGTGTGACAGGAATTAGCGAATTAATAAACCGATTGATGAGTGTAATACAGCTCTATTTATACATTTTTTTCTAAGTGAAAAGTTCGATGGCACAATTAACAGTTTTGTGAACTATTTTGTTAAAAGACGTATGAACCACTATATGAACTCTATGTTACAAAGCTAGCATACTACCAGTGTTAGCTAAATATGCCCGACGAACTTTTCACTTAGAAAAAATGTAACGTTGTAAATGTGACTCGTCTAGACTGGACGGCGAAAAACGATATAAAAATGTGTGTTTCTAACCATTCGTAAAGAGATGCATTTCCTTGCATTGAACACTAGGGGGCGTAATTCATATACTATACAGATTTACGGACACAAAACAAAACTGTATGGAAACGAGGCGGGAGGGTTGGAAAGAATCCGTGAACTACTTTGATATTTTTCCGTCTGCAGTGACTGCATGAGATGCCACAATTGAACTAAATGACTGATAATAATGGTATGTTACTTCATAGCCCAGAGTGGTTTGGTTCTGCACATTAGTGTATTACACACTGTAATAAGGCGTTATTAAGGCAGCAAAGCAATGCTTCATACTGTGTTTGTACTTTTTATGTCTGATTATCGGTTTTCATGCACAGCTATCATTATTCTGTGCTTTTGTAACGGATAATCCACTGATGTGTTGTTGTGAGATAGATTATTACATTCTATATTTTAGTCATTTTCTTTTAGGAAAGAGGTGAGTCTCAGTAGAGGAGATGCTCAGATAGGTCTCATTGTCAGGCCAATATGGATTCAATTCCAGTTGTAAGTATCTTATCAACGTCACAATCTCTGGGCAAAATTCATATTTTTGCAAGAAACGTATCAAGTTACACATCAGGTGGTCATACATTTTTAGCATTCAGACGAGCAGCGTTGGACTGTTTGATCCGATTATGCACTTGGCTTTTTAAGGTATTTTGTTCTGCAGTGCAGTACAACTGCAACACAGACATTGACTGCAGACAGTATTGTGTGGGACTTGGCAGACACCCCCTGAAGCGTCTTTTGAAAAAGGTTACCTTGTTTGCCCCTTGAGCTATTTTCGCTCTGCTTCTCTGTCTGGACTCGCCAGTCTGTGAAAATACTCCTCACTAGCCTTACCTCCTCCTCTCTCCCTCCCATCTCATGTCTGTCATGACATCACCAACTTCAGGTATCCAAAGCAGACGGCAATAAACGGGCATTTGTTTAATAAGCATTATTAACACACCTGCTTTGCAGCACATTCCTGATTACACGGTCTAATGGGACGGGCACTTCAAGATTAGTCGAGCCTGGGGGCTTACACCTGAACCTCAGCCCTGCTCTTATATGCAAATATCTCCTAACTCATGCAGACAAGTCTACTGTAACCCAGCTCTAACAGTGTGTTTGATCAATGTGTTCCCAACGTTCCCATGCATCTAAACTGCATTCTCAATCAAGTTAAGACTATCGTTATAAACAATACGTTTCCCTCCAAACATAATTCACAATGCAGTTTTGTTGTATGAGAACGTCATTTTTAGGAGACCAGGCTCAAGTATAAAAAGCTTGTGCACTTTAATCCAAGTGATCTGAAGCCAAATGGTTGCATAGTCCCATAAAATGTATCTTGACCATGTGACCTGTATTTAACCCATTTAAAGTAACTCTGTGGTGAGTTTTCGCTCCTGCTAAAAGCTTACATGGAACTAGTTAACTTGCCGAGGATGTGCAAATATTCCCCCGTGTTGCGTCTGCGTTGGTGTTTTAAATAGGTCATTTTGAGGTGAACTTTTTTAAATAGGCTAATCACCCCCTCATGCAAAATGTGATCAAAGTATTGCTGAGCCACTGTAATGTACATCAGACTCAAAATCCTAATGATGTGTTTGTTTTTGGTAGCACATGTTTTGTCATGCCCAGTATGCAATTTGTCCCGTTGCTAAGTGCAAATATGAAAGAGAATCTGTCTCGTTTCCCACACAGAACATTATTTTTTCCAGTCCCCAAGTGGGTGGTGGTAATTGTTGTCAATTTTGTCTCTTAAACTGTGGCCATAGCACATAATTGTCTCTGTACCACCGACATGTACCAGATTTGCAAAACCACCTATTCATCCTTTTTTATCGTTGTGGATACGTGAGCGCCGATTGAAAGCATTTCCCCCGGTGTGCCATGTTGCATTATACCATGAAGGAACTGTGGGCTGGTAGTGTGGCTTGTTTTTGGTGTTGGTTGGCAGAGTGGAGGCACTACATAAAAGTGTTATTATATTTGAATAAAAAATAGGTTCATTCCCTCTATCTGTTTACGTAACACCAGTTTACATTAGATCAGTGGATCTGTGTCCCTGCATGCGCTCTACTTGCACGTGTCAGTCTCGAAGTCTAGTCATTGCCCCTCAGGTTTAACCAGTGATCGCGAAGGAATGAACAAAATGTCCACGGATATGACTAAGCCCACTGAGACCTAATGGGGTTAACGGTGAAATGTTAAAGGTCTCCGGTGTGATATGACCAGAATGACCCTACGTGGGGTTAGCTTACGGGGAGTCTGACTGACATCCTCTCCGAACGCTGTGTTTCTTTTGATTAGATTTGACCACTCACCGTCTGGAAGTGAAATGATTTTGTGTGTTTGAGAAGCAGCAGCTGTGTCATAGCCTCCAGATGAAGTCTGCGGTAGCTCTGCTTTCTATGGATGCAGACGCACAAACAGGATACATATCCACTGCTTTCATTCTGGGAAAAGGCCAGAAATCTTTTATTTACCAATATATGGAGCAAGGTGTTAAAAGCTTTTTTTTTTTACTCCTTCCTGCTCTATTTAAATTACTGCTTTAGTGTCTGTTGTGCAGAAGGGGCTTTCCGCTATAAAACATTTATGATATTGTTTCCTCTTTTCTTTGGTAATCCTAGCCTGTGGAAAGATAGAGTCTGTTTGTCACCTGTGGAGATAAACTGCCAGTCATTGACAATGGAGAGGATGGCATTCCAACTCTCACAATTACTGCTGAAAACTGTATACATCCGGACAATGGCAGGTTTAACGGAAACGCTTATGGGTAATAAGCTCTTGTAACTGAGGCCTTTTGAAGTAATGTATGTGTGTTGAGTGCCCTTATTGTTTACTTGACATGCACACCAAACAGTTCAGGCGTTGCTCGCACCTCCAGTGGAGTCACTTCACCGCAAAGCATCAATGGTAGAATAAGTACTAAGATCTTTTACCCAAGTGAAGTAATACAACTATTTAACAATGACTGTGCTACAAGTAAAACTCCTGCATTCAAAATTGTACTTAAGTATGTAAGTATTACCAAGAAAATGTATTTAAGTATTAAAGTGACAGTGCTCAATATGGAGCCAAAATGGGCTCTGTCATTGCAACATTATTATATATTATACTATTAGATTATTATAATTGATGCAGTGACGTACAAGCAGCATTTTTAGTGTAAAGCTAATTTTACTAATTTTTTATACTGCTGGTTGTTATAATGAACTGAATAATAATAATAATGCTTTGCATTTTCTATGCTCTTTATATGTTTTTTTAAAATCTGCGAAGTAACTACAGGTACCAAATAAGGGTAGTGGAGTAAAAAGTACAATATTTCCCTCTGAAATGTAGTAGAGTAAAAGTATAAAGTAGTATAAAATTTAAATACTCAAGTACAATTCTGAGTTACTTGTACTTTACTTAAAGGAACAGTGTGTGACATTTTAGGGGTTCTATTAGCTAAAATGTAATATAATATTCATAACTATGTTTTCAGTAGTGTATAATCACCTGAAACTAAGAGTTGTTGTGTTTTCCTTAGCTTAGAATGAGTCCTTCATATCTACATAGGGAGTGGGTCCTCTTCACAGAGTCCGCCATATTTCTACAGTAGCCCAGATCGGACAAACCAAACACTGGCTCTAGAGAGAGCCTTTCACGTTTTTACGTTACCTGAAGGCAATCGTAGTTCTCCAACACGCTTGTGAAACTGCGGTAACGTGAGTGCAAAACCGTGGTACCGCCAGCCGCCGTCTGACTTCCGTTGCTCCTAAAGTAGTGTTATTATAGTAAGGATGGCCTCTGAGTCTTGGAAAGGGAAGAGTGAGTGGAGGGGTACTCAGATGGTTGCAATCTGCAACCACACCACTAGATGGTGCCAAATCCAACACACTGTACCTTTAAGAACAGTACTTGAGTAAATGTACTCAGTTGTCATCCTTTCCATCACCTCAAAGCAGCTCATTTTGCCATCTACATTTTCAAAAGTGTTTGTATCTGTCACAAAGATGCAGGTGATTCCCCTGTGGTACTTGTGTTTAGTCCAACTGGTCTGAACATACAGACCCAACGGGTCTTAATAAAGAAAGATGAAAGCATTGGAAAAGCAGCCAGACAATGAAAATGAACAGCTCTTTGTGCAACTAAACAAGCCACTGCCAAGTTTTGGACCAGGTCCAACCACCACAACAATGCTCACTCAGCAAACTATGCTTTATCCGCTTTGATTTGATTTGACTTTGATTTAGTAATTTATGTCCATTTGACTCTCATCCAAGATGTACTAATTTACTCCCCGCGGTGACATTTTCACTTAATCACTCTGAGGTAATTTGCAGATAACACTGGAGAAGAGCTCTTTCTCAAGGCTGTCTGCTGCGGAGTAGGTTTTATGTACTGTAAATGTTGCACAACAATATACTGTATACAGTTACCTTCAACTGATAACCTCCGCTCTCAGAGGCATTTCGTTACCTTCATGAATGCCTGATTAATCTGATGGGAGTCATTCGATAGAGATGTTGTGCATTTGATGAGTTGACTTTAGGTGTGAACATCATGTGCAAAGAAAACGTTTTTTTTACTTTCATGAAAGTCACTGAAACCATCCTAAAGCCTTAAGCACTGGATAGTTTTTTTCCTACGGCACTAAAGCCTGGTTGAACACAAATAAACAAAATAATGGTGCAGTCTTATTTCAATACATCACAGACGGCTCCCCTGTTTTCTTTTGTTTAATACACATTCAGGACGTTTGTTTAAACAAGTTTCTAAGATCTTTGGACTTGGCGATAATGATTTTGAGCTTCCCAGCAAAGCTCTGACAGTCAGTGACCGTTTGTGTTTCTAACGGAAATCCCAATGAAGTGATAGTATGATGATCTCTTTTAGTTTAGACGTTTGTTTGACTCACTCGTTCATTAATAGAGACGATTACAAACAGACGTTTCTCGCTGTCATCGTGGAGAGGTTCACTCGTCTTTCAAAGCATCGCCGAGGCTTACCTCAGAGTGGATCAGTGGCGCTGTTGTACCATTGTTCTACTGTATGCATTTTATTAGTGATGCACCTCTCTGACTTTTTCAGTCCTTATACCTATAGCGATACCTGGGCCGAGTACCGATCCGATACCAGTGTTTAATTAATAAGCTGTATGCCTCACTGTGTGGAAATGACAGGGATCATTCTTTTATGTGTAAGGCAACATCAGGCTGGACTTAAACGTTGATTTACAAAGTTTGTTAAACAAAATCTAACAAATGAATGCATCAATATGAATGTACTGAATTCAGCAACTTCTTCAAAATGAACAGGAATTACAATTCTAGTGTACATCTTTTTAATGCAGCAACAAATTGGTCAAAACTTAAACAGGAATTAAAATTCCAGTATATAATGTATATAGTATATAAACAATGAATTGAATTGAATAAATCAGCCCCATTGTCACTGATTGTCTCCGATCCAGCCATTTGAGTCAGTATCAGCCAGATATCCGATATCAGTATCGGTGCATCCCTACATTTTATCGTGCAATTTCAGCATCAAATTGTAAACGATGTTTTAAAAAGAGTGCCACCATCATACAGGAATTCTAGAGCGGTCACAGATTTCCACTTGAATTATTTTTATGTTACCAAAGTGGTTCTGCGTGCAAGTAGGGATGCAAAGTTTGCCACCCATGCAGACTAGGAACTCCCCCTAGAACTGCGCACTTCACCGCATTAGTTTCTGTTTCTGTAAGAAACATGAACCCAAACTAAACCAACCAGGTGTTGTTATAGCAATCCTGCACAAAACAAACTACCAGCACATAAATATATTGTGAAGTCCAGTAAATGAAAGGGAACATAACAATACAGAGTGTCTTGTTTTCAAGCCATGTCTTGATTATATTATGTTTTATTTATTTATTCAGTGTATTTTAGATGTGTCAGGGAAACCCCACAGTTTCTTAGAAATTGCGACAGAGAAAAACAGATTAATATACTGAAGGTTAGCGGTGTGATGATTCATGGATCTGAAGTAACACGCTGGGTACATCAGTTCCAACAGCTTGTATCGGGCTTCTGCGTTTTTAACCCGAAATGTTAACATCTAATAATAATCGCTGTTCTTCCTGCTTTCATGTTTTGTTCAAAACGATCTCCTTCAGAGGACTCTGTCTGTCTCTCTGTCTGTCTCTCTGTCTGTCTGCCAGTGTGACAACTCACACACATGTCACATGTCCCCCTCTGCCCCTCGCTCAAAGAAAACACAGACTCTGCTCTTGTACCATCTGCTTGTGTGCCGGCTAAAAGATATTCTTACCGCATAGCGCACTGTGATCTGTCTTCAACACGTTGATCATTTCTTGTAGCTAAAGATATAGCAATAACTGCGCTCGCTGTAAAAGGAGTCACTAGTGGTGTAGTTTGCAACCTATATGTTGTAACACCGGATGCAATGCAATGAATTCCCAAATTGTTTGATTGTAAATTTCTATGTATTATGAAACAGCAGGATGTCAGACATGTGATCATAAACATTGTGTTGCTTACAAATCTGTCTAGATTCATCAGGTTAATGCATCTCATTCTGTGCATAAATGGAGATCATGACTAAGTTTAGACAGACATGGATGATAGCTGTGTGAATGGATTCATTAATAAATGATGGATATTTTGGTAGCCGGATAGGTTGATTGATCAGAAATGCTCTTTAACTATTACAGTAATGGATAAAGTTAGTAAAATCAACTGTGACTTTTTGTTTGAAATATGACGCACATCTTCCCCGAGCCACAAAATGTTCTTACTCACCCTCGACAGGTGGTAGACATCCAGATGGCTACTTGAATGTTACATCCGATAGACCACTCGCTTCCTCGGCCATGAATTAGTTCATAAGTTCTCTCAGCGTGTAGCACGTAGGTAGTCACACTGCCAAGTAAGCAACGCGTTGCTGCGTGTCCTGCCATGCTCAACTTATGGAGTTCAGCACATGCTGAATCTTGCCTGGCCTCTCTGCACGGTTTGCACCTTTAATATAAAGTGCATTAATGTGATCCAAATGTGATTAGGGCTCCTAATAATTGCTGTCACGCGATCTGGCAGTTATGATCAAAACAGGTAATTTGTTCAAATTGAGGCCTTCAAGATGATTTATCTTGAGTCTCTCACACAATGGCAGGCAGCATATTTATCATGTTTTGGTAACCATGAAATGGTATGAATTTTAAACTCTTTTATGAAATTCATTTGAACCGTTCACTTAATTTAAAACCATCAGGATGCTACTTTAATCTGCCAAGGGGCTTGATTGTTATCCTAAATACTAGCATTTAGAATTTTTCACTTATCCATAAACGGTTAATAGCACAGTTTTAAAAATGTCACATTCTGTGGGCCTAGAGAAATTAATTTGAACAAAATGATCTACTCTTTAAAGAATTAAAAAAAGGAGGAGTGGGAGGGGAGAGCTGTTGTTGAATCCAGTAAATATTTGTTTCTTTTGCTCAGAATAACATTGTAATCATGTTGCTGTGTTCAGCTGTTTAAAGAGTGCTTTTGGGCTTTTTCATTTCCTTTAGTGTGTTATCTATTAAGACTGTCAATCGATTAAAATAGTTAAATGTGATTAATTGCAAATGAATTGCATATTTTTTATCTGTTCAAAATGTATCTTAAAGAGAGATTTGTCAAGTATTTAATACTCTTATCAACATGGGAGTGGGCATTTCAGACAGAGGTGTTGCAGCACAGCCGGTATGAGAAAAGTAAAGTATTTTTTGAACATTAAAGCATGTAAACATGTTCTAGTAGAAACCCAAAATCAAGTATGCACCTGAAAATTAGCATAATAGGTCCTCGCTTTAAGACCCCTACTAGCCTCTGGATCCCTTGCCGTCACTTAACATTGCAGAAAAGATAACTTTTGATCAAACTCTGCAGTCCAAGACGGAAGTGGCTAGTCAACCACTGTCCTCTGTCACATTTTGCACATGGTGAACTTGCAGGTCTTGGCACACATTGGGTGGTGGCTGTGCTCAATGACTCATGTGGCACCCAGTGTCTGAAACTTTCGTCAAACGTCTGGCACATGGTGTGTGTGTCATTGTAGCCGGTGACGCTGGTGGCTCTAAAATTCCCCAGTGGCTGCTGATTGGTTGTGTGGAAGATGAGGCACAGGTAAGGGCCAATCAATGAACCTTAAGAAGGAAACAACAGTGTGAGCAACTCCGTTACCAAATGTCTCTAACTAACTTGTTAATATCACCCTTACAATACCTTGCACTTGCGTCATTAGTGAGTGGAAATGTCTAATTATTGCCAGCTCATTTAGAATAATCAACAGGATGAAAGTCGTCAGAAATAAGAATGTTAAGGGATATTTAGTTTTTGGAGTTTTTGAACTATTTTGGAAATACTCCCTTCCGTTTATTGCTTTTTAACGAGGAGTATACATGTTGCCAGATTGACCTTTTCACACTGAGATTTAGTTCATAATGTTGCCAAAAAAATAGTCTGTTAGGAGAAGATTTTTATTATAACTTTCATTTAATCAGGTAATCTCATTGTGATCAAGATCTCTTTTGCAAGAGAGAGTACAGCAGAAGACATAAAGAGATAAAACACACAACAAAATGCATCCAGTTATACAAAACCATACAAACGGCATCTGAAACAGTAAAAGTCATCTCTAAAAATCTAAAATAAAAGAGGACACCGGACGACACAGAGACACGTGATTTCTTTCAGATTACCTGTCTCATGCACTACTGTCAGGACATAGTTACCGTTTTATAAAAATAACTTTTTTTAATCATATTTGCTCCATTTCTACCCACTGCAGCTTTAATTCCACAAATCTATGAAAACACTAGAGTGGTCTCTCTGCTGATGCTGTGTCTAAACTCTGCACCAGACATATTTATGCAGCAACTGGACCTTTAAAGTTTGCAGCACATTCATCTTCATTTGGCATCCTGAATAAAAAGGTTTTAACGGGGATATTAGCAGAATTCAAAAAGAATGTCCGTTTGAAATGCTGACTGCACTCAATTTGCAGTTTTCATTAGTCCCAATCTTTGGCCGTCTGGCTGAAAAAAAAATATTTGACATTGCACAATGATGTCATCTTTACAAGACTGGCAATGAGCCCTTTTGGAAGTTCTCTTAATTATTATTCTGCAGAGAGAAGAAGAAAGATTATATTGGCTCACTTCTACTTTTTGCAACATTACTTAACTCTCTTAAGGCGAACGCAGCCCACTGAAGGATACGGACATCTGCTGAATCATTTGACAGGGCTGCAGCAAAGCGTTACTGATTGTCTGGTGGGGTCTGAATGCTTACTACTGATGATTAAATCTAGATGAGAGAGGTTATAGCTCACAGACTGCCCTTATGATGATTAAGCACTGACCGGAGCTTTTTCCGGCGATGAGGTATGTGAAAAAACAAAGGGCAAGCCAACGCAACAGTGACATGCTGTGCAGCGTTGAGCAGAGCATCACTTCTGTCGTGAGCATCGGTGTTTATGGACTAGCCTTTTAATATCACCAGCCCTTCTTTTCCTAAGAAAAGAATTCAGCTTGCGACAATTAAACACAAGCAGAGGGAGGGCAGAACACACCCATCACGACTTGTGGTGATAAAGATGGTCAACATCTGACGTGACGTCATACACAATAGCACCACACACTCATGACTGGATCAAATCTGTCCTTTTCAAAGGGCCGTGTTGATGTCATATCAGAGGTTGCGGTCAGAGTTGTGAGAAAACAACAATTCTGGTGACGTTAATCTTTTTTTTATGATGCTCATTGTTCACACCAAGTCATTCTGTTTCATTATCTTACTTTGTTTGACCTGCAAAGACCCCAAAAGTAATTATGAACTTCTACTTCCAATAGAGCACATTTTTATCTCCGGGCTCCTACGTTTTCCATTTCAAAATTGCATATTTTTCCAGACTCAAATTTCCAGACTTCTCAGTAGATATTTCAGACCACATTTGACATCTGCTGTGACAAGACGACAGGGTTTTTGCCCTTGCACATGGCTTACGATTGCCGCCTCCCCCATGTTGGAGAAACTAGTCAGCGCTGATCAAATATGAATCAATATTCTGTTACTGTAATGCCTATTTCTCGCCTCAAATGTTTTCAGAAACATCTTGTAGTGTACTGTCACTAAAATGTAAAATGAGAAAGTTTGTGACCCGGCAGCCATGTTGAGACCAGTTGAGGAAATACCAAGCACCGCCCACCAGCCGGAGCACAGCCAATAGGAACGCTCTCTCTCTGAAATGACCTGTTATTGGCCAAAGTCTCCCGTCACGGTCTAGATTTTTTAAAGCCTGAAAACAGAGCTAAGGAGGTGCAGAAGTCTAGTTTTCTCTCAGAACACTTGAATTACAATATGCTGAAAGGTTATTATGGAATTTTTGCCCAATGATGCCAAAAATATTCTGCCTACTGCAGGTTTAATATATTTTTTTGAGAAAGGGGAGCATTCAGGTGTTCAACAACATCTTTTAACTATATTTGCTTATGCTGTAATCTCCCTATCAAACTACATAAATGGAGAAATTGTAAAGCACCTCCTGTGTGATGACGGTGTAACTATAGAATATGTGTGCAATATCACAGATCAGATTCTCTCCCCGTGTGCTGAGTGAGCAGGCGAGACTGATGGAGGTACTGAGGGGGATGAACAGCAGGAAAGCAGACAGGCGGAGAGGGAGGGAGGGAGTGGGGGGGGTCAGGTGGCGTGACTTTTTACTCCGCGGCTCACTGACCTTGACAATGGAGCCACAGCCAGCGACTCGGATAGCTCTCTCCGATAGCGTCTCTCTCTCTGTTTCTCTCTCTGCCTCGCTGTCTGTTTCCCTCTCTCACTCTCATCCCCCGTCTCTCTCTGCTCGCTCGTAGCGAGTCTAGCCTGCTGCTGGCTGTGGCAGCCAAAATGCACCACCACCTCTCTGCTGCAGCTCACCCCCCTCTTACCTCACGTCTGCTCTTTTTCCAGACAAGCGGGTTTAAAAAGTCAACTGCGTATTGAGCCGTCTAGACTGAAGCCGGTCAGCAACCAACCCTCCCTGCCCCCGACTCCCCTCCCCAACCCCCCAACTTGCGAGTTGCTGGCTACAGTGGAAAAATGGATGAGGAGCAGGTGACCTTGCTGAGCTCTGTCCCTCATTTTTAGCCAAGTGCAAAATGACTCTTTGGCCACATTATATAAACAATATTGACAACAATGTACTGAGAGCTCAAGTTGGCCCTTGACATGTCAGCAGTGTGAAAGAGGTGTTCTTTCACTGTAGGAAATATTCACTGTGCAATACCATTTCCTTTTTGTGTTAAACTCCTCTTCTAAATGCATGAAATTATTATTTTCAGCACATGAATATGACAGTCTTCTGCTGTTTACATATACAAGATAAATCAGCCCAGTCCCTCTTTTTCTTTACAAGGTGTTAGCCTTTTAAACGTGCACTTTACACTCTTCCCCTGTTACTCGTTTGATGTTCAGTTTTATGGGTAATTTTGAACTTCCTGTTTTGGACGCCGGTAGCAAATTTACTTTACGCACGCTTGTCATAATTGTGGTTCGTGTTATTTGTCGCACAAACCTATAATTTGGTCGGGAAACCGTTTGTGGCATAGCACAGCCCTCATGTTATATTAGCACTGAATAAAACTCTACAGTATATTATTTTCTAAACTGTATTTCCGTATATCTTTACTGCATATCTAACACGTCGCACTAAATGAAGGATTTTATCTTACTTACTCTTACTTGTAGAGTATTGGTGTTGTATGTGAGCACATATGATGTGAGTTTCAACATTTATGTGTTGAATTGTTTATGAATTATTTTGCTTAAATGTTTTTAATGCAGACTCTTGGAAGATTAGCCAAGGAGCTAAAAGAGATAAATATCAAACTGAGATATTAATGAACAATTTACACAATCTGCAGAGGATGCATTATAGTTTAAGAGTGTGTTTTCAGCTCCGTCCTGTCAGTTGATGAGGTGTACTCTATGGCCCCCCCGAAGTGTGACATTCCATGTACAGTAAAACAGCGCGTGACACTTTTTTTAAGAGGTGTCTCCAGCCGGCCAGTGGCCCCGACATGTGCAGTAAGATGACTCTATCTTCCCCGGTAAAGCGCAGCATTAACAGCTTGATTTTCCAACACAACATTAAACTGTTACAATCAATCGATCAAAATATTTAATGGCGATTAATCGCATGATTGTCAATAGTTAATCGTGATTAATTGCACGTTTTTTATCTGTTCAAAATGTACCTTAAAGGGAGATTTGTCAAGTATTTAATACTCTTATCAACATGGGAGTGAGCAAATATGCTGCTTTATACAAACGGATGTATATATTTATTCAATTAACAACAGAAAACAATGGCAAATATTGTCCAGAAACCCTCACAGGTACTGCATTTAGCATAATAAATATGCTCAAATCATAACATAGCAAACTGAAGCCCAACAGGCAACAATAGCTGTCAGTGTGTCAGTGTGCTGACTTGACTATGACTTGCCCCAAACTGCATGTGATTATCATAAAGTGGGCATGTCTGTAAAGGGGAGACTCGTGGGTACCCATAGAACCCATTTTCATTCACATATCTTTAGGTCAGAAGTCGAGGGACCCCTTTGAAAATGGCCATGACAGTTTTTCTTCACCAAAATTTAGCGTAAGTTTGGCCTCCTTAGTGACCAGCTAGTATGATATGGTTGGTACTAATGGATTCCTTGGGTTTTCTAGTTTCATATGATGTCAGTATATTTACTCTAGCTTTAAAATTGAGCCAGCTACAACCTAAAAATCGCAAGTTGCGTTGTTGCGTTAAAGAAATTAGTGGCGTTTAAACAAATTTGCGTTAACATGTTATCGTGTTAACTTTGACAGCCCCGGTTACAATTAAATCAAGCTGTCTTTAAATCTTCTTTAAAAGTCTCTCAGTCTTGTGTTACCTTGTCATTGCTCTTCATTGTGTGATTTGATCATTTAATAATGTAACTTAACACGGAGATGTTTGAAAGCGGTTTCATTCAGACAAATCCCGTCAGGTTTTCAGTTCTTGATAATTCCTATAACCTCGGGGTAATGCGTGCGGTGCCACTGGTATCATCAGTACAGTATTTCTTGCAGGTGTGAAGTAAATAAATATGGGGGTAGTTGAAGCTCACATAATCGGTCTCCCATCCCATAGAGTGTGATCTCCGTGAAACGCTTTCTGTTTCAGGAAAACAGAAAATTGCCTCTGTGGGGGCTGGAAAGTGAGCAACACCTTTTGCATTTTGCATGTGGAACAAAGTGCCCGACTCCTGTCTGGTTATCATATCTTCTTACAGCTCGTGGAAGGAAATGAAGTAGCAGGAAGGTTGTCGCAGTGATCGCAGTTACCAGTTATTACATTTAGAAACAAAAGTCAAAGTGTGGTGCAGAGAAACTCTGAACTGCAACCGTGCTTTGTGGCCTCATGTCAGTCTGCACCACTAAGAGGAGAGTCCAGATGTTTAAGCTAGTAAATATATCTCTCTTGCAAATGGCGAGCCACTTTTAGAGGTACTGTAGCATACATTTTCGTGGCGCCTATTAACCTCTGTTTGCGTGTGTGAGTGATTACACAAAAAAGGACTGCAGTGTCAGGAGAGATCTCACAGACTTGTACCCGACGCTTCATCCATCCCACCTTGGGAGGCGAGGGTTGGAAAAGCAGTCAAGCAGCACATATTGATTACCCCCCAGAGAATGTGTGCTGGACCTTCGGAGCGCAATATGTGAAGCTACTTAGAAACGTTTCTTTGATGGTTTATCTCTCTTACATCTTTGTCTGTCCCGCCAGTGCAGCCCTCCCGCCCACCTTCCTTTTCCCACCCATACAGCCTTTCTCATCCTGTCATCCCTGGGCCGGTGGTCCGTCCCTTTGGGAGGTTAAGGGGCAGCGTGGGTGAGAGGGCAGTCGGCAGGTTGTGCGGGCACCGCGCTCGCCTTTTCCCACAGCCCGCGTCAAATGCTGCTGAACCCTGACCCCGGTGGGTCCTCGCTCTCAAAATCGGTGTGGAACGCAATTCAGCCAGCCAGACCCTATTCAGGACCAGACTTTCCATTGGAGGAGAAAAGAATCCCCCCCCTCTCCCGTCCCAATTGTGGTCAGTGCTCTCCCTTTGTCTGCTGGTCAAGCAGGGTCGGACGACCGGCCGCCACTAGCCAGGACAAGACTTCCGAAAAGCCTATTCAGCATGTGATTTGACCCCCAGGTTCCATTGCTGACTCGCAGGGATCAAACGCTGGGAATCTCTGGGGGTTCTCCTCCATGGAGTTTTTCATCCATTGAAACTTACCCCTTTTGACAAAACTCGAAATGACTAATGATTTTTTTCTAAAAGTTTCCTTGATTGCATAGCAATGTTTTACAAATGTGGGACTCCTGGAAAAGTTTCCTCCCGGCCTCACTTCTTAAATACCTCACTCCTGATGGTCGTTATTGAGTTTAAGGATAATTAACTGGAAAAGGAGCACATGGCTTTCATCCTTAACCGTTGTGGAATGAAAATGTTTGTTAATGCAGCGGCTGGGGCTACTTTAGCTTGGGCTGGGCCACATCATTGGCTGTACACTCTGGATTTCCTGGTAGTGGTTAAAACCAGCCAGAAGCAATTCTCTCTAACAGAAGGAATTAATAGTGCATAAAAATAAACACATCTCCTAAAGTACATCAAATCTCACTTTTGATGCTGAGCCTGGGGGAGGCTGCAACTATGCATGTACGCAGAGACACCACTGACGTGTGGATTTAACTAATTTTAGTTTGGTAGAGTGATGTGTACATCATGATTAGTAGACGTAGACTTGAAACAGCTGGAAAAAGGTGCGGTGGAATGTGTGTTGTGAACAAATAAGCCTTGGTTTCATTATCTCCTTTGTTTTATAATTAGTCTCTTTGTTTTATGATTCATCTTTTGTCCCTTTTTTTTTAGCTTTGTTTCAATCTACTGTAAGAAACCTCTCTGTGATTAATTTATAAAACACACACAAACATGTAGACATGCACCGAAACAATGTGAAGATGTGGTCATAATTACAGGGCAGAAAACGTAGAAAAACCCAGGAACTTTGAATTTCAAATATGATGGACCCATGGCGTACTGTATGACAGTGTGTGTCTGTTTGTCCAGAGATGGTGAATGTGTGCGTGTGCAGACTCCAACTTGACGCATGGTTTAAATCTTTTGCAGAAGGAGAGCACTTTGATTGTAATGCCGCGTGCTGTGTGCTAAAACGGGGGCCTGCTGCAGCTTTAAAGCTGGTCAACTGTCAGGACTGGAGCGTGAAAGGGGGGCCCCAGAGTGAAAAGGGTGGAGGGTCCCACTAGGGGGGTCCTGGAGGAGAAGGAGGAGGGGTGGCTTGTAGCGGACCTCCTGGGCTTTGAGGGCCCTCTGTGTGGGCTGCTACAGCAAGGCGGCCCTCTTCACAAGAAGAAGAGAGGGAGGGCGGGCTCGAGGGAAGGTGCTGGTGCATTGGCCCCTGCAGCAGGGAGCATGGGCAGGACGCCAGTTCACCCGCTCAAGTCCTACATACCAGATGTTCCTTGTCAGGGAGCTCTTGGCCTTTAATAAATTGAGTTACTGTAAATCTGTAATAAAGCAAGGCAAACATGGGCACCCCACCTCCCCCACTACACACACATCCCACATATTCTGATCTCTCAGACTTTTGTTAGTGTCCTACGGGTCGACCCCTGGTGAAGGGGCCATGGCCCAGCTACTGAACCTGCCAATTATTTTCCAACCTACACAAGAGGACGGATGTTTTCCTTCCCCTTTGCCACCAACCCGCACTCCAACTATAGAACATGTCATTCATGCTTCTAGACTGTAACATCGGTAGGTTTCTGACCTTCAGTCCTTGATCTCTTTCAGGGATCTCACCCAAAGAGAAATGTATTTTAAGATGTTATGGTATAACAGAAACTCAAGGCATTAGGGTTTATTAATTCAGGTTTGCCCCGTTTATTGTGACCAAAATCCTTATTGCAATACTGATAAGGATGTTTGTCAACATCCCATCCCAGTCGCCAGAATTTTTTTTAGCATTGGACATTTCTGCAAACCACGGGTACGTTGAATGTCGACGTTTCTGAACCAAAAATAAATTCATATCAGCCTCGTATCACACCTGCAGAAACGCACAATACCACATGGTTAAGGTTGTGAAACGACTGGTTAGGCTTATGCAACAAATCTACTTGGTTATGGTTAGACAAAAGATCATGGTTTGTGTTCAAATAAAAATGTAATAACATAACAACGCAACAAAACCACTATAGTTAGGTTTAGGAAAAAACAACATGGTTGGGCTTAAAATGCCTAGATTTGTACAGTGAAAATGACACTGAACGTTGTGAACACGGGACACGAACGAACAGCTGTAACGTCACACACGGGATACAAAGAGCGGTCTCCTGGATGAAAGCCTTGCGTTTTTTGGATCCATCCGCCCGCCAGTTGTGTCTCTTTTCGCTCTTTAAGCTACGTCACTCGCTCTGACCGAATGCAAAAACGTCGCCATTCAACGTATCCCTGCATTGCAGAAACGTCCAATGCCAACATTTCTTCCTGGCGACTGGGCTGAACATCGATATGTATCAAATAAAATAATCAAACTGATGCTCAAAGCAATAATAAACTGTGTTTCATTGTTACGTGAGACCAAACTTTACATGGTAACAGCTTGCTCAGAATTATTGATTTGAAAAAAACATTTTGTAGAATGATAATAAGATAATATCATCACAGTATGGTTCTGCTGATAGATAAACATTATTGAAAGATCACCCGGCCCTAATCCCCCGTGTTTAAGTATGTTTGTATGTGTGCTCTGCAAACACACGACTGCATCTGTTGTTGCCACTACCAGACTTGAGGCATGGGTCATTTACCCAGCTAACAGCAGCCAGTGTTTGTGGAAGTCATCTGATCTGCTGCAAGAAAAATAAAAATAAATGCCTCTGTGCTACTGAAAGGGTCGGGGGAAGAATGTCGTCTGTGCGGTCCTGCTTAGATTTACAGCGCCTCTGAGGACGGCTCTGATCTGGCAGTGGTCAGTTTGGCTTTGAAGAGAAGTGCACCGCAAGTGAATCACTTTGAACCTGCACTGAGCTGAGCCTGAGGGAGACCCACGGTCCCACCTGAGTGGAACAGGACAGTAAATCTAAAGGCAGCTCAGTTTTTGCACTGTGACATGGGGACTTAAGTCTTAATTTGTTGCCTAGCCGAATCCCCTGGTCCGACAGTTCTACATCTGTGGCCTGGTTCCTGTGGCTTTTACGTGCTGGCTAGGCCTGGATCGTTTCCACAGCAAATGAAAGGGCTAAAGTGAAAGTCCATGTCTTTCTGTCTCTCTCCCACTCCCTCTCTCCATGCTCGGACTTTAGGTTCATGGTCCTTGTATTAGATTTTTTGTTGCCATTGGTTCTTTTTAAGGCTGTCAAAGTTAACGCGATAATAACGCAAATTCGTTTTAACGCCACTAAGTTCTTTAACGCATTTACGCAACTTGCGTTAATTCTTAGGTTGTAGCGGGCTCAGTTTTAAAGCTAGAGTGAAGATACTGGTATCATATGAAACTACTAACGCTAAGGAATCAACCATGTCATACTACCTTGTCGCGAAGGAGGCTAAATAACGCTCCAAACTTACGCTAAGTTTTGGCGAGGAAACCTGTCGGCCATTTTTAAAGGGATCCCTTGACCTCTGACCTCAAGATAGGTGAATGAGTCTCCCCTTTACTGACATGCCCACTTTATGATAATCACATGCAGTTTGGGCAAGTCATAGTCAAGTCAGCACACTGACTTTGGACAATATCTGTCATTGTTTTGTGTTGTTAATTGACTTCCAATAATAAATATATACATATATTTTAATAAAACAAGCATATTTGCACACTCCCATGTTGATAAGAGTATTAAATATTTGACGAGTCTCCCTTTACGGTACATTTTTAACAGATAAAAAATGTGCGATTAATTTGCGATTAATCGTGATTAAATATTTTAATCGATTGACAGCCCTAGTTCTTTTAAACAATTTATTTTCTGCTTTTGCTTCTAAGCCCTGCTGCAAGGTTCTGCATGGGCTCCCACAGACCACCGCAATTACGTAATTGTGGCTAGTGCCGTCATTACAAAATTTGAAACAACTGTGCAACACTTCTTATTGATGATTGGCTTGTTGGTCCTATTGCTTCCTCTTCTGCTTCCACCAAAAATACGCCAGCCACCACAAAGCCGTGTATTTTTAAAGACAAGAAGAGTGAGTCATCTTGTGCAGCTTTTCTTGCTTTTGATGGCTTCAAGAGCTTCCTGTGTGCATGCTGTAGATTTGTCCACAGCAACCACTACAGTATCGGAGAACAATGACAACTCCCGCAAGGATGAGAGTGAGAGTATGTACATGAATTGTTGCGGACTTGAGATGGGGCAGCCAGGTGGACCATGCTGAGTCTCTCTCTGTGCCACCTGTTAGCTGTCCCAACACAATTCAGAGGGAGGTCCTGAAGTCCTTACTTCATGTAATCTGGAAAGGTGGGAGTGTCATGTGTCCCACCTACAGGTAATACTTTCACTTAACAGATGATCAGGTCATTATCTACCTTGGGTCAGGCTCAGGGGCAGTAATCCCCTCAGATGCAAAACCATTGCTCAAGGTGTTACAGCCTTGCTTAAATAGGCTTTAGGTTTTACTTGCTGGCCAGCGGGCTGTTTCATTTGACACCTCCAATAGTTTGTGGTGCAATGTTTGTTTTTTCACAGGCTTCCCAAGTGTTCCTCTCTTGGGGACCTCCGGGCTTTCGCATGTCTTTAAGGCTCTTTAGGTAAGCCGGAAAAGCAAACAAAGGCATATCTATTATATGGTAAGTGGATCTCACATTACCGTCCCATTTCAATGCAGTCGCCAGTGTGGGCCACTTTCCAAGTGACTGATATTTTCACAGGGGCCAACATGTCAAGGGATGGTGTAATTGATTGTCTTGGATATTTGAGTATGCCACTTTCCCCAGTTCAGAGACCCCCTAATGCTTCCTTCTCCAGTTATATGGCTTACTCGTGTGGTGAGATTTTGAAACATGACAGTGAAGCAGGATAGACATGTGGTCATGGTACACATTAGAACAAGGGTACCGGAGGCCATATCTTCTATTTTATGAGGCACAGTATTATAAAGATAATACTATATGAAAGGGGAAATTCAACCTAATCCTGATCTATCTGAGGTAGGGTTATAGTGTGAAATAGTGGTTATAGTGTGAAAAATGGCTGCAGGTCTTGCCAATATTCTCTGTGTCTCTGGGGTGCAGCTGCAAAATCTGTTGTTCTTCCTGCATCCAGTGATGTGACAGTGAGGTCGTTGGAGGCAAGCTGTGGGGCGCCATGCCACTCAAAAACTTGCTTGTTCTCTTTGCTTGTGTTGCAAACTAGTTACGTTTCCAACCGCGAAAATGGCATCCCAAAATATGAGTATGGATGTTATGGATGAGCTGAACTCAGATGAACCTGAGCTGCCGAGAGCAAACGCCGACTGGTGGAGCCTTTGCTCGAATTGCCCTTCGATGCCAACAGAAACAGAATCATTCTGCTATAATGAATGTCAGTGTGGGCAGTTTTTGTTGGATGCTGTCGCCAACGACAACCCAAAGAGAGAGCCATGTGTAAGTGATTGGACAGAACAGTTGAAAGACAAACCAAGACGTTGTTGGTTTCTGTCCAGTTTGAATAAAGTGTGTTTTACGATGAGTTAACAGGGCATTAAGCCTGTCTTCGTTCGGTTTAAGAGAGAAACTTGAATTTGGAAATTGTACGGTTGTATTTTTCTGTTTAGGTGGTAGAATATTTCCTATTATGCTTATTTATCAGACGTAGTGAACTCCCCGCTCGCTCCCAGTGCATCCTGGTACATGTAAGCACGGCTCCACTGCAGGAGAAATCAGCTTTCTCAGCCAATATATCACGCACTGGGGAATTTAAAAATTCCCTTCTAAAATACTTAATGCCTAAATACATATAAAGATGTGTTTGGCTGCTTTCTGCTGCCTTTCCCATAGGTCACTTTATGCACACATGCTCTTAAGTAGCCTTTGAACAAAGGATGTTATTTTTGCTGAAAAAAGAGCCCCTGCTGAAGTTTATCCAAATGAAAACCTCAAGGCTAAAATCATTGGTTCTCCATTGAGTTTATTGAGTAAAGCTCTCCTTGCTCCACAGAGGAGTTTTGATAGTTGCCTGCAGGAAAGCAGTGTTTGAAGGATAACTTATCTGTTTGAGTTAGTCTGTATATCAGTTTCTCTTTCTGTTTTGGCTTTTTTTAAACATGGCCGAAAGGCAAAATCTTCTCAAGTGAACGTTTCCTGTTCTTCCTTTTATGATGTTATTACTTAAACAGGAAGAGATTATTAGTATTATTTGATATTATTGAATTTAGTTTCGATATTTTTCTCAGACTTTTGGATCCCGAGGCAACTGCAAGAGCCAGACACAAAAAAAAAAACTTGCCCTGGATGAGAAATTGAGAGTTGACAGCGCAGGTCATTTAACTTTCTTTTACGATACTGATCTGCTGTCGGAGTGTATCCAACAAAGCTGCGTGTGTTACATCTGGCTTTGCTGTTAACCTCTGCAAGAATGCTAGAACTGACTTCAGATTTCCCAAATATGCGTACATAGCGCGAGACCATTGAACCACAGCAAGTGTTTTTATCAGAAAGATCCTGAACATGGCATGTAAACGGAGTGCAATTTGTTGCCTTGGACCTCTGCCATTGCACCCTTGAGGAAGGCACTTATCCTGAATTACTCGGCACAAAGTCAGAAATGACTATAGGAAACATACAGGATACATATACAATAATGAGAATGCTTCATGGAAAATAAATCATTGTTGCTAATTCGACAAAGGTGAGCCAGTTACTGGTATTATGAGCTGCCTGTGACATTGTTTGCTTAAAGGCGGTTTCTCTCAAAAATGTAAATATGTGGATATTGTTTTACAGATACACGTACAATGTTAGGATGGATTAGATGGTTGATGGATGGGTTGACATCTTTGGAGCTGTTTTTTGTTTGTTTTTCCCCCCCATGAGCCATTAGCATGTGGCGGCACAACATTCAACAGATTAAATCTCAAGCTTTACTATAAATTAGGGCTGTCAAAGTTAACGCCATAATAACGCGTTAACGCAAATTTGTTTTAACGCCACTAAAATATACCAAAATATAAGTATGCACCTGAAAATGAACATAATAGGTCCTCTTTAAGAGGATAATTATTTGAGCATAATACCACCTGCTTTCTAGTTTGAATCCTCTTTTATTTTTAAACTAAACACCGCTGCAGAACAGAGGATATAAATTTGTGAGGGATATGGATTTGTCAGGGGGTTTCTCACATATATTCTCAGCAGCCAACATTATACACCTCCATGACTAGAACTTGGCCTCAGGCATCTTTCTCTTCTCTCTCGTCCAGTCAGTCTTTTTTTTTTTCTCCCTGGTGTGTTTAGTTGGTCAGAAGGCCGGAGCAGGGCTCTGCTGGCAGTAGACAGACGCCAAAGCTCTTCCAGGATATCCTCTTGACATGACAGGATGCCAACAGTGACCATCACATGTAGTAATCTGGCGTAGGTCAAGGAGCAGCTGGATTCACGTGCCATGCATGCCCATCCGCTGTCTTAAGGAGTCTGAAGTGGGCTTGCCAGGGTCGGAGCTTAAGCTTAGCTGACTAGCCGTGCAGCCGCTCCCTGCAGACACTGGGTCACTAATGTCAAACCTAACGATGTAACTTTAAGGAAACTCTCATTTTCCTAGTAATAGCCGAATTGTCTCTTTTAATCAATGTGCAATTTAAAGTGAAATTTGGAAAAGATTTATTCTGTCTAGAGGAAGTTTAGTCTTGTTGGCCAAGTTTACTTTGGGTTCTGTCCCACAAATAGCCCAGATACTGATAGACACTGATTTCCAATAGCAGTTAAAGAAATACCTAGAGATTCCTTTATGTGCATTTTCCCATCCTGACCAACTTGTCCCTCGCCTCTCTGTCATTCAATCATTAAATCAGTCGCATACTTGAACACTAATTTATATTTTCCATCATCAATCAGTTCATCATAAAAGCATACTTACATATTTCTGAATGTAATAAATGTTAAAAACAACTGCAAGCCATTATTTATAAAAATGTTTTCTACTAAAACTTCCTTATTTGTGCAAGAATGTGTCAGATGTTGGTGCAGCCGGCCAGTTTTTCATATTTATTTTTTGAAATTACCATCATTTGACCATTTGATACACAAAGATAAATTAGTCACCTAATGCAGAGTCGTGGTGTTTTCAAAAAAGAAGATGTGCTCTAAAAGTGGACCAATTTTTAAGCCTTTAAACATGATGCAGTATCCTGGGTAGGAGAAATTGACCACCTTGCAAAAAATTGGTATTTTTCTTCTGTGTTTTTTTAATCCGTCATCCGATTAAAAACATAGCGTTTTATTATTCTATTCTAATTCGCAATATGAGACGAAACTGAATTAATTACATGGGTGCAATGGATGGCGCTAGTCCTAAAAGGGGCTAATGAATGAATGACATTAGCAAGAAGCTATCGTTTAGCTGCCTAGAGCACGATCACTACTGTCTGATCTTTCCTACATCCTTTCTTTTGTGACTTTACCCAATTCCAAGCTGTTCTGCAATCACCAGCCACAAACTATCTTTAAATTCTGCATCTCTGTACTCTTTTATTTCTTTATTGTAAAGTGCTTAGTGCTGAGAGACGAAGTGAATGTTTATCATGCCATTTTGGATGATGATGTTGGCACGGACGGTGGCTCTGAGTGGTCAAACAACCCTCTTTTTCTTTTTGATGGATGCGAAAAAACGCAGAAAATCGAACTTGTTCCAAAAACTTTAATGAAGTTTCGTAGTTGGTGTGCAAACGTGATTGACACAACGAGAGGTCGTATTTATTTCTAAACGTGTGACAATTTCGTACTAATAAAATACGGACTTGTTGTGCAAAGGCCTTTAATCAGTTATTCTTGAACTACAATAATACAGTAATGCTGAATATAACTGTCTGTTATAAATTATATCATATGAATTCAATATAAAATCCAGCCTATCAAAGTTCTCATTGCATTGTCCATTAAGCACAACTAGTCAGGCTCAGAAGTAGAGCTGAGCGATATGGAAAAATCTTCTATCACGATATAGATCATTTCATATCTCAATAACGATAGATATCACGATATAGCATGTTTTCTGGTAATTCAATAAATAAACATTCTATAATAACCACGTGGTAAAGCCTGTTTCTCCATACTCCTGTGTGAATTAAGTACTTAACAAATAAAAAATAGTATTTTCTCATTTTAAGAACTTGAGTGCAAAATGAACAGTTTTAAGTGAAAGTATAGAGAAAAAAAAGAAATAATTATATGCCTAGCCTACTGTATATCGCAATAGAAATGACATAGAAAAATATATATGATAGACCTTTTTTTATTGTTTCGACAATATATATATCGTCATATTGCCCAGCCTTACTCAGAGGTCTCTGTAACTATTCAGACCTGGCTCTCCCCACATCAGAAGACTCTGGTGTCTAACATGGCTGGATACCAGCAGCAGGAATACAGTTGACACAGACACAGGTGATTACAGATTTTTTGACACCCTTCTGCATGTATAAGCCGCTTTCTCCCATGCACCGGGCGAGGCCCCCGGTCTGTATGACCTAGAAGGAGCTAGACTGGGTGACCCAGTGGTCATCCTCGGAGCCATCTGGCAACCCGCGTCTCGTGTGGCTTACCCTTCCCACTGCCTCACGCAATTCCTTAAGCAAGCATAAGTGTGCTTAGGAGGACTTAATCTCAGAGAAACTGGTTTGGGCCACACTGTCGACTGCCAGTGTGGGTGCACCCGGCTGTCAGGTCATGGGGTTCCTTCGGGCGTGTAACACTGAGACGGCGTTTTTGGCGACGTGTCCTGTCCGCCTGTTGTGGGATTAAAATCTCTGGATTGGATGTGCCCTTTCAGTGACGCGTGGGCCGTATGAAGGTGTTCAGTAAATGGGGGATACTTTGGTATGTCAGACTACTCGTGTTTTCATGAGTGCACAACTGTAAAGCTGCACTGAAAACTTAATAAGCCGTCTGGTGTCGTAAGATCAGTTGTCTGATCATACCAGGGATAGAAGGCATTCGCCGCTCAGTGCGATGCCCCCGGGCGTGTTAGGTTGGCCTACAAGCCAAGGAGGGGAAGTGAGAGAAGCTTGAGCCTGTCTGCACTTGCACAGAGGTCACTGCTGGCCTTTTGACTGTCTGCCAGTGCAGGGGCCAGAGTCTTCCAGAAGAGGGCCTTGGCTACAGGCGGACAAGTGAGCCAGCCAGCCAGCCAGACAGGCAGCCAGCCGCATCGTCTGCAGTCTAGGTCTGGGGCTAGAGCCTGGACTAGGGCAGCTCAAGTTACCCAGACAGATTTGTTAACACTGTTTGGGTCCGCTCGGCTTTCTAGCCAGGCCTCTGAGCCAAACGCGGTTGAGGTGACTTAATCTGTCATTAAACTCACATTACACCCGGACAGAGACTCGGCTCAGGGGCAGAGACGGCGCTCACTCTCCCACTCACTGGCATGGCTGGCTGGATTTGAGCAGACACAAAGAATACCCCCTCCTCCTCCTCCTCCTCCTCCACCTCCTCCTCCTCCTCCTCCTCCTCCTCCTCCTCCTCCCTATCCTCTTCATGCCACACACCATGGCACAGCTAGACAGCCCAGCACGGTCTAGACAAAAGCAATTTCACTTGAAGTTGAAAATTCATTTGAGTGTGTGACGGGCACCTGTGTGGATTTGGTGCACAAATGTATTTTTGTCTTCTTGTATTGGAAAATTCACAATACTGAGGTTATCTGCTATTTTGATTTTACGAGCTTGATCAATCATCAATCTTTGTTTTATATTTGCAGATATATATAGAAATTAGGCCTGTCAATCGATTAAAATATTTAATCATGATCAATAGCATGATTGTCCATAGTTAATCATGATTAATCGCAAGTTAATCACACATTTTTTATCTGTTGAAAATGTACCTTAAAGGGAGATTTGTCAAGTATTTAATACTCTTATCAACATGGGAGTGGGCAAATATGCTGCTTTATGCAAATGTGTGTATATATTTATTATTGGAAATCAATTAACAGCACAGAAGAATGTCAAATATTGTCCAGAAACCCTCACAGGTACTGTTTTAAGCATAAAAAATATGCTCAAATCATAACATGGCAAAAAGCAGCCCAACAGGCAACAACAGCTATCAGTGTGTCAGTGTGCTGACTTTACTATTACTTGCCCCAAACTGCATGTGATTATCATAAAGTGGGCATGTCTGTAAAGGGGAGACTCGTGGGTACCCATAGAACCCATTTTCATCCACATGTCTTGAGGTCAGAGGTCAAGGGACCCTTTTGAAAATGGCCATGACAGTTTTTCCTCGCCAAAATTTGGCACACATTTAACCTCCTTCGCGACAAGCTAGTATGACATGGTTGGTACTAATGGATTATGATTGATTCCTTAGGTTGTATAGTTTCATATGATAACAGTATCTTTACTCTAGCTTTAAAACTGAGCTCGCTACAACCTCCGAAAGATCGATTGCGTTAATGCGTTAAAGAAATTAGTGCTGTTAAAACAAATTTGCATTAACGTGTTATTATCACGTTAATTTTGACAGCCTTCATTTTAATATTTTCTATCAGCTTTTTAAAGGCTTTATGAATACGTAATCCATATAATGTGATGGACAACACATGATTATTCCAGTATGTACATGTTACTTGATCAGTGTGGAAGACAAATTTCTTTAAACAAACATAAACCTGTCAAAGTGAACATGAAACTGACTAAATAAGTGTACATTGTGGGAAAATGTACTTTTATTGCATCATTGCAGACCTGCTGACTGTACGCATTTGTCTTTAACGTTCTTCACTGGCTATCAGACAAACAGGAGGCGATGGCTGAACTCGGTTCTCATCGGGCAAACAAAATTGCTTCCATTACTCTGAGCTTGGAAACGTCAGAAACCCTAACAACCTGCAGTACCTTGAGTGGGGGGCTAAGACATCGTTTCCCTCTGTTGAGTATTGTTTTTATTTAGCAGCTGGTTCTCCCCCTCCAACCTCACCGCACCCCCACTGTCATGAGCGGCCTAAAGCCAACATATGAACTTATAATCAACTGTTACAAAGAGCAGTGCCAAGCCAACAAGCCCCATACTTCCCCCAGAAGAATGTTTTTATTTAATTTAATGCTGTTTTATTATATCATACTTTTATTTGTTAACCTTGGTTGCATTCTGGACGCGTCGCTGTGTTTGGGCAGTTTCATGTCTTCATGTATTAGTGAGTGATTTTGTGAAGAAAACACATTGTGCATCTGAAACTAATTGAATTGTGGATAGGAATGATACAAACAGCTCATGCTTTTTTTTCCTTTTTAATGTTCTTGGCCCCTAAAAACTGTAATGCAGCAGTTAAACCAGGGCTTGTCTTACACTTTGATCAAAATGAAATAAAAAAAAATTATAATCTATTCTTCTATTTAGCTGAGTCATGAACTGACTATACTGTACACTGGTCTAAAAACATCCCAAAGCTTTACCATGGAGGGCGAAAAATCTACAGGTTTTCAGTCCCATTCGTTACTAAAGCACAAGATAATATTTGGCTACTTTCCCCAACATATTTGGAGGTATTGTGTTGTGTTATTGACCTTTAATGATGGTTTTATGCTAGTGATATAGCTGTTAATTTAAACATTTACAAAATAATCTACGTTTATTTCTAGTTGAATGAAGAATTACTGCTATTTAAAAGGTTTTGCAGATGTAAATATGATTAAACAGAACCCCTTAAACTAGTTGTCTTTTCTAGTTATGTATTGTATAGTGGTGGAAGAATATATTGGTATAGTTGAGTATCGCGATATTATGTTTTGTGATACTGTATCGTTTCTCAAAAACACTGTATAGATTTTTAAATAATAGTTTACATGCAAAGATTTGTGGCTCAGATTGCGCCAAAAGTAAAGTGCTATGATGTTGGATGTTACAGGGACTGTGATGAATTTTATGCACATGGTGGTGGTGTGTTCTTTATACAGTTTTCCTAAAATTTGATTTAAAACATTGCAGTATATCACCTAGGGGTGTAACGATACATCGATCTAGGTCTTTATATCGATTCAATGATCAACGATCCAGTATCATCGATGCAAAGTGAAAACATGGGTACATATCGTCATCTTTAAAGAAACACCTTTATTTAGAAATTCTTACCCCGATAAAAAAAACAAAAAACATTTGCACTCAAACATGAGAAATGTGGCACTTTATAGTGAAAAACAAGGTCTGTTTTTATTCTTTTTATTAAAAAGAACAGATTCTTTTTTTCATTTAAATGTCTGGAAGAGCCCAGTAATATAATTGTCCAATTTATTTGCTTTTAGTAAGTTGATATAAATGTAACTGATTGTGTTAAATATATATGAAATATGATATCATTTCATATCGATCACAGGCCCATGAATTGAATCTGATTGAAATCGTATCATGGCAGACTTATCAGCAAGTATCGTATCGTGATGAAACTTTACACCCCTTATATCGCAATATATTGAATTGTAACCCCTGTATCACGATACATATCATATCGGCAGATTCTTGCCAATACACAGCCCTATTATTGTATATTTTTATTTTGTATATGGTCACTTGTAACGTTTCTGTTTTTGTTTCCTGCCTAGGGACTACTGATGTAAATTCTTGGTAACTCCGACATGTTTACATCTTGTGTTTTTATACTGATGTGCATTAACATGCTCTCTCCCTATCAAATAAACAAATGAAAATGAAATAATGACTTCCTACTGAATGTTTTGCCTGACCATATTCTCCGTCTCTCCCGGCAGGTGAAGAAGTACTTTGAGCTGGAGCCGCTGGCCCGAGGGAAGCGCTGGATCCTGGACGGCAGCAGCACCGACAACCTGGAGGCATTGAAGGAGAGCTTTGGTCAGTTCATTAGCCTGTTGGAGGACAAAGACACAGAGCCCGCAAGGATATGACGCTAACACTGCTAATGCTAAGAGACATTAGCGGCTAACGGCAAAGAAACACATCATCCTGCTGGTGCCCATGTACACACACACTCACGCACAGAAACACACACACACACACACACACACACTAGAAAACACAGCAGATGTTGGCCTCTCTCGTTGAGAAGTGTATGGTATGTCATCCTCCCTTCACTGCGCTCCCGTTGTTTTCAAATTGGAAGAGTGTGTGCACAAGTCAGCCACTACAACCCCGACAGAGGAGAGCTGCCATTAAAACCCACCCGATGTAACGCAGTTGGTCAAGAAAAATCATTGAACTTTGCCAGAAATGGAAATCTTGTTTACTTAACTGTCTGTGCCATTGTGATTAAAGCAATGGCATGTGGGACATATGGCATTCCTCCAGTCATCATCGGACACCAACACACACACACATTCTCACTCTTGCACACACACTGTCTCTCTCTCTCACACACACACACACACACACACACACACACACACACACACACACACACACACACACACACACACACACACACACACACAGTGGAGCCCAGGTTGTCTGTAGATATGTTTAACATCTCCAGTAATTACTTTACAGGATGTTTGGATGGGCTCGGTTGACGTTCTTTCCACTCAGAAGAACTGTATGGCTGTCAAGTGTGCTTCTCCTCTTAACGACGAATGTCGTTGTGCGATTGGAGAATGAAGCCTCGTGTTATGTACGGTAGTTACATATCGGTGTGTCGCACCGTGTCTGAATATCTAATCCGAATAGTGTAGTATCTCATGGAGTATTATGTACATGCAGACATATTGCCGTGTACCCTCCTGTGCAGCCATACACAAAGTACTACTAATCATGTGACTAAGTGCTAGGTGACTTTATTGAGACCATTTAGAGGAAGCCGAAACAAGTCTGAATGCTTTTATAAATGTGCAACTTAGGATATATTTTATAGCTCCGTATGTTAACCTCGTAGAGCTACGTTCAGATTTTTTATATATCATACCACACTTATGAATTCTTTAAAAATCAAAGACCAAAAAAGAACAAAACACCAGGATGATTGACCGGGCTTGATGTAGCCACAAGTTTCATTTCAGTGTTCAGCTAATGTCATGTTTGTTTTTCTACATTTTTACTGTATTCTTTTCCCCCTTTTGAATTTGACATAATCCCTCTCGACTCTGGCGAGCGACTCCAGTCTCCCATCAGGGTGGAATACAAACTCTATCAATCAGCCGCAGCAACAGCTGCATCTGACAAGTCCCTGTCCGACACCCTAATGCCTTCCAACTGCCTGTGAAGACCCCTCCCTGTCTGCTGTTTACCGCGGACCCCCAGCCCCACCTCATCCCAACCAACACTACCCCTCCACTCCAGCTCCGCTCCCCGTCCCTGTTACTGCTCGCTGGATGCCATTGTTCAGCCCGGCTGCCCTCGTGTGGCCCCCACACCACTGAAATGAGTCGTGTTCATTGTGCCACAGGTGTGTGCTCGTCCCCAAGATGTGCTTCAGTAACGTATCACACCTCCTCCTCCTCCTCACGTGCTTTGTGTTTCTGTTGTTTTGTTCAGTATTTTGTCAGGTTTTTAGAGATTTAATCACTTTTTGTACCTGACGTGAGATCTGGATGGATCTGTGCATTCGATCGCTTGAATGCAAAATAATTGGACTTTGCATATCATCTCCTCACACTCACGTTTTAAAACATTCACTGCAGTTTTTTTTTTTTTTTTTTAAGGTATTTTTGTTTTCAATCATGCGTTTTGTCTAAAATGGCAATTAAAGTTTTAAAAATGAAAATATTGTCTTAGTTTTTATTTACATATTTTGCTTGTTAAAATGTTGTAGTATAAATATTTCATGTTACATCTGAGTGCCACATTAAATGCCATGATGTCTCTTTATTTTTAATGTGTAACCTTTTAATGATGAGTATGAATGATTTTCTAGGTTTGTTAATATTTTATAGAATAATTACTGAACTGTGTAGCTCATGTTTGAAGTGTTTTATCTGTTTGTGAAAGGCCGTTTTAAGTAAATATTTGTACAATGTGATATTCATACCTGTATGTATCAGTCTGAAATGTGTGATGAGTTGAATGTTTGCATACGTTTCTCGAAACATTTTCTTCACCATGTCTCTGATTTGTGATTTAAGGTGACCTGTGGAAATCGGAGACACTGGAAGATAATCAGGAAAACGCAGATGAGCCAGTTGAGGTCGAGCCAAAGTTAAAAAAAAAAAAAAAAAAAGAAGAAGCACTGAAAGTCAAAGTGGAGCAGCTGAAGAAAGTTTTGAGCGGAAAGTTAACCGAGTGAGACAGGAGTTCCTAATAAATATACTCTACTCTGTGCTACCTCTGCCTCCCCTTTTCTTCTCCTTTTGCCCTTCTTCTCTCTCTTTCAAATTAACCGTGTGGCTTTAATACAATGTGTGTCATGCAGGTTGCCCTGGCGACTCTTTGATCCTGTTTTCCAGTCTCTGCCTCTGGGGCAGACGTGCTTCTCTTCAGTCTGCTGCACACCAGCTCTGGAAGCTGCTGCAGCCCTGAGACAAACCATGGGCTGCTGCGCTCGCCTCGCTCCCCCCTTCTCTTCCTGTCGCTCTCACTTTCTCTCTGCTTTTTGAGTCCTCTTTATCTCTCTCTCCTTACTCTCTCAGGTTCTCTCCATCTCTCTCTCTTACTCGCTCTGCTTCCCTTTGGTCACGCCAAAGCAGCCCTCCCTCAGCATGGGCATCCAGGATGCCCAGGGGAAGCCAAGAGGCCAGGACCTCAGTGAAGCAGCCCTCCCGGGAGAAAAAAAGAGGAGACCTCTCTCTCTTTTTCTCTTCCACTCCTCCTCACTCTCTCTTTCTGTCTGATTTTATTCTCCTCTCCTCCCACACTTTACCTGCTCTACCTGTTTAATTGCTGGCGTCTGGCTCTTCTGCTCAGAGAGTTTTTTCTCTCGTCCTTGTTGGCAGCAGACCCTCAGTGTGGTTCACAGATAAGAAGCTGCAAAGTTATATTATTGTTGTGTAGTGATACAGTCCAGACTTTTTAAATCAGTCTGTGCATTACCAAGCAACAATAACGGAGACATGATGTTTATGTACTGTGATGGATACAGTATCTCAAGAAACCTTCAAGTCTCTGCAAGTTGATTTTTTTTATTTTTTATAATTCACTAAAATGAGTGGTAATTAATGGCTGCCTGGAAGGGAGGAAAACACTTTGAGAAATCCAACAAGCCTAATTGTTGGCAGTCACATAAAGTGAAGGTGCGATTAGTAACAAAAGGGCGAAAAATGCAGAAATGCCAGCAGCGTCCTGCATGTAAAGAACGACCGAGCGAGACGCCACACAAAAGCAAATTGAACTTACCGCAAACAATTCTCCAACATGAAAAGCTGCAGCCTCCAGCATCGTTTATTTATCATTTGTCTTTTTGGTTTGACTTTCTGACGTAAAGAGCGCTGCATTAACGTCATCACTACTCTTCTTTGCATTAACAACCTAGTTACGGTGTGTACAGTACACACACACACACATCACAGTCAGTGAGATCACAGGAAATCTTCCATCAAGTGTGGATTGGATTTAAACTCGGGGCTGAAAGTCAACAATCATGATCTTACCAGTGTTGGAAGTAGACTGACCACAGAATGAATGAAGCCATGTGGGTTTTTTAAAAAAAATATTATCCTCACACTTTTGCCACATTTTTATTTTTTCCAGCACAACCTCAGCATGAAACCGTAAAGTAGCTGCCGGAGTGTTTTCATCGCTGTTCACTTCCCTTTCCCCAAATAATCACTAATGCTTTTTAAGAAGTGATAAAGTAGGCATCATTTATTATCTGCCATCTGTGTTTCAAGTAGCATCTGATGATCAAAAAAGCAAAGAGATGAGCAGCATACAGTGTTTGATAAATCCACATACTCCTGCCAAAATCAATAGATGTTACACAGAAGTAAAATATCATTAAAACTAGAAAAGTATCTGCGGTATCAATTTAGGAAACATTTCTAAAGTAAATATTAGTGCATCCAAACAGCTGCAGCTTTAGCTGTGCAGACTACAAATGAGTGAAATTGCATTAGAGCTGCAACGATTATTCGATTAGATGTCAACTATTAAATTAATCGCCTATTTTGATAATCGATTTATCGGTTTCAGTCATTTTCTTAATGAAAAATGTACTTCAGATGTACTTTTCTTCTTGTATTGGAAAAAATCAATTCAGAATACTGAGGTTATCTCCTATTAAGAGTTTGATCAATCATCAATCTTTGTTTTATATTTGCAGAAATATGTAGAAATACTGTCTGAACAGATTGTTTTTAAGTCATAATGAT
This sequence comes from Sebastolobus alascanus, assembly GCA_916701645.2. Lineage (NCBI taxonomy): Eukaryota > Metazoa > Chordata > Actinopteri > Perciformes > Sebastidae > Sebastolobus > Sebastolobus alascanus. The sequence goes on along the minus strand of CAKAOJ020000026.1, from coordinate 2,702,526 downwards.
AATGACTAGACATGTAATGTTTTAAATAATTTCACAGCATTGGTATTTCTGCAGTGATTGATGAATGTCCCCTTTCCAGCCTGTGTGCTTTAACAATGTAATCTGGTTTTCACATTGTTAAAGCCTGTGTGCTTTAACAATGTGATACCAGATAACATTAGAGCTGCAACAATTAATGGATTAGTTGTCAACTGTTAAATTAATCTGTAGCTATGTTGATAATCAATTAATCAGTTTGAGTATTTTTTTAAGAAAAGAAAAAGTCTAAATTCTCTGATTCCAGCTTCTTAAATGTGAATATTTTCTGGTTTCTTTACTCCTCTATCACAGTAAAATCAATATCTTTGAGTTGTGGACAAAACAAGACATTTGAGGACGTCATCTTGGGCTTTGGGAAACACTGATTGACATTTTTCTGACATTTTATAGACCAAACAACTAATCGAGTACTTGTCAAAATAATTGACAGATTAATCGACAATGAAAATAATTGTTAGTCGCCGCCCTAGATTACAATAATTAGTATAAGAAACAGAAAAAGTCTACTTTATAGTATATTTATAGTCAAGCTCTTCATACTTTAACAAGTAAAGATAAGCAAGGAAAAAGCCTGTTAGATTTTAATATTTTCTATCACCTTTTTAAAGGAGTTATGAATCCAGATACTGTCTTAACATGTACTGGACTCAGTGCATGTTGTTATCAGTTTGAGACACATTTCTTTAAACCTTTACAAGCAAACATAAAACTGTCAAATTGAACATGAAACTGACTAAATAAGTATACATGGTGGGAAAATGTAGTTTTATTGGCATTAGCATTTCCATTTTTTTCCTCAGAGCTGCTGACGTTTATCTTTGTACAGAATCAACAGATTAATCAACAATGAAAATAATCTTTAGTCGCAGCCCTAAATCACATGCACCAATATTCTTGAATTTGTTTGCATTGTTTTTGATCTGACAAAAGGTTGAATCTAACCTCGTAACAGAATAAACTGATTATATAAAGCAAAGTTATAGGAGTTTAAATGTCCCCTTTAAAATAGCGTTAACCCCTTTGGTTTGGAAGCATTCATATAAAGGAGATTCATTGGATTTTGAATATTTTGATGTACAGTATAGTTTATAATTAGTAGGACAAATGTGTGCCACATACAGTATAACAACCCACCAGAAGTATAAACAAATGCGGTCACACACACAACAAAATGAACCCTGTGAGCTTTGTGAAATGCAAACGCGCGACCCGACGGGGAACCTAACTTTCGTTTACAAGACAAACAAAATGCCTGTTTTCTTAAACTCTGCAAAGAATGCCCCTTTTTCTCTCTCTGTCTTCTCCCGTCCAGCGTGTGTGGCAGCGTTTCTTCTGATAAGACCTTGCCAGGAGGTGGAACAGATGTTGCCCTGACATCCATCTGGGCCTCGTACCCCTGCTCTGCCTCCCACAGCCGACGCTCCACGCAGGACACCCCACATTCCCGGCCCCTCACAGCGAGGGGGCTGCTCCCACGGAAAAGAAGGCTCCCCTCCTCGGGATCCTGGAGCAGTGACACAGCACAGACATCAGCCTGGACGCTGCTTTCATTCATGGTACATGTGTGTGTGTGTGTGTCAGTTATCAGACGGGACCTCTGGGTTCATGAGAGGTGTTTCCTCTTTGTTTCAACACTCACACACACACACACACACACCCCTTCGAAAAACAAATACAAATGACGGAAATGCTTCGATATGATGTAAGCTAGTGAGGAAATGTTCCCTGGACCAAATAATCATTTCCAGATATGAGATTTCCAAAGAGTGTCAACATGTGCAGCACTTTGACATTCTGACTGGTGTCACTCCCGACCAGCAAACTGGTAGTTTTGTTTGTGCTGAAGGTGTGACAGCCAAGTCGTGCAGTTGGTGTCGACCTCATGATGTCAATTTTATTTTAAATTAATGGATTAATAGCAGCTGTGGGTAAATAGTTGCACTTTTTAGCGGCCAAACCATATTGAAACAGTAATGGAGCAGGACATGTTTTGTTTCCTCCTAAACCAAAATGACAAGTTTGGATTATTTGAAATTAATATTAATCGGCTTTTGTAGAATCTAAGTGTTATTAGACAATGATACAATTTGAAAAACAATCAAAAAAGAAACACATATGGTGCTCCGAGTAACAAAGCAAAACAAATCTAATAAAATAGTTGTGAAATGTATTAAAACCTTGCCTGGTATGGACGTCCTCTCACCAAAGCAAATAAAACAGTTTCAATATTTTGTTTTACTCGTTTTAAGTCGTCAACAGTCTTTGTTATTGAACATATTTGGTGATGTGACAGTGACTCACAGGTGTTTTTTGTTTTATTTTACCATCTTTGTGTTTTCAGATGTGCAGCAGGAGATTCCTCAGAGCTGACGTCCCTGACGCTGAACGTCGTGCATGTGATCCTGCAGGTTTGTGGTCGAGCTGTAAAACTAATGAACGGTTCAAACGTGTTAGAATCTTAACGAGTTACACCCCGACCGAGCAGTGAGTGTTGCAGCAACACGCCACAATCATTATTGCCACTAATTCATATTAAACTGGATTTTGAGTCACTAAAGTTTTTTATACTTTTCCCTGCAGACTTTTTCAGCTTCATTACATCTGATGTAAAGATCTCTAGTATATTAAATTAGTCTCAACATATTTCAATTTAATCAGAAGTGGAAATTGAGGGTGTTGGACGCCTGTCACAGTCATTTCTTTCCAAACAATCCTGTTTGGACAAGAAGGCCTTATTCACACTATAGCATGACTTGTAACTCAGACTTTCTCATCACTTTTTGATGAGAAATGCATTAACCCTCACAAATGTGTCTTATTTCTGAATCAGATTTGGCCTGCTGCAACTTGAGCTCTGCCTTCCCAAATGTCATTCACAGCCTTCGATTTATGAAGCAGGATCTTCAGGGATTCAAGTCTGAAAAACTCCTCCTGCAACTGATCCACAATCAGGTAAATGTTATGAATGTAAAGTTTCTCAGATGACAGTGACCTCTGTTGTAGATTTTCTGTCTTTTTAAGGTACTGTAGTGTTGAACTTTGGTTTCCGTGTCTACATTTGAGCAATGAAAACTTTTAAAACTATAAACGATAACTTAAGTTTTCCACATGCGGATGACCACTACTGTAAATAAATATGCTGCGCTTTGATCCATCAACAAAGACTTTCTAAACTGACTGAAGATTTCTACCTTTAAACAGAAGTATTCAGAGTTTTTATTTAAGTAAAAGTAGTAATACCTCAATTACTCCACTACAAGTAAAAGTCTTGCATTCAAAATCATACTTACGCTGAAGTACAGAAGTATTATATTATTGGATTATTATCATGGATGCGTTGCTGTGTATTTAAGTTGTAGCTGGTTTAAATAAAACGAATATAATCTACTTAATATTCTGCTGGATAGTTTAATCTATAACAATGCATCGGATCTTATGAGGTGATCATATATTTTGTAGGTAAAACATTTATCTTTAAACTATCTAGTAATTATAGCTCTCAAATAAATGTAGTGGACTATTAGGTGCAATATTTCCTCTGAATTTTCACGATATAAACTGGAATAAAATGGAAATACTCTCGTAAAGCACTTAGACTATTTGTGAGTTTGAGATGAGATGAATATGATCCTTGTAGGTTTCCTTTGGACATTAAAGGAGTTCAACTTTTGTCCTCGAAAAATTGAGGAAACCACGCTGTGCAATTCTACTCCGGGCCTTTGTGGCCACCTAAACGCCTCTTGTTTTTTCTGTGTGTTTGAATGCCTCGTCTGTTGGGTGACTTCCGTGGGATTCCAGCAGGCTTGTCACTCAGATTGTTTGTCCTGGGGACGAGATCTGTGTGAGTCCTGTTTCTCTTCCTCTCTCCTCGGCCCTGAGTGCTGATGGAGACCCGCATCCCAGGTGGCCCACACATCAAAACAAGGGGGATCGCGGCTCTTGGTTTTCAGACAAACATCACTCACTTTCTTTGTTGTCTGAGGGACAGGGGGCATGGCGGTTTATCTCCAGAGGATCTCCCCCGCTATCGCCTTCCACCGGCCCACCGCCCCATCCCACAGGAGCCGCTAAAAGCAAATGTCAGTCAAGGAGAAGGCGTTGCATTCCTTCAAGAGGTCAATTAGTGGTGGCCACTGAAGGATCTTCTGCATCTTTAAGAAGAAGACTATTTAAAAATCTTCTTTTCAAGATCCAGTCCGCTCGTCTGGTAGTTCTTCCTCTCTGTTTTATGATGACACCTCTGTCACGTTGCAGTCCGTGTTTTGAAGATAACTGCTTCCTGCATACCTACCGCACACAGCCCAGCTCAGTCTACTGAGTTATTTGACGCTGAGCCTGATTCACGACGTGCCGCATATGAAACCCATTGCTCTCTCAGGCCGTGTGATGGGCTTCCGGTAGCAGCTCGCGGCGGAGCAGCTCCTGACCCATCTGTGCAGGTGATTCCTGCTCGGCTACGTCCCCTCTACGTCCCCTCTACGTCCCCTCCAGGCCCATAAGGAACACGGTGTCTAGGGGACTTTTATGATCGTGACCTTAACATGCCCGTCTCGAGTGGTCTAGACTCAGCGCTCCGTTTACTAGAGTCCCCGTCCCGCTGATGTCTATCAGACTTTTCACTTTTTACTAGTGATCCTCTCTTGTCATAACTCTTTGAAGACGGACAGGCGTGACGCTTTGACCATCCTGTTTGTGGACTTTGTAGAATTTACTGTCATGGCTCTGAAAAACAGGGAATAACAAAGGGGAGGGCGCCGACATGCACTGCCTCTCTCCGCAGGAGAGTCATGATGAACATGTGCAGAGTGCAGCTGTGGTTTGGCTGCACTCTGAGAAGGTGGTGAGGCCTTCCAGCTTTAAGTTGATATCAACGTGAAGCATTAGGAAGGACGGATCTGGTTGGAAAAGTGTTGAAGGGAATGTTTTCTATGAGATGAGCTGAAATCAAATTTGAGTTTTGCCTCGAGTGACATTATTTTTTTACACTAACTGACTTTAATCGTAGTTTTTATGAGCCTTGGCCTCTGATAACTCCCATAACGAGCCGACACAGTGAATGTTTCGCAAGAAGCCACAGGTGATCATTCAGTCGCTAATATGTAGTAAATGTTTAATGTTGCCTATAAAGTCGGCCCTGTATACATTACGGTCTGTTTGGTGTGCAGCGTGGCAGCGAGCCAAACACCGTAGGTGGATTAGCGCATTGAATCCAAACAGTTTACGGGGAAAGCAGCTCCAGTGACGACACTATGTGGGCAGCTTGCAGCTCTCAAAATACAAACGTTCCGTGTGAAAGCGAAAAAAGGAGAAAAAGTGAGTCTTTCACAGGAACAATCTAGTAAACACGGTCGCTGCGCAGAGAGAGAACACCTGTGTTTTACCAAAGTTTTGGCACGGAGCAGTTTCATCACTGCCGGGGAGCCATATTTGGTCGAGTGCAAAGTTAATGTCGCTCTTACAGCGATGACAAAACGCACCCTGACTCAGGCAGGAAACTGCAAAGTCGGTCACAAATAAGATGTGAGTGGACAACAGAAACAGGAGAAGGTGCACAGCGTGGGGCCGAGATGATTCAGCTCTGCAGGCTGCAGACACAAACACGGGTTAGATAGTGGGAATAAGCTTAGAGCTGAAGCCAGAAATAGTGTTTAAGGTGTTGAGGATTAGGGTTAAATGTCAGAAAGGTCAAGTAAGAGACCAGTTTAGATTGGCTTAGAGAGGATAGCTGGAAGGAGCTCGCTGAACAATTGGTCAACTGGCAGCTAGACTTCTGAGTCTTTCTATACTTTTACAGTAGTTTACAGTGTATTTACCATTTAATGTTAACAAACCTGACCCCCGGCCTCCTTTTTTTAATGAGTTCATTCACAAATAAATATCAGTGTAGCCTTTTGAAAAAGGTTGTGGAAATTTAGAGACAATTCCTGAATCAGAAAATGTTATTTTGACTCAGTTCAGTTCAGATTTATTAAACATATTAGATATTTTTTGACACCTACAAAACTGATGAAGTACATGACACAATAAACCCCGGCTTAAAAAGCAAATGTACAGTAATAAACAGTCTCCACATGATATCAGTTCTTAAATGTTTTTTTTCGGTTTTGAGAATTATGAAACATCTCCGGTCCAGTGTTTTGGTATTACATGGCATTGCTTGCTCTGTGTTTATTGTTCTGAGGATTGAGCCTAAACATCCTCTAATGGGATTAACCAATAGGAGAAACCCAGAAGAAGAAAATATGTCCGCTCTCTTTATTCACTGACCAACAACTGCAATTAATTTGCTTGTTTTCAAACCGTTATTTCGTCTCAATTTTCAGTCCAATCCAGTGAAAATATTTTCACAATGAAATAACTTTTAACCTGTTGCATTTTCCTATTGTGGATGATTTTAACTCCTTTACTGTATATACAACTTTTAGTTAGGTAGTTTAATCTAGAGCAATGCATTATGGTGTAGCGTGTAGCGTCGCTGTCCTGTGAGGACCATGTATCTCTAAAAAGTTAACTTTTCATGGTGTCAGAAAAACAGCCCTGGTTTCAGCTTTGTGACGATGCATTTTCCAGCTGATCCAGGAGGCTTTTTAAAGAGTTTATTTAGCTTAAGAAGTAGGAGAATTTTCTCAACACATAAAGTAATCAAATGAAATCATGATTCGAAATCGACACATCTGGAGACACTTAGTTTTCACTAGAGAGGAGGGGATGAAAAACTGTAATCTGAAAAGTAACTAAAGCTATTAGACAGATGTAGTGGAGTAAAAAGTACTATCTTTTCCTATGAGATGTAGTGGAGTAGAAATATAAAGTAGCAGAAAATAGAATTTGTACTTAAGTACGGTACTTGAATAAATATAGGCCTACTTAGTTACACTCCACCACTACATTTACTTTAGTAATATTTTACTTTTACTTGTAATGGAGTATTTTTACAGTATGGTTTTGCTATGTTTACTTATGTAAAGGATGTGAATATTTCCTCCTCCACTGATTAGCAAACAAGTAGAATGGATGCAGCGTAGTGTACGTTATATTTTAGTCAATACAAACGAATGAAGTATATTTGCCATAATTTAGTTGCATACATTTTTGCAGGTTATTTATTTAACTTATATAATTGATTCATACTTTAAACATTAACAAGCTGTCGGCCATGTCAGCAACAAAACTGAATAACAAACTACGACTGTAAAATCTGCTATAAATGTGCAAAGAATCAAAATTTAGAGATTGAATTTAATATTTTTATGGCGGTTTTTTTTTCACCTGGACAAAATGAAAGGAAATGAGCTCCTGCATGTTGAAGGAGTGATATTCTTGCGTTCTCCTCAGTCTGTCTCTCGTGTTGCGGCCCAGCGGACAGCCCCCCCCCACAGCCCCTCTGAATCTGCCTGGTTCACATACACAAGATTAAGTAGCAAAAGTGACATCCAAGACCAATCGGGCCACCCAAGAGAACCGCAACCAGCGGAGAGGCTGTCAGAGCCCCCTTTTGCAACATTAATCTTCAAGCCTCTCCTGCACTGCCAACTCACATCTCCTTCAAACAGGACAGGGAGGTTGAAAACTGAACTTTTCCCTCCCTGAAGGTTTTCTCCTCTCCATCAATTAACTCTTTGGGGGACAATTCATCGTCACCCGCCATGTGCCAGACAACTTCAAACACTGGCAAAATGAATTACTTTTCCAGACATTTTTAAAAAACTTGCCTTTTAATTTGGCAACAAGGAGATTAGTGTGGACATAAGTTCAACTTGTAATCGACCCAAAGGCCTCCGCAAAGGACATGTGAGGCAGAAATCACAGGAATTCTGCTTTAAAGTGATTTATGCCTGAGAAAAGTACATTTAACTTGTCTGTCGAGGGCTGTAGAGACGTTTCTCTGGTCTGTTCCACCCATTAACAAGATGTTAACATTCAGCAGTGGAATTTATCTTAAACGTCAGAGTGCTGCTAAAATAGACATCGAGAGATCAGCATGCTAACAGCTACTTCAACCACCTCAGCGAACCCTTTTGTCTTCTTTGCTGACCAACAGCATCTTTGATCTCTTTCAGGAGGACAACTCTATGGTGTGTGGTGGGGGTTATCCTGACCTTCTGGGGGGGTCCAACCTGATAGCGGTGTGAATGGGAAAGCAGAAAAGATGAATACAGCAATTGATAAATAGCGGAACATGGGTGTGTTATGCTGTGGATGCCTTCAGTCCCAGGAGAGGGCCTTCCTAACCCCAACCTTTCTTCTGCCCGAGACCTGAGAAGCAAAGGGGGACGTCGCGCCATCCAACAGTGCTCCTTTGAAGAGAGCGACGCTGAAATCAAGCAGCATGCCTCAAATACTTTCTGCTAGTATTCGATGAGACTCTGTGCACGTGGCTGGAAACCTAATCTACTGGAATATATCTACTTTAAAGGATAAGTCTGGTAATATTTTTCTTATTGTCTACAAAGTCCATGAAAAGACTAAAACCAACAATGAATTCTGTTGTCTGAGTAGCCGAAGCTTAAAGCTGGGGACACACCAACCCAACATCAGAGAACTAGCGGCGACGAAGGCTGCCTGTTGCACGAGTTGCACCCGAACACACCGCAATTACACGTACATGAATCATAGCGGCGTTTCCAGATCATTTTCACACCACTCTCACTCACCACTTCATTCAAGATGGCCATGTCGAGTAATTCTCCCCTTTGGTGTGAACTTGCGTGAATCTCTGATATAAACTAATATTCATCAGTTTTCATTCATTCATTCATTTTTTTGACCCTGCTTGAGTATTTCTTTCTCCTACTCTCCATTTCCCTCTCCTTCTCTCACTCACTGAAGGCCCTTTCAGACGCAATGCGACAACGACACCACTGCTCTCTAAAACCTGTTATTTCCAGTGGCTTGCGCGACGCCACGTTGGCTTTGCTGTGATGCTGTGTGGCGAGCACAGCTCAAACCGCACCGCAGTGTTTTCTGTCGCGAGTAGCTCTCCTCCGCCGGGAAGGGAATTCTCTTTATACATCCATGGCCAAGAAAAGACATTTGGTGTAGCTCTATTGCCATCTGGATGGAAACAGTAGAGCTTATACACGCTGTACGGCGCCAGAAACAGGTTGAGATAACGAAAAGGAAAAACAAAGGTGTGAAAAATTGCCATAAATCGGGAGAAATGTGGGAGAATTGTGACCTCGGGAGGAAACTGGGCGAGGGCAATGAAAAAGGGGAGTCTCCCAGGAATATCAGGAGGGTTGGCAAGTATGAAGATCACTACTGCACAGACTCTGGATATTTTCATACTTGCCAACCCTCCCGATTTTTATTGCCCTCTCCCGGTTTCCTCCTGGGGTCACAATTCTCCAGTATTTCTCCCAATTTATGACAAATGTTCACACCTTTTTTCCTTTTCGTTATCTCAACCTGTTTCTGGAACTGCACGGCGTGTATAATCCCGACTGTTTCTACCCAGACAACAATACAGCTACACCTAATGTTGTGTCCTGGCAGAAGAGAGCTGCTCACGACCGCTTGCTACACAACAGTTTGAGCTTCGCTCGCCGCTGGGTTCACATTACACCACGCAGCATCCAAAGTCGGGCTTTGCTCGACGCAGGGAAAAGCCTTTTTGGCGCAGTGCAAGCCACTGGGAAATGTGTGGAGAGGTTGGATGGAGAGAGAAATGGAGAGTACTAAGAGAAAGAAATACTCAAGCAGCGGCAAAAAATGAATGAATGAATGAAAACTGATGAATATTAGTTTATGTCAGAGATTCACACAAGTTCATGCCGGAGGGGAGAATTATTAATTTGTTGCAGTGCTATTATTATTTTACTGTTTTAATTTTTAAGTCTGTGAAACTCAAATTTTGATGGGAGTTTATTTTCACACCATCCTGCTGCTGTAAATACTCACTAGAGCACCAAATGTGTATTAATTAATTAATTTGCATCTGAAAATAGTCCCCAACAAATGCACTATTTACTCCTGTTTGATAAAAACTACAGTGGTGGAAGAAGATGGAAAAAGGACACACACACATGCCAATTGATGGTGTAAAGTTCAACAAAAGAGTCTATTACAGGAAGTTCCTGTTATTATGTTGTGCTCTTATTTTGGGGAACTCCTCTCAGCACTCTCTCTTTTTGAGGTCCACTTCCTGGGGGCGTGTTTTCATGATGCACACACCTGAACAGCCACAGCACTGCAGCTAATGTCAATTAGCTCGTTAGGCTGAACCAAGCAGTCAGACAACAGAGAGGGGAGAGGGTAGAGGGCTGTCTTTTGTTTGGTAATTCTTCAGTTTATTATGCATTTTATTTAATCTGTATCATGTAATATTAATTTGTATTTTGTAAATATTAAGGTTAAATTGTAAATACATTGCGTTAATTTATTGTGGGAGTGTTTGTGTCCTTCACTCTGAGCTGGTAGAGGCTGCAAGTGAGTAGTAGTGTAGTGTATCAGAGAGGAGATCAGGAGTGTTTACCTCAGCCACTGGGAATCTGCTCCACCTAAAACAGTTTTGTTGTCCATCTGCCTGCTACCTGTTGGTGAGAGTTGTTGGGGTTTTGTAACTTGTATCTGATCACAAGTAAAAATCAGAACTGTGGGAAAAAAAATACATTTAAAATACCTGTTACACTGTTGCTGCTCCTTTCTCCACCACGCTTTACACTTAAATCCTGCTGGTGTTCATCCTGTTTTTAAGGGCTTACCTCCTCAAAACCTTACAGTCTGTTTTCTTAAAATTAAAGTTTACATCAGTTACCCCCTTTTAAAGATGTATGTCCTCATTGGCTTTGAGGATGAGAGGCACAGACAGGATTGGGAAGTCAGAAATGATTGAGACACATTGTTGGTTTTGGTCTTTTCACTGGTTTTCTTGACAACAAATATTGAAAATGTTGTTTTATTTTCTGACTTTCTGTCATATCTAACCATGCAGATTGTTTTGGTTTTATTTACCCAGTATTTTATATATTTGTTCATGAGATTTCTACTGTCACTCCAACACAATGAAGGTTAAAGGAGTTTTGTTAGTTGTACCCAAACCATCAAAGAACTCTTTAAAACTCAAAAGTTTAATAAACAATGTCCCCTTTTTTTCAGGATAATCCACAGACCTCGCTGTGAACTGTTTCCACTGGAACCACTGTCCACCGAAGAAACACTTCTCATTAAAGCTGCTCACATCGTCCAGGGTAAGTTGCTTTTTATCATTTTTTGCAAATGAGATTTAAATGTTTTGAGCACCAAAAATGAAATTCCATTCACTTCCATTGTATTGGGGTGGCAGCAAATATCTAAGAAAAATTAAAATGGTAGCCATCAGCAGGGATGGATACCACTTAGGGATTGGCAATATCATGGTTATATATAATTTTATATGAATATATCCAATGACAATATTCTGGAAAATCTATTAAACAACTGTTTATGGATAAGATAATCAGGCAGGAGTGTCTGTCTTTGGCTAATCTAAATGAATTAAATACCTGTCAAATTAGAAACCTCGCATTGAGGCAAAAATCACCCAAAAAGCCATAAATCTGTCCCTCTTACTATATTATATTTTTTTGTTACATTTTTATGGCAAACTATATCACTTTTTATGCTTTTTTTGTGGCATTCTATACTATGACTTTTTTATGACTTTTTCGACATACTATACTGACTTTTTTTACTTTTTTTTTTACATACTATACTATGACTACTTTATATTTTGTGACATACTGTACTATGATTTTTTTCGACATACTATACTATCACTTTTTTCAACACACTATACTATGACTTTGTTCGACATACAGTACTATACTATCACTTTTTCATGACTTTATGAAATACTATACTATGACTTTTTTGACGTACTTTACTATGACTTTTTTGACATACTATTTTATGACTTTTTCGACATACTATACTATGACTTTTTTTTATGACTTTTTGCAACATACTATACTGTGGTTTTTTTCAACTTACTATACTATAACTTTTTTGACATACTATACCATGCTTTTTTTCGACATATTATACTATGACTTTTTTATGACTTTTTTTGACATACTATACCATGACTTTTTTTATGGCTTTTTTTGACATACTATACTCTACTATTCCACTAAACAATGGAGGTTAAAGGAGTTTTGTTAGTTGTACTCAAACTATCAAAAAACTCTTTAAAACTGAAAAGGAATATCCTTTAATAAACAATGTCCCCTTTTTTTCAGGAAAATCCACAGACCTGAACAGACCTCGCTGTGAACTGTGGAACCACTGTCTACTGAAGAAACACATCATATAAAAACTGCTCACATCGTTCAGGGTAAGTTGCTTTTTAATGTTAATGTTTTTTGAATGGGTTTTAAATGCTTTAAGCACCACAAATGCAATTCCATTTACTTCCATTGTATTGGGGTGGAAGCAAAGAGAAAATGTTTTTAAAAGCGGTAGGAAAATAAAATAAGCATGGATGGATACCAATTAGGGAATGGCAATATCATGGTTATATATATATTTTTATATGAATATATCCAATGACAATATTCTAGAAAATCTATTAATAAACTGTTTATGGATAAAATCATCAGATAAGAGAGTCTGTCTTGCTGTCTGGTTTCAATATACAATACTATGACTTCTTTGAGTTTTTTCGACAAAATATACTATGACTTTTTTTTTTTTTTTCACTTTTTTCGACTAACTATACTATGAATTTTTTTCTTTTTTCGACATACTATACCCTGACTTTTTTCACTTTTTTGACAAACTATACTATGACTTTTTATGACTTTTGTCGACTTACTATACTATGACTTTTTTGACATACTATACTATGGCATTTCTATGAATTTTTGACATACTATATTATGAATATTTTGGCATGTTATACGATGACTTTTTTCGACACACTATACTATGACTTTTTTAAGACTTTTTTTTTGACATACTATACTATGACCTTTTGATGACTTTGACAAAGTAAACAATAAATTCTTTGGCACACTATACTATGATTTTTTTTTACTTTTTTCAACATACTTTAACATAACATGACTTTTACTATAGTATGACTTTTTTATGACTTTTCGACATCCTATACTATGACTTAACCTGAGTTTTTTATTAGACATACTATAATGTGACTTTTTTTCCAACATAATATACTATGATTTTTTTTCGACATACTATACTATGTTTTTTTTCTGTCAAACTATACTATGTCTTTTTTTCAACATGCTATTCTATGACTTTTTTTTAATTTTTTTTACTTTTTTCGACATACTCTTCTATGACTTTTATTTTCGACAGACTATACAATGACTTTTTTCAACATACTATAAAATGACTTTTTTTGACATATACTATGCCTTTTTTTCCAACATAGTATACTATGATTTTTTTTCGACACGCTATACTATGTTTTTTTTCTGCCATACTATACTATGACTTTTTTTTTTTTCGATATACTATACTATGACTTTTTTTTCTCAACATAATATACTTTGGCTTTTTTTAACAAATTTTTTCGACATACAATACTATGACTTGTTTTCCACATACTATACTATGACTTTTTTTTGGACATACTATACTATGACTTTTTTTTACAACATTTTTCGACATACTATGACTTTTTTTGACATACTATAATATGACTTTTTTTGACATACTATACTATGCCTTTTTTTTCCATGAAATTTTTCGACATGTTATACTATGACTTTTTTTGTCAATGAAATCAATGGATATACTATACTATGACTTTTTTTCCATGAAAATTTTCGACATACTATACTATGACTTTTTTTCCGACATATTATACAATGGCTTTTTTTTTACAAAATTTTTTCGACAGACAATACTATGACTTTTTTTTCGACATACTATACTGTGACTTTTTTTCGACATACTATATTGTGACTTTTTTTTCGACATACTATACTATGACTTTTTTCGACATACTATATTATGACTTTTTTCGACATACTATACTATGATTTTTTTCGACATGCTATACTATGACTTTTTTTCGACATTCTACACCATGACTTTTTTTACAAAATGTTTTGTCATACTATACTATGACTTTTTTTCGACAAACTATACTATAACTTTTTTTTCGATATACTATACTATGACTTTTTTTTTACAAAATGTTTCGACAGGCTATACTATGACTTTTTTTCGGCATACTATACTATGACTTTTTTCAACACTCTACTATGACTTTTATTTTAGACAATTTTTCGACATACTATACTATGACTTTTTTTTACAAAATTTTTCGACATACTATACTATGACTTTTTTTCGACATACTATACTATGACTTTTTTCTAAAAAAAATGTCGACATACTATGCTATGACTTTTTTTTCGACACACCATACTATGTTCGACATACTATACTTTGACTTTTTTTTCACATACTATACTGCGACATTTTTTCACAAATTTTCCAACATACTATGACTTTATTCGACATACTACACTATGACTATTTTTTACCAAACGTTTCGACATATCATACTATGACTTTTTTTCCACATACTATACTATGACTATTTTTTACAAAATTTTTCGACATATTATACTATGACTTTTTTTACAAAATTTTTCGACATACTATACTACAACTTTTTTTCGACATAGTATACAATGACTTTTTTTCACAAAATTTTTCAACATACTATACTATGACTTTATTCTACAAAATTGTTCAACGTACTATACTATGACTTTTTTTACAACATTTTTCAACTTACTACACTATGACTTTTTTCGACAAAATTTTTCGACATACTATACTATGACTTTTTTTCGACATACTATACTATGACTGTTTTTCGACATTCTATACTAAGACTCTTTTTTTACAAAAAATTTCGACATACTATGACTTTTATTTGACATACTATACTATGACTATTTTTTTTAAAAATTGTCGATATATCATACTATGACTTTTTTCGACATACTATACAATGACTTTTTTCTACAAAATTGTTCAACGTACTATACTATGAGTTTCTTTATACAAAATTTTCAACATACCATACTATGACTTTTTCTTACAAAATTTTTCGACATACTATACTATGACTTTTTTTCAACAAACTATACTATGACTTTTTTTTGACTTACTATACTATGAATTTTTTGTACAAAATTTTTCGACATACTATACTATGACTTTTTCACAAAATTATTGGACATACTATACAATTACTTTTTTTTCGACATACTATACTATGACTTTTCTAAAAAAAATGTCGACATACTATGCTATGACTTTTTTTTCAACACACCATACCATTGTTCGACATACTATATATGACTTTTTTTCGACATACTATACTTTGACTTTTTTTTGACATACTATACTGACTTTTTTTTACAACATTTTTCGACATACTATAACATGACTTGTTTTCGACCTATTAAACTATGACTTTTTTTTTGACATACTATACTGCGACATTTTTTCACAAATTTTCCAACAAACTATGACTTTATTCGACATACTACACTATGACTATTTTTTACCAAACGTTTCGACATATCATACTATGACTTTTTTTCGACATACTATACTATGACTTTTTTTTACAAAATTTTTCGACATACTATACTACGACTTTTTTTCGACATACTATACAATGACTTTTTTTCACAAAATTTTTCAACATACTATACTATGACTTTATTCTACAAAATTGTTCAACGTACTATACTATGACTTTTTTTACAACATTTTTCAACTTACTACACTGACTTTTTTCGACAAAATTTTTCGACATACTATACTATGACTTTTTTTCGACATACTATACTATGACTGTTTTTCGACATTCTATACTAAGACTCTTTTTTTACAAAAAATTTCGACATACTATGACTTTTATTTGACATACTATACTATGACTATTTTTTACAAAATTTGTCGATATATCATACTATGACTTTTTTCGACATACTATACAATGACTTTTTTCTACAAAATTGTTCAACGTACTATACTATGAGTTTCTTTATACAAAATTTTCGACATACCATACTATGACTTTTTTTTACAAAATTTTTATAAAAACTATACTATGAATTTATTTTACAAAATTTTACGACATAGAATACTATTACTTTTTTTTACAGTATTTTTCGACATACTATACTATGACTTTTTTTCTACATACTAAACTATGACTTCTTTTTTTTCGATATACTATATTATGACTTTTTTTTTCGACATACTATACTATGACTTTTTCTTACAAAATTTTTCGACATACTATACTATGACTTTTTTTCAACAAAATATACTATGACTTTTTTTTGACTTACTATACTATGAATTTTTTGTACAAAATTTTTCGACATACTATACTAATACTTTTTCACAAAATTATTCGACATACTATACAATTACTTTTTTTTCGACATACTATACTATGACTTTTTTTACAACATTTTTCGACATACTATACTATAACGTTTTTACGACATAGTATACTATGACCTTTTTAACAAAATTATACGACATACTATACTAATACTTTTTCACAAAATTATTCGACATACTATACAATTACTTTTTTTTCGACATACTATACTATGACTTTTTTTACAACATTTTTGGACATACTATACTATGACGTTTTTACGACATAGTATACTATGACATTTTTAACAACATATTTCAACATACTATATTATTACTTTTTTTCACAAAAATTTTCAACATACTATACTATGACTTTTTTTTACAAAATTTTTCGATATACTATACCATGACTTTTATTCGACATACTATAATATTACTTTTTTCGACGTACTATACTATGACTTTTTTTACAACATTTTTCGACATACTATACTATGACTTTCATTCGAAATACTATATGACTTTTTTCGACATACTATACTATGACTTTTTTCTACAAAATTTTTCGACATACTCTGCTATGAATTTTTTTCGACATACCATACTATTGTTCGACATACTATACTATGACTTTTTTTCGACACACTATACTGACTTTTTTTTACAAAATGTTTCGACATACTATACCATGACTTGTTTTCGACATACTAAACTATGACTTTTTTTCGACATACTATACTAAGACATTTTTTCACAAAATCTTTCGACATACACTGACTTTTTTTTTAGAAAAGTTTTTTGACATGCTAACTATGAATTTTTTTTTACAACATTTTTCAACAGAACAACTATGACTTTGTTTCGACATATTTTTTTTTATTTTCATGAAAAAATGACATAATATAATATAGATTAAATTTGTGAAAAATAAACTCATAATATAGAATGTCGAAATTTTTCATGAAAAAAAAGTCATGGTATAGTTTGCCGAAAATTTTCATGATAAACATTTCATAGTATAGTATGTCGAAAATTTTCATGAAAAATGTCATAGTATAGTATGTCAAAAATGTTCATGAAAAAAGTATTAGTATAGTATATAGATTAATTTTGGGGAAAAAAAAGTCATAGTATAGTATGTAGATTAATTTTGGGGAAGAAAGTCATAGTATAGTATGTCGAAAATTTTCATGAAAAAATTTAATAGTATAGTATGTCGAACATTTTCATGAAAAAAGTCATAGTATATTATGACAAAGTAATTTGGTGGAAAAAAAAACTCATAGTATAGAATGCCGAAAATTTTCATGAAAAAAAAGTTTTAGTATAGTGTGTCGAAAAATTTAATCGAGAAAGTCATGGTATAGTATGTCGATTAATTTTGTGAAAAAAAACTCATATAATAGAATGTCGAATATTTTCATGAAAAAAAGTCATTGTATAGTATGTTGAAGTTTTTGGCAAAAAAAAGTCATAGTATAGTATGTCGAACTTTTTTGCAAAAAAAAAGTAATCTATAGTATGTAAAAATTCTGTGCAAAAACAAAAATCATAGTATAGTATGTCGAAAGATTTCATGAAAAAAAAGTCATAGTATAGTATGTCGAAAGGTTTTGCGAAAAAAGTCATAGTATAGTATGTCGAAATTTTTTGCAAAAAAAAATCATAGTATAGTATGTCGAAATATTTCATGAAAAAAAAGTCATAGTATAGTATGTCGAAAGATTTCATGAAAAAAAAGTCATAGTATAGTATGTCGAAAGATTTCATGAAAAAAAAAATCATAGTATAGTATGTGTTAAATTTTTTGCAAAAAAAAATGAAACTGTAGTATGTCGAAATGTTTCGCAAAAAAAAGTCATAGTATAGTATGTCAAATTTTTTTCAAAAAAAAGTCATACTATAGTATGTCGAAATTCTTTGCTAAAAAAAAAATCATAGTATAGTATGTCGAAATTTTTTGCAAAAAAAATCATAGTATAGTATGTAGAAATGTTTTGCAAATCAAAGTCATAGTATAGTATGTTGAAATTTTTTGCAAAAAAAAAGTAATCTATAGTATGTAAAAATTCTGTGCAAAAACAAAAATCATAGTATAGTATGTCGAAAGATTTCATGAAAAAAAAGTCATAGTATAGTATGTCGAAAGGTTTTGCGAAAAAAGTCATAGTATAGTATGTCGAAATTTTTTGCAAAAAAAAATCATAGTATAGTATGTCGAAATATTTCATGAAAAAAAAGTCATAGTAGAGTATGTCGAAAGATTTCATGAAAAAAAAGTCATAGTATAGTATGTCGAAAGATTTCATGAAAAAAAAAAATCATAGTATAGTATGTGTTAAATGTTTTGCAAAAAAAGTCATAGTATAGTATGTCGAAATGTTTCGCAAAAAAAAGTCATAGTATAGTATGTCGAATTTTTTTCAAAAAAAAGTCATATTATAGTATGTCGAAATTCTTTGCTAAAAAAAAAATCATAGTATAGTGTGTCGAAATTTTTTGCAAAAAAAATCATAGTATAGTATGTAGAAATGTTTTGCAAATCAAAGTCATAGTATAGTATGTTGAAATTTTTTGCAAAAAAAAAGTCATAGTATAGTATGTTGAAATTTGAGAAAAAAAGTCATAGTATAGAATGTCGAAAATTTTCATGAAAAAAGGCATAGTGTAGTCTGTCGATTAATTTGGTGGAAAAAAAACTCAGTTTAAAATTTCGTCAATTTTCATGAAAAGACATGCTATAGTATGACTTTTATGAAAATTTTCGAAATTTTAAACTGAGCTTTTTTTCCACCAAATTAATCGACAGACTATACTATGCCTTTTTTCATGAAAATTTTCGACATTCTATACCATGACATTTTTTTACGAATATTTTCGACATGCTATAGTATGACTTTTTTCATGAAAATTTTTCGAAAATATTCGTAAAAAAATGTCATAGTATAGAATGTCAGAAATGTTCATGAAAAAAGGCATAGTATAGTCTGTCGATTAATTTGGTGGAAAAAAAACTCAGTTTAAAATTTCGTCGATTTTCATGAAAAGACATGCAATAGTATGACTTTTATGAAAATTTTCGAAATTTTAAACAGAGTTTTTTTTCCACCAAATTAATCGACAGACTATACTATGCCTTTTTTCATGAAAATTTTCGACATTCTATACCATGACATTTTTTTACAAATATTTTCGACATGCTATAGTATGACTTTTTTCATGAAAATTTTTCGAAAATATTCGTAAAAAAATGTCATAGTATAGAATGTCGAAAATTTTCATGAAAAAAGGCATAGTATAGTCTGTCGATTAATTTGGTGGAAAAAAAACTCAGTTTAAAATTTCGTCAATTTTCATGAAAAGACATGCTATAGTATGACTTTTATGAAAATTTTCGAAATTTTAAACTGAGTTTTTTTTCCACCAAATTAATCGACAGACTATACTATGCCTTTTTTCATGAAAATTTTCGACATTCTATACCATGACATTTTTTTACGAATATTTTCGACATGCTATAGTATGACTTTTTTCATGAAAATTTTTCGAAAATATTCGTAAAAAAATGTCATAGTATAGAATGTCGAAAATGTTCATGAAAAAAGGCATAGTATAGTCTGTCGATTAATTTGGTGGAAAAAAAACTCAGTTTAAAATTTCGTCAATTTTCATGAAAAGACATGCTATAGTATGACTTTTATAAAAATTTTCGAAATTTTAAACTGAGTTTTTTTTCCACCAAATTAATCGACAGACTATACTATGCCTTTTTTCATGAAAATTTTCGACATTCTATACCATGACATTTTTTTACGAATATTTTCGACATGCTATAGTATGACTTTTTTCATGAAAATTTTTCGAAAATATTCGTAAAAAAATGTCATAGAATAGAATGTCAAAAATTTTCATGAAAAAAGGCATAGTATAGTCTGTCGATTAATTTGGTGGAAAAAAAACTCAGTTTAAAATTTCGTCAATTTTTATGAAAAGACATGCTATAGTATGACTTTTATGAAAATTTTCGAAATTTTAAACTGAGTTTTTTTTCCACCAAATTAATCGACAGACTATACTATGCCTTTTTTCATGAAAATTTTCGACATTCTATACCATGACATTTTTTTACGAATATTTTCGACATGCTATAGTATGACTTTTTTCATGAAAATGTTTCGAAAATATTCGTAAAAAAATGTCATAGTATAGAATGTCGAAAATTTTCATGGAAAAAGGCATAGTATAGTCTGTCGATTAATTTGGTGGAAAAAAAATTCAGTTTAAAATTTCGTCAATTTTCATGAAAAGACATACTATAGTATGACTTTTATGAAAATTTTCGAAATTTTAAACTGAGTTTTTTTTCCACCAAATTAATCGACAGACTATACTATGCCTTTTTTCATGAAAATTTTCGACATTCTATACCATGACATTTTTTTACGAATATTTTCGACATGCTATAGTATGACTTTTTTCATGAAAATTTATCGAAAATATTCGTAAAAAAATGTCATAGTATAGAATGTCGAAAATTTTCATGAAAAAAGGCATAGTATAGTCTGTCGATTAATTTGGTGGAAAAAAAACTCAGTTTAAAATTTCGTCAATTTTCATGAAAAGACATGCTATAGTATGACTTTTATGAAAATTTTCCAAATTTTAAACTTATTTTTTTTTCCACCAAATTAATCGACAGACTATACTATGCCTTTTTTCATGAAAATTTTCGACATTCTATACCATGACATTTTTTTACGAATATTTTCGACATGCTATAGTATGACTTTTTTCATGAAAATTTTTCGAAAATATTCGTAAAAAAATGTCATAGTATAGAATGTCGAAAATTTTCATGAAAAAAGGCATAGTATAGTCTGTCGATTAATTTGGTGGAAAAAAAACTCAGTTTAAAATTTCGTCAATTTTCATGAAAAGACATGCTATAGTATGACTTTTATGAAAATTTTCGAAATTTTAAACTGAGTTTTTTTTCCACCAAATTAATCGACAGACTATACTATGCCTTTTTTCATGAAAATTTTCGACATTCTATACCATGACATTTTTTTACGAATATTTTCGACATGCTATAGTATGACTTTTTTCATGAAAATGTTTCGAAAATATTCGTAAAAAAATGTCATAGTATAGAATGTCGAAAATTTTCATGAAAAAAGGCATAGTAGAGTCTGTCGATTAATGTGGTGGAAAAAAAACTCAGTTTAAAATTTCGTCAATTTTCATGAAAAGACATGCTATAGTATGACTTTTATGAAAATTTTCGAAATTTTAAACTGAGTTTTTTTTCCACCAAATTAATCGACAGACTATACTATGTCTTTTTTCATGAAAATTTTTGACATTCTATACCATGACATTTTTTTACGAATATTTTCGACATGCTATAGTATGACTTTTATGAAAATTTTCGAAATTTTAAACTGAGTTTTTTTTCCACCAAATTAATCGACAGACTATACTATGCCTTTTTTCATGAAAATTTTCGACATTCTATACCATGACATTTTTTTACGAATATTTTCGACATGCTATAGTATGACTTTTTTCATGAAAATTTTTCGAAAATATTGGTAAAAAAATGTCATAGAATAGAATGTCGAAAATTTTCATGAAAAAAGGCATAGTATAGTCTGTCGATTAATTTGGTGGAAAAAAAACTCAGTTTAAAATTTCGTCAATTTTCATGAAAAGACATGCTATAGTATGACTTTTATGAAAATTTTCGAAATTTTAAACTGAGTTTTTTTACCACCAAATTAATCGACAGACTATACTATGCCTTTTTTCATGAAAATTTTCGACATTCTATACCATGACATTTTTTTACGAATATTTTCGACATGCTATAGTATGACTTTTTTCATGAAAATTTTTCGAAAATATTCGTAAAAAAATGTCATAGTATAGAATGTCGAAAATTTTCATGAAAAAAGGCATAGTATAGTCTGTCGATTAATTTGGTGGAAAAAAAACTCAGTTTAAAATTTCGTCAATTTTCATGAAAAGACATGCTATAGTATGACTTTTATGAAAATTTTCGAAATTTTAAACTGAGTTTTTTTTCCACCAAATTAATCGACAGACTATACTATGCCTTTTTTCATGAAAATTTTCGACATTCTATACCATGACATTTTTTTACGAATATTTTCGACATGCTATAGTATGACTTTTTTCATGAAAATGTTTCGAAAATATTCGTAAAAAAATGTCATAGTATAGAATGTCGAAAATTTTCATGAAAAAAGGCATAGTATAGTCTGTCGATTAATTTGGTGGAAAAAAAACTCAGTTTAAAATTTCGTCAATTTTCATGAAAAGAAAATTTTCGACATTCTATACCATGACATTTTTTTACGAATATTTTCGACATCCTATAGTATGACTTTTTTCATGAAAATTTTTCGAAAATATTCGTAAAAAAATGTCATAGTATAGAATGTCGAAAATTTTCATGAAAAAAGGCATAGTATAGTCTGTCGATTAATTTGGTGGAAAAAAAACTCAGTTTAAAATTTCGTCAATTTTCATGAAAAGACATGCTATAGTATGACTTTTATGAAAATTTTCGAAATTTTAAACTGAGTTTTTTTTCCACCAAATTAATCGACAGACTATACTATGCCTTTTTTCATGAAAATTTTCGACATTCTATACCATGACATTTTTTTACGAATATTTTCGACATGCTATAGTATGACTTTTATGAAAATTTTCGAAATTTTAAACTGAGTTTTTTTTCCACCAAATTAATCGACAGACTATACTATGCCTTTTTTCATGAAAATTTTCGACATTCTATACCATGACATTTTTTTACGAATATTTTCGACATGCTATAGTATGACTTTTTTCATGAAAATTTTTCGAAAATATTCGTAAAAAAATGTCATAGTATAGAATGTCGAAAATTTTCATGAAAAAAGGCATAGTATAGTCTGTCGATTAATTTGGTGGAAAAAAAACTCAGTTTAAAATTTCGTCAATTTTCATGAAAAGACATGCTATAGTATGACTTTTATGAAAATTTTCGAAATTTTAAACTGAGTTTTTTTTCCACCAAATTAATCGACAGACTATACTATGCCTTTTTTCATGAAAATTTTCGACATTCTATACCATGACATTTTTTTACGAATATTTTCGACATGCTATAGTATGACTTTTTTCATGAAAATTTTTCGAAAATATTCGTAAAAAAATGTCATAGTATAGAATGTCGAAAATTTTCATGAAAAAAGGCATAGTATAGTCTGTCGATTAATTTGGTGGAAAAAAAACTCAGTTTAAAATTTCGTCAATTTTCATGAAAAGACATGCTATAGTATGACTTTTATGAAAATTTTCGAAATTTTAAACTGAGTTTTTTTTCCACCAAATTAATCGACAGACTATACTATGCCTTTTTTCATGAAAATTTTCGACATTCTATACCATGACATTTTTTTACGAATATTTTCGACATGCTATAGTATGACTTTTTTCATGAAAATTTTTCGAAAATATTCGTAAAAAATGTCATAGTATAGAATGTCGAAAATTTTCATGAAAAAAGGCATAGTATAGTCTGTCGATTAATTTGGTGGAAAAAAAACTCAGTTTAAAATTTCGTCAATTTTCATGAAAAGACATGCTATAGTATGACTTTTATGAAAATTTTCGAAATTTTAAACTGAGTTTTTTTTCCACCAAATTAATCGACAGACTATACTATGCCTTTTTTCATGAAAATTTTCGACATTCTATACCATGACATTTTTTTACGAATATTTTCGACATGCTATAGTATGACTTTTTTCATGAAAATTTTTCGAAAATATTCGTAAAAAAATGTCATAGTATAGAATGTCGAAAATTTTCATGAAAAAAGGCATAGTATAGTCTGTCGATTAATTTGGTGGAAAAAAAACTCAGTTTAAAATTTCGTCAATTTTCATGAAAAGACATGCTATAGTATGACTTTTATGAAAATTTTCGAAATTTTAAACTGAGTTTTTTTTCCACCAAATTAATCGACAGACTATACTATGCCTTTTTTCATGAAAATTTTCGACATTCTATACCATGACATTTTTTTACGAATATTTTCGACATGCTATAGTATGACTTTTTTCATGAAAATTTTTCGAAAATATTCGTAAAAAAATGTCATAGTATAGAATGTCGAAAATTTTCATGAAAAAAGGCATAGTATAGTCTGTCGATTAATTTGGTGGAAAAAAAACTCAGTTTAAAATTTCGTCAATTTTCATGAAAAGACATGCTATAGTATGACTTTTATGAAAATTTTCGAAATTTTAAACTGAGTTTTTTTTCCACCAAATTAATCGACAGACTATACTATGCCTTTTTTCATGAAAATTTTCGACATTCTATACCATGACATTTTTTTACGAATATTTTCGACATGCTATAGTATGACTTTTATGAAAATTTTCGAAATTTTAAACTGAGTTTTTTTTCCACCAAATTAATCGACAGACTATACTATGCCTTTTTTCATGAAAATTTTCGACATTCTATACCATGACATTTTTTTACGAATATTTTCGACATGCTATAGTATGACTTTTTTCATGAAAATTTTTCGAAAATATTCGTAAAAAAATGTCATAGTATAGAATGTCGAAAATTTTCATGAAAAAAGGCATAGTATAGTCTGTCGATTAATTTGGTGGAAAAAAAACTCAGTTTAAAATTTCGTCAATTTTCATGAAAAGACATGCTATAGTATGACTTTTATGAAAATTTTCGAAATTTTAAACTGAGTTTTTTTTCCACCAAATTAATCGACAGACTATACTATGCCTTTTTTCATGAAAATTTTCGACATTCTATACCATGACATTTTTTTACGAATATTTTCGACATGCTATAGTATGACTTTTTTCATGAAAATTTTTCGAAAATATTCGTAAAAAAATGTCATAGTATAGAATGTCGAAAATTTTCATGAAAAAAGGCATAGTATAGTCTGTCGATTAATTTGGTGGAAAAAAAACTCAGTTTAAAATTTCGTCAATTTTCATGAAAAGACATGCTATAGTATGACTTTTATGAAAATTTTCGAAATTTTAAACTGAGTTTTTTTTCCACCAAATTAATCGACAGACTATACTATGCCTTTTTTCATGAAAATTTTCGACATTCTATACCATGACATTTTTTTACGAATATTTTCGACATGCTATAGTATGACTTTTTTCATGAAAATTTTTCGAAAATATTCGTAAAAAAATGTCATAGTATAGAATGTCGAAAATTTTCATGAAAAAAGGCATAGTATAGTCTGTCGATTAATTTGGTGGAAAAAAAACTCAGTTTAAAATTTCGTCAATTTTCATGAAAAGACATGCTATAGTATGACTTTTATGAAAATTTTCGAAATTTTAAACTGAGTTTTTTTTCCACCAAATTAATCGACAGACTATACTATGCCTTTTTTCATGAAAATTTTCGACATTCTATACCATGACATTTTTTTACGAATATTTTCGACATGCTATAGTATGACTTTTTTCATGAAAATTTTTCGAAAATATTCGTAAAAAAATGTCATAGTATAGAATGTCGAAAATTTTCATGAAAAAAGGCATAGTATAGTCTGTCGATTAATTTGGTGGAAAAAAAACTCAGTTTAAAATTTCGTCAATTTTCATGAAAAGACATGCTATAGTATGACTTTTATGAAAATTTTCGAAATTTTAAACTGAGTTTTTTTTCCACCAAATTAATCGACAGACTATACTATGCCTTTTTTCATGAAAATTTTCGACATTCTATACCATGACATTTTTTTACGAATATTTTCGACATGCTATAGTATGACTTTTATGAAAATTTTCGAAATTTTAAACTGAGTTTTTTTTCCACCAAATTAATCGACAGACTATACTATGCCTTTTTTCATGAAAATTTTCGACATTCTATACCATGACATTTTTTTACGAATATTTTCGACATGCTATAGTATGACTTTTTTCATGAAAATTTTTCGAAAATATTGTAAAAAAATGTCATAGTATAGAATGTCGAAAATTTTCATGAAAAAAGGCATAGTATAGTCTGTCGATTAATTTGGTGGAAAAAAAACTCAGTTTAAAATTTCGTCAATTTTCATGAAAAGACATGCTATAGTATGACTTTTATGAAAATTTTCGAAATTTTAAACTGAGTTTTTTTTCCACCAAATTAATCGACAGACTATACTATGCCTTTTTTCATGAAAATTTTCGACATTCTATACCATGACATTTTTTTACGAATATTTTCGACATGCTATAGTATGACTTTTTTCATGAAAATTTTTCGAAAATATTCGTAAAAAAATGTCATAGTATAGAATGTCGAAAATTTTCATGAAAAAAGGCATAGTATAGTCTGTCGATTAATTTGGTGGAAAAAAAACTCAGTTTAAAATTTCGTCAATTTTCATGAAAAGACATGCTATAGTATGACTTTTATGAAAATTTTCGAAATTTTAAACTGAGTTTTTTTTCCACCAAATTAATCGACAGACTATACTATGCCTTTTTTCATGAAAATTTTCGACATTCTATACCATGACATTTTTTTACGAATATTTTCGACATGCTATAGTATGACTTTTTTCATGAAAATTTTTCGAAAATATTCGTAAAAAAATGTCATAGTATAGAATGTCGAAAATTTTCATGAAAAAAGGCATAGTATAGTCTGTCGATTAATTTGGTGGAAAAAAAACTCAGTTTAAAATTTCGTCAATTTTCATGAAAAGACATGCTATAGTATGACTTTTATGAAAATTTTCGAAATTTTAAACTGAGTTTTTTTTCCACCAAATTAATCGACAGACTATACTATGCCTTTTTTCATGAAAATTTTCGACATTCTATACCATGACATTTTTTTACGAATATTTTCGACATGCTATAGTATGACTTTTTTCATGAAAATTTTTCGAAAATATTCGTAAAAAAATGTCATAGTATAGAATGTCGAAAATTTTCATGAAAAAAGGCATAGTATAGTCTGTCGATTAATTTGGTGGTGGAAAAAAAACTCAGTTTAAAATTTCGTCAATTTTCATGAAAAGACATGCTATAGTATGACTTTTATGAAAATTTTCGAAATTTTAAACTGAGTTTTTTTTCCACCAAATTAATCGACAGACTATACTATGCCTTTTTTCATGAAAATTTTCGACATTCTATACCATGACATTTTTTTACGAATATTTTCGACATGCTATAGTATGACTTTTTTCATGAAAATTTTTCGAAAATATTCGTAAAAAAATGTCATAGTATAGAATGTCGAAAATTTTCATGAAAAAAGGCATAGTATAGTCTGTCGATTAATTTGGTGGAAAAAAAACTCAGTTTAAAATTTCGTCAATTTTCATGAAAAGACATGCTATAGTATGACTTTTATGAAAATTTTCGAAATTTTAAACTGAGTTTTTTTTCCACCAAATTAATCGACAGACTATACTATGCCTTTTTTCATGAAAATTTTCGACATTCTATACCATGACATTTTTTTACGAATATTTTCGACATGCTATAGTATGACTTTTTTCATGAAAATTTTTCGAAAATATTCGTAAAAAAATGTCATAGTATAGAATGTCGAAAATTTTCATGAAAAAAGGCATAGTATAGTCTGTCGATTAATTTGGTGGAAAAAAAACTCAGTTTAAAATTTCGTCAATTTTCATGAAAAGACATGCTATAGTATGACTTTTATGAAAATTTTCGAAATTTTAAACTGAGTTTTTTTTCCACCAAAT
The DNA here is from genome assembly GCA_916701645.2 of Sebastolobus alascanus. Lineage (NCBI taxonomy): Eukaryota > Metazoa > Chordata > Actinopteri > Perciformes > Sebastidae > Sebastolobus > Sebastolobus alascanus. The sequence continues at coordinate 2,674,322 of CAKAOJ020000026.1, read as the reverse complement.
TAATCGACAGACTATACTATGCCTTTTTTCATGAAAATTTTCGACATTCTATACCATGACATTTTTTTACGAATATTTTCGACATGCTATAGTATGACTTTTTTCATGAAAATTTTTCGAAAATATTCGTAAAAAAATGTCATAGTATAGAATGTCGAAAATTTTCATGAAAAAAGGCATAGTATAGTCTGTCGATTAATTTGGTGGAAAAAAAACTCAGTTTAAAATTTCGTCAATTTTCATGAAAAGACATGCTATAGTATGACTTTTATGAAAATTTTCGAAATTTTAAACTGAGTTTTTTTTCCACCAAATTAATCGACAGACTATACTATGCCTTTTTTCATGAAAATTTTCGACATTCTATACCATGACATTTTTTTACGAATATTTTCGACATGCTATAGTATGACTTTTTTCATGAAAATTTTTCGAAAATATTCGTAAAAAAATGTCATAGTATAGAATGTCGAAAATTTTCATGAAAAAAGGCATAGTATAGTCTGTCGATTAATTTGGTGGAAAAAAAACTCAGTTTAAAATTTCGTCAATTTTCATGAAAAGACATGCTATAGTATGACTTTTATGAAAATTTTCGAAATTTTAAACTGAGTTTTTTTTCCACCAAATTAATCGACAGACTATACTATGCCTTTTTTCATGAAAATTTTCGACATTCTATACCATGACATTTTTTTACGAATATTTTCGACATGCTATAGTATGACTTTTTTCATGAAAATTTTTCGAAAATATTCGTAAAAAAATGTCATAGTATAGAATGTCGAAAATTTTCATGAAAAAAGGCATAGTATAGTCTGTCGATTAATTTGGTGGAAAAAAAACTCAGTTTAAAATTTCGTCAATTTTCATGAAAAGACATGCTATAGTATGACTTTTATGAAAATTTTCGAAATTTTAAACTGAGTTTTTTTTCCACCAAATTAATCGACAGACTATACTATGCCTTTTTTCATGAAAATTTTCGACATTCTATACCATGACATTTTTTTACGAATATTTTCGACATGCTATAGTATGACTTTTTTCATGAAAATTTTTCGAAAATATTCCGTAAAAAATGTCATAGTATAGAATGTCGAAAATTTTCATGAAAAAAGGCATAGTATAGTCTGTCGATTAATTTGGTGGAAAAAAAACTCAGTTTAAAATTTCGTCAATTTTCATGAAAAGACATGCTATAGTATGACTTTTATGAAAATTTTCGAAATTTTAAACTGAGTTTTTTTTCCACCAAATTAATCGACAGACTATACTATGCCTTTTTTCATGAAAATTTTCGACATTCTATACCATGACATTTTTTTACGAATATTTTCGACATGCTATAGTATGACTTTTTTCATGAAAATTTTTCGAAAATATTCGTAAAAAAATGTCATAGTATAGAATGTCGAAAATTTTCATGAAAAAAGGCATAGTATAGTCTGTCGATTAATTTGGTGGAAAAAAAACTCAGTTTAAAATTTCGTCAATTTTCATGAAAAGACATGCTATAGTATGACTTTTATGAAAATTTTCGAAATTTTAAACTGAGTTTTTTTTCCACCAAATTAATCGACAGACTATACTATGCCTTTTTTCATGAAAATTTTCGACATTCTATACCATGACATTTTTTTACGAATATTTTCGACATGCTATAGTATGACTTTTTTCATGAAAATTTTTCGAAAATATTCGTAAAAAAATGTCATAGTATAGAATGTCGAAAATTTTCATGAAAAAAGGCATAGTATAGTCTGTCGATTAATTTGGTGGAAAAAAAACTCAGTTTAAAATTTCGTCAATTTTCATGAAAAGACATGCTATAGTATGACTTTTATGAAAATTTTCGAAATTTTAAACTGAGTTTTTTTTCCACCAAATTAATCGACAGACTATACTATGCCTTTTTTCATGAAAATTTTCGACATTCTATACCATGACATTTTTTTACGAATATTTTCGACATGCTATAGTATGACTTTTTTCATGAAAATTTTTCGAAAATATTCGTAAAAAAATGTCATAGTATAGAATGTCGAAAATTTTCATGAAAAAAGGCATAGTATAGTCTGTCGATTAATTTGGTGGAAAAAAAACTCAGTTTAAAATTTCGTCAATTTTCATGAAAAGACATGCTATAGTATGACTTTTATGAAAATTTTCGAAATTTTAAACTGAGTTTTTTTTCCACCAAATTAATCGACAGACTATACTATGCCTTTTTTCATGAAAATTTTCGACATTCTATACCATGACATTTTTTTACGAATATTTTCGACATGCTATAGTATGACTTTTTTCATGAAAATTTTTCGAAAATATTCGTAAAAAAATGTCATAGTATAGAATGTCGAAAATTTTCATGAAAAAAGGCATAGTATAGTCTGTCGATTAATTTGGTGGAAAAAAAACTCAGTTTAAAATTTCGTCAATTTTCATGAAAAGACATGCTATAGTATGACTTTTATGAAAATTTTCGAAATTTTAAACTGAGTTTTTTTTCCACCAAATTAATCGACAGACTATACTATGCCTTTTTTCATGAAAATTTTCGACATTCTATACCATGACATTTTTTTACGAATATTTTCGACATGCTATAGTATGACTTTTTTCATGAAAATTTTTCGAAAATATTCGTAAAAAAATGTCATAGTATAGAATGTCGAAAATTTTCATGAAAAAAGGCATAGTATAGTCTGTCGATTAATTTGGTGGAAAAAAAACTCAGTTTAAAATTTCGTCAATTTTCATGAAAAGACATGCTATAGTATGACTTTTATGAAAATTTTCGAAATTTTAAACTGAGTTTTTTTTCCACCAAATTAATCGACAGACTATACTATGCCTTTTTTCATGAAAATTTTCGACATTCTATACCATGACATTTTTTTACGAATATTTTCGACATGCTATAGTATGACTTTTTTCATGAAAATTTTTCGAAAATATTCGTAAAAAAATGTCATAGTATAGAATGTCGAAAATTTTCATGAAAAAAGGCATAGTATAGTCTGTCGATTAATTTGGTGGAAAAAAAACTCAGTTTAAAATTTCGTCAATTTTCATGAAAAGACATGCTATAGTATGACTTTTATGAAAATTTTCGAAATTTTAAACTGAGTTTTTTTTCCACCAAATTAATCGACAGACTATACTATGCCTTTTTTCATGAAAATTTTCGACATTCTATACCATGACATTTTTTTACGAATATTTTCGACATGCTATAGTATGACTTTTTTCATGAAAATTTTTCGAAAATATTCGTAAAAAAATGTCATAGTATAGAATGTCGAAAATTTTCATGAAAAAAGGCATAGTATAGTCTGTCGATTAATTTGGTGGAAAAAAAACTCAGTTTAAAATTTCGTCAATTTTCATGAAAAGACATGCTATAGTATGACTTTTATGAAAATTTTCGAAATTTTAAACTGAGTTTTTTTTCCACCAAATTAATCGACAGACTATACTATGCCTTTTTTCATGAAAATTTTCGACATTCTATACCATGACATTTTTTTACGAATATTTTCGACATGCTATAGTATGACTTTTTTCATGAAAATTTTTCGAAAATATTCGTAAAAAAATGTCATAGTATAGAATGTCGAAAATTTTCATGAAAAAAGGCATAGTATAGTCTGTCGATTAATTTGGTGGAAAAAAAACTCAGTTTAAAATTTCGTCAATTTTCATGAAAAGACATGCTATAGTATGACTTTTATGAAAATTTTCGAAATTTTAAACTGAGTTTTTTTTCCACCAAATTAATCGACAGACTATACTATGCCTTTTTTCATGAAAATTTTCGACATTCTATACCATGACATTTTTTTACGAATATTTTCGACATGCTATAGTATGACTTTTTTCATGAAAATTTTTCGAAAATATTCGTAAAAAAATGTCATAGTATAGAATGTCGAAAATTTTCATGAAAAAAGGCATAGTATAGTCTGTCGATTAATTTGGTGGAAAAAAAACTCAGTTTAAAATTTCGTCAATTTTCATGAAAAGACATGCTATAGTATGACTTTTATGAAAATTTTCGAAATTTTAAACTGAGTTTTTTTTCCACCAAATTAATCGACAGACTATACTATGCCTTTTTTCATGAAAATTTTCGACATTCTATACCATGACATTTTTTTACGAATATTTTCGACATGCTATAGTATGACTTTTTTCATGAAAATTTTTCGAAAATATTCGTAAAAAAATGTCATAGTATAGAATGTCGAAAATTTTCATGAAAAAAGGCATAGTATAGTCTGTCGATTAATTTGGTGGAAAAAAAACTCAGTTTAAAATTTCGTCAATTTTCATGAAAAGACATGCTATAGTATGACTTTTATGAAAATTTTCGAAATTTTAAACTGAGTTTTTTTTCCACCAAATTAATCGACAGACTATACTATGCCTTTTTTCATGAAAATTTTCGACATTCTATACCATGACATTTTTTTACGAATATTTTCGACATGCTATAGTATGACTTTTTTCATGAAAATTTTTCGAAAATATTCGTAAAAAAATGTCATAGTATAGAATGTCGAAAATTTTCATGAAAAAAGGCATAGTATAGTCTGTCGATTAATTTGGTGGAAAAAAAACTCAGTTTAAAATTTCGTCAATTTTCATGAAAAGACATGCTATAGTATGACTTTTATGAAAATTTTCGAAATTTTAAACTGAGTTTTTTTTCCACCAAATTAATCGACAGACTATACTATGCCTTTTTTCATGAAAATTTTCGACATTCTATACCATGACATTTTTTTACGAATATTTTCGACATGCTATAGTATGACTTTTTTCATGAAAATTTTTCGAAAATATTCGTAAAAAAATGTCATAGTATAGAATGTCGAAAATTTTCATGAAAAAAGGCATAGTATAGTCTGTCGATTAATTTGGTGGAAAAAAAACTCAGTTTAAAATTTCGTCAATTTTCATGAAAAGACATGCTATAGTATGACTTTTATGAAAATTTTCGAAATTTTAAACTGAGTTTTTTTTCCACCAAATTAATCGACAGACTATACTATGCCTTTTTTCATGAAAATTTTCGACATTCTATACCATGACATTTTTTTACGAATATTTTCGACATGCTATAGTATGACTTTTTTCATGAAAATTTTTCGAAAATATTCGTAAAAAAATGTCATAGTATAGAATGTCGAAAATTTTCATGAAAAAAGGCATAGTATAGTCTGTCGATTAATTTGGTGGAAAAAAAACTCAGTTTAAAATTTCGTCAATTTTCATGAAAAGACATGCTATAGTATGACTTTTATGAAAATTTTCGAAATTTTAAACTGAGTTTTTTTTCCACCAAATTAATCGACAGACTATACTATGCCTTTTTTCATGAAAATTTTCGACATTCTATACCATGACATTTTTTTACGAATATTTTCGACATGCTATAGTATGACTTTTTTCATGAAAATTTTTCGAAAATATTCGTAAAAAAATGTCATAGTATAGAATGTCGAAAATTTTCATGAAAAAAGGCATAGTATAGTCTGTCGATTAATTTGGTGGAAAAAAAACTCAGTTTAAAATTTCGTCAATTTTCATGAAAAGACATGCTATAGTATGACTTTTATGAAAATTTTCGAAATTTTAAACTGAGTTTTTTTTCCACCAAATTAATCGACAGACTATACTATGCCTTTTTTCATGAAAATTTTCGACATTCTATACCATGACATTTTTTTACGAATATTTTCGACATGCTATAGTATGACTTTTTTCATGAAAATTTTTCGAAAATATTCGTAAAAAAATGTCATAGTATAGAATGTCGAAAATTTTCATGAAAAAAGGCATAGTATAGTCTGTCGATTAATTTGGTGGAAAAAAAACTCAGTTTAAAATTTCGTCAATTTTCATGAAAAGACATGCTATAGTATGACTTTTATGAAAATTTTCGAAATTTTAAACTGAGTTTTTTTTCCACCAAATTAATCGACAGACTATACTATGCCTTTTTTCATGAAAATTTTCGACATTCTATACCATGACATTTTTTTACGAATATTTTCGACATGCTATAGTATGACTTTTTTCATGAAAATTTTTCGAAAATATTCGTAAAAAAATGTCATAGTATAGAATGTCGAAAATTTTCATGAAAAAAGGCATAGTATAGTCTGTCGATTAATTTGGTGGAAAAAAAACTCAGTTTAAAATTTCGTCAATTTTCATGAAAAGACATGCTATAGTATGACTTTTATGAAAATTTTCGAAATTTTAAACTGAGTTTTTTTTCCACCAAATTAATCGACAGACTATACTATGCCTTTTTTCATGAAAATTTTCGACATTCTATACCATGACATTTTTTTACGAATATTTTCGACATGCTATAGTATGACTTTTTTCATGAAAATTTTTCGAAAATATTCGTAAAAAAATGTCATAGTATAGAATGTCGAAAATTTTCATGAAAAAAGGCATAGTATAGTCTGTCGATTAATTTGGTGGAAAAAAAACTCAGTTTAAAATTTCGTCAATTTTCATGAAAAGACATGCTATAGTATGACTTTTATGAAAATTTTCGAAATTTTAAACTGAGTTTTTTTTCCACCAAATTAATCGACAGACTATACTATGCCTTTTTTCATGAAAATTTTCGACATTCTATACCATGACATTTTTTTACGAATATTTTCGACATGCTATAGTATGACTTTTTTCATGAAAATTTTTCGAAAATATTCGTAAAAAGATGTCATAGTATAGAATGTCGAAAATTTTCATGAAAAAAGGCATAGTATAGTCTGTCGATTAATTTGGTGGAAAAAAAACTCAGTTTAAAATTTCGTCAATTTTCATGAAAAGACATGCTATAGTATGACTTTTATGAAAATTTTCGAAATTTTAAACTGAGTTTTTTTTCCACCAAATTAATCGACAGACTATACTATGCCTTTTTTCATGAAAATTTTCGACATTCTATACCATGACATTTTTTTACGAATATTTTCGACATGCTATAGTATGACTTTTTCATGAAAATGTTTCGAAAATATTCGTAAAAAAATGTCATAGTATAGAATGTCGAAAATTTTCATGAAAAAAGGCATAGTATAGTCTGTCGATTAATTTGGTGGAAAAAAAACTCAGTTTAAAATTTCGTCAATTTTCATGAAAAGACATGCTATAGTATGACTTTTATGAAAATTTTCGAAATTTTAAACTGAGTTTTTTTTCCACCAAATTAATCGACAGACTATACTATGCCTTTTTTCATGAAAATTTTCGACATTCTATACCATGACATTTTTTTACGAATATTTTCGACATGCTATAGTATGACTTTTTTCATGAAAATTTTTCGAAAATATTCGTAAAAAAATGTCATAGTATAGAATGTCGAAAATTTTCATGAAAAAAGGCATAGTATAGTCTGTCGATTAATTTGGTGGAAAAAAAACTCAGTTTAAAATTTCGTCAATTTTCATGAAAAGACATGCTATAGTATGACTTTTATGAAAATTTTCGAAATTTTAAACTGAGTTTTTTTTCCACCAAATTAATCGACAGACTATACTATGCCTTTTTTCATGAAAATTTTCGACATTCTATACCATGACATTTTTTTACGAATATTTTCGACATGCTATAGTATGACTTTTTTCATGAAAATTTTTCGAAAATATTCGTAAAAAAATGTCATAGTATAGAATGTCGAAAATTTTCATGAAAAAAGGCATAGTATAGTCTGTCGATTAATTTGGTGGAAAAAAAACTCAGTTTAAAATTTCGTCAATTTTCATGAAAAGACATGCTATAGTATGACTTTTATGAAAATTTTCGAAATTTTAAACTGAGTTTTTTTTCCACCAAATTAATCGACAGACTATACTATGCCTTTTTTCATGAAAATTTTCGACATTCTATACCATGACATTTTTTTACGAATATTTTCGACATGCTATAGTATGACTTTTTCATGAAAATTTTTCGAAAATATTCGTAAAAAAATGTCATAGTATAGAATGTCGAAAATGTTCATGAAAAAAGGCATAGTATAGTCTGTCGATTAATTTGGTGGAAAAAAAACTCAGTTTAAAATTTCGTCAATTTTCATGAAAAGACATGCTATAGTATGACTTTTATGAAAATTTTCGAAATTTTAAACTGAGTTTTTTTTCCACCAAATTAATCGACAGACTATACTATGCCTTTTTTCATGAAAATTTTCGACATTCTATACCATGACATTTTTTTACGAATATTTTCGACATGCTATAGTATGACTTTTTTCATGAAAATTTTTCGAAAATATGCGTAAAAAAATGTCATAGTATAGAATGTCGAAAATGTTCATGAAAAAAGGCATAGTATAGTCTGTCGATTAATTTGGTGGAAAAAAAACTCAGTTTAAAATTTCGTCAATTTTCATGAAAAGACATGCTATAGTATGGCTTTCATGAAAATGTTCGAAATTTTAAACTGAGTTTTTTTTCCACCAAATTAATCGACAGACTATACTATGCCTTTTTTCATGAACATTTTCGACATTCTATACTATGACATTTTTTTACGAATATTTTCGAAAAATTTTCATGAAAAAAGTCATACTATAGCATGTCGAAAATATTCGTAAAAAAATGTCATGGTATAGAATGTCGAAAATTTTCATGAAAAGACATGCTATAGTATGACTTTTATGAAAATTTTCGAAATTTTAAACTGAGTTTTTTTTCCTCTAAATTAATCAACAGACTATACTATGCCTTTTTTCATGAAAATTTTCGACATTCTATACCATGACATTTTTTTACGAATATTTTCGACATGCTATAGTATGACTTTTTTCATGAAAATTTTTCGAAAATATTCGTAAAAAAATTTCATAGTATAGAATGTCGAAAATTTTCATGGAAAAAGGCATAGTATAGTCTGTCGATTAATTTGGTGGAAAAAAAACTCAGTTTAAAATTTCGTCAATTTTCATGAAAAGACATGCTATAGTATGACTTTTATGAAAATTTTCGAAATTTTAAACTGAGTTTTTTTTCCACCAAATTAATCGACAGACTATACTATGCCTTTTTTCATGAAAATTTTCGACATTCTATACCATGACATTTTTTTACGAATATTTTCGACATGCTATAGTATGACTTTTTTCATGAAAATTTTTCGAAAATATTCGTAAAAAAATGTCATAGTATAGAATGTCGAAAATGTTCATGAAAAAAGGCATAGTATAGTCTGTCGATTAATTTGGTGGAAAAAAAACTCAGTTTAAAATTTCGTCAATTTTCATGAAAGACATGCTATAGTATGACTTTTATGAAAATTTTCGAAATTTTAAACTGAGTTTTTTTCCACCAAATTAATCGACAGACTATACTATGCCTTTTTTCATGAAAATTTTCGACATTCTATACCATGACATTTTTTTACGAATATTTTCGACATGCTATAGTATGACTTTTTTCATGAAAATTTTTCGAAAATATTCGTAAAAAAATGTCATAGTATAGAATGTCGAAAATTTTCATGAAAAAAGGCATAGTATAGTCTGTCGATTAATTTGGTGGAAAAAAAACTCAGTTTAAAATTTCGTCAATTTTCATGAAAAGACATGCTATAGTATGACTTTTATGAAAATTTTCGAAATTTTAAACTGAGTTTTTTTTCCACCAAATTAATCGACAGACTATACTATGCCTTTTTTCATGAAAATTTTCGACATTCTATACAATGACATTTTTTTACGAATATTTTCGACATGCTATAGTATGACTTTTTTCATGAAAATTTTTCGAAAATATTCGTAAAAAAATGTCATAGTATAGAATGTCGAAAATTTTCATGAAAAAAGGCATAGTATAGTCTGTCGATTAATTTGGTGGAAAAAAAACTCAGTTTAAAATTTCGTCAATTTTCATGAAAAGACATGCTATAGTATGACTTTTATGAAAATTTTCGAAATTTTAAACTGAGTTTTTTTTCCACCAAATTAATCGACAGACTATACTATGCCTTTTTTCATGAAAATTTTCGACATTCTATACCATGACATTTTTTTACGAATATTTTCGACATGCTATAGTATGACTTTTTTCATGAAAATGTTTCGAAAATATTCGTAAAAAAATGTCATAGTATAGAATGTCGAAAATGTTCATGAAAAAAGGCATAGTATAGTCTGTCGATTAATTTGGTGGAAAAAAAACTCAGTTTAAAATTTCGTCAATTTTCATGAAAAGACATGCTATAGTATGACTTTTATGAAAATTTTCGAAATTTTAAACTGAGTTTTTTTTCCACCAAATTAATCGACAGACTATACTATGCCTTTTTTCATGAAAATTTTCGACATTCTATACCATGACATTTTTTTACGAATATTTTCGACATGCTATAGTATGACTTTTTTCATGAAAATTTTTCGAATATATTCGTAAAAAAATGTCATAGTATAGAATGTCGAAAAGTTTCATGAAAAAAGGCATAGTATAGTCTGTCGATTAATTTGGTGGAAAAAAAACTCAGTTTAAAATTTCGTCAATTTTCATGAAAAGACATGCTATAGTATGACTTTTATGAAAATTTTCGAAATTTTAAACTGAGTTTTTTTTCCACCAAATTAATCGACAGACTATACTATGCCTTTTTTCATGAAAATTTTCGACATTCTATACAATGACATTTTTTTACGAATATTTTCGACATGCTATAGTATGACTTTTTTCATGAAAATTTTTCGAAAATATTCGTAAAAAAATGTCATAGTATAGAATGTCGAAAATTTTCATGAAAAAAGGCATAGTATAGTCTGTCGATTAATTTGGTGGAAAAAAAACTCAGTTTAAAATTTCGTCAATTTTCATGAAAAGACATGCTATAGTATGACTTTTATGAAAATTTTCGAAATTTTAAACTGAGTTTTTTTTCCACCAAATTAATCGACAGACTATACTATGCCTTTTTTCATGAAAATTTTCGACATTCTATACCATGACATTTTTTTACGAATATTTTCGACATGCTATAGTATGACTTTTTTCATGAAAATTTTTCGAAAATATTCGTAAAAAAATGTCATAGTATAGAATGTTGAAAATGTTCATGAAAAAAGGCATAGTATAGTCTGTCGATTAATTTGGTGGAAAAAAAACTCAGTTTAAAATTTCGTCAATTTTCATGAAAAGACATGCTATAGTATGACTTTTATGAAAATTTTCGAAATTTTAAACTGAGTTTTTTTCCACCAAATTAATCGACAGACTATACTATGCCTTTTTTCATGAAAATTTTCGACATTCTATACCATGACATTTTTTTACGAATATTTTCGACATGCTATAGTATGACTTTTTTCATGAAAATTTTTCGAAAATATGCGTAAAAAAATGTCATAGTATAGAATGTCGAAAATGTTCATGAAAAAAGGCATAGTATAGTCTGTCGATTAATTTGGTGGAAAAAAAACTCAGTTTAAAATTTCGTCAATTTTCATGAAAAGACATGCTATAGTATGGCTTTTATGAAAATTTTCGAAATTTTAAACTGAGTTTTTTTCACCAAATTAAAGTCATACTATAGTATGACTTTTTTTATGAAAATTGTCGAAAATATTCGTAAAAAAATGTCATAGTATAGAATGTCGAAAATTTTCATGAAAAAAGGCATAGTATAGTATGTCGAAAGTTTGCAAAAAAAAGTCTTAGTATAGTATGTCGAAATATTTCATGAAAAGAAGTCATAGTATAGTATGTCGAAAGATTTCATGAAAAAACAGTCATAGTATAGTAAGTTGAAATTTTTTGCAAAAAAAATCATAGTATAGTATGTCTAAATGTTTCCCCAAAAAAAGTCATAGTATATTATGTTGAATTTTTTTTTAAAAAAAGTCATACTATATCGAAATTCTTTGCAAAAAAAAGCCATAGTATAGTATGTCGAAATATTTCATGAAAAAAAAGTCATAGTATAGTATGTCGAAAGATTTCATGAAAAAAAAGTCATAGTATAGAATGTCTACATTTTTCATGAAAAAAAAAGTCATCGTATAGTATGTCGAAAATTTTCATGGAAAAAGTCATAGTATAGCATGTCGATTAATTTCATGGAATAAAAACTCATAGTATAGTATGTCAAAAAATGTCATTAAAAAAAGCAATAGTATAGCATGTCGAAAAAAGTAATAGTATAGTATGTCGAAAGATTTTGTAAAAAAAAGTCGTAGTATAGTATGTCAAAAAAGGTTTTAAAAAAAAGTCATAGCATAGTATGTCGAAAAATTTTGTAAAAAAAAGTCATAGTATAGTATATCGAAAAAAGTCATAGTATAGTATGTCGAAAAAAAGTCATGGTATATAATGTTGAAAAAAAGTCATAATATAGTGTGTCAAAAATTTGATAAAAAGTCATAGTATAATATGTTGAAAAAAAGTCATAGTATAGTATGTCGAAATTTTTTGTAAAAAAAAGTCATACTATAGCATGTCGAAAAAAAAGGCATAGTATGGTATGTCGAAAAAAAGTCATAGTATATTATGTCGAAAAAGAAACATAGTATAGTATGTCGAAAAAAATCATAGTATATTATGTTGAGGAAAAAAAGGCATAGTATAATATGTCGAAAAAAAGTCACAGTATAGTATGGCGCAAAAAAATCATAGTATATTATGTTGGGAAAAAAAGGCATAGTATAATATGTTGAAAAAAGTCATAATATTGTATGCCGAAAAAAGTAAAAAAAAAAAGTCATAGTATAGTATGTGAAAAAAGTCATAGTATAGTGTCGAAAAAAAGGCATAGTAGTGTAAAAAAAAAATCATAGTATATTATGTTGGAAAAAAAGTCACAGTATAGTATGTCGAAAAACAGTCATAGTATAGTATGTCGAAAAATTTTGTGAAAAAAAGTCATAGTATGTCGAAAAATGTTTTAAAAAAAAGTCATAGTATAGTTGTTGGAGAAAAGTCATAGTATAGTATGTCGAAAAAGTTTTTAAAAAAGTCATAGTATAGTGTGTCGAAAAAAAATCATAGTATATTATGTTGGAAAAAAAGGCACAGTACGTCGAAAAAAAGTAATAGTATAGTATGTCGAAAATAAAATGGATAGTACAGTATGTCGAAAAAATGAAAAAAAACAGTTGTATGATGCTGAAAAAACTGATAAAAAGTCATAGTATACTATGTTGAAATACGTAATTGTATAGTGATGGATAAAGACCTAGTATGGTATGTCGAAAAAAAAGAAGAAGAAAAAAGTCAGAGTATAGTATGTTGAAAAGTGCTAAAAAAAAAAAAGTCATAGCATAGCATGTCAAAAAACAATAGAAAAAAGCCATAGTATAGTATGTTTTAAAAAGTCATAGTATAGTATGTCGAAAAAAGTCATAGTATACTATGTCGAAAGAAATAGTAAAAAAAGTCGTATTATAGTATGTCGAATAAAAATAAAAAGTCATAGTAAAGATGTCGGTAAATTCATTTTTATGGCATACTATACGACTGTATGACTTTTTTCTTCTCTACATTCTACCATTTTACCATGTCATTTTTATGACATTTTTATGGCATACTATCACTTTTTTGTGACATATTTATGGCATACTATACTATGAATTTTTTGACATTTGTTATGGCATACTATACTAAATTTTTGGGAAATTCTTATGGCACACTATATACCATGACTTTTTATGGCATACAATCACTTTTTGTGACAGTTTTATGGCAAAAATACAATGACTTTTTTATGACATAGTATCACTTTTTATGGCATACTAATAGGACTGTTTAAGGCCGTTTTTATAGCAACCTTATTGATTGGTATTGTTGCCAGCTGTAAAAGGTGCCATGGTGTAAACAGTATGGCAAAATCTCTGATGATAGAAATCGAAGTCGGAAACCTTGCCGTGATTATTTTTGGCGAAACTTCAGTCAATGAAAATTTTAAAAAATAAACAAAACCCTTTCATAAAAATCTGAAAAGATAATATGGCTTAGCTGTTTTTGTTGTCTCACTGTACAGAGGATAATAAATGATGCCAGAATAATAAACAGTACACTTTAGGTAAACAGGTTCTTTTCGGTATTGCTTGCTATGAGCTTTTGTTTGGATAACTAGAAGTCATCATCGATCTGTGATCTGTGCCCTTCAAAACAAGCTGCAGTCCACACAGTGTGCTGAAAACACACACACACACACACACAGAGGAAAGCAGGTCTTTGGCTACAGAGAAGCAGGGTTGCGTGCCTCATCGCCTGGGTTGGGGAGTTCACAGTAGTGAGCGACTACAGACGGCAGTGATCATTAGGTCATCAGGGGCCAGAGAGCGGTTTGCGTGAGTGAAGGTGTGTGTGTGTTATTTAGATAAGCTCCATTAACAAAAAACATCTTGGCACGTGTTCAAACTAAAACTCCAACATCAGATCTTCTGTCCAGCTGCTGAGTCAAAGCAGGACGCACAGATCGATAATGGCCTGTAAGCTTTCCACCGGAGTATTTTTTTTTAATGACAGGAGGCTTAACTCTCTTTAAAACAGAAAACAATTCATGACTGATTAAGATCTCTTCCCTAATGGAAAACACCATTTGTAGACATATGAGTCCTACGGGAATTCCTAAGCTTACTGACCTCTTTTTTTAAGGGACTTTTTGCAGAAATATTTAGCGTCTGTGAGCCACATTTTCATGTCGGTACTATAAAATTTGAATGTATGATGATGAATGCAGTGTAACATAGATTGTGCATCACCCGCTGCAGGGTTTTTTATTGTATCTTCCAGCTGGCGAGGCCTATTATTACTACCCATAAAACAATAGAACACTATGACACTGTTAGTGGCTGAAAACACTATAAAACACTGTTATAACGAGCAGGTGTCATTACAGTGTATGCTACAGTGTAGGTTGCACTCAGCACATATGCAATCTATGTGCTATGTGTAAATATATTAAACAAACTGTAAACAGCATGGATTAATTACACAGGAATGAGCTGTCTTCTTTAATCCTGTTTATGTGTGTTGATTTGCTGACAGGCTACTTTAAATTGCCACCTCAATTCAGTGGAAGTAAATGGGATTTTGTTGGTGGTGTTCACAGCGTTGGAAAATGACATTTAACGTCTCTTTTCAGAAAAATGCTGTTCATGTTGCACTCTACCCCCGCAAACACTAGATAGCATTGTTTCTCTGGCTATTAAGCTACATTAACTAATTCCCTGCTAACACTAGATAGCATTGTTTCTCTGGCTATTAAGCTACATTAACTAATTCCCTGCTAACACTAGATAGCATTGTTTCTATGACTATTAAGCTACATTAACTAATTCTCTGCTAACACTAGATAGCATTGTTTCTATGACTATTAAGCTATATTAACTATTCCCTGCTAACACTAGATAGCATTGTTTCTATGACTATTAAGCTACATTAACTAATTCTCTGCTAACACTAGATAGCATTGTTTCTATGACTATTAAGCTACATTAACTAATTCTCTGCTAACACTAGATAGCATTGTTTCTATGACTATTAAGCTACATTAACTAATTCTCTGCTAACACTAGATAGCATTGTTTCTATGACTATTAAGCTATATTAACTATTCCCTGCTAACACTAGATAGCATTGTTTCTATGGCTATTAAGCTATATTAACTAATTCTCTGCTAACACTAGATAGCATTGTTTCTATGGCTATTAAGCTATATTAGGACTGTGTATAGTGTTAAATACTTTAAGCCAGTGCTTATGTCCTGACTGGTCACAGCAGTTGTATCGCTGCCGTTTGCGTCGTAATGATGATTTTGAACAATGCCACCGCGTCGCCGTTCTCATTTCACATACATTATTGTGCTTATAGGCCAAGACGGGCGGAATGCTTTCAACTTTTATGATTCAAAGTTGTGCCAAGTGTTTTTCTCCGCTGCGTCTCTCTGAGGGGATTTCAAAGGGAAAAGCAACACATGCTGTCATTCATGTCCCGCCGTTCAGATGGACCATTACACTCATATCAGATCGGCGCTTTTGATGTGCCGAGTGACAGAACAAAATAAATAGCGAGCGCAAGTCTGTGAAAGATTTGCAATGCAGTGCGTTAATTAACGAAGGGCTATACCAATTAGGCGCCCATGATTGGTGTGTGAATATCAGTGCAGTCACGCAGTTTGGGACTCGGCGCAGAGTAACACCACTGTTTACTGAACACAAAGACCATAAACAAGCGCTGGCAGCAAGTACACTGCCAAGTGTGACTAGTTGGGCATTTCAAAGTATGTGTGGCTTTTCCAAAGATCTCAACTTTATCTCAATAGGGAGAGAAACATAGTTAAGATTAAAAGGGCCTTTTTTTATACCAAGAATGGACATTAGTATGTGCTTCATATATAATATATAAAAATGATCCCGCATTACAAGTCTTACTATTGTCTTCACTATTTTGAATTTGGAAATAAATGTAAAATATGGCTATTTTGGCTTATTCAGGCTTTTGAACCGGACCTGACCACAGCTAAAATTAATATATTAATCATTTTTTGTTGTTATAATGTGGACTGGAGCTCCAGAAAGGTCGAAATAGCATCAGTTGAATGGCAGAAAATTAATTGGTAACTATTTAAAAAATGGATTGAGCATTTTAAGTTATTTTACAAGCTAAATGCCAAACATTCCTTAGTTTTAACTTCTCACTTTGCTGCTTTTCTTTGTTCTACATGATAGTAAACTGAATATTTTGGACTGTTGGTCGACAGCAGCGAACAAATTTGAAGATGTCAAATTGGGCTTTATGAAATTGTGACAATTCTTAACAATAGACCAAAAAAGGAAATAAATTATTCGAGAAAATAATCAGCAGATTAATCGATAGTGAATGTAATTGTTAGTCGCAGCTAAGTATTAGTAGTTCACGTCACATATTAATATCGCAGGTCTCACTAAAAAGGTAGCGACGGTTAACATTTTAGGTTAAAGGGGCTAAATTCGATATCCAAAGCATTAATAGTGCAGCGAACAATGATTTGCTATGTAAAGATATAGAGGAGTAATATCTACCTGAGCAGAGAATGAAGTCACTCTCCCTCTATGTGTGTTGTAATCTCAGCTTCTCTGTGCTTTGTTGACATAGCTGGACCGGCGGCTAGCTCACGATTGCTGCTCTGCACTGCTCTCATACGGAGGTTACAGCTGATAACGGCGTCCTGACTGACGGCACCGTCACGGAAGCGTAGCACTCACCCTCCTGTTCCCCCTCAGGTAAATACTGTTATCTCTGTCTGCACTTTCACCACTGTTTGAACTGTTTAGTAGGGCTGGGACGATACACCTATCTCCCGATTCGATATTACGATTTACTGTATAAAAATGTTTGATTTTCAGCATGTATGTAGTTGGAGATGTCCTGAAGTCAAATATATCAGTCAGTGTCAGGCATTATTTATTAATACATTTCCCTCACAAATTAGTGGTATTTTCTATTAATTTATAAGGGACATGTAATAGTTTAAACTACTGGTGAATATCATTCCATATATGTATTTTGTAAATATAGTTCCCTTTGTTAACAACTTATTTTGAAAACCGGATGTAGTCACGCGTGTATACTTCCGCTAACTTCCCATGTGCGTCGCTAGCTCGCCCGTTAGTTTCGTTCTCTTTATACATCCATGGTCATCTCCGTTTGACTGTATTTAACATAAATGTCAGTGTATGGGTGCTCTACAGCTCTACAGTTGTAGCGTCGGCTGATTTGACCGCACGTTACCACAATACGATAATATTTCCTGTCCCTGACAGAGTTAGCATGCAGCTTTAGCCGTGATGTCTAGCTCTGCTTTTCCTGCAATGTGTGAAACCCAAAGTGTTTCCATACTTAACTGGATGTTTAGCGTTTACCATGTTGGAGTGTGAGGGTGCAGGTCGTAACCAGGCAGACCCTCCGCCAGTTTCTGCTTTATCGTTTCGGCTCACTGCGGTTTGTTTTGGTGACGGATACGGAACGGATATGACGTCACGTTACTCAGACTACAACAAAAGCGGTAACTTCCTTCTACCTCTGCATAGACTCAAATTAAGCAAATATATCGATTCTGGCATTAAAAAATCGATTTAGAATTGTTTAAAAAAATAAAAAAATCGCGATACATAGGTGAATCAATTTTTTTCCCCCACCATTACTGTTTAGCGGTGTTAGCACCGTTAGCTGCGGCTCACCGTCGCCGTGTTGAGAGCCATTAGAAATGCTTCTAATCCCGTATTTAGCTCATAAAAGATATGGTAACCTCAATGCACAGATGTAGTAAAAAAAACTGTCTGTTCCAAGTCTCTATAGTTTTTAAAGTAAGTAACAGGATAGACGCAAACACCCACGCAGGAAAAATGTCACTGGTTTTGGCCTCTAGATATATTTATCCCTGTGTTTAAACAGGTGCTAATTGTAATAATATATGTTCCCCTTTGCTTTGCTGTTGCACAGCTCGACTCACAGAACAAACACTTCATTAATCGGGTAGACTAGGTTAGGTAGTCAGTAATGAGGTGACTGTTTGAAGAATAAAGTGATAATGACCCAAATGTTTGGTTCTAACATATATAATTATGCATTTATTGACAAGAATGATACAGTCCTGCTGTGGGACAAACTGAGGTCAAACCAACTACCAGATGGGTGTCTTCAGTTTACTTAGCAGACCTCCTGGTCCTCCTGTCCCAGGAGAAGTTTGCTCCGTAGGATTTAACCCGGGGCTTTGCGGTCCTCTTGTCTGTTATATCGTAGCTCCAACCTGTAGGAAAAACATCAGAGTAAGTGATGGGGGCGAGAACGTCACATATATTCACTTTGGATGCGTTCCAAACACAATGAGGTGTTTTGTAGACATCAACAGGCTGCGTTTAGTCAGATCTGCACTAATCACTTTCATGGTGCAATAAACAGAGTAAGCCAGTTTCCTATGCTTAGTTTCAACAAACTTTCCCAGATGGTTCAGTTCTCTGAGTCAAAGTGAACTTCTTTCTGTTGAGTGTTGCTAGACAGAAAACTACATCAACTGTGTTTAATGTTAAGTAACGCAGGACTGTGTTTAATTGTGATCTTGTTAGTCAATCAAAAGTATTCTCGTAACGTTTTATGAGGAAATTGTCATCAGACGTCTTTGTTGCCATGAAGGTGCCGTTTCACTACTATCTTTCTTAGAGAGAGAGAGAGCGAGGGAGCGAGAGAGAGAGCGAGAGAGGGAGCGAGAGAGAGAGAGAGCGAGAGAGAGGGAGCGAGAGAGCGAGAGAGAGGGAGCGAGAGAGGGAGCGAGAGAGAGAGAGCGAGAGAGCGAGCGAGAGAGGGAGCGAGAGAGAGGGAGCGAGAGAGCGAGGGAGCGAGAGAGCGAGCGAGAGAGAGAGCGAGAGAGAGAGCGAGGGAGCGAGAGAGAGCGAGGGAGCGAGAGAGAGCGAGGGAGAGAGAGAGCGAGGGAGCGAGCGAGGGAGCGAGAGAGAGCGAGCGAGAGAGCGAGAGAGAGCGAGCGAGAGAGAGCGAGAGAGCGAGCGAGGGAGCGAGAGAGCGAGGGAGCGAGAGAGAGCGAGCGAGAGAGCGAGAGAGAGAGAGCGAGAGCGAGAGCGAGCGAGAGAGAGCGAGAGAGAGCGAGACACAGAGAGAGGGACAGAGAGAAAGAGAGAGACACAGACAGACAGAGAGAGAGAGGGGGGGGACAGACAGAGAAAGAGAGAGACAGAGGGGCAAAGAGAGAGAGCGAGAGAGACAGACAGAGAAAGACAGAGAGAGAGCGAGACAGACAGAAAGAGAGAGACAGTGACAGACAGAGGGGCAAAGAGAGAAAGCGAGCGAGAGAGACAGACAGAGGGACACAGAGAGAGAGAGATGGACAGAGACAGAGAACGAGAGCTCTCTCTTTTTGAGACAGACAGACACAGACAGAGATGGACAGAAAGAGAGAGAGAGAGAGAGAGAGAGAAACAGACAGACAGAGAAAGAGAGAGTAAGAGAGAGCTCTCTCTCTTTCAGACAGAGTGACAGAGACAGACAGAGAGAGCTGGGTGCATCACTACATGCTAGCTAGCTAACTGTGTGTGCGCTTCTGCTTATCAGCTCCAGTCTTCATTCCCAGCTCTGTACAGCGGGTCGTTGGCCTGCTGCTGCTCACCTCAACGCTGCCTTGTACCAGTACAGATCAACCGTCTGAGGCTGAACGGTGTCCTGGAGGTCCCCACTCTGAACGAGCTAAACCTCGGGGAGGAGACTGGGTCCGCGAAACAGTTCAGCTTCAGACGGTTGATCTGCACACCTGTACCAGTATGAGGCAGCAGCAGGCCAACAACCCGCTGTACAGAGCTGGGAATGAAGACTGGAGCTGATAAGCAGAAGCGCACACACAGTTAGCTAGCTAGCATATAGTCATGACCCCTGACCCCATGATGACACACGTTGAGTGACAGCTCCCTTATTTGCATAATGAGGCAGAAATGTATAAAGAAAAGAATACAGAAATAAATAAGGGGTGAAATGCAAAGGCAAAATCATGCATAAATAAATAAATGCATAAATAAATACATACATTTAAAAATTAAAATGAAAAGATAAAAGCAAAAATGTATTTATAAATTAAAAAAAATAAATACGTATATAAATAAGGGAATTAATACAAAGGTAAATAAAAGAAGAAGCAAATTAAAACAGAAATATCAACTTATGTCACATTTTATCAATTAATTAATGACTACATTTATTTTTAATATTATTTTTAGTACATTTAACGGCATATTTATGGAGTCATTTAATTATTTATTAATTCATTTTTTATTTTGGCAGGTTCCGTCCTCCATACTCCACAACCTAGCCCCCTCCTACCTTTCTGACCTTCTGCACCAACATACTCCCACCTGCAACCTCAGATCCGCCGAACTCTCTCACTCCCTTTCTTCACAACTGCACTCAAAACTCACCTATTTAAATCTGCTTTTAATCTGTGATCCTCCAATCAATGTTGTAAATGTAATGCACTTGCATTTATACGGTTTTAATGTAATTTGATTGTCTTTAATTGTTATTGCTTTTACCATTTCTGTTGCTGTTTTGACCATGCAAAGTGACTTTGACTACATTTTAAATCGCTATATAAAATAAATGTATTATTATTATTGTGCTATTTATTCTTCTACTGTTCATATTCATGTTTGAAGCGACCCATATCTGACATCAATGTGAAAGGACCTCTGCCCTGAAACGCCGCACATGCAACCAATAACATCACACACGGGGGACTGTCCATTGTTCCGAAAATACACACTGGAGTTGTTGGAGTCCAGTTACTGCCAGACTCCATAAACATATTACTCCATTTAACAGATCTGTGTTCCACGTTACACAGATTTTTCTCCTAAATCATAACATATAACTTTGTATGACTCCTAAAGAAAGGCTTTTAATTTCGGCTAATATTTAACTTTGACAGCTCTTCTGTGAACTAAGTTAAATAAACTCAAGTAAGATGTGTGACGTTACTGTTTGACATCCCAAAACCCGACCGGTCAGCACTTCCATGCAATTTTTATAACATGCGATTTCATTTATCAGAAGAACTGAATGACTTGTGAAAAGTCTGTTTGATAAGTTAATTTACATTTTAAATGACTGACAAGGCAAATAAAGTCTTCAACTCTTTCCTACTGTCTACTGTAATTGAAACTGTGTCATTTTTAAAACTGAGCTGATTGGCCATGATTAGTGGGGGCACCTAAAGTCTTGAATAATTCTTAAATGTCTTACCATTTTTCTCAGCGAAAGCGACGGCATCTTCCTTGGAGGAGAAGGAGAGCACCATGTTGGATAAGGGATCACCCCTGAAAGGCAGAAAGTGCTGTTAGCCACACAAAAGTCACGTAATTGGAGGCAAATATCATAAGAAATGTTTTATGATGCAAAATGCAAAAACTTTACACTGTCTAAGGATAGAGGGTGTCACACCCTTTGAGGTTAATTTGAGATTTTTGGCTATAAAACTGAACTTGACTTGATACCAAAAATCATTTGCTAAAAGTATGATGAAAAACAGTCACGACACAGAACAGAAAAATAATCTCATTTCCAGACCTGCCAACCCTCTAGAGGGGTCCGAGGGACATGCATTACATTAACAAAAGTAACATTTGCATTTTGGAACATAAAGCAGCAAACTTAAACTACGCAGTCCAGCATCGGCCGATATATCAACATCGTAATTTTTTTTATTCCCTAATATCGGATGTGGCCCAAAATACTGTATCGGTCGGGTTCTAATTATAATCCAATAATGTATACACATATTATTCTGAAATGGGCCATTCTGCATAATAACTACTTTTACTTTTGGTACTTTAAGTATATTTTGTACTTTTACTTAAGAAAGATTTTGAATGCAGGACTTTTACTTGTTACAGAGTATTTTTACACTGTGGTATTACATTTACTTAAGTAAAAGATCTGAGTAGGCCTACTTCTTCCACCACTGTGCCCTAGTAAACACTTTACAGTGGTCTACATTATTTGCATACATGCAGTTAGGATTTTCCAGTCAATATTAACCTACAAGCAAGCGGACATATCTAAGAGTACGGGACAGGTGAAATTGAAATACATGGACTTTACCGGTTTAAGAGGCTTCCTGCAGCAACTTCTAGGTCCACACAGTGTGGCATGATTAACATTAAAGGCTATCAAACGAGGTAAACCGTCACTGGTCGAGAGCGTATAGGAGAAGAAACAATAATACCCAGTTTAATGTCTCGATTGGCTCGGCGATATATTTATCCATTACTTGGGTGTTAAAAAACAAAACTGGTCTCTTTTTACATACATTAAAGTAACAATTTGTACCAGCGTATTTTGATGTCAAAATGCCTGCTCTGCAAAATTCATACAGGTTGGCAGGTCTGCATTTCAGTGTATGTGTTATGGCTGGGCGATATGGCCAAAATCTTCTATCACGATATAGGTCATTTCATATCTCGACAACAATATATATCACGATATAGCAGATTTTCTGGTAATTCAATAAATATAGTCTATATGAAATATCCATGGTAAAGCCTATTTTTGTATACTCCTGTGTGAATTAAATACTTGACAAATGAAAACTACAGGTATATAGGGGTATTTTCTCATTTTAAGAACTTGAGTGCAAAATGAACGTCACAGTTTTAAGTGAAATTATTAAGCAAAAATAAATAAATATATGCCTAGCCTATATTGCGATAGAAACGAAATAGAAAAATCTATATGATAGACATTTTTATATCGTCATATTGCCCAGCCCCAGTATGTGTTGTAGAAATTGGCAGGTTCTTACGTTGAGGCCCAGCCCATCAGCGGGTTCTCCCAGCGCTCTCTGGTATCGAAGTCCATCTTCCACTTTTTGGTGCTGTTGACTCCTGACTGCATGGCCGTTTTGGTGGGAACAAAGATGTGAACCTTGCGTGTTTTGATGTGCTCCTCTGGGACTCCTGTCAGGCTGGTGATGTCCTGAGGGACACACAGAAATAAAGCAAATCCTACTGTAAGAAACAGAGTTGAATTTCAGACTGGAGAATACCAGAAATTAAAACGTTTTTTGATGTATGTGGGAATTTTAAATCTATATTTACTGTAGTTACCCATAACCTCATTTATAGAAAGGTACTATAATCAATAACAATCCCATGTTACAAACATGTTCATGTTGATGTGATGTGAGTCTTAAGCTCTGCTCCAGCACCTGATTTGCAAACATGCAGGCAAACAACTGAATGAAATCTAATTAATACATTGGCCAGTAAAGAATCTACAATGCATAATGATTTATTTTTAAATGTGTATCATAAGCTACAAAACAAGCAGTCAAAACAAAAACCAAAAGCAGTCAAAGCTTCCCATTTATGATAGGAAAATTATGTGTATGAAAATGACAAATTGACATGTTTTGGTTGCAGAGCAGCCAGCGGTCTTCCTGAACCATTCTGACTTTCATTTGACTTTGTGACTGATGTCTTTTTCCTTCCCTACAAAGAGTTCATGCAAAGATATATGCGCGTTGAGAAAGGTCATCTGATACTTAGCTTGCAGGTGTTATAAAATACAACTTGAAGCTCTGACAACATTTTCTTAGTATAAGAAAAATGGAGTTAGGAAAATGTTTGGTGGCTATAAAAAGTACTTAATATTTTTGTACTTCACATATTTCTGTAGAGATTTATATTCACTTTTAAATATCAGGGTCAAAAATAGCTCAAATACATCTTCAGTGTCAGAAAAACAATAAAACACGAGGAGTGAACACTATTTATAGGTATTGTAAAATAAACTAAGAGTTTGGATTGTATTTTCATAGTTTCTGTGATCTGATGTTCACTCTGTGGGGATTTTTGTCTCTGCCAGCACAACTGTTGAGACCACAAATAAACTTTCCTGTGATTTACCCTGTCAGAATTTGGCTGTGATATTTTAATTTTGCTTGTTAATGTCCAACAGTGTTATATGGGCTTCTCTGAGGCAACAGTTCAATAATTCATATTTTTGTTTTTTAGACTTTAAATGCGTGTACAATTTTAGCAAAGCTGAATAACAACATTATAAAAACAAGAAAAACTATAGCTTGCATATGTAAAAAAAAAAAAAAAAGAAAAGGGGGGCGATACTGGATTCAAAGCCAACTTTATGCTGTTATTCAAACTGTTTTGCATCGAGGTGGATGAAATTAATGCCTAATACTTGAGGTGATTTATTCCAGACCATCAGAAAGTAGGCCAGCGCGACAAGAGGAGGAGGAGGGGCCTTTGGGCGTACTAAATGCATATTCCTGAGCAACTGGAGCCCCTTCAAGCTCCTATCAAGGATCTGGTCCAATTCTTCAGGGAATTAGCAAACAAGCAATGGGAAGTCGGCGACAAAACACAGACGAACCTCCCAGCACGCAGGCACCAGCCACCCAAGACTGAGGGCTTTCCAGGGCGCTCTCCTTTCAATACAAGAATTTTACACATTTCAATGGCCATTACAACTTCAAAGAATCAAATTTTCATCATTGTCTGTCATCTGCCAGTTGATTTGTAGAAAGGAGGTCGTTTTGCATGAACTCCACACAAAAGCCCGCCTTTCCTTTGGCAAAGGAGCTTCCAATGGTATTTCAGCCTAGTAAATTACAGGTCCAACTGCTAAACTACTGCCCGTTTCAGTGAAACATCTTTTGCCATGCTCAGAAGTAAGACCAGACTGAATTTAATCATAAACCAGATCTGCACATTGAAAAGATTGTTAAAATGAAAGGGAAAAGACGAACAAAGGGGGGGAAAAAAACTTCACAAGTGCTTGGTAATTATTTCCGGCTGCCCTATCTACTTAACCTTAACAATTCCTTCTTGTCACAGAGAGGAGGAAAACATGTTCTCTTCACCCAAAGGGGGTAATGGTGGACGGTTCATGACACAATAACACACAGGACAGTGTGAGAGAGCAACAAAATGAAATGCCAGGGTTTTTTTTTCATCTTGGAGTTTGCAGCAGGTGATCAAAAAAAAATGTTTTTAAAACGTTGCGTTCTGCAGGAAATAAGTATTTATTTTTAATGGATAATGATTAAACGATTTGTACTCTAGAGGTAGGGAAAAACTTCCTGTGAGTTTTGGAGAAAAGACAAGAACCATTAAAATACTTTGTGCCATATGAACCATAACATATTTGGAGTTGTGAATCGAGGGGGGAAAAAAATCATGTACAAAAAGTACATTTCGAGTTGTAGTAAATCAAATTTGCAGTCAGAAACATTTAGCAGTTCTGTAGTCTGGTGTGGTCTGGGGGATAGATGCATGAAAATCCCTCTCCGAGACGCATTCGAAATTATGCCCTTGGGATTAGCAGGCCAGACTATGGTTACGCGTATGTACGTTACATAAACCATAACTGACACATGAGGCCCATGTATGGTAAACTGCCGCAATAATTTGTCCAGATGTAGCAGACCTTAAATCACATCTTAGGCGTGGATGAGCACAAAAGGTCCTTCATGAATGAGGGAGGATGTGTCAAAACAAAAGCTCTGCCAAATCACTGAAAACACTCTGCTCATTATCTGGCATTGTTTGCAAAAATACGAGTCTAGACTTCTATGATACTTGCATGCATTACACTGAAAGCCAGGAGGGTTATCGGCATAACAGACTCACCCACAATACCCGGATTCACAAAGGGAATGATTGTGGCTGGAATGTGGTGTGTTCCCAGGAAGACTAGAGAGGGCCATCACAAAAGGAAAACCCACACGGTGGGCACTTTTTCTTCTGCCATGTACAGGAAGCAAAATGAGAACTATCAAGTTTGACACTATTCACAGGGCCTTCACGGGGCCCTACAATACCTGGCTGGGCAGGCAGAATGCCGGGCTTAAGAAAGGGGGGAAAAAGGCTGGCAAAGTCTCCGTCACGTGAAAGCGTGTCGATATTTCTGACACCTCCAGGCTACGTGCCAAATAAAGAGCATAGGGGCTTGTCGCTGTGGGGCCGCTGAGCCCACCAGAATGCTGAAAGCTGGTTCCCCTAATGCTCCGACAGAGACCTGGGACGGAAGATTTCTGTGTAAACAAGATTCAAAGATCTCGATATGCTTAAATGGTAAAAACTGAAGGAAATAACCAGATATTAGAAAGCAAGAAAGGTAAAAAGGGTAGAATAAAGAATAGTTTTCTTGGGGCAAAACATTCGCGGAATAAACTGTACTCAGATTAATGTATATGAAAGATCTTTTCCATCTTGGTATTAAATTCTCCGTTTACAGAAGTGTCCTTCGTATTTATAAGCACATGGGGGACAGCATTTATTCATGGACAAACTGAAACCTTCACTCTACATTTACTATCACTTGACAATTTTACTGTTAATTTCTTCTTTGCTCCGATCACAACCACCTGTCTGCTCTGAGCTAACCTCTCTCTCTCTCGCTCGACCACACCATCGCTACGCCCACACTACACTACTCTTATAACATATGCATCAAATTGTGTCAACACACTACAAATATATGATTGAAACACCATGTTTGAAACACATATACAGGAAAATACACATTTATACAGAAAAAAAAAAAAATATTTTAGAGCTCTCCTTAAATTTCTAAAATTAGGCTTTCTGAGTCGAAGTTTGCGGGGAGAGTAACAAATGCGTACAGCAACCGTGTATGTACTGAGGAAGTGGATCAGATGATTGATCGCAAAGACAAAGGCGTCACAAGCGGAAACACTGTCGCGCCTATTCATTTTTAAAGTGCAACGGCTATTGGGGAAACACCAACACTCGACCAACCGATGGTGTAACTCAGTGACAGACTGTCGTGTTTGTAGGGCAGGACACCGCTTTGCTGCGGTCCAACAAAAAAATACAGCTTTAAAAGCTCACTAATTAACATGTTGCATCTCATTTGTTAAAACCAAACCCAAGTGTAACTAAAATTACCGCCTCGTGATCGTATGCCTCCGCCATCCAGGCAAGTTGCAGTTCACATCCATGTCTGTCCAAAATGTCATCACTTCATCATTTTATCCTGTTAGACATTTGTGTGAAATTGTCATAATTAGCATATGAGTTCTTGAGTTATGGCCAAGAATATGATTTGTGAGGTCACAATGACCTTGATATCTGAGATACCTGAGATATCGCGTTCACGAGAATGGGACAGACGTGGTCACAGTGACATTGACCTTTGACCACCAAAATCTAAAAAAACGACAAGTTGGGGTTTTACAGTTTTTGGCGGGCTATTTCTTGGCCGGTAGCAGTGACTTCCTGGAGTCTTAATGTTACGGTGAGGTTCCAGGCAAACAGCAAAGTACAAAGTGTTATTCCTTTAAGAGTAGTTATATCTGTAAGTCTACGTCCAACAACCTCTATCATTCTCATCCATGCCTGTCAAAAATGCTGTAGCCATTTTCTGGTTCGGGCACAGGAGGCTGACGTCCCTGTTCCTAACCTCACCTACAAACCTCTGATTGGCTCTTATTTTTCAAACCAGGGAAACGGCTGTCAATGAGCACAACACCAGACCAAATCTTCCTGTCTAACCGTATGAGTTCTTCACCCGACTTCACTAAACTGTCTTCCAGCCACTACTGTCCCCAAATCGTTTAATACATCTTGTCAGTTTCAGATGATTTGCAGGTGAATGTCCACATTTCCTGCAGTTAAAAAGTGGTTTGCCAGTAAGATGATATCCCTAAATAATGAAAACCAGACATCACTTTTGGATGCATCTTTGAGAGAATGGTTAAGTAAAGCAACACAAATCAAATAAATGTTTTAACCACGCAATTTTGATGAAAATATTGACTGCATGGGGAGGTTTAAATAGCGGTTCATGCTGGTGTGCTCGGAGCGTCCTGGGCTTTGCAAAATGTAGACGAGGGCTTAAAAACAGGTGAGTATAAGGACCTCGTCTTCTGAACACATTACTGTTCATTCACTTAGTGAATTGAATAGCCCTGTCTGTCTCACTCAATCACCTGATACTCCCTTTGAGCCTATTCAGAACAAGAGGATAATTCAAAACCTAAAATAAACCATAAAAAAAGGAATTTCACATCTGTTCTTGCAATGAGCCTGGCTCAATTATGATTAACTCTCCAATAAACCAGAGCAATGAGACTGTGTGAGGCAGACATGAAGTTAATATATTTACTAATATTAACTCATTAGTTATTGTTTATAGAGCTGCAACTGACTTATTTTCATTGTTGATTAATCTGTTAATTATTTTGTTGATTAATCGATCAGTTGTTTGGTCTATAAAATGTCAGAAAATGGTGTAAAATGTTGATCAGTGTTTCCCAAAGCCGCAGATGACGTCCTCAGATGTGTTCTTTTGTCCACAACTCAAAGATATTCAGTTTACTGTCATAGAGGAGGAAAGAAACCAGAAAATATGAACTGAAATCAGAGAATTATGACTTTTTTTTTTTCTCAAACCGCTTAATCGATTATTTAAAATAGTTGGCTATTAATTTAATAGACAACTAATCGATTAATCGTAGCAGCTCCTCCAATGTGAGGATTTGCTTTTTACATCCAAAAGACGTCACCATGGATTAGGGGACGTTTTTCCACTATTTTATGACATTTTATCGACAAACCAAATAATCCATTCATTGAAAACATAATCAACAGATTAATCGATAATGAAAATAAACATTAGTTGCAGATATGCGCCTTCTAATCCTACAAGATTCGCCCAGAAACAGGGAGAAACTGTCTAAACACACTAGTACTGGTGGTCCTATTTTTAAGACTTGTTAGGGTTTACAAATCTAAACTGAGGTACTGAGTGTATTTCCTGTTAGTACAGTAACCAAACAGACAAACAAATAAAGGATGTTTGTGCATGACTGGCTCAGACAAAACATTTCTAGCGTCACCACCACATTGTTATGGGTAATGGTGGACACCGTGACAGCCGTGACACAAGTACAGTCCAGCCTATCTTAACACAAACACCCGTATGCCAAAACTGCAGCTCGGCAGCCAGGAGGGGTCATAAGGTCAGCCGAGCTGAATCATGTTGAGTCAGCATGTGGTGAAAGCCCAAACACATCACCCTTAACCCCCCACTGTCCAGCCCACACCCAGACCAAGAGCCTCACTCATCAGCCTCCGCCGGTTCCCACCTTCAGACGTCTTTGAAGTGGAGAAAGCGTGCCAATTACTGATTGGACATAGGGGGCGTCTCTAATAGAAACAAATATTATGTTGCTTCCTCATGTGTGGGAGTGGTTCAACACTGGAGAACGAGAAGCAGCTGGCATGAGGGTCATCTCGAATCTCACATTACACATACCGGTGAGGATCGGAAAGAGAGGACAGAGGAAGGGGTCATTTATGAATAATGTTGGATGCAGACACGCTTGTCTGTGTGTGTGTTGTTCAGCGTATCAAAGACACTAGTTCAGATATGTTTTTATAGGTTAGATTCTTTATAAATAACCCTAAACTACCATAATTTATCAAGCAAAAATGGCAAACATTCTCAGGGTTCAGCTTGTCAAATTTGAGGATGTGCTGGTTTTCTCTGATTTATATCACTGTAAACTGAATATCTTTGAGTTTTGGACTGTTAAGCCGTATTCGCACGGGACTAGTATTACCTGGAGACCTCTAGTAATTTGTAATAATTGCGGAGGTCGTCTGTGATCTTAATCCTGTGCAAATTTGCCATGTCTGTAATTTGACAAGTAGAAATTCCACGGCATTAAGCTCCGGCAACTTGTGATGGACGTTTGCCACTATTTTTTTGTTGATATTTGCTAATTAATAAAAAGAAATAGTTGATAGATTAATTGATTATGAAAATAATCATTAGTGAACAGTGCACATATAGTACACATTTATTTATTAATGAACATTAAGGCTGTAAATAACCAATTAGCCTAATTGTTTGGTCTATAAAATGTCAACAAAATGTCAAAACATCACAAGTTCCCAGAGCCCGTGCAGTTACATCTTGTTTTGTTTGACCAACAGTACAAAACCAAAAATATATTCGGTTTGCTATCATAGACGACTAAGAAACACAAAAGATATTCATATTCAGACATTCATATTTGCGAAACTAGAACCAGAGAATTGTTTGCGTTTTTGCTTAAAAGATGACTTTAACGATTAATCCATTCTCAAAGCTGACGATACATTTTGTGGCAATTAGATTACAACTGATCAATTAATAGATTAATAGTTCCAGCTCTAGCACACATGTTGTGAAATCAAAATTGCATTTAGATTTTTGTTATTACCGGACTTATGATACACCAAAACCAGTTTGTAAAATTAGAAAAAGAGCTGTTAGCTTACAACTAGCGTAAATAAATGGAAGTGTAGGCAAATAGAAGTAGCAAGCCTTTTTTTTATCCGCTCTGCAAACACAACACTTAGCAGCTAGACACTTCCTAAAACTACCCAGCGCTGACAGGGCTGAGGAGTCCTCTTAAGAGGCTTAGTCTCTATGGAAGAGAGTGTTAATGAATGAAATACTATTTAGTGGATGATACATAATAAAGCCTCTTGTCTGGCACTCTTCAAAGACCAACATCCTCTGACCCACTACTCCAAACTTGAGCCGAGAGATTTTTTTGCATAAGCGCGCCGTATGAGAGGGCAACCAGACAAAACAGACACTTAAGTTGTCTACGTGCGAAGGAGGGAGGAAGGGTGGGAGAGGAGGATGAGAGGGAGAGGACGGGGGGGGTGGGGTGGTGAATGTGGTCTGCTGCACTGTAGGTCACTCTGTGTCTGAGGCTAGACAGGCTTAGAGAATATACACCCCTGTACTGCAGACTTAAACTGCTTGTGCTAAATATATCCTCATAGTTTGGATAGCTGGATATTCATTGTGGTTCTGTGTGTCTTCGTTGTCCTACGCGCTTATTTACTCGCAATAGCCAAATGTGAAAGCAAATACCTGTTTGAGGTCGCAGTGGTTGAGGGTACTTTGTCCAACGACACTCTAAAAACACATTTAATTCTGCGGAAATTGATTTCTCAAGTGTCACTACGCAGACTGCCGTGTCCAATTGAATAGCTCTAACTGAGATGATATTGTGTTAACCAGCTTCCTTTGAGTGACTTCTCTATCAGGGGATTTTCTGATATCTTCGCATGATAAATCTTGACTGACAGACTCTGGCTCTTTCAATGTGATTTCAATTTAGGTCTTTTAAAAACAACCAACAACCTGCCTTTAGACTCAACAACGTTACCGCAATCAAACCCCACATCTTTTGTCCAGATGTGATGTTACTTGCCAAGCAAGCACTGTACTCTAAATACGCAAGAAACCAAAGATTTCAGATTAGCAAACTCAACATGCCAAGCATCAAATGGTCCTACCAATTTAATACTCTCTTCCTCTCCCCGTCTACCTCCCTCCTTCCCCCTCGTCGTTTCCCCACACTCCAATAACTGTCCTCCTCTGTCTCGTAAAACCCTAGTGCCTTTAGAGAACTCTATAACAAGGCTTCACAAGCGCTTTAAGATTATGGTGTTGTCTTTATGTGGAGAGAGGGAGTGCACTTGGCCACAGCTGAAGCGGGAGTAGACGCTCAGACACTCGGGCACAAGTGGGAGATCGTGTATTATCGCATATTGAAGCAGCTGCTAAGGTTATAACCGTCGTCGTTTCTGCAAAAGGGCCAGAGAGTAAAGCGAAGGCCTGACTCTAATTGAAGGAGGTCGCAGACATTTCGTGTAAAGCCGTGTATCACTGGCCAGCCAGCCGGACCCTGGGAGCTGCCCAGCATGCTTAATCAAACAGTAATTACAAACAAAAGCAGGTCGGCATGGGCACTGTAGGGAACAGCTTTGGGCACAGGAGCTCCATCACGCAGGTCTTTTTATTTGGCATTAGTTCTGAAATACAGTTTTGCTCATACAAATCTCAAACTTTAAACAGATTTGCAATTTTATGTGAGCTTTTAAATACGAGGAAAGAGATGAAAACAGTCTAGATCTGCAGTAGGGCTGCAATAAAAGACTGTTTTAATTATTTAATCTGCTGTTTACGGTCTTAATAATTGATGAATTGTTGTCAATAAAATGACCAAAGCTATTTCCTAAAGCCTATGGTGACAACATCAAGTTGTGTGTTTTGTCTGACCAACAGTCCAAAACACAAAGATACTTAATTTACTATCACATAAGACAAAGAAAAGCAGCAAATCCTCACACTTTAGAAGCACAAACTTCACATTTTTGCTTGATATATTACTTTAAACCAGAAATAACTGGGGGTACACACAACATATTGGCACATTTTAAGTTGATATTGCAAACTTATATGCAAAGATATGGAGTAAAATTCATTTGGAAATATCTGTCTCATAAGCTGCTAAATGCACCACTATGTTCATCACATACTCGCTAACTTTGTCTATCTGGCTTTTGCTGCTGGACAGGTAGTGTGCGGTGGGTTTTGCAGAGCTTTATTGCTGAAAATAGCTGCCTGCATGAAAACTAGTGAGCTGAAAAACATTTAAAAGCTCAAAAATGCAGAGTTGGGTGATACTTCTATATGTGGGTATATCCCTACGATCCATTGTTTTTCTAAAAACACTGATTATAGCAGCTTTAACCAATTATCAAAACAGTTGCCCATTATTTTTCGTCTGCAGCCTCCTACAAAAATGCCATTAAAAACCCTCTTTACTGGATTAGTTCACATTTTTGACCCGCGAGAGATTCTTGCCCTTCATAGCCTAAATTTGCCTGTAATAGAGAGGGCCAAACAAACTGCAGAGACGCAAGTTCCTGCAAGGTTTGCGTTTTTTGGGACAGACGAGAACTAAGGACAAGATAATGAGTGTCACACAAACATTCAGACAGAGTTTTTGGAGCGAATTCAAACTATCATTTACCCAGGCCAAAATGCAACCTCATCTAAAATGAGGTTATTCAGAAATGTTCACTATACAACAGGCGGCACACCACAATCTCCTCGGGCTGCTCAGCGTGCAAACCCGGCATAACCCCTCAGTGGATCGAGACCTTTGTTTGATTGGTCTAACCAGAAAGCAATTCACACTTATTGACAGCCTGATGAATGACTAGCGTGCTGACATACGCTGAATGCCCAAAAGGGAGAGTGCTCTCATTGCCCTCTTCCATGTGAGACGGAGACCACTGTACTGTAAACAGCTGAGGGCCTCTCTTTTCGGCCTGTCTGGGTGAGCATTAGAGTACTTCCCGCCGTCGCCAGCAACAGCTTGCCACAAAGGAACCTCTGTGGCCGACAACACTGAAGTGGCCACTGTCTTTTTCGTGAGTCTCAGGGTGTCTCACAAACTTTTTTCCATGCAAGCTTCTTTTCTTTCACCCCCTCCCCATTTTTTAGAGGCCCTTTTTTTCCTCTCCTCTGCTGTTCCTCTCAGTGGCCCCTACTGAGAGGACAGAGACAGACACTCCGCCCAGCCAAAGGTTTGTCTGCCAGTATGGTCAGCTTTGGTCTGGAACAAAAGCGCACTGACGCTGCCCACACACAGCAAACCCCCCCAAACAAGTCCACAACAGACTCCCACATTCTCCCCAAACTCCCTCTTTCTCCGTTATCTCCTATCTCCTTCGTCTTTTAATGACAAAGCGTTCACTTCAAAGATCCTTCTTTGTTTTGTAAGGCTGGTACATCGCTAACCTTGGCCACATCAAATGCATGCTTATTGTTGTTTAGGCTGCGCTTTAGCATTTAATGAAAAAAGGCACCGAGGACCCTGTCTGATGAAATATAAAGCTAAATACAGCTGTACCACATAATTCATAGAAAAGGAAATTCTGACTTCATCGTCACTCGTTGACCTGTGAACTAGCTTTGATTACACATTTTAGACTGAAACCTTTTGGTGCTACGCTGTGCCACACCAGTTGACAAGTGCAAGACTGCTCACAGAAAGTCATGAAACAAAGCCACAGATGTAGTTTCCAACTGCTAGATATGTGAACAAAAATACAGCATTTTAGCTTCATAGGGCTTTTATCACTCAGTACATTTACATGAATTTAAGATACTGTGAGGGACTTTTAACGGATTATTAAACTCAATTTAATACTGATGTCTATATATGACCTACACAAGTAAACAAGACCATCAGCGAGAAGATTGGCTATCTCTATATAGTTATTCTCAATGCTCGTCATCGGTGGAACCGGGTCGGATTCCACGCAACATCAGACAGAAATCATGCAGATTCACCAGAAACTGAATGAAACGATGAATTAATTATGAAAATAGTGGCTGATTACTTTTCTGTCTCTCGACTCACTGATTAATGGACTAATCATCATCATAAATGACAGATTTCAGACAGGAAAGTATTGCAGAAGCAGCACAGAGACAGAATCAAAGTACTGTAGGATAAAATAGCCTCTCGAGGTTCTTAGTAAACTGGTTTCCACCATTACACATTTCTCAATATGTATACGCAGAATTACAGTAACCAGGTTACTACAGTGCATGTAAAAAATGTTAGGAAGAGGACAAAACAGAGCTGGATGAGACCTGTACAGTACACAGGCTTTCAAACCTCAAAAAGAGCAAAATAAATCACTAGTGTTACTGTAAATGATAACTGCCAGCATTCAATCACTGATAACCTGGGTTTAGGTTCAGTGTCGTATACATTGGAGTTAACATACAACACACACACGTTATGACGATACTTCACTACAATAGCAATACCCTTACTATTGTACTGATGGATATATTAGTAATTATGCTATTGTTGTGTGGCCGTAGAGTTGAGAAAGAATATGGAAATCAAATATCAGGATACATTGAAAATCATTCTGTTATCAAAATAAAAAAAAAAAAAAAAAAATTTTACGTTCCCAGCCTAATCCCCATTTTCCTCTATTCTTTGCTAATGGTGACTGTCCTTTGGGTCAAACTGTGAGTAAGTGACCTCAACCTCAAATCTATTAATGCTGCTGCTCCAAAAGAATATAATTAAAATACCAAAAGCGGTCTGCAACCGTGTAACTGTGCTGCTGCCCATCTTGGCCAGGACACTCTTGAGTCTTTACTCCTGTTTAAATAAAGGATAAATAAATAAAATAAATAAAAAGCCGAAGGTTACACAAGGTTGAAAGTACTTTAGAGAGGTGTTGATTCAACTTCATGGTCATTTTTAGGCTGTAGTTTGTGGTACTGTTAAAAAATATTGCAATATACAGAGATGTGTTTTGAATATCTAGTGTGATCTCACTGATATAAAAATGGGGTGGGCAAAATATCAGAAAACAAAAAACACCATAAAACCTGTACTATGTACTATAACAGTGTACGACTTTTTTATTGTATATTAACTGGTGTTTTTGGCAAGCGAAGAAAAAAACATATAATGTACAAAATGGGTACGTATTCATTAATGATCATAAAGCTTTTATATTGGTCCATACCCCAAATTATGTTGCTTTTTTTATTTAAATTAAAGCTGGTCTGAATTTCAGCTGCAACAAACATTAAACTAGTTTTTCTCCTAAACTCCATTAAGTAAACTAACATTAAGTAGTTGGAGTAACTTCTTTAATAACTTGTCATCAAAAGTTGGGAGCAATGCGAAGAGAGGATTAATGGGAGCTGCGAGCGCACACAGAACTACCAACGATAACTTTTGCCATTACCATCATATTGTTACAAAAGCCCTCTGTCTAATACAAGCTCATTATTGCGGCGGATTAGGAGAGCTTTTAAACAATTTTTTCCAGGAAGGTAATTGGAAGACAGCAGATCAGACAAACATTAATCTGTGTGTCACGTTGACCACGGAGGGATCCTTACCAATTTCTCATCAACGGTAATAAGTTGCGTGTCTGGTCCCGGTTTCTCTGCCAGCCTCGATGTTGATGTGCTTGTAGACCTGAAAACCATTAGATAGACATTACACGCAAAGCACAAACTGCCAAAGGCAGACAAGAAACAAAGAAGGAAATTACGCAAACAAGTTACACTCTTCAATCACTGACTATCTTGGAGGAAGCGGCGGGGCGAGGATACAGTGAAAAGGAAGAGACAAGGAGGGAATCCCCCCCGCCACCTATTAGTTCTGTCTGGTGAATCTCTGGCAGACTCTCGCTCTCATCCTAATGACAGGACGTGCTTAATGTTGGCTGTGGTCAACTGTCAGGCGAGGACTGTGTAGCTCTTTGTGAATGTGCAGCCGTGTCCTGTCACAAAACAGCAATGTGCCATCATGGCTGAGCCAGGGAAGGGCTACTCCAGATAATCACAGTCCAGATAATACCCTGATAATTACAGTTTTATATTTATTTAATATTTATTTAAAATGTATTGTTTTTACATCAAGAATTTCCCCTACTTCAATTAAAATATAAAGAAAAAAAAATCAAGGACACCATTGTGACCAACACAGCTATGGTTTCTGGTGTTAACATTCTGCATAGATGTAATTTAAAAAAATATTCTGTTCCTTAAATCATTGCTTGAATGAAGCCTTGTTGACTGCACTCACTTACAGAAAAATGTAGAATAGATAAAACTGTATCTGATGAAGCTTGGATGACCAAAATTTCACAATAAATTTCTGTGCTGAAACGATTTGTTCATCAGCAGATTAATGAATGAATTGAAAATTACTAGATTCTACTTCTGATAACTGATTATTAGTTTTAGTTTCATTTAAATATTAGTAGTATGCAAAATATTTGTTGGGTTTGAGCTTTATAAATGAGAGGGGTTATCTACTTCTTAATTCATGGTATTATAAATTAAATGCTTGGAGCTTTTGATTGTTGATCAGAATAAATGCATCATTTCACAAGAAGAAAAAAGAAGAATTGATTGATCAATCAATAATGGAAATAGTTGCTAGTTTTATTACTCTTCAAATGGGGACCATGTGCAACAGTTTGTTAAACTATTTGTTAAACTATTGATCTGCCTTTTCTCTTACTTCGCTAAAGACATTTTGTTTTAAAAGAGCCACTTAGGACTTGAAATGTTTAAAAAAAAAAAAAAAAATTTTTATAATATAATGCAATTTTAAAAGGGGCCATTCAACAGTGGCACACAGGCTCATCACCAGTGGATGTCTGCAAGTCCACATGCTGAGTTAGAGCTGAGAGATGGTGACAAAATAAAATATTGTAATAATCTTGAGTCAGTACCTAAATATAATATAATATTGTGGCTAATATTATTGCCATTTTCCCCAATATTCCATCTAGACCACGATAGCCATACAAGTAGGCAATGACCTATATATATATGATATCATTTAGCTTGTAAAATAAGTCAAATGAGATTAATTTATTCAGCCCTTGCTGCCAGAAAAACTTAATATTTGCTGTATCAAAGACAAGTAATTATTTCCCCAAAGTCAGAGACAGTATATACTGCTAGATCTATTGATCAAATGGTATATATTCTGTACCTATAAAAGCTTAAAAGCAAGTATAGGTCTTGTCACCAACTCATTAACTGCAGCTGATTTCTGGGTGCTTGGCAAAAACTATTGATTAAATAAAGTCTATGTTGCAGTATATTTGCCTGCCACTAATGTTTGTGGGATTAGAAAAAAATAGATAAGACTTTTTTTAATATTGTGGAGAAATTTGTTAAGAAAAAATGCATACAGTAACATTAATATGTACAGATATAACTTCAAGAGATAAAACCATTAAATGCTGGTGCATTATTATTTGTGCAGTAGTGTGCAGTTCACAGAATATTAAGTGCACATTGCATACATACAATGAATAAAATAGAAATGAACAGAATACGTCCAGTACTGTAATATCTTATATAAAACTAACTGTAACCCATAATGCAGAGCAGTCAATGTCACTGCAAGAAATGCATTGTGTCTAGTAATAACAAGCGTAGACTGAGGTGTTAGTTTGACGCTAGTTGTTAGCTTCACCAGTGAGCTCCCTACAGTTCACTGTAAGGTTAGCTGATAAGTTGAAGTTAGCTGTAACTTAAAGAGTCAGACAGTGACATTGACCTTTCAGGCGAGGTCTGTTATTAGGTTAAGTTCCCATCACGCCGAATATTAGTCGTGGTTATGCAGCACACGTGTGGAGCAACCTTTAATTACGAGACCTAGCATTAGCTAATTAGCTAGCTAGCCCAGTGCTGTAAGGACACGGGGTAACATCGACATTATTTAACAGCCTAGTCACTTTAAAGACTTAGTATGCGAGATAGAACGTAGTTAAGGGTGTAAACTCACACCTTGAGCCAAATAAAGAGCGAAAACATGCTTTAATTAAGTGCTTTATGCTTTAACGCTAGCTAGCTTACATTCACTTACTAGCCTGTGGCCTGCTGGCTTCGTCTTTACTCGACTTTGAGTTAAATGTTTCGAAACAAAATGACTCACAGTAACACGCACGAAATATAAAACTAGTAAATAAGTAATACGGAATTACCTGATAGGATTCAGGGCCAATCTATAAGCAGCATTGAGCACAGATAGACGTCCCAAGCCGAGAAGTGACATTGAGGACGCCATGATTGTTGTCAACAATGAGACGTACGGAGGCCGCGAAGGGACAAACAGAACGAAGCGGGCGGCGGCGGAGACAGCTGGCAAAGAGATGGAGATGGAGATGGAGAGGACTGATGCCAGCAGCTAATATTACTTTACATGGATGCGTTACATACAGAGAGACATGTCCAGACATATCTAGCGGTCTATTTAGGCCGCGGATGCTTGTTTCATATCACAAATAACGATGAGGATGGTGTTAATGGAAAGAAACTCAGCGCATCAGTACATGAATTAACATTCGCTTCATACTCCTAGAGGATTATATTTCCCTTATTTCTTATTTTATTCGTCCGTTTTTGCTTTATAAGATATCAATTGGCCAAATTGTGGTGCAAATATGACTCTTAAGTTTATTAAAAGAAAGCTTTCCCATATGGTTATCTTTGTTTAAATCATTTTGATAAGTTTAGTTTATTTAAAAGGTTCTTCCATCTGATGTTGTAACTAGTTTATGCATTTTTAAATGCATATTCATAGTTTATGGAGTGATTGTAAGGCTATTATTTACTATATTAAACATTCTACAGTAGGTCTACAACATATATCCTTTAAGTTATGTGCATTTAAGCAGCTTTTTATTGGAATATACTGTATTAGAGGTGGGCAAATCAGGGCAAATGTAATTGTCTTGTAACAATATTTATATATATCATAATATAGTACAGTTGCTGGAATATCAGTTTATGGATAAAATCACCAAATTGAGAGCAATGTTTGTTGTTGGCTCATGCAAATGAATTAAATACTTGCAAAAATCATATAGAAATCCATGCCCACAATAGCCTAATACACCCAGGGATATAAAAATATTGATTTTACAGTATAAAAAGGATTTGTAAGATCTCTCATGGTAGATAAATGTATCTCATCTCACAGTATACAGTATATAATCACATTGCTTAACC
Source organism: Sebastolobus alascanus (assembly GCA_916701645.2). Taxonomy (NCBI): domain Eukaryota; kingdom Metazoa; phylum Chordata; class Actinopteri; order Perciformes; family Sebastidae; genus Sebastolobus; species Sebastolobus alascanus. Next base: position 2,634,366 of record CAKAOJ020000026.1, on the reverse strand, counting down.
CTGTAGGTCTAACAATGTGATTTAACTCCAACTTCTCCTTTGAATTTGACACATGCATTGCCATTTTTGACATGTTTAACTACATGTTATTCACAAATCAATAACACAGCGGAGTCAGAAAAAGTATAAGGAAAAAAACTTTTATTGTTTCACTCTTCATATCTGTACAAATACCATCAAACTTTGTATGTACATATGACATTTACATAAAAAATACAAAACTATATATTCATAACAGAATTTTGTATTTCTCTTGTGATGTTTGAAAATAAAAATGCATTCTGGAAAAAAAAAGAAAGAAAAAGAAATAAAAAGTGATGAAGTCTGATATAGTGTCGAGTACTGCAGTACGTTAGTCCTATTTCAGCTCTGCGAGAGCAATATGGAGCACATTGGCAAGAAGACAGCACACAAATGTTAATGGCACATTGTTTCCAAAATAATCAAGTATCGTCCAAAACTTACCTCTGCTCTAATGTGGTGAGATAAAATAAATGCTAGTGAATAATGTCTAAAGTCGTTGTCTCCGTGTGGAAACAAACCTAAAGGGCTAAAACTGAGGAGTAACCAAAAAAATAAGAAAAGAAAAACAAATGGCTCTTTTTTTTCTCTTCCATTTCATCACTGCTGTGTTGCAACTTTTACAATGCTCTTTTTGCAAAACCATTGAGATAATCCCTTTGGTCAGTTATTATGAGTTGTAAACAAACCAGAAACACTTCTGTACATAAAATGATTGATATATTCCCAATAAATAAACACACAGCCTAAACATGCATTTACGTATGTGTGACATAAACATCTGTGATAGAGATTTGACAGAAACAAGCAGATTTTTACAGCTCAGGGAATGCAATTTACAGCTTGTAGAGGACTTATACTTACACGGTAACATGACAAATAAATAACACTGCTTCTCTTTGGACAAATATATTTCTTCATGATAAAAAAAAAGAAAGTAAAAGGGACAACAACAAAAAGGGGGGAAATGAGTGGTAACACAATATATCATAGTAGATAGTAAGCCTGACATTGTAAATGTATAAATTATAAAACACAAAAAAGTATAAATAAACATCTAGCAGACTGAACTATATGTATACTTCCTTTTTTCTTTAAAAAATAAATAAGCATACACATAATGTACAGTATGGACATGATTCCTTGCCCTAGGACTGTTCCCCTAGTGATGGGGGCCTATCCATCCAGTATAGAAGATATATGGACATAGGCCATGTAGTCTGAGTCCTCATCTTCCTCATCCTCCTCCTGGTCTTCTGTAATGGCTATATGGGAGAATATATGGTAGCTGTTGTATGAATATGGACCACAACAGTGCAGAATATCACTGAATGTTCTTTAAAAAAAAAGCTCACAGCAAAGCCACTGGCACACAGCCTCCCTTTTGTTTATTTTTTTGTGTTTATGTGTATGCATCTGTGTGTGTGAGAGGAAGGGTCTGTGTGACTATTACTGTGGCATCCTCAATTATGCAACTTCCATTTACATAATCTAGCAAGTCAGGGCTGCAACAAGAGAAAAAATGATGGAAAAGACGGGTGCACGGGAGGTTAAGGGGGGTCACAAGGTGGGTTAGGGGGGCTGGGTGGCGGGTATGGGGGGCACTGGTTCCAGTGGCTCGGGTCTCTTTTGGGCAGATTCCTGAAAGCAGACACACATAACACAAAAAAAGTGCTCTTGTGTTCTCGGATTTGCTTTGCTCTGATTGTTGTTGTCTGGCTCAAACGTACAGGGAGGGAGGACTCTGTGTCACAGCCTGGCCTTTTAGCAAGCAGGTCAGAGATCATCAACACAGTTCTGAGGTATTTTCTTTTCTTTTTACAGAAGAGATTTACATCGGACACGTAAAAAAAAAAGCACACAAGCGAGAGTGACAATACAAAAAAGGAAAAAAAAAAAACAGGCAGTCCCTCATCAATCCAAATGGATTTGTCATTACATATTCTGGTAGACAACACATTCACTGGAAACAGCACGAACAGTAAAAGTTAGCTGGTTTTCTAAATGATGAGATGAGAAGTAAGAGAGCGTGGTTCTACAAGCTTCTGATGCTTATCCTCCTGCACACTGTAAAGTATCACATTTATATTTAGCTCATGAGGTGATCATAAAGTTGGTCCCTTGGATTCCACTGCTAGGCACATCACATTAAGGTACTCAGTCAGGAGAGAGAAACTATAACAAGGAGACACTCTTCTACAACGTTGAATGTAAATTCGATACTCCCTTGAGGCTATTGATGGTTCACCCCCAGATTTGTGAGCGCATGAACGGCTCAGTCTGGTCTACAGATAAAATGTCAAATCCGTCATCTTTATCACTAACATGGCACCAATGTTACAATCACCTTATGCACATCATATATTCAAAAGTATTCTGTTCCTATTGACATGTTGGCAGTGTGGTGTATGTCACAAGAGGCAGTGCATTTTGAATTGATTGATTACAGCCAAAAGCAACAAAAAAAGAAAAATAATACAAAAACACAAAAAACACCGTTACCATGAAATTAGCAATGTGACCATGGAATTTACAAGCTGTAAAGATATGACCACTATCATAAACATAAACAAAAAAAAGACTGCATGAGATTTCAGGCAACCTGCTCCTGCAGGTCACTAGCATGACCATAAACTAGACTTTAAATATCAGGATTGTTCCACTGCAAACAAAATTAGTCTCCTTTATTATTTACGTTAGTTTAATGGAGTTAGCTTTTCCAAGACTTTTACATGGAGTCTGCTGATATATAGTTTTTCATTTACCTCTCTGTTATTTTGTTTTGCAGTAAAAAAAAAGAAGTAAAATTTTAAAAACAACAACAACAAGAACACAAGAACAAAAGCCAGCGACAAAGACAACGTCATGCAAGTTCTTCTATTCCCAAGTCCTTTCTGCTTGCTTAAGCTGTGCTTGGTGGAGTGGCTGGCTGGGGTGGGATTTTGGGGGGAAAGTTGGGATGGGGGGGCACTGTCAGGGGAAGGTTTTTGTTGGGGAAGCAACATGGAATATTGTCTTTTGCTTGGAGAGGGAGGAGGGTGTTTTCATTTCTTTCACATTTTGTTATTTACTTACAGTTGCAAGATCCCGAGTGCTTGACCTCCAGCAGCACCCCCATAGAGCAAGCAGCCTGCTTCATGGCACATTCACTGGGATATGTGGTGTTGTCACTGGCACACACCGCCTCGTCCGTCCTGCTCTCCGGACAGGCCTCGTCACACAGCGAGCAGCGTCCCCGGCTCATCCGAGCATCCCAGAGACACTTCTTCCCCGCGCTGCACTGGATGTCCTCACACGACTTGGCCTCTGGAAGCAGGGAGGAAGAAGTGAGCACAGGGGATATCTTTGATTAGATGGATTATGAACGCTTTTCATGCAGGATCAGATGACTGCTGAGTTTTTTTGGACAACTAAGCCAGGAATAAAAAGTAAATCCTGTTTTATGGGGTTATGGGCTTGTGTTTTAGTTTGCATTAAAGGCTGCGTTCTGGATAAGGATCCATCTGACTCAAATATTAACTTGAAGCATGTCTTCATGGCCCCCAGCACTCCTCTGCTTTGCTCTCTCTTTCTCCCTCCCCCTCTACTTCCCTCTCTCCCATATGGGATAGTGCTGCCAACATCAGGAAATAATAAGATGTCTATCATTTCTTGAGCAAACACAAGCAACTACCAAACACTCCCTCTCTCTGAGACCCCCTCCTCAGTGGAATGTTGGCAAAAATGAGCAGTGAATAACTGCAAAGCTTGCCGGGAAGAAAAGGCACTCAAACATTATTCAAAGGCAGTGGCTGGAGGCGCTCTCAGGGAGTAAAGTCTCACACTCTCACGTCTCTAGTTGCAGACTTACTGATGCATTTTCCCTCATATGCCACTCCGATGGATCTGCCGAGGAGACAGGTAGCTCTTCTCAGGTGACACGCGCTGGCGTAGATGATCCCGTCGTTTCCACACAGGTACTGCTCAGGCGACGTCACCTCGGGGCAAATCCGATTACACGTCACACAATATGCGTTATTTGTCTGGTCCACGACGCATGTGGAGCTGCCGGGGCACAAGACGTCACGGCACGTTTCTGTCGAGACAAAGAGAATCCGCGAGACGTGAGACGAAATACGAGACGAATAAGAACAAACCGCTGGATTCTTGGCACATGCAGCTTTAATATGAAATGTGAAATATCTGGCTGAATTTTAAAATAATATTTACTTACTCTTGCACTTTCCCTGGTACTGCACGTCCAGGTCGGGGTGGCCTTTACATTTAGCCTTCAGCAGCGCGCATTCGTCTTTGTAGGTCTTTCCATCTGCACCGCAGACCGGTCCTTTCCAGGTGATGTTGGAGCAGTCTGGCGCGCACACGCAGCGCGGTTTGCTTCTCCTGTTCATCTTGCACCTCTTTCCAGGCCCACAGTCAACATTATCGCAGGTTTCTAAAATGTAAAAAGTCTGTGTTATGTGATGCTGGTGAGGATTTTGGCCATGTGCGTAAAATTACTCTGGCGCATAAAGTACACACTAAAGGAATCATTTACGCACTTTGGCGTGCGTAAATCAGATCGGATTTATTCAACAAAATGACTGAGGGTGTGTATTGTGAGAAAACGAAGGGAAATGAGTGCACCTCCACCTTTGCAAGGTATGCAATTGGGAGCTCCGCCATTGAAGATCATCCACCTAAAGAGAGTGCTGTTGGGGACGTCCTCCTCGGTCCAGGACGTCCCCAGTCTTCCACTCCGACAGCACTCCTCCCTGCTCATCCCGGGCATGTAGAGCACCTGGCACCTCCCGTTCTTCCCCTGCTGCAACCAGCAGTTCCCAGCTGTAAACAGAAAAGCAAAAAAAGCTCGAATAGACGCATGTTGAACGTCTGAAACCGCTGACCCAGACGCACTAGACACACACGCAGCCCGTATTATCCGAGACCCTCCCTCCCTCCCTTTCGCCCTCCCGGCAGTATTTTGTCTGATTTTTTTTTTTTTTTTTGCGAGACTGTTAACACTTGCCTATCCCGTCTGTGACTGACAGCCCTTACAATGCAGCCACAAACCAAAAAAAGTAAGAAGAATCTTTGGAGGGGGGGTTGTCCTTTATGCCTAGAGCCTCCTTGTTATCACCGGACAGAAAGTGGAGCGTCTAGACAGCGTTAAATAGCAGCCAATCTCCTTCAGAAAACCACGGTCTGGAGCTAAACACACCGCCGTCTCCAACGCCTCAGAACAATATCCCAGACATGTACCCGCCAGACGATGCCTTGCTTAATAACAAACCAGTGTAAAGTTAATTTTAAACATATAAAAACATATAAAAAGAGAGAATGGTTATCTTATTTCTGTGGTATAAAAATATCCTTTGATCCAGACAACAGCAGGATGTCTAAACCGACACAGACACACATGACATGAAGTGTTCATGAACTGGTGTGTCTGTTAAATTGAAGACAGATTTGAAGTATAAGCTCCCGAACGAAATGATTGGTGCAAAAGTCTCCAGTTTTATTATTTAAAAATTAAATTGCAACCAAAAAAGAAGCATTTTTTGCACACAATGCTGAGTGGATGTGTGCGGGAAAAATATAAAAATCACGCCCATAAACTCTGAAGTTTCTTACAGGTTTGACGACAACGGTGAGACACTTAACTCGCATACTAAAGTACCAGAATATATTCTCAGGTAGGTATTATGGAAAGCTGGCGCTGCCACCAGCTCGCCGTGGCGGCTTAAAGTGTGTGCGCGCCTGGCGAGGGCTGCAAAACTTGCCATATAGTCTCACTTTGAAGTGTCCCATATGGCACCTGCTTTATGGACGCTTTACGCACGCACTGTCTGATGCAGAGCGAGTTTTATCCGCGGGGAAAAAAGAGGAAACTCACTTTGAAAAGTTTCTCGGTTGCAGCAAGTATCCGACACTCGGGCGCAGTTTCGTTCCTGACAGCATGTCGAAGTTTTTCAAAAACGGAGAGAATAAAAGAAAGCTGATGAAGAGAGCTTACCTTGAACTTTTTGATGTTCCATGAGGTGACAAAGCCATATGAACAAGAGAAAAAAGCCCGGGTGAAGGTGGTGTTTCAGCATCCTAAACATGATGGAGAGGCAAAGTGAACTACGTGTTTGACACACAGGCAGCAGCGCAAAAGTAATCTGCTTAAGGTGGCAGTGTTGAATAAGTGTCAGTCTGAGAATGCAGCCTCTCTTTTTAAATCTATAAGGGGTCTCGGGTTGACTGTCTCTGGTGGGCGGTCTCCTCTTCTGTGGGGGTGGGGAGATTTTTTTTTTTTTCTTACCAAAGTTCTTTCAATCCTAATCAGGTGACATCGTTACAAGCAACTTTCTCTTTTGCCACAATAATCAAAGAATATGAAGATATGTATGAATTTGTAATAAAACACCACACTTCGGATTTATGCTTAAAACAAAAGCAAACACAGCAGATCAGACAACACGTGTCAGTTAATATGAATTTGTGTTTTTGATGGAGAATATTATTATTAATGTTTAATTTTAATTGTTTTAGTTTTTTTTTTTTATCACATTATACCAGTGTGAGGTGGGCAGCTTCTTTTACGCATGACTTATACGCGCCTTCAAAGATGTAATAATGATAATAGCATGAATAATGAGGATAATAATAACAATAATAATAGTAATAATGAAGGTCATTGTTACTCATATATCAATGCTTTTATTGCTGTATAATCAAACAGGCCATGAGCCAACATGCCTGTCTGGGCATACCATCAGTCCTTCAAATTAAAGGTACTACTTGTTGGTAACTGATATTTTTTCCACCAACTGCAGACAAAAGTGTAAATCTTTTGATGAGAGTTGCCTTTTGGAATAATGTATCCGAGCCCAGACAATAATAGAGTTCATAGTATAGTCCGCAGACGCACTGCTAATATTAGAACAGACAGTTGTTTGGGTTTCTCTCCCGGGTCAAGCTTTTAAATATAATCAAACCTGTTTCCGAAGAGGCTTCAGACAGAGGAGCGGGGTGTTGCGTTTCATTGAATGAAACGCAACACATACACACATACACACACTCTCTCTCTCTCTCACACACACACACACACAGCTCTCCACTCACTGACGCACAGACAGGCTGAACTCCGTCAGAAGTCCTTGCGCGACCTCTTCAGCGGAACTCTGGTTACAGCTCTCCAGAGCAAAGAGCAAAGTGTCTACTGTGTGAATCAGACACCAGGGAGTTCATTATCTGTCGGCCAGGAAGAACACACTGTAATCCTCCTTTTTATTCCAGTGACGTGCCACTTAATCTACAAAATATGAGAATACATGCAATCAGAACTCTGCAATATTCCCACATGTCCAGAGCTGGAAGTGTGGCTGTATGTCTTAGACAATATGATCATAAAATATCACTATTTCTTTCTCATCTTTTTGAGGTTTGTGTTGTATTATTCTTGTTAGTGCAATTTCATTACAAACAGCACTGGGCAATAACTTTAGTTGTATTATTGGTTTTATACTACAAGTGATTATAAACACAAACATAGGATTAAAAGCTATAACAGAAACCGGAAACAAAGAAGAAAGCATCTCTACAATAACACAGAATTTACAAAGAAAAAAAGATCATCCTACAGTCTAATACATGTTACAATCATATCCCCCTGTTACATATTATTCATTAAGACCACCCAGCTTCCCTCATCTAACGCCTCTAAGGGACAATGTTTGATTTACGGTGTGTAAAAAAGAAGTTCTTGCAGGATTATTTATGGCGTGCCCTCCTTGTGATCCAGTGACTCAGTTCATGCTACATACAGTACAGACAGCTGTGCTCAAGAAGAAGAAACAGAAGAGGAGAGGGAAGATGTGTTAATCCTCAACTCACAGGACAGCAAACAGATCACGTGTAACCTGAAACAGCAGTCAGGAGGCTCAAAATCAAGGATGCAATCAATTAAAAAAGAAGATTAAGATTCTCTCCAGCACTTATCAGCGCTTTTTGATTCTCTCGTGGCTCATTTTTTATATGTTACCCTCCATTCTTAGTGATAACATGCATTATTACTTGACGCTTTGGCAATATTGTCCTTACATTCGTGCCAATAAAGCATATTGAATTATCTACTGTACTTCCAAAGTATCTGATGAGTGATCTTTCTACTGCAGAACATGCTTGTCAACTTTGTTTCCAGCTTGTGGTGATTATTATATGAGTCAGTGTAGCATCATGAAATTTTCCATTTCTGGATTCAGACTGAACATTTTACATTGTTTTCATGCGATGAAAGCCAAGACGAGGTGTCTGTAGTCAGTAGAAAGATCTGTCTGAGGGGAACATCTACACTTCAGGATGTCTACTCTTTTATTGAGCTATTTTTAATATTATCAAGCAGAGTAAACATTTGGTTATGGAAAGTGTAGCTCTGGCCTCGACCAAAGAAATTCTTAGTTGGCACATACGATTTAGTCGACTAATCGATTAGTTGATTTAATGGACAGATCTGTAAAACTGAGTTTCTCCACAAAGAATCACACAAAAGCACCACTTTGAATCATGTGTTTACCAGAGATGTGCTCATAAGTTTCTTAGAAATAAGTCATTCAGCATGAAAAAAGCATAAAAAACAACTAATCAACTAAAGAAATCTTAGTCGACTCAGACCAAAACGACCGATTAGTCGACTAATCGACTAAGAGAGGACGAGCCTAGAAAATGGACTGATTTCTCCCCCCATGTTGCCCATTCATCCCTTGTAGTGAATTAAGATTCTGACTAATGTCACAACAATTGTTTGACAATCTGTCAAATTAATGAACATTTAAGAGCCAACCGAAAGCTGTTTATAAACCTTAAGGTTTTCATCACAATATTAAAACTGTTGCAGAAGTAGGAGCTCAGTTATTCGTGACAATTACTTCTTTCAACAAGTCTGAAAATGTTAACTTGATGTTGTTATGTTTGGCAGATCACTCTGCGTCTGCTGCGTGTGTGATTTGTGGGATCGGAGTCTTTGAAGAGTTGGAGCTTCCAAAACACTTCCTGACATGCAAGTACATTTCTGCCCGGCTGTATCAACTTTAAAGTGCTGGCTGTTCTCCTGAAGCCATTAATGGCATCAGCAGAGGGACGACCAGGGCTCCCTGTCCTGTCCCCGGCTCCGAGCTCAATGTGGTTCACAACAACAGACCAATGCAGCGAATGATTAGCACTGATTGGAGCTGAAATAAAATGTCACAGATTATAATACAGCACTGACTGGTTGCACACATCCCTGGAGCCATTGGGGGATGACATTTATTCTGTTTTGCTTTGACACAGACGTTTTGCGTTAGAAAAGCCAACATTTTAGGCTGTAATACTGTCCGGTTACTCCTATCTACTCTGAACATGCGTGACAAAATGTTCCAAGTTTTTATTATTAGATGGAATAAATGAAAAATTCAGGACATGTCAAGTTAAAGACAACCCTCTTTTAAAAGCAAAGTTGTTTAAAAAGTCTTAAAAGTAGTTGCTGAGGATCGCAGTCTAGATTTAGGTAACGCTAAAGGTCTTACAAAGTGCAAAAAGAGACCAAAAGATATTAAATAATTTGCTATGACGTCATTTTTGATTTACAACATTGCAGCAATTTGTGAGCAATCATCCCATTGTGGCTTGGGTCAGTGATGTTTGGCTGTAACTACAGGAAACCCCGGGGGGATGAATCTACAAAGGTGTTCACACACCTTCACTGTATCACATTTCATCAACTATTTCCACACAGCTCCCCGTACACATATAGACAGAATCCAAAGGCTGTTTCACAACACCGTGGTGCATGAGTAATTGTGAAACAGAGCAGCTCAATCATCTATCAAATCCTATATATCCCCTCCAACAAGGAAAGCTCCAGCCCAGGCTTCACAAAGAAATATGCTACTTATTAGAGACAAATAGCATATTCCACCTGGCCAGATCCAGAGAAATGAATGCTAAAGACTCTGCTGGGTGCTGGAGTTGGCTCGTTCAAAAGGAAAATATTCAGAAACACATTCCAACACAGTCCAGGGACGGACTAACCCGACTGTGGGAGAACACGACAGTCAAAAATGTGAGAGGAAATTAATCGAGTTTGAGGGGAAACTTAAATTGTACTTATGTTTGGAGGGAAGTGGTCCGAGTGGGGTTCCTGGCAGGGTCGGGTTCCCTAAAGGTGTTCCAGAGAGAGGAAGGAGAGGACGGGGACACAAGACAAGAGACACACAATCCAAAATGGGTCATAAATTATTAATTGGTATGGGCATGGAGTGTTCAAGTCATCACCAGAGCAGTGAGAAAATACTCAACAGTGCCAACATGTCGTCTATATCATGCTGCCATCTTGTGGCAAAGCGGTGCCAGTACATATTTAGATCCTGCAGGATCAGCTTTGACCAAAACTCTCACAAACTTCTACTGTAACTTAGAAATAAAGGTACAGATTTGGTTTATTTAAGGAGCAATTTAACCTGGTCGGTACCATGCATCATCTCAGAATATGACACTCTTTCTCTGTAGTGAATGAACAGCATTTGCACGAGTAGCACAGTGTGTTTCCTTGATGTAGGGCATCGTGCCCTTTTGCCCTACAGATAAACAATAACTCAAGTAATCGATCAGTTAATTAACAGAAAAATTAATCTGCAACTATTTTGATAATCGATTTAATGGTTTGAGCAAAAAAAATTCTGGTCAAACTGTTTTTCTTTGTCTTATATGACAGTAATGTAGGTTTTGGACTGTAAGTTGCACAAAACAGCCAATTTGAAAACATCACCTTGGAACCAGGAAACTGAAGTTTTAAAACTACTTTCTGATATTTAAAAGGCAAAACCATTAATCGATTAATCAAGAAAATAATCAGCAGATTATGAAAACACAATATGCTACTAAAATTAGTTAAAACCTGACAAGTTGTGCTACCAGTGGTACAAAAACAAAACAGCATCAATAACAATAACAACAACACACGTAGCTACTCCATGGACCCATATTGCCTCTAATCTTTACATATATAAAACCCAAAATGAAAGATAATTTTTTGTTATCTTACAGTATATACAGCATGAACACAATGAAACAGAGTATTGTTTCCTGTTTGCATTTAAACTACTGATATCAATAGTCTATTATTAATGCTAGAAAAGCCCTGAGTGCCAGAGGTGACCGTGGATCTCAGAGCAGTTTATGCTACAGACTGACTGTGATAAAAAGGTCAATGTTTTGACAAATTAGCTATATTTAAGATAAGATTTTTCTGTTATTTGTCGATGATGCTACCCAGAAGTTGTCAAAGCAAAAGGTAATGGAAAAATTAGATGCCTTTACAGTGTAAAACTCCAAATCAATTTCATCTAAGGCCCAAAAAAACCCATTGTATATGGTTCTGTTATGTTGGGAAAAAATACAGTTTTTACATTTATCCAAAGTCAGTGCATAACAGCATCTAGTCAATGCACAGTCCACAAAGCTCAAAAATAAAGACTAATAACAATAATCCATAGAATCCCAGTCGTCCACAAACTGAACAGCTTCCATTTCATTCAAACGCCCATCTTCCAGTGATTGAGCTGTAGTCCATTTGCACTCTACGAGAACCAGTGACAAGTACCAGTATCCACACTGGGAACAATCCAGTGAAGAGGAGAAGAAGGCTGCGGGTTTTCTCTTTAGTTCACAGCACTTCGTTGTCGTGCGCGTGGCTCTGTGCGTCTTCATCGGCCTCCATCTGAAGCTGCTTGTACTTTCTTTTGAAAAACCCAAACTAGGAAGTAAACAGATTCAGTTTAGATGCAGTTCTAATATCAGTTATAATAGTTTTATACTAAAAAACTGAATCAACAATAAAATTTGCGAGTACTTTACAAGAGATTCCACAACGTACAGCTAGCGGGTCATTGTTGTGAAATAAACCCCTTCAGGGGGATGCAAGACCAAGTGCCGCATCACCCTATCTGGGTTTATTTCACAACAATGACCGGCTCGCTGCACATTATCCCTTACATATATATACGTATATATACTGTATATGGTAAATATTCTATATTCTGTTGCATAGTAGACAGGGGTGTAATGATACATCGATCTGGATTGATATATCGATTTAATAATCAGCGATCCAATATCATCGATTCAAAGTGAAAACTTTGATACGTATAACTTTAATATATGCCCTTATTTTGAAATTCTTAACTGATAAAATAACATTTGCACTCCATGGTGAACAACACGAGATCTATTTTTATTCTTATTACTAAAAAGAATAAATTGTTTTTCATTTAAATGTCTGGAAGAGCTCAGTAATAAAACTATCAAATCATATTTTAGTTATTTTTGGTGAGTTGATATAAATGTAACTGATTGTGTTAAATGGACATATGATATCGTCTCATATCGGCCGCAGGCCCCTGAATTTAATTGAATCGAAATCGTATCGTGGCAGACTTTGTAATATCAGCAAATATCATATCGTTGTCCAAAGAATCGATATAATATCGTATCATGATGAAACTTGTGATTTACACCCCTAGTCAGTAGATTGGTGATGAGAAAATCAAGTTTCCTTTTGAATGTATAAACATAAAGCTGCACATTTCTATGAAAACACAGATCAGGTTTATTCTCCTTTCTCACTTTAGCAGAGGTGAAATATTCATGCCTAAGCTATATATAAAATAATCTACTGATGTTCCTCTTTGTGTTGAAATTATTTTCACCAACTCATAAACAGACAGTTACCTTCCACAGCAGTCCAACAGCCAGAGCTAACAGTAGCAGTCCGCCGATCACGCTGCCAACTATCACTCCCATGGGAACGTCACCTTTCTCTCCAGGTTTACTGATCGTCAACACCACCTGGACGGCAGCAGGACAGGAGAGGTCATTACATGGTCTGTCTGGCTCAGATATGGCATGATTAACTAAAAACAAACAGTGTCAGACTATGCCCACTGAAAGAACAAAACAACATGAATCTCTTCTCCAGTTTCTGTATGTGAGGCACCAAAACTTGATCTTACTGGAAGCTGTTTGAGGCCGATAATGAGCAGGTCGGGGTTGGAGGTCTCGATGTCAACACTGGAGGTCAGCTCGATGGTCTGATAGGTGGCCTGTCATGACAAATACATACAAATGAGAGCACTGAAAGCTTCAGCGTGAATTCAATAATCAGTTACATAAGAAAATGAATTGTAATAAAAGCAGACACAACAACCAGCAGTATAAAGTGAATTATTGAACATATTTACCGAAAGAAAGGTGCCACTCCAGATCCTTGTTTTAACTTTCACAAAGTAGTCGCTTTTAATTTCCATGTCCTTGAGTATGCATTTTATATACTCGCATTTTGCACTGGTGCAGTCCTGTCAGTTAAAAAAAAACAACATAAACAAAAGGAAATCAGTACACAACACTAAATTTCAGTGCAACCACAATTTCAAATAAAATAATGTATTTAATCCATAAAATAAATCTGTTTATGCAGTTTGTAACTTTTAAATTAATGTAGCTTTATAGAAAATATAAAGCTACATGAGTTATGCATCAAATCACAAATATACAAGAATAGAATAAAATCACTTGTGCACGAAAAATTGTATCATGTTATTATATTATGTTTTGAAAAATACACATTAGGTTCCTCAGGTGCCCAGTGCTCAGATTTAGACTTATGAGTCACTAGTTTCTCTAAGATACAAGTAGAGCTGGGAGATAATTCAATATGATAATTTATTGTCTTTTAATGGAATCATATCGTGATGAAATCATCTCAAAATATGGTGATACAATATTTATTAATTTCTTCCTCTATATTTTCACTTGAAACTGTTCTGTTCATTTTGCAATAAAGTTCTTAATTAAATGAGAAAATATTTAGTACTTTTCATTTATCAAGTATTTAATTCACACAGGAGTATGCAAAAATATGTAGGTTATTTCATATCGACAATTATTAACTGAATTACCAGAAAACATGCTATATCGTGATATACAGTATATCGTTATCAAGATATGAAATGACCTATATCGGGGTAGAAGATTTTGGCCATAGATACACGTGAAAATATTACATTAGAAGAAGAAAGTTGACATACAGTATATAAATATAAAATATGCAAAGGAATAAGTGACTGACCAGTGTCTCCATGCCCCGGAGGCTCTCCTCAGAGAAGGACACATTGTGGCTCTTCACTCCGATCTTCAGAGGATCAACCAGACTGCTGGAGTCACAGCTGACGGCTCCTCCCTGCAGGTGGAGAAGCTTTAGGTCATTTATTCTATCAATAAATCACATCAAATCATACAGTAAACGGTAACTGAGTACTCACTGTTTTTGTGTCCACACTGGTAACATAGAGGAGCTGGTTTCCACCTTTAGTCGTCACAGGCAGAGCAATGGTCAGATAGAGGAGGCTGACAGGGAAGTTACTTGTTGAAACCTTTAAATACAAAAAATGTTTTAATTCATATGTTTAAAACAAATATAATGAGGAATTAGATTATTATGATACTTTAAGAGACAGATTCATTGATTTGCACCTTCACTGTAAAGTTAAACTCTGGGCCGATGTCATCTAGACTTTTCACCGTTGTTACCACGGGAACGGCAGCATCAGCCACGTAGAAATTGATATTTGAATGCCTAGGGCAAAAACACCATAAATATTAAGACTTTAAAGCATTTCACATCATTAACTGTAAATTATACAGTGTGATTAAAATTAGAAAAAAATCACGGTTAAGGTAACAAAAAGTGAAATCACCTGGATAAAACAATCCCTGCATCATATCGCACAGGAATGGATTTGTCCACCTTGTTGTCTGCAGGTTTTTCCTCTTTACCATCACTGTAAAGACAAACAGGTACAGAACATTATTACATGTCCATCATTTTAATTAATTTTTCATTGAATTTCTAATTAATTCAGTTTACCTCTTGGCCTCAAATTTCACCTCGGCTCTCTTTTGCAGTTGCTCAAAATTGTAATCAAAATTCATCCGAAATTTCACCTGAAATTAAATAACAAAGAAATACATTTGTAAAACAAAAATCAGTTCAAAATAGTTCACGAGTAAAGACATTTCTTTTTTTTTTCTTGCACTTACCTCTTGGTCTTTTTTTAATGCTGGATATCCCACTTGGCAGGTGACAGTTTGTGTTTGTGTTGAGGTGCATTTGACTCCATCCGTCTGTAAATGCATAGATCAGAACAGTAAATAATGTAGCTTTATTACACCAACAATACATTACCGTGAGGCATACAACATATTTTAATGTTATCCAAATAACTACAGCAGCACACAAGAGTTTACACTCTTTTTCCTAATTAAATGTTTCAATATATGTTGAAAAATTGATTAAATTAATTGAAAAAAATGTACCTAAAACTCTATTATCATTAGCATCATGTCAACTCAACTTTATTTATATAGCACCTTTCATACAATCATGCAGCCCAAAGTACTTCACAGTGCAACAATAAATATAATTTTGAAAGAGATAGAAATAGTATGAACACCAATGATTAAGACTTAAAAACTAAGGCAATAAATGACGAGACACCTTAAGTAAAAGCCAGGCTAAAAAGATATGTCTTAAGAAGAGTCCCTCAACTTAAACAGCTTTCAGTGAAGTCTTTTTCACTCACAGGAGGAAAGACGGAGGAGTAGAAGAGGTTGCCGGAGTACGTTGCCAAGACCTGAGTGTTGTACGCGTTCTCCTTCTTGTTCCTCACGACGACTTCAAACGACAACTCTCGGTTATTAGCGCTGACCAGAACGGGAGCTGAGCTGCAACACAAGAGTTCAGATTATTGTACTCTTCAATTACAATGTGTGATAATATGACAAAACAGAGAAGATTAGGCGTCATACTGAGATACGGATACCAAAACAGGCATGCCTCAATTCTAACTGAGCTGATACGTCCATCATTGTATCAGGATATTTGGTAATTATAAGAAACTCTAAAAGATAATAAAATAAAAAAGAGAAAACGGAAAAAAAAAACACAATATAAATTCAAAAATAAAATTAAAAAAAATTAAAAAAAATCCTGTATAAAATTAACTAAATGAACACATTTCTTATTGTTTATAATTTGGATAGACTCACAGTATTTTCTAAATTAAATTCTGAAGGGTTCAAATGATGGGCAAGACCTCGATAACTTGGCTTTATGGATGTGAAATTTCCCCAATAAAATTAATAGATTATTGTACTCTGCATTCATGTGATTTAGTTGTGTACGTCACAGATTAAAGGAATATACTCGCAGTATCAGTATTGTCTAATTGAGCCAAGAGGGACAAGAATAAGAAGGAAAGGTTAAAGTGAGACCCACCGTGAGCTGTGGGTGATTTATTCACATTGTTTAAAAGATTGTTGGTCTCTCTCTTTTCTCGTTAACATCTATAAATACAATAGAAACATAC
Organism: Sebastolobus alascanus; assembly: GCA_916701645.2. NCBI lineage: Eukaryota > Metazoa > Chordata > Actinopteri > Perciformes > Sebastidae > Sebastolobus > Sebastolobus alascanus. The sequence continues at coordinate 2,617,921 of CAKAOJ020000026.1, read as the reverse complement.
AGTACCTAAAACTGAAGTTAACTAGATGAACACTTCTGTGTCCCCACCTTAAAATGCACAATACAGTGTTTTTATGGGAATGAATCAGAGGGCTTTCACTAACAAAAAGAAGCAGCCAACATGAAAATAAATAGCTGCTGCAAAACCACATGATCAAATGTGTGTGAACATGTTTTAAGGACTCTGTGAAGGCCTTGATCACATCCTTTCGTCTGAGTTAATTTACTGGCCACATATCAAGTTTTTTTCCAAGCAAACAAGTCTGACCGAACCATTTAATGGGCTCTGAAGCTGCTGTGTAAACTGGAAAACTCTTATTTGTGCAGCTCTATTAGCAATTAGGACAGACTCATAAAAGAGAAAAAATTGAAAATGGTGTCATGGTTGTTAGGAGTTAGCAGGGCGTAACATTAAATAGATGCTAAATTTGGTTTTCACACAATTCTTTCCTCTCTGTTATATAAATGTGTAGATACATTTAAAATACAGAGCTTTGAGGATGGTACTGTAATATCAGCTGGTAGGTAAGTCAGTTCAGTTCAGCCTCCAGGGGCTGCTAGAGGAGCTTTTACACAGTCCTGTTTACAAATGTGAACTTTGACTATGTACCATGATGCACCATGTCAGCAAAAATATCTAATAGAAGCAGAGTTATTGAGAATCTATCATTACAGTCACTGGCTTTGACCTCTGTTTCACAACTTCACATTAAAGGATTCAAGCCCCAGAAAATAAATATTCATTTATAACATTAAATATTCATGACTAAATAAGCAGCACTTAAATACTTAAATGTTAAAGTCTCCCTCTTGTGGTATTCACGACCTCATTGGACGCTTGATGGGCCGCCACTAGACACAAGGCACTCAGCACCCGATTGGACGAAAGCTTTCCCTCTTGCTAGTTTCTCAACATTACCAGCCCTAGCTTCAAGATAATCACTTAACCTCGTATGACTCATGACTCAAGGACTCATAGTAAAGAAAGACTCAGCCTTGCACAGGCTTGTTCTGTCACACACAGCATTATTTCTACTCTCAACTAAATCCTTCATCCTGAGGATACCGATACCACACATTAAGTGAAACCATGAAACAGAGCATCTTGTCTTTACATCAAAACTGTATATTGTCCAGGTAATAGACAGCAAGTATGACATGTTACACGAACAGGTCAGTGATTCTCACCTTGACGACTTTGTGTCCGTCTTCACACTCAGCACCAGATCACTGACACACACTTCATCAGAGCCGCAGTCTTTAGTGAACGGGTTCTGAAACAACAACAGAGCAGCAGATTCAGTTCAGGAAGCTGCTTCACTCTTCAAAAGCTGTATTTTCAACAGATGCATATCCCCCTAGAATCTCTGCAGATTTGGAAAAACAAGACATAAAGGAAATGTATTATATTTTTACTACATTGGATGAACTTTAAATGTTGTTGTTGGGAAAATGCGTAGCGTGGTGAGCTTGCGTGACTTTAAAAGCCAGTAATCATCACACACCATGTCATTTTAAATGACTGTACAAACGCCTCTGCAACATAACAACAACATTTAAAGTCTTCGTCACCTGATCTGTTTCCTGTAGACCAGATTCAGAGATACCATGTACTATATCAGTCACTTACAAAGAACTCCCAGGCACTTGGTGAAGACACGTCGAGGACCGGGTTCACATCCGCATTCTGCTGCTCGATTTCTACTTTCAGACTGAGGGAATTGACAAAGTCTGGAGCCTCCTGTTGAAGAAACCACATACGGACAAATCAGGAGATTATTTTCAAAATACTTTTTGCCTATTTTGGAAAAAAATACAAGCCTTATCTCATCAAGGTGCTAACATAAAAACATCATTGATGCTCTTTGACTGCAAAACAGATTTTTATTCATTACCTGAACATAAACCTGGTAGTCTCGACACAGGGGCGTGGATGATATTTTTGCCTTTTCTGTGAGGAAGCGTTCGTTGTTTTTAGTGAACAGTCCTCTAGACGTCACTCGTGAGGCCTGCAAGTCAGCGTCCAGAGTCAGAGTGAAGGATATATCTGAAAGAAGAGGAGTATTTATATAATATTTTTTTCTTGAAAATGATTAGGGTGGGATTTCTTTCAGGAATAGTTCAACATTTTGGAAATTACGCTTATTCACTTTCTTGCTGTCTTCTGTACATTATCCCTTACATAAAAAACTTAGTTATGAACATTATATTCCATTTCTGCTAATAGATCCCCAGATCAACAGATTACACACTGTTCTTTTAATTAACAGGAATCTACTTATTCTTGAGAAGCCTAAGAGGTAATCAGATTTACCAATGGGTCCAACAGGTTTCTTAGGCCTGAAAGCAGCACTGAAACAGAGGTTGGTGTTGAAACATGAAAGCTTGCGTCCATTAATGTCACAGGGTTTGTTGAAAATGTTGATTTTATCAGGGTTGAAAGAAGCTTTAGCTGAGACAGACGCCACACCTCTGGACCTGAAAAACAAGTGCAATTTTAAATTATTACCAGTCTTGTTGATTCTATAAATAATGGGCTCATTTACTGAACTTGATTAAAGTAATGTGGTAAATCATTACAGAGTTTACTCCATTTTATTACAGGTTGCCTGACTCACCAGAGCTGCACCACTTTGCCATATGCACCAATGGAGATGTCAGGGAGCGTATCATCGTTCAGATCTTTGTAGCTATCTAGGGAACGTCCAAAATACTGCAACTGAGGATCCAGTTTGGAGCCAGGGATTCTCTGAAACAGAATGATCATCACTCTCGTTATTACAGAGTTTAATGATATGTATTCATCATATGAGACGGTTTATAGTTTTAGTTTATAGTTCAGACATTAATTTCTCTCTGTACCTGTGAGAACTGTTTGTTTAATGTCTTCTTATCTCCGTTGTAGATGTAGATGACACCTTTTCCTTTGTCTTCTAGTGGAGCTCCAACTACAACATCATTGTAACCGTCGAGGTCCAGGTCAGGAACGGCAGAGATGGCCATCCCAAAACGTGCGTTCTCAGTTGGGGGCGGACCACTGAGGAACCCCTGCTCGTTCAGTATACCCTTCAGATCATAAGACAGAGAACATTATGTAGCCGGTGGAGCTAAATGTTGTGCCATAGTTCCTTTAAATTCAAGAAAACGTTTTTTTACCTTGGTGACAGAGAAGAGGTAGACCCTGCCTTCCTCTCTCTTCAGATCGCTCATGAACATGGGCGCGCCAACCAGCAGGAGGTCCGTCACCCCGTCTCGGTCCACGTCCAGGGGGCACAGGACACTCCCAAAGTATGACCCGATCTAGGACAACAATTACCAGCTGTTAACTGAAGCCAAGTTAAATGTCTTTCTACATGTAAACAGTTGGTTCCTGTCGGTACCTGTTTCCCTCTCTCTGAGTCTACGATGGCAGATTGCGTCTGGGCGTTGACGGTGTAGACGATAACTTGTCCGGAGTGGTTGGAGCGAGGTGCACCAGCCACAAAGTATTCTGTAGACCCATCGGTCAGTGTGGTGACAGAATAACCTGGAAATTAACGCAAATAAACGGAATTAAGTGATTTCACTAAACTCTACAACAAGAAAAATAACAGAGCTGCTCTGCCTCAACAGTTCTGACACCCTCCAGTCTTGACATGCACAGGGTGGGCAGGAATGATTGAAACGTCTTTTTTGTACCGTGTTGCAACATAGGGGCATTTGCGGGAATACAGTTATTTGCGACCTTAAAAAGAAAGTGTAACAGGGCCGTGAAGTGGGGGGGTGGGGGGCAATGGCCCTTTAGCCCCCCTACTTCCGGGGCCCATGTTGAAGGAGCATGTGGGTAGACTATGGATTAAGATTTTATATGCAAAATACAGTATATGATCACTTTATAATATATGATGCATTATTGATAACACCACCAACCTATAATGCTGCTTATACCTAAATGCATCAGTAATAAAAAAAAAAGTATATAATAATTATAACATAACACTGACAGCCTCCACTCTCCATAATTATTACTCTTGATACTTAATGTAATTTGTTCTGACATTTTCTGACATACTTGTGTATTTTTTACTTACTTTTACTTAAGTAATATTTGGAATGCTGTACTTTTAATTGTCACATACATTGTAATATACATTGTGACTGAAGTATTGTCACTTTTAGGTAAATAATTAGCACATAATCTGAATACTTCTTCCACCACTCTACTTAGACCAGCCATTGTAACACAGTGTCACTGCAATAAAACATACGAAAAAGAACAAATCATTGCATAAGATCTGTGGTATACTGTACATACTGTAATTTCTCTGAAACTGAAATTGCCACAGAAATGCAAAGAAACCATTTAGTGTTTCAACACATATTTTAAGTTAATTTTAAGGTTTTTAGGTGCAACATAATTATCCTAACAATCCAAACAAGGTGGATATCAACTTGTTCAGAACAGAAAATGGTGTTACAGTAGTAATGTTAAAAGAACTGTAAATGTGAACAATCTGATGATAAACTTCAATCATCACGGCACAGGAAACATATACTGGCTTCATCCTGTAGCCTCTACTCCACGGCAAAATGTTACTCTAAAGTACTGAGTATACATGATGCAAACATGATGTTCCGCTTCTCAGCATCAAGATGAAAAAGGTGGTTAGCTGACAAGATGCGGTGGTTAGCTGGTGAAGAAGCTGTTGATTTCACAAATCAGTTCCCACTCAGAAACACGACAGATATTTACCACCTATAGAGTTCTGTTGAGATGGGAAACTTGTTTAGAAACACAGTCTGTTAGCTGTTTTTACCCAAGACCTGAGGAGCTCCAATATGGCTGCTAAAGCTGGGCAGCTGCAATTGAAAACACTTGATAACAGCCATCCTCCGCTCCCATTCCTGTATTGTTTCATGCAAAGATTTAAAGTAACAGAATCACAACTTGGTTAAATAAACGCAGAGACGACGAGTGTAAACGCCTACCCAGTAATGAGCTGTGGTTCCTGTCTTGAAGTGTCCCCTCAAAGGCCGAGACAGGGAGAATGTATATGTTTGACCCTCTTTGATGGACGACGGTCCCGCTCCATGCGTAGGCTCCCACTGCTCCCAGCATCATCACATCCTTAAACGGCACAGGTCACAGTACAGTCAACAGAAACAAATACTACTGTAGATCACAGCACTTATATTGAAACCACCATTCTTTCAGTATCAAAGGGAGTTATACTCTACTGAGGTTCCCCAGTAAAAATAAAGCAAATGATGAAAACCACAAATGACATACAGTGTGAGAACACAACATATATGTCAAAAAAGGCAAACGCCCAAGTTAGCGGTCAGAATGCTGTAAAGAACGCAGCTTCCTCTTTCTAGTTAGTGAGAACGCTGCGTTGGCACGGCAGGAGAGCTGTTGTGAAGGAGTTGTATCATGTGACCAGTCAGATTCTGTGACAAGGTTTAAATCATGGTCACATACGGTATTTTGATATCTGTTATGAAAAATGGTTATATGGTTACCAGCCATGTCATACTAGCTTGTCGTGAAGGAGGCTAAATAATGCTCCAAACTTGCGCTATATTTTGGCGAGGAAAAACTGTCGTGGCCATTTTCAAAGGGGTCCCTTGACCTCTGACCTCAAGATATGTGAATGAAAATGGGTTCCATGGGTACCCACGAGTCTCCCCTTTACAGACATGCACACTTTATGATTATCACATGCAGTTTTGGGGCGAGTCATAGTCAAGTCAGCACACTTTTACAATTTATTTTAAATAATTAATTAAATAATTCATGTTTATTTCAGATTTATCACTAGAATAACTTGTCACACAGTGCTGAGCTGCATCTCAAAATAATCTTTGGGTTTCCAGCTTTCAGATGATGTACACCACTTCTATGTGACATCTACTGTTGACCTGCTATCTCCCCCTAAAGACCCCCTGTACCCCCCCTAAAAATGACAAAAACAGCTCTATTGTTGGTCTCAGAGGTACTTTAACACATACTTTTTACAAATTCCACTGTTCTGATTGCATAAAAAAAATAAAGTTTTTCACATGTTATGCATATGGTGGTGTGTTCTTAATAGTAAACAATACATCGCCTTGCTTACATCGCAATATACTGAATCGTATCAGGATACGTCTTGTTTCGCCAGATTCTTGCCAATACACAGCCCTACTGTATACACCATGTACCTTGTGGACTTGTGCTTATTTTATTCCTTTCCTTGCAAGCATTGACACTTCAAACTGGACTTCCTTTATCATGTCTCACACTGCCACAAGCGACACACAACCATTACATTTTCTGCTGCAGTGCTTTTGCATTTGAACTTGCTTGTTAACAATTGACAGAAAAGTTTTATTAGAGGTGTAACGAGGCGGCGCTCAGTACCTGCCGGCTGGAGTAGTGAGCGCTGAATCCAACCTGGGACATCTCCATCTTGAAGTTGTCGCCCCCTTTCCCAGTGCCTTGTGGGAACAGAGCGGCGTGTTTACACCAGATTAGAAAACAAGTGGAGCCGATCAAGAATCTAACACATGTGAGTTTCTCTGGAAAGAGTGTATGAATGAACATGCAGTGTGAAGGAAATAACAGGAACAACAAGAAGGGAACATTTATATTACACACCTTCTATGTTGAAGATGCGGCTTCCCAGTGCTCCAGCGATGGTGGAGAGGGCCGCCTCCTCCGACACATTGAAGAAGTACTTCTCTGTGGGTAAGCTGGCGATGGATTTGATTTCTTTTATCAGGTTGTCTGTGTTGATGTTGTTTCTGCTGTAATAACCCAGAACCTAGGGGGGGGGGGGGGGGGGGGGGAGGAAACACCACAAATTCAAGATTGCAAAGAGAGAATGTAAGCTTTTGGCATTTAACAAGGCTATCCAAATAAGCAGACATCATTCACATCTACAATGATAACTATTAGGGCCGTCAAAGTTAACATGATAATAGCGCGTTAATGCAAATTCGTTTTAACGCCACTAATATATTTTACGCATGAAGATGATGATGCAGAATGAATATACTGGCATCATATGAAACTAGAAAACCTAAGGAATCCATTAATACCAACCATGTCATACTAGCTAATTTGCTACTAATTTGCGAACTAGCGATTCAATATCTTAATCCATTGACAGCCCTAATAACTATAAACTGAACTATACATATAAACAATGGAATTGGAAGTAGTTTGGAAGTAATTGGTAGTAAATGGCAGATCATCACTTACAGCGATGCCGAAGCGGGTGATGCCTTGTTTCTCACATTCGGCAATGACTGTTTCTCTGAAATCCTTGTCGTGAGACTCCCCATCAGTGACGACCACCATCACCTTGGCAGCGCCCGGTCGACCGCCGCCGCTACTTTCATGGAAACCCCACTGACTGAAGAGAGCAGACACAGTGGACACTTTAAAGCTGCTGTTTGTGGTTTTAACATAAATAATGTTCATGTGAGATTAAAATAAACAATTTAAAAAGAAAATCAGGTAATAATACAACAGATAAACAGACAAGACAAACATACAAATTATAAGAAAAACAAGAAACAAATCAAGCAATCAAATATATAATTAAATAAATAAACAGATTCTGCAACACCAACCTGGCATATTGGATCGCATGGAAGGTGTTGGTTTGCGAACCAAACATTTGTGTGATTCTGGACGCTGCAGCGACCGCCTCATCTTTGGTTTTATAGTCTCTCAGTCTGAATTCAAACTTGGAAGTAACGCCATACTGAATGACGCTGACCTGGCATGAAAAAAAATGGTGTGATAAAGCACAGAAAGCTGTCAGTAATGACCACAAGATTCCCCCCTGCTTCATTCCTACTGTATTATGGCTGATGAAACACGATGTTACCTGTGTGTTTTTGGGCCCGATTTCGAGTGCAGGTATTAATTTCTGGAGGAAATCGTTCATTGGTTTCCAAGGATAAATGCTGTTGGAGCCGTCCAAAACAATCACGATGTCCATAGGTCCTCCACATGCTAGAAATGTCACGAGAGAAGACAGTTAATGATGCATTTAAGCAGCAGTGATGAATGGGACTAAATGGAGATCATGCCCTTCACATCACTGCTGACCAGTTTATTTTCTACCTTTCATGCAGCACAGAAATACATTTTTATCCTGCCTTACCTGAGATAATAAGGTAATATATCTCAGGTATCTGTTAGTTGCCTATTTTAATTTGTTAAAAGGTAACTTTGGTATTTTTCAACCTGTCTAACAGACTAATAGCGACAACAATTGTTGTTTGAAACTGGTCCAGTATTGAGGGAGAACGCTGTAGACGGCAGCTGCTCACAAGCTGCAATATGGTGCTATTGGGGCAAGCTTGCACCGTCAGTAACGTCCACTAAAAGTGCTTGTTTTTGTCATGACAAGCTCTGATTGTTATTATAAGTGTCTGACAAAATCATGGAAAGAGTCTCGCTCAAGGAGAAGTCTCGTTCTGAAATCTAGTGAGGTGTCGCGTTGCCGGAAGACAACGGTGGAAACGTGGAATACATCCATAGTGAGTTCAGAAATAGTAGCTTAGTGTAATCTAAAAGATTTTCAATGTCATGGCTGAATATTTATATGATTTTAACAATGTGAATGAGGTCTTTGAATGAATGAAAAACATTGCATTTCTCTGTAGGGTTCTTTCCATAATATTGTCAGACACTTATAATAACAATCTGAGCCTCTCAGTGGCAAAAACAAGCACTTTTAGTGGACGTAACGTTACATTGACGCTGCTCAATTGCCCTCGCGGCTCGTTTTGCAGCTGCTGTCTGCAGCGTTCTCCCTCAATACTGGACCAGTTTCAGGAATTGTTGTCTCTATTATTCAGTTAGACACAAAAACATGGGAAAATGGGGTCGAAAACTAGCGAAGTTACCCTTTAAAATGACATTATCATGTGGTCAAATGGCTGCAAGCAGAGATACTTTCTTCTTGGTGGGTTCAAGAAAGCTCCGTCATACAGGAATTGAGAGTAGGCAAATAATAACTAAAATTGTAAAGAATAATTCAAACTTGGCCATTTCTTGTATTATAAATGTTGCTGTTTGTAAGCCAACTCTAAAAATCTATGATGCTACAGTTTGTTTCCCATAAGCCAAGTAGTCCCTGACGACATTAACATCGTACCAGACCGTCACTGTGATAGATTTATATTTTGATGTGAACTGAAGCCTGTCCTGAAAGATATCTAACTACTGTATACACAGCTTGAAATATCCGTAAACGTATTAATAGAAAAGCAGATCTTACACTGGACGGCAGGAGAGAAGGCAGGTTGAGGTTGAAAGAGGGGGCTCATTTTTGCACATATTCCTGGGTAGAAGTCCTGATCGCCACAGTGCTGTCCCCAAAGAGGACCGCACATCTGTAACAGATGAGAGGACACTTAATGGACAGACTGTCACTGCCTTCAAACGCTCCCAATAAGCTCCTAACTCTGAGTTTAATAGTGAATTAAATTGTTAATTGTAAATTCGACTTAACTCACATTGAAGTGTTTTGATGTTTAATAACAACAATGTGAAACCTGCAATATGAGTAGTCTAGTCGTGAAGTGGCTGTTGTCGTTATTTAGTAACACTACTTCCTGCTGCAGTAGTTAATTTACCTAAAACACCGACACACTTCCTTCCACCTATAAATAACACTTTTATGTAAATTTCAGAGGAAATCATGACTTCACCGGTTCGTGGTCACGTTTCTGCGTCATCCAAGTGTGTCCATCTTGTGATTACAATGTTTCAGACAGCACTTAAAGGCTGTGTTACTAAACATTTATCAACATTATGAATATTTCATCAAAGCAAGCATTAGTATAATACATTACCAAACACAAAGATTTGTAAGGAAAATGTACTATTTTAGGTTAAAAGCAAAGATACAATCTGACAATCTCTGCATGATTTCCTTTCTATCGTATGTGTGAAAACACACACACACACACACACACACACACACACACACACAAACACACATACCATCAAACCGTTGACAGCAGGCATCCGGGTAAGAGTCATACCCAGACACATGTTGTCGTTGACGTTTTTAACATCTGGAATACTAACAGAGTCTGTGGATAAAGAGGCAAAGACAACAAATTAGCTATTAATCTGGAACTTATACAATGTGTACTATGAATAAAGTGCATGCTTTTCTGTAATACACTGCAATTATTTGTATTAGGGCTGTTAATCGGTTAAAATATTTAATTGCGATTAATCGCATGATTGTCCATAGTTAATCGCGATTATTTACTAATTAAACACACTTTTTGTATCTGTTCAAAATGTACGTTAAAGGGAGATTTGTCAAGTATTTAATACTCTCATCAACATGAGAGTGGGCAAATATGCTGCTTTATGCAAATGTATGTATATATTTATTATTGGAAATTAATTAACAACACAAAACAATGACAAATGTTGTCCAGAAACCCTCACAGGTACTGCAATTGGCATAAAAAATATGCTCAAATCATAACATGGCAAACTGCAGCCCAACAGGCAACAACAGCTGTCAGTGTGTCAGTGTGCTGACTTGACTATGACTTGCCCCAAACTGCATGTGATTATCATAAAGCGGGCATGTCTGTAAAGGGGAGACTCGTGGGTACCCATAGAACCCATTTACATTCGCATATCTGGAGGTCAGAGGTCAGGGGACCCCTTTGAAAATGGCCATGCCAGTTCTTCCTTGCCAAAATTTAGTGTAAATTTGGAGCGTTTTTTAGCCTCCTTTGCGATATTAGTCACTAGTATGACATGGTTGGTACCAATGGATTCCTTAGGTTTTTTAGTTTTATATGATACCCGTATCTTCACTCTAGCTTTAAAACGAAGCCTATTACAACCTAAAAATCACAACTCGCGTTAATGTGTTAAAGAAATTAGAAAATAATGCGTTATTATCGCATTAACTTTGCAATTTGTATAGATTTTTTTAATTTTCAAAATCAGAAAAAAGCCAAATGTCTGGAGACCTCCTGGATACTTTACCACGACACATCTTATCAGTTCTGTTTAGGTATTTTAAGTACATGGCCAATGTTTGGTAGAGAGGTCAAAGGTTAAACAATAAAAGACCAAACCTTACCTTGAAGATTGAGCTTGTCACAGCTGTTTCTGGAGCCTGCGATTGGACACTTGTAAACATCTCCCTTCCTGTTTCCATTGGAACCACTCCATGGGGCACTAACCAGGAGCCTGCAGAGAACAACAGTATTCATCTCTTCCTCACTCTCATAAACATGCAATGACAGTCATCTCTGAGTGTTTCTGTGTACAGTGAATGACCAGCTGTGCACTGAATGAGACTCAATTCAAATTATTTGATGCCGAAAATAGTTTCAGAATTTCTATCTATAGATGTTAACTTGTTGTAATAACAAAAACAAAAACACGTCGAAATAACAGGAATCAAACTTTACTTCAGTGACCTCTGGGTCAATTGTAATGCAAAAGCAATACAAAATAGGGCTGCAACTAAGGATTATTTTCATTGTCGATTATTTTCTCGATTAATCGATTAGTTGTTGGTCTATAAAATTTTGAAAACGGCGATCAGTGTTTCTCAAAGCCCAATATGACGTCCTCAAATGTCTTGTTTTGTCCACAATCCAAAGATGTTCAGTTTACTGTCATAGAGGAGTAATTAAGGAGGAATTTAGACTTTTCTTAATTAAAAAATGACTCAAACTGATTAATCGATATCAAAATAGTTGGCGATTAATTTAATAGTTGACAACTATTCAATCAATGCAGCTCTGAAACAGAATAAACATAAACATCAGTCTGTAACACTTTAACAGTAAGTCTGTGTGGTCTTGTTCTGAGCAAGAGGCAACAAGTCAGTCATGTCATTCTTTTAACATTTTAAGAGACAGAAAACAAGATTCTACAAGTTCACACAGAAAATATCCACTTCAGATATTTTCCCCACATCACAACAGTCAGATGCATGAAGATGTTACTCAAAGGTAGGGTGGGTAAAGATTTTAATTTTTTTTTTGTTTTTAGTATTAGTTGAAATTTTCATTACATCCTGACAGCAGTCAATAAATCAATTGACAGCTGTGAGTACTAACAATAGTCATGTTCGTTGTTTACGTTCATTATGATAATTTTGGGGGAGTGTCCGTGGAGGGAGGCCTGAAGGAACGGACTATCAGTGTTGCCAACTTGGCGACTTTCTCGCTAGATGTAGGTACTTTTGGAGCTAATGCTGCTACTTTTATTGGAAAAGAGTTGGCAACACTGGGCTGGGTTTTTCAGTTGGATAAGTTTTTTAATCTAGCATACTCTTTACTTGCTAGTTTCTTAAGATTACCAACCCTAGCTTTAAGATTTCGACATTTCTCAAAATCCACCACCAGAAATAGAAATACAGTATATAAGTCCCAATCCTGCTATATAAGGTTGACCCCAAAGTTCTACAACTTAAGAAGAAAGAAGAAGAAGAAGAAGAAGAAGAAGAAGAAGAAGAAGAAGAAGAAGAAGAAGAAGAAGAAGAAGAAGAAGAAGAAGAAGAAGAAGAAGAAGAAGAAGAAGAAGAAGAAGAAGAAGAAGAAGAAGAAGACGAAGAAAGGCACTTTATTGATCCCTAAGGGGAAATTCGATTTTTTTCACTCTGTTATTTTACATAGTACATAGTACACACAGGCCCGAAATACACACACATGCACAAAGAGGACCTATATACATGCATTAATGGAGAGATGTCAGAGCGAGGGCCCTGACAGGCGCCCCGAGCAGTTGGGGGTTTGGTTCCTTGCTCAAGGGCACCTCGGCAGTGCCCCAGAGGCAAACTGGCATCTCTCCAGCTACCAGTTCACACTCAGTACTGGGTCCATGCAGGGACTTGAACCGGCGACCCTCCGGTTCCCAAGCAAAGTCCGTATGGACTGAGCTACCGCCGCCCCCAGACAGAAGACAGTGTCATTTCCCCCAAGGCATTCATTCTTCTTCATTAGTGGGAGCAGAGCACAGGACACAGGATGTGCCACTGTTGCTTTCTCATGGATACTTATGTGGAATATACAGTCAGGGGCTACTAACAGATACTCTACACTTCCCCGTGTTACGCAAACGGGCCACTCCTCCTCCAGACAGTGAGTTACTCTATGAGACTGTGACTCAGAGTGAACAACATCCAGAATTCACTGAGCAGCTCAGTTACTGTTTAACTAAACGTCACAAATGAGTGGGGCGACATGAACGAGGCTTTAAACATGGCGGTAATGTTTGCGTCACACATGCAGATTGTAGCAGCTCAGACTAAACTGAGCAGGGACTTTTTTAAAGCTACAGTTTCTATAATTTTGCAGGACTTTACCCAGGATGAGGTTATATGATTCAACAGTGTATCGCAACATCACCTTATCAGTCAGACCGGTTCACACGAAAAGGTGTGTGAATGATACGATAATGTGCAAGGCAAAAGTGTGTAATAAGAATGCATGGTGAGTGACGGAGAATGAAAAGTGTGGGAGGGGAGGTGGATGGGTCCAACAAACACTGGACTTTCAACCAGGAGATCGGTGTTTTGTTTTCTAAGTTACGTTAGTGACGTGTTTTCCGTACTTATGTTAAGTTGTTTCCGTACATGTTTACTTAGTTTACGTACTGATTTTAAGGCCAACCAGGACGTTTTTCCTAATCCTAACTAAGTGGTTTTGTTTCCCTGTACTGGTACTGCACCTTCACATGCGCGTGTCATATTCACGCCTCGGCGAGGCAAAACGTGACACTGAAACGCTATCCTCTGGTGGGCAGGCGGGTCTATCACACACTATGGCGTGATATTGGGTGGTATCAGTAGAGATAGACCGATAAAATTAGATTTTTTAAACTCCCAAAAATTGGTATTTGCCTCAAAAATCAAGTATTGATTGTGCTTATCAACTGCTATAAGTGACAAAATCCATTTCCTGACAGTCTTGTAAATGAGAGAAGTTGGAGGACTTTGGAAAAAATCTTGGTCAAGAACAAGAGCTAGACAACTAGATAACAAGGCTACAGCTATGTTAGCATCCCTGAGGTATCAGTATGCAATTTCATATTTCAGTAAAAGCCACAAATGTCAACATCATGGTGGTGCTAGAGGAAAATTCAGGAGATAAAATATCTGTAAAGAATTTCATGGCAATCCATCTAGTAGTTGCTTTACTTGCTTCGATATTTCAGTCCGGACCAACGTGAGCGGTCGACCGACAGACCGATGTTGCCATCCGTAGAAAGCTGGCTAAAAACAGGTGATGGTACAACCTTGTAATGAGCAGAGGAGCATTCAACAACACACAACCTCTTGAACCTTGCAGAGCATCGAGCAAAAAAAAACACTGCAATTTTAATTCCCTTCAGTTAAAAACAAAATGACACAGCTGAGCTGCCCACAAATAAACTGAGGTGGTGTCTGTTGCAACAAACCGATGACTATAGGTCACAATTTGGCATGAAGAAAATGAATCCTTAGCTCTGTGTTGTCAACAGCACAGGCTACTAGTGGTGGTAACAGTGTGGACAGTTGTTTACATGCCACAGAATACTTAGACACAACTGATGACCAGATGCATCTCTTTACAGCAACAGGCCTTCATTTATAAACGGATACTTCTACCAGGAAAAATTCTCCCTGACGTGACACAAATGACTGGTGTGCACCAACAACATGCACAGCCTTGAGATCTCAACCCTGTAGAGTATCTTTTGGGTTAGTCATGCACACAACTGTTTGAAACTCAGTCAGCCCAGTGAAGCAAGTCAAGGTGCCTTGTTGAACCTGGAAGTCAGCCCGTCCTGGTGTACAGGCCTGTACTGGCGTGGAGCATCTAGAAAAGTGGCCCACTGAATGTGTATCCACACCTTGTTTGCTCTAGACATATTTTATATCTACCCTGGGGATGTCATTCCTCACCTTTATTGCCATTTCACAGAGGTTGCAAAGACATATTAACTAAATGAATGATTAACTGGACACCACGTGGAGGCTACAGCACCTGGACAGGACACAGTTTGTGATGGACACAGAAGCAATGCATTCTACAAGGACTTAGTCAATAAAACTCTTATTATCAATACCATTTGCCTTCATGGTTTGTCGCTTGTTGGACCGTGTAGCCAAACTCTTCCGCAGCTGGTCCGCTGAAGATCTTGGCACCTGCAGTGCCGACGTTGAAGGAGTGTGAGCGCCAGATTCTGTCAGCTGGTGGAGCAGAAAGATGACACTGATCAACATCATATAGTTCTCTTTACTGATAATAACGACCCCGTCAAAACAGTTGTATAAACATCATCAGTTATATCATCATTACTTTGCGTTTGTGTATCTAAAAGATAAAATTGTTATCAAGACACAGACGTCACTGTGCAAACACAAAACATGTAAATATACTGTAGGTCATTTGCACACTTACACACACAGCACATTGTACACTTATTTGCATACTATATGCCCATTTATCTTATTATTTTATTATATTGTATTATAATTTACTGTATTTTTACTAGGGCTGTCAAACTTAACGCGATAATAACGCATTAACACAAATTTGTTTTAACGCCACTAATTTCTTTAACCCATTAACGCAATTGATCTTTTGGAGGTTGATAGTTTTAAAGCTAGAGTGAAGATACTGGCATCATATGAAATTAGAAATCTAATGAATCCATTGGTACCAACCATGACCTACTAGCGTGTCCTGAAGGAGGCTAAATAACGCTCCAAACTTGCTCTAAATTTTGGCGAGGAAGAACTGGCATGGCCATTTTCAAAGGGGTCCCTTGACCTCTGACCTCCAGATATGTGAATGAAAACGGGTTCTATGGGTACCGACGAGTCTCCCCTTTACAGACATGCCCACTTTATGATAATTACATGCAGTTTGGGGCAAGTCATAGTCAAGTCAGCACACTGACGAACTGACAGCTGTTGTTGCCTGTTGGGCTGCAGTTTACCATGTTATGATTTGAGCATATTTTTATGCTAAATGCAGTACCTGTGAGGGTTTCTGGGCAATATTTGTCAACGTTTTGTGTTATTAATTGATTTCCAATAATAAATATATACATACATTTGCATAAAGCAGCATATTTGTCCACTCCCATGTTGATAAGAGTATTAAATACTTGACCAATCTCCCTTTAAGGTACATTTTGAACAGATAAAAAATGTGCGATTAATCGCGATTAAATATTTTAATCGATTGACATAAAATGTCTCTTACTGTTATTTTGTATTGCTATTATACTGCTATGTCAAGGAGCCAAACAAAAATAATTTTACTCTCTTATACCTGTATATTGAGATGTAATAATAAATGAATCTTGAATACTCTGGTTGTTTATGGGAGAGATGGGTGATGTTTTATCTCCAGCAATAGTCTCAGCCATCCTGACTTCCTCCTTTGAGTCAAGTAGGTGGTTTTTGTGGCTGATTCATGTATGTTTTAAAGACCACATCAGCTTGACTCATGGAGGCACGGCGACCCACTAAAAAAGCTTTACGACACATCATACTATGCATGAGATTGCGTTACTAGACATTTCTCTATAGACACAATCCACCTTCAGCCCTCTAAAGCCCCCCAGCACATGGAATCTGCTTTTCTCTCATTAGAGCCACAAGCCCAAACAGGCAGAGTTCAGCTATCAGCCTGCCCTCCCCTCAGTCAGCATCCAGAGGAATGTGGATGTGTGCTGGACTCAAGAGACGTTCACTTGCACAGCCAGCCTCCTGCCACGCCTGTTTACCTGCAGCACAGAGTAGCACTTTGCCTCCTCTTGGGGCTCTGCAAACCCCACAACACATTAACACTTCCTTTCAGAAATGAGGGGAAATGTGCATATATGAGAATAATGAAAAGTCTCTGCCTGGCTGCTGGTTGAAAGCTTCCACAAGCAACACATATGAGGTGACTTCTTTTCTCCACTATAAACCAATCTGGTCTTATGTGGGTTATGTTTGGATCATGCATTTGTTAGCAGAGGAAGAAACTCTGCAGGCTGATGGGAAATCTACTTCAAAACAAAAGCACTTCCAGGCAGATTCATTCAATAAAATGAACTTCACGCTGTGCGTAAACTCCTCTGCTGCCCTTCAGATGTGTTTTAAGTGATTTAAAACATCTAACAATCACATTAAAAACTATAACAAACTATGTATAAACCTTACCGACTCCAAATCTTATGAAAACGATATAAAAACCCTCGCTATTCGGGGCGAAAATATGTGCATCTTTTTACTCTTTGGGTGAGAGAACGGTGGAAATAACATGTTCAAAGTCCCAAAAACAAGTTCAGTACTTACCAATGACTATTATAGAGAAGAAGAGATTCCCCCAGAAGAGCTCCATAGTTGTCTTTATTCCATTTGTATGAAGTGATTAAATGAAGCCGCCACCGCACTTGTCACAGTTGTGGCTGCGCAGCGCGGAGAGTCAGCCGTAACGCACCGGACGCGCTCTCTAAATAAGGACTTGTGTGCTCCGCCTCTTATTATTATCACCTGCGGATACAAACTTTGAGCCCAGGTATTGTCAAAGAAGGGTGTGAAGTGAAGTCTGTAATAAAGTCTGACTGGGTGAAGGCAGTAGGGACACGTCCGGTGGCTTGAAATCCAGTTGTGATCAGGCAGGAGACCTGAAAAACAGCCTCAGACAGATGAATGTTAAAGTTTAACCCTCCATCATCCCTCGCAACTTTTATCTTCTGGTTTGACTGTTTATAAAGCATACAGTATAAACTATCACCCAATTCTGTGTCACACCTTTTTGGCCAACTTCACTCCAAATTATTACCACAATTATTTTGGAAAATAATCTCTGTGAAATTATACCTACATTTTTAGATAAAAAAAAGCAGATATTATGAATTATTTGGACTATAGTTATTATCAGAGGAACATAATGTTGATGGATTATCACATATTGTTATATGTAAACTTTTAGTCAGAATATTGTTTTGAAAGCATTTAAATTTTTTTAATGGCAGCACATAATGACACCTGAGACCACAGATGCTATAAATTTGAATAAAACACCCACAATTCAACAAAAGTAGTGTTCATTATTTTATTTATTTTTTCGCAAAGACCATAGTAGGGAACCATCCATGTTATTTTGGGGCAATTACATGAACAAAATGCATATTTATGATGTAATGAAGTTTGAAAACAGGTCAAATTTGACCCGAGGACAACAGGAAGGTTAAAGTCCAAGTCATTTACTGCTTAAGGTGAACTTTAATAATCTTCTCTAAGTTCAAATGAAGGAAAAAACAAACAGTGTTCAAAACAAGTCCACACCCATCAGGCTTAATTCAAATCTCCACTAATCGTCATTCCAGAGCCACATCACAAGTAGACAAACAACAATTAAATCAACAGATGTCAAATAAAAATACATCCTCAATTAACAGTTAACAATTTGAGACTTGCCTCGTCTCACATCCTCCTGAACCCTATAATTTATTGTATTTACAACTCATTGCGGAGCAGAGAGTTATGGCCGAGACAAGAATATGAAATTAAGAATATGAAGAACCTATAAAACTGAAACCCCAACAATAAGAAAGTCTACTATGAGGAATGACAAAAGCCTTTTTTCCTTCACTGGAAAACAATGATGTAATACGTTTCATTGGGACAAAGGCCTACGTGTTAGAGACTAAATGAAATGGGCAGGACGGTGAAAGAGTTGAAGGACATTTCATTTTCAATGAGCGGTTTCATTCCCAAATGCTATTTTGGAAAGAATGTAAGCTGGTGTTTGTTGCTTAGCAGACAGATTATTACAAAGTCTGATGTCATATTGTTTGGTGAGCAAGTAACTCAAGATGTCGTTACTGTAAGCATGGATGCCTACCAGGAACAGGCCCAGGGGCCCCCCTGGACTTCACCTACAAAATGTCAATTCAAAGAGACATGTACCAACCAGACAAAGACACACAAAAAGACTACAAAGATACCAAAACAACTACAAAGAGATGATCAACAGCTTCAAAGAGACATAAAGAGACCACAAAGAGACTCACAATGGCAATGAAAAGGGAAAAAACAACCACAAAGAGACACAAAGCAACGACAAAGAGACACAAAATGACTACAAAAGGGGCAAAACAATTAGAGACAAAAATAACTACAAAAAGACCAAAACAATTACAAAGTGACACAAAACAACTACAAAGTGACAGAAACAACTACAAAGACACACAAAATAACCACAAAGACCCACAAAATTACCACAAAGAGACACAAAATGACTACATATTGACTCAAAATGACTACATATTGACTTCAAATGACTACAAAGTGACTCAAAATGACCACAAAGAGACACAAAACAACTACAAAGAGGCACAAAATGGCCACAAAGAGACACAAAACATCTACGAAGTGACCACAGACACAAAACAAGTACAAAGTGAGTAAAAAACAACTAAAAAGATGCGCAAAACAACTACAAATACACTCAAAATGACCACAAAGAGACACAAAACACCCACAGACAAAAATAACTACAAACAAAAAGATCAAAACAATTACAAAGTGAACAAAACAACCTCGAAGAGACACAAAACAACCAGAAAGAGACTCAAAATGACCACAAAGAGACACAGAACAACCACAAAGAAACTCAAAATGACGACAAAGAGACACAAAACAACTACAAAGAGACTCAAAATGATCAGAAAGTGACACAAAACAACTACAAAGAGACACGAAATGACCACAAAGTTACACAAAACAACTACAAAGAGACACAAAATAACTACAAAGAGACACAAAACAACTACAAAGAGATACAAAACAACTACAAAGAGACTCAAACCAACTAGAAAGACACTCAAAATGACCACAAAGAGACACAAAACAACCACAGACAAAAATAACTACAAACACAAAAACAAAAACAATTACAAAATGACACAAAACAACCTTAAAGAGACAAAACAACTACAAAAAGAAGCTAAACAACCATAACGTTGGTGTGTCTTGGTCCGTGGCCAGGGGCCCATTGTCTCATAATCCACCCATGACTGTAAGTAACAATTTCCATATTATCATCAAAGGGAAACTCCACTGATTCTACACATAAAGTTTAGTAGTAATTTGGAGGTACGACTGTGAAAACTGTTGTAGGATGTCCTCTGTGCCTCTGGAGGAAGTCTGAGAAAATGACCCTGATGACATCATCTTGGCTACAGAGTTTTTAACAGAAAGCCGGCATTGTGAACTGGGGTTGTGGAATTTGAAAGATGTGGGCATTTACCGGGCAGCGAGGGTCAAACGAAAAGATACTTAGGAAGTAAAAGTCTGAATATCTCGGCCTCAGCTGCTACGATTTTTACCAGCTTTGAAAATATAACCTTCATTTACTTCACTGAGAGTCAAGCTGTCTTTTGCAGGAACGCTAAGATCCCACTCACACAGTTACACCTGGAAGCTGCACCGGTTGGCCACTGAGCAGCTCTCCTGGGTCTAAAAGGCCTCTTTAAAGCACCTCTTTAACCACTTTCACCGTCATGCTAGCACTCATTATACTGGACAACATTATAATTAAGCCATTTAGCTATTGAACACAGAGAGGTTTTGCTTTGAAAGGCTGCTGCTGTCCTAATAGGTTGGCCTAATTACCTCCCCTTTACTTGCAGTCTGTTGGAAAGTGATGAGCAAAGAAGCACAGCAGCAGTTTGTGGTGTAACATCTGGACTGAAATCAGATCATATATAGAGTCCAGGAGTGGACCAATTCATTACTTTGAACACCAGTTACTGAATGAAATATTGTGTCTAATTAGATGAAACTTATTCCGTACAGTAAAGTGGTGTAACAGTATTACGCTACCCTCTCTCTTGCCTATAGACGTGACTCATTGTAATGCTGTCTTGGTGCTTCTGTGTTAGAGCTGCAACAATTAATTGTCAACTATTAAATGAATCGCCACCACTATTTTCATAATTGATTAATCAGTTTGAGTATTTTTTTTAAAGAAAAAAGATCTAAATTCTCTGATTCCAGCTTGTTAAATGTGAATATGCAGACATTTTTCACCATTTTCTGACATTTTATAGACCAAACAACTTATCTCTTAATCGAGAAAATAATCAACGGATTTGCAGCTCCAGTTGTTGTCCCTTTCTTAGACCGATGAACTTACTGACTAATAACAAAGTTGAACATCATTAGCTATCTCCACCCTTCTAAGTAGGCCAAATCTTAAATCACAGTTATGAAGTTAGGCGTACCCTATAAGTTGTCAAACTTTATGCTTTCATATCATCAACCACAAAAATTCATTAAAAGCTCTTTGGCCTTCAAAATCAGCCTGCGAACTTCTCTACTTCACACAAGCCCTGCAGGGAGCGATGAATGAAACCTTATTTGGAATTTTTCTAGATTTCCTGATGCAATGTATGAGACGGCAGTGTCCAGACACACTGTAGTGTTTGGGGAGGCAGGTTGGCCACAGACCCTCGACCCTCAGCTATGTGATTCATTAAAGTCTATTCAACAGGTTCGGGTGGCCTGGAAGAAACAATGTACAACCTTATTCAGCAGCTCAACCCCTACGCCCACTCCTCTGTTTGTGCAGTGATGATTCGGGTGTAAGTCATCTGGTGAGCCGGAGCACCTTGAGAATTCAAAATGAGCCAGGTTAAGCGTTTGTGTGGTTGTGACGTGGCGCTGTTCCTGGAAAAGACTAATCTTCTTTTCTGATATTTGTGTTGATAAGAACCACTCGCTTCACAAAGAAGTGAAAAAGGTACAAACTACATCTGGTAATTCCCTCTCCTTTATCAGAATACTGCATTCCTTCATTTGTATACATGATTTCACTGACAACAGTGCAGAGAGTTTTAAGCAGCTCACTTATGTTGAACAATCTAAGGAAGGATCTTGAAACAGCAAAGCCTGCGGTCTATTTTCCTGTCAGGCCCTGACATAATGGAGCAGTGTGGGCACGTCATTAAAAATCCCCATTGAGGAAGACTATGAATCATTTGAAGTTGGCCTGGATGTCTGGAGAGCATTTATAATCACAGGACAAGCCTTTGTCTTTTTGTATATATAAAAAGGATTTTTCCCACTTGCTTCTGTTGGCATCTTGCCATACACGTAGTTTTGGTTTTACTGTATTTCAACAGGTTTTGACTGAGATTTTTTTGAACAATTCAATTTAAAAGACTTAACTAAATTTAAAGGAACAGTGTGTAGGATCTGGCGGTATCTAGCAGTGAGGGTGCAGATTACAACTTCTCTTGGGTACCAAGCGTGTAGGATTGCTACGATGGCCGACGCGAAAACGTGAATGGCCCTCTCTAGAGCCAGTTGTTGTAAGAGTCAGTGCATGGTTAGAAGTGAGTGGCGAAGCAAGAGAGAGAGAGAGCGGTAGCGACGGGAGCGAGTAACGTTATATATATATATAAATATAAGATATAAAAATTTGGTAACACTTCATTTTACAGGTCCGCAAATTTCATGGTAATTAGGTGATAATTAGCAAGTAACCTATTTGACATTTCTTTGGAATTACTGCCAAATTACCCCAATATTTACCTCAAAATTTATCAAAAATTACTTTATTATAAACATTATTTAATAATTATATTCCACTATTTCCCAATAGCTGGTAATTTATTTAATACATTTCCAGGAAAAGAATAGAAAGTTAATTGATATGCTTTATTTCCATGTCTGCTGATAAATAGATAATAATTAGCAAATAATTTCTTTGAAATTTCTTCAAAAAACTCCCTGAATCATGACATTAGCTATCAGGTAACATTTGTGTAGACAATAAGTCACACAATGGTAAGATTTGTGCCTGATCAGAAGAGTCTTCTATTAGTTTTGGTTTTCCACCTCCGATGAAGAGCAGCCGCTTCTCAAGCCTAAGGGCCCTATTTTAACCATTAGATGCTATTTTAGCATTTTAATTATTAAATATTATTTATAATAACGTAATTTTCTATACATTTTTAGGTAAATATTGGGATAATTTGGCAGTAATTCCAAAGAAATTTCAAATAGATTACTTGCTAATTATCACCTAATTACCATTAAATTTGTGGACCTGTAAAATGAAGTGTTACCAAAAATTTCAGTTGTGGGCACAAATGGGTTAATTCCTATGTTTTAAAGCCCCACTATGCGATATATGCAGAGACATGAATACAGATACAGAAACACACAACAGAGGTGTGGGTGAGTGGACTGCAGCTCGGAGTTAATCCCTCTTTCACACCCATCTGCTGACCAATGGGAATCTAAGGCCCTGGTTCATTGTGGGCCAGACCAGCAGGCTCAGAGGGGCTCACGAGTCAATGACTGCACACACACAGACAGACACGGTGGTAATGTGACCTGTGGGTGAAACTACCGTCCTGTCAGATGTTAGATCTGTAAAGGTGCATTTCCATCAATCCTCAAGAGAAGCACAAAAAGGGATGAATGTAGTAAATATGAGCAAGACGATGCATTATTTTAGGCAAGTCACGAGCTGGCAGCCAGTGGTTTGCAGATTAAGATATCAGTCGTGTGCAATGTGCTTCCTCGACAGCCTCATGGATGACACACACGCATCAAAATGCACTCACATGCAAATCAACATTATTGCTGTTTTCCCAGATAATGAAAAGACCAGAGAGGCTACAGACATTTACGGTAAAACAGTACGCAATGATCAGTCCTCGGTCAAGATTAGTGCCACAACTGCTTGTTAAATTGGATAAAATTATTGGAGACAGACTTGTGGGAGAGAGTTTCCATCTTCTGAACTAAAAAGGTCTTTGGTTACAGTAGTAACAATTGGCAGATGCTAACGATTTACTCTCTGCAAGGCATTGTATATGCAGTGAAAAATAAAAGTACAGTGAAACAGCATGCTTAAAAACATGATATCCGACATTTAAAATGTGATCAGACAACCACATTAAAGTAAGCTACCTAGCTTCAAGACTGATTTTTGTTTTTTAACACCCGGTGTGAGAGGAAGGGGACACGCAACAAAGGTCCCGAGTGAGGCTTGAACCAGGATTGTTGAGGTTATACGACATGCAGATGCCTCAGTATACTGGAACCCATGAAAGAAATATAGATCGTATCACAGAGAAGAATGCAATATTCCTACAGATGTAATCAAAGCTCAGAGTATTACAATTTCAACATACATGTACGCTTGGTGCTGGTAATTACAAAGCACAAAGGACCTATTTCATTGTAGAAAGGAAAATAGCTGTGGTGTGTCATTGAGGGTAAGGCGATGTCATGGTATGCCTGTTTGTCATTTTCCTCTGAGCTCAGACAACCGCTAAGAATGTTCAAGGCCACTCTGAACACACATGACAAATTTCTGACATGCAACTAAGATGATAGTTATCCTATCTTTATAAGGGGAAGGTTGCAGTATGAACCAAGAGAAGCTGGCATAATTTGAACCATATAAATGGTGTGATGATTAAAATATGAAGACGTGGTGGTAAGAAAGACAGGAGGTCGTCATCTTGAATGTTTGGACTCTCACCATCCTCTTGCGAGATGCTTAAGGTTAGGCATTGACCTTGAATAGTTAAGGTTAGGCATTGACCTCGAATAGTTAAGGTTAGGTATTGATCTTGAATAGTTAAGGTTAGGCATTGGCCTTGAATAGCTATGGTAAGTTTTTGACCTTGAATAGTTAAGGTTAGGTATTGACCTTGAATAGTTAGGGTTTGGCATATACCTTGAATAGTTAAGGTTAGGCATCGACCTCGAATAGTTAAGGTTAGGCATTGGCCTTGAATAGCTATGGTAAGTTTTTGACCTCGAATAGTTAAGTTTAGGCATTGACCTTGAATGGTTAAGGTTAGGATAGGTTGTCGGGCAGCGAGTTTCGCAAGTTTTTGCAAGTTTTTGCAGATCTCAGATCAGATTTCACAATTTGCAGGTTACCTCTAGACACGACCCACGATGTGACTGTCGTAGTTGTAATAGAGCGTGTAAAGTAGGTGTAAAGGTGTTGTTTATGTTTACACTAACCTAAAACCAACAGCGTGAAAATAAGTTAATCTTTTACTCAATTATAGCAATATCATAATGGAAAAAATGCTCAATTTAAAAGTCCTTTAGTCAGAATTTTACTTATTACCAAAAGTCCTGAGTTAAATAATTAATGTAGTTTCTTGACAATGAATGATTTTTTTAACGTTACTCAACTTGGTCACCAGGTGGTGGCAAAGCCTCAACTATAATGTGCACATACAGATTTTAACATGATTTCTCTCAGTAATTGGTGTTCATTTGTAGGAATTTGTATTGCATTACCAGAAACCATAGCTATCTTACTCTGTGTCTTGAACTTTTTAAACCCATTGTTTGGTAAAATGAGTTGTTGTAAGCACTTTAAACCTGAATATTAAAATTCAAACACTGCCAGTGTTCACCCACTATACATGCTCATACATTTGAAAGGCTGGGGTAAAGTTAAGTAAGACTGGTAAAACCAAAATAGAAAATAATGTATTCAGTAATAAAAAAATACTACAATACTGTATGTATACTACTAACAATCAATTAAGAACAATTTAATACAACAAAATTACAAACTGTGTCCTCAAAAATGATCATAAATTCAAATTAAGAGAGAAAAATATTATTTATAATAATATTATAATAATCATTTTTTTTTATCTAAAAGTATTGGATTAGATTATTAGACTGTAAAGGTGTTTTTGTGTGCATTTACAATACATACCTGAATGTCTGGGATCATACTGTATGAGACTGAAACATGTGGATCACTCACTGAATGTAAAGCAACTAAATTGTATTGTTTCATGTCAGATTATCATCAATAACTATCAATATTCCAATTGTTATAGTTTCTGATGAACCAGATACATTAAAGTTTGCATAATTCACTAATCAATGGCTAACAGTCTGAAACCTGTGAATTAAATCAGTTCAATTCATTAATTGTAAATCAGCTCGCCAGGTTATCTCTGCACAAATCTTCCACAGAACTGTATATTATGTTTTCTGACTGACATGTGCTGCAAATGTATGATGTTTATTTTTGCTATTCCCAGGACACAAAATACATTTCCCATTTTTTTGCTGTCCTGATAGCAAGGACTTTAACATTCAGCTGAGATTTGACTAGAAACGTGATGTTTGTTTAGGTCTGATCTGGAAAGTGTTGCAACGACAAAGAGTCACCAGAAGATGGCAGAGTTGGTTCAGACTGACTTGTTTTTAGTTGGGAAATATTTCTGTATTTAAGTAGACCTTCAAAATAAAATCTAATGCAAACTGATTACCTTCTTGTAGCTTGCAGTGCGATTAGATTATTTTTCTCCAATATTTTCATTAGTCCTAAACTAAATGTCCCCTTACTTGCAAGTGTAAAGAAACAAGGAACTTATTTATTTTTATATTTTATAGAAAAACATTGTATCTGTCAACTTATTATCATGTAGTATGGAGTGATGGAGACAATAGGGACGAGGTTAATGGTGCAAACAGTAAATTAAACAGAATAAACAGTAATCTGGGATTTGAATCAACTCTTTAGGGTTATCTTTCATTGATACACCACTGACAGTGTAAAAAAAAAAAAGATCATTATACATTTAAAGGTCTTATTGATAAAATTGAAAAAATGTTGGCGGGTCCAAAATGAAAGTTTTATTTACCTCTGTGAAAGATATCTGACGTTCGGTTTCCACTTCTAACAAGGGTTGTGAGCCAATAGTGAAACGACGTTGGTATCACGCGGTATCTCTGGGTCGTCAGTTAGTGTGGAAAAAATGAATAAATGACTGAGATTGACAAGAAGTGCCTGGCAATGACTTGTTGTGAAGTAAATGCAATGGAACGGGGGAGGGAGAATGCAACATCTGTTGGCTGAAAGTTATCAATGTGATCAATTGAATTAAACAAATTTGAATGTATTGGTTGTTCTGGTGTACCTAATAAACTGGTAACTCAGTGTAACTGTGCCTGTGATCACAGCCATTAAATCTCCGTCAACCTCTTAAAGGCTCAAAGACAAATCAAGCCAATAAAATCTCACATTATAAAGAATTTATTGCAGGCAAACAATACCATAAATAATATTTACAAACTATGAAACATTCCTGTTTATGGGCTCCATGGATTGCTGGTAAACAGTCTTTCAGTCTTTGTTTGACTATGAATCCGTTGCGTCACACTGACAAATTATCTCTTCGTACTTCCTGAAATGTTGACTTTAGCCCCAGAAAGATGTTTTAAAAAAAAGAGTTTTGTTTGTCCACATTCACTTCGTATTATTCGTAGTATTTGTTTTTATTACAGCTATAATGCATTTCACAGAGTTCCTGACCGCTTAAATGAACCGCAGCCAGATTAACAGGTGAATCACCTTGAATATAGTATGTAATATTGGCAACCTGACACTATTTCCCAACAGTCAAGATGAAGGCTGTATATGCATTGTATTATGTAGTAAAGCAGCCACCTTACCTTTCTACAGTGCATTTGACATGAAGATGATGCATCTCTGACCATGAGTCTTTTGGCCTGTACGTTATGCATGGGGCTTTAATTAGTATTCAACAAATTATGCACACTTTTGCTGAAATCTGCCTTTCAGAAAAGAACTAAAAAAAACCCACAGCACACTATTTCCCTCTTAAGTTTAGTTTAGGCATTAAAGAAATACGTTTTGAAATAATTAAAAACAAAAAAGAGAGAACTTTCCAAAAAAGAATCTTAATACCTCGAACAATTAAACCTGTTGATTGTCCCCGTTTTCTAATCAACACTGACTGAAGAAAGTGTCAGAAGTGCAACTATGAACAGCTCTTTTTAGTTAAAATGCTTGTTTGCGGCAAAATAAAAGTCTGAACCTATCCGATGCGGTACAGTATGTGCCTGTTGAGTCTCACAGATTCTCACTCTCACGTCATTGTTGTCGTTTCCTCTCCGTTTCTAAACAAAAATGCTCAAAAGCTTCTTCTATCTCAGGCTCCATCTCGTCTTCAGAGTCGTCGTATCTGTGGACGCAACAAAACAGTGATTTACTTCTTTACATCTTAAAGATAAACGTGCTGTTTAACTTGATATTAACATAACCTACAATATGTGTAAGTCATTGTCATTTACATGACACACAAGCACACACATTTCTGAGAGAGGACAGGAGCGAGCTAAGCCCTCTTTCACACCCAACTGCTGACTAAACTGAATCTGAGGCGATGGCTGACCCTGTTGCATTGTGGGCCAGTCAAACGCATTCACCACGCTCAGGGGCCCGCAGGTCAGTCGTGGTCATATGACCAGTGCGAAGCCGCTATGCAGTCACATGACCGAAGATGTACCAGCGTGGTGGTGCAGTTGAACTTTTACAGATTTTGGTTTAAACAGAACCAGAATTTCAACTGTCTGTTACCAGGAAACCTCATCTTTCTCAACATGAGCTCTCCGTTTTACACTCAGATTTGTACACGTTGTTTGTACTGTAGATGCTCTTGTTTGCCAACAAAACCAACAAAATATAATTGTATTTAATTTCATTTTAAATTCAAAATAAAATGAAATCTTTGATTTCCTTTGGTTGAAGAGTCCTCTGGGCTCGCCTAAAGCACAAATGTGAAGCAATTTTCAAAAATCGGTCCAATTGTTTGGCTGAAAAGTGAGTTTTTCTTATCATACTGTATCTAGTATTTGGACACATGGGACTTCTGTTTTTGCAATAGACTCCATTATATTTTAGGAAAAAACAGAAGTCCCATGAGCCCAAAATACTAGATATAGTATGATAAGAAAATGTCTATCTCAGAAACTATGTCAGCGTTTTTTCCTCATTTTTCAATGTTCCTGACTTTGACTATTAATAAAAGTGTGATTTTTCATATGATCTAAAAATGTCACAGTTGTACTGTTAGATACTTGCCCAAAGTATGTCCGTACCACATTTCAAGACGTTTGACAAGTCAGGACAAATGTTGTGGTATCTTTCAATTTTCATTTTTTAAATATAGTCTTTGGGTACAAATGGGTTAAACCACATCAGTAATTTATTTGTTCATTTTGGAATTATTGTGAAGGTCATGCTGGTCCATGTGCCACCTGAGAGACCACTGAATGTAGGAAGCAAGTTTCCACTAAACAACCAATGTAACATTGATTTGAGGTATTCTGATTACGGCTTAAGATGTGACGGTTGTATCTTTGAGTGGGATCCATAGCAACAAGCATCAACAGGTGCCCAGTGAGCTCTGTGACTGAAAAGAAAGGTAATGCACGGTCCATCTATATTATTTCATCCCTACGATATGTATGTACTTACATTTCATTTCCATTTTCATTTTCTCCATCGAGATCATTGAAATATTCCTGTCTGTCCAAGATCTCTTGGTATTTCTCGGCATAGTCTGTAAAAGCAGAGAGGCCATTAAAGCACAAAAGAGGCTATAACATAATTATATTTTTTGTCCATTTACAGTAGGAGAAGACTTTCTTTATTATTATTTATTACTGACACCAGATAATGATGTTGCATGTCTACAGTGCCTGTGATTGACTGAACACAGCCGATAACCTGGTAGGCATCAAACCCAATGTTATCCTGATCTATCACCATCATGTTTACATAACCTCACCTGGGTCTGCTGCTGTAAAAGGAGTACCATCTTCTGTGTAGAACGTAGGCTCATTCTGAGAGGAGGAAAACAAATCCATGAAAAACAGAAATGCAGAGGAAAAAAATGTAGAATTTAAAAAAAAGAAATAGGGAGTATGGTCCAGTTGACACTCACCATAAAGTAGTTAGGGTCGTTGTCTGGCGTGGCGTTGCTGGCTGCTGCAGCAGCACGGACTCTGCCCCAGTCACTGGATCTCAGCTCTACTAGTTTCAGAAGCATCTGTCTGACGTCCCTGAGGACAAATATGCTCATATCAAGAAGTTTTACCCCGGGTGTCGATGACGGTTTAACTCTGAACTCTCCTGCTTTTGGGCACTTCAGCCTTTTCCCAGTTTACAGCTGACTTTTTAATGATGGTACATGTTTCCAGTGCGTTAAAAAAGCTAAATCTCTTTGGTGAACATTGGTTTAAAACTCTGAAACTCAATAAAAACAGTATATATTTGATTATTTTTTGTGTGAAAGAATATCTACTCTTCCAAAGTTTTTTAATGATGGATGATTGTAGAAGGATGTTTCAAGCATTTTAGATCTAAAGTTACTTTAAGCATAAGCCTTGAGTAGCAGCTGCACACAAAAGACAACACTGATATACACACCTGCTGCAGGTGGCATCCAGTAGAATAGTTTCTATTCTTCGGATCAGTTCCTCCATGTGTGGTTTCCCACTCCCTTTCCATGCGTCATCCAGGACCGAGCCTGTCAGCTGTGAATTTAAAACACATTCTCATCATCTCCCTAAATAGCAAAACTACGTGGAAAGCTTTCGATACAAATCTGTAAACGTATCTCATTGAGATTTGAAACCTTGAGCAGTTTGACAGCGCAGATGAGATTTGCATCCACAGGCTTGGAGAACAGACTGTTCATCAGGTCTTTCAGAGCGATGAGGAGGATATCGGCTCGGTTTGGAGGTCCTTTTGAACTCTTTACCTAAATAAATTGTCACAAATATCACGGATACAATGAAAAGGTTGAAGGCATGCTGAGTAGTATTCTGGTGTTGGTGGCTTATGAACACAACTTGCAAAGTTGGCCCCTCGTTTGAGAACTACAACATATATATAAAATAGGTGGATGACCACAGTACAACAGAATGCACCACCGGCAGCAGCACCAGACATTTCATCATCCTTCTGACAATTCAAGAAGGGTGTACCAAAACAAGCATGAGTGACGACGTGATACATATAACCATAAATAAAATATATATAGTTTGGCTCGTTTTTTTCTGGGCTGGACCGCAGCAAAGCAGGGTCAGCTCTATAAACGCAAAAGTCTGTCCCTGACTTTCTGAGTAAGTGTTGGAGTGATGAAGTTTCCTCATTGGCCGTTGCTCTTTCAAAATGACAGGATGCAAATAGTCCACAATTACATCCTCAGGAGTCTTCTACAGCGAGGCGTGGACAGTCTTCAATTATCGACTCAATTGTACCTTAACCATTTCATAATATGCTACTTCCGTACACCTTAAGAACAAATATTACTATTACTATTACTATTATTATATTAGAAAATTGTAGATGAACATTTAATATCCAGGAACTCACACTATAGACACCACCACTGAATATCAGTGTAACAATATACGGTCCAGCCATATACCCTATTAGGTTTCGACCTAGTGTTTCCCTCAGTGGCACTGGGGCAGCATGTAGGCCTCCCAACAGGGTAACAACTTGCAGTCAGCACTGCCAGTGAGGCTAAATGCAGGGTCAGGTATGGTCCAAACAAAGACATAATTATGTGATTCAAAAAGGAAGTCAATATTGTCTTAAAGAGAACCTCTTACCTCGAGGTTGAGATAGAGCTCTCCCAGAAAGAGCACAAAGGAGTGGAATTTCTTCTGAGTCTCCGGGTCTCCTCGAACGGCTACGTCTCTCTGTTCAAACTCTGTTCGACATCTACAGGAGACAACATTGACTTAACAATGACAGTTCACGTTGCTTTGTATTGACCTTATTATTTGTCGCCCAATAACTTGTCAGTTTGGAATGTAAAACATAATTCTACTACTGCTTTGTGTGATACCAACATTTTCTCCTGCTTCTACACTTTTTCAACAAATTAATTATCAAAAAAAATTGTATTTCATGAAAAGTCAAGGGGACTTTGTTCCTAAGATCTTGTCTAACACTGATATGAATCCATGTTAAATCAAACAAAACAGAAATGAATCACCTTTTCAGGAGCAGCTGACGAAAGTTGCCACTTGGTGGGCTGACGATGAGATGATGGGACAGGTAGTTACAGAGCCTGGCGCCCGTGTAAGAGAAGTTTGGAATGGCAGTAGACTGCAACGAAAAGTTGTGTGTTTTGTCAGAATCAAAAACTTTTTATAGGTTTGGTGTACTTTAAAATCGTGTTATTTAATATTTATACAAAAAGCAAAATGAGGACTGAATGTGTCACCTGTGTGTAGATCAGTTCCACCAGCTCGTTCAACAGCTCTTCAGTAGTAACCCAGGAGTTGAGCATGCCAGTTATGTGTTCAACATCCGACTCAAAGGACCCTGGCGAGGAGCTCAGGTGGTAAAGAAAGTCTGCGACCGTTTCAGCCAAGGTTGGTTCACCGTAATAGCTTTCGTTGTCATCGTAAAATGAAGGGTCCTGTACAAAAATCACAATATAAACATGAAAAACTAAATAAAAAAAACAGAATACTTTGTCGTGCTACTGCAAAATAATTGAGTAACCTAACATATTAAAATTAAAAATGTAAGTTTATGAGATACTCTTCACGAAAATAATGATAGATGCGCTACTGACACAGTTCCTGCTTGGAAGCTAACATCAGATGTGAACCATTACAATATAATGTTGTTTAAAAAACACTAGAAAAATAAGAGTAATAGTATCAGAATAAAAAATTCCTCTTACTTCATACGAGTTAATTCCAGCGGGGACAAACTCTGGGGCACTGGCTGAAAGCTTCGATGACTTGACCAAGGAATCCACTTCATTAAAACCTCTGGAGGCAGACGTACTGTTGGCATTTGCACTTTGTTGGGGTTTGTTCGGTCTTTTAAAATCTGAACGAGGAAGAAAAAAGATGTTCTCAGTCTTTGTTATGTGTGACACTACTCATCCAACAAATTCTTTTGTTTCTTTAAAGATAAGGCTGGTGATACTATATACTGTTGTAATCTATTCATTAAAAATCTTTCAAAAGGGGTCCCAAATATACATTTAATTTTGCAAAAAGGCTCCTAAAAAAACAGCTGGGGACTGCAGTTTTTAGCAAAACACATTGATGTGTTTTTAATGACGCAGAGATCACATAAAGAACACATTCACATAAAAACACAATACACCAATAGAAGCTACATTAAAAAGGAGCACCAGGTACCAGGACTGAATCAAGGTTAAATAAATAGATGGATATAAAGTGCTGTGTGCTGAGGTAGCAGGCTGGCTTCAGAAAGTGGCTGTCCCTACAGGGACAAAGGATTTTTATAGATGTTTTAGATGGTGACCTCATGTGTTGCTGACTCTCTGCGGTCACAGATTTCGGTGTAACACCGGTCCCATTCCCCATCTCCCAGACTTATTGTTTAAGGTCACACTGTAGGGGCCGCTATAGTATAGTGCACATCAACCTAATGGAGCAATAATATCTGTGGTTGGTTGGCTGTCATCCCAGAGGTCAGTACTGGATCATGCTGGCTATGAACTGTAGTGATAGTGATGTGTTTTTCAGAAGGAAAGAACAATACATTTTCAACCCATACTGGGTGATACTAATGTATTTTAGGGGACTTTCAATAAAGCTTTTCTAGATAGATAGATAGATAGATAGATAGATAGATAGATAGATAGATAGATAGTAACTTTATCGATCCCGAGGGAAATTCAAGTTTCCAGCATCACAGTTCCATAGTGCAAAGATATTAGTAAAAACGTCACAGGTAAGTAGTACACATATTAGTAAAAACGACACAAGTAGTAACAAGATACATGTAAGTAATACAAAGTATAAAACAAAATATGCAATGTGCAGAAGAACTGTTAAAAATGAATATAGTGCAGGGTAAACAACTGAGACACAGGACTATTTAAAGAAAAAGTGAATGTAGTGCAGAAAGTGATATAGTGCTGGATAATAAAATATAGGAGATATAGATATTACGAAATGTCAGATATGGAATATAATGCAGGATAAGAACTGAGGTAGGGAAGTGTTTTTGTAGTGTGCAGAATTAAAGTGAATTAAAGTGGCTCAGTCTATTAAAGTGCACTGTGTGCATTAACTGTCCTAACCTGCCTATGTAATCACATGGTGTTCACCACCATCTAGCAACGTTACTTTACTTCCCTAACGTTACTCCCTAGTTACTTGATCAGAAGGGGAACTAATTCTTCCTCTTAACTCAACATAGGTTAGCTATAATGAATGTTACAGCTGGGTAATACAGCTTTAACTGTAACTAATCTACTATGTGACATCTGAGTGGGAGCTTTATTTAGACCTAACATGAAATAACAATCCAACAGGTGCATGTCGCAGCGCCAGAATGCTAAAAGCTAGCTAACATTAATGGTATTTAGCAGCTAGGTAGCTAATCATAACACCAGAGTTTTAGCTTAACAATACATTTCTCACATGAGCTGTCAGAAGGAGGGAAATTGTGTGGCTACTGTTAAATTCAGGCAAGCACAGTTTGGCCTTCAGTGTCAGCTAGCTAGTTGCATTTAAAGGGAATCGAATCTGAAAGTAACGTTAGCTTAGCTAGTAAATTAGCTCAGTTATTTGTTGACGTTATCCCCACCAGACATGAAGTCGGTTGTGCTCATGTTGTTCTCGGCGAAAG
This sequence comes from Sebastolobus alascanus, assembly GCA_916701645.2. Classification (NCBI taxonomy): domain Eukaryota; kingdom Metazoa; phylum Chordata; class Actinopteri; order Perciformes; family Sebastidae; genus Sebastolobus; species Sebastolobus alascanus. The sequence goes on along the minus strand of CAKAOJ020000026.1, from coordinate 2,583,440 downwards.
GCGGGGTTGTTCTCGGCTGTCTCAGCGGCTCCCTCTGGTTGAAAAGCGTCGTTTTGTTGTCCCCATCATCGGCGTTGGGACCCGCCAGCCCCGGGTCCGCGGGGTAAGCTCGGCTTCTCCCCGCTCCGGGAGCTCGGTCGAAACTCTCGTTCATGGCTGCTTCGCTCTCAAAGCAGCATTAAAAAAAATAAAGATGAAGATATATACCGTTCACTGCTTTTAGTTTTGCGTGGCTTGTGTTTTATCACAACAATACACACTCCCTATCTCTCTTTCATGATGCCTTTTCCCTCTCTCTCTCGGCTGGTATCCACAGCATACACACAACTTCTTTTTGTCCACTTCCTTTATCAACAAACTCGCTCTCGCTGGTTATCACTGACAGAGTGTGATGTCACAATAGGAATGTCTCCCTCTGGTGGCGCGGGGTGGAAGCGCAGCTAGAAATGACGCAGACTCAAAATACAGCTTCTTAAAGCGGCAGTAGGCAACAATTTTTTGGTATAATTTGGCAAAAATTCCATAATAACCTTTCAGCATATTGTAATTCAAGTGTTCTGAGAGAAAACTAGACTTCTGCTCCTCCTCATGTCTCTGTTTTAAGTTTTTAGACAAATCTAGCCCGTGACGGCAGATTTTGATCAATCACAGGTCATTTCAGAGAGAGAGAGCGTTACTATTGGCTGTGCTCCGGTCATGTGACCAGAACTTGGCTTCCTTCAACAGATTTTACAATGGCGGCTCGGTCACAAACTTTCTCATGTTACAGCTAAACAGTACACTACAAGATGGTTCTGAGAACATTTGAGGCGAGAAATAGGCATTACAGTAACAGAATATTGATTCATATCTGATCAGCGCTGCCTAGTTTGACCGTTTGGTCGGAGATCGCGAGTGATTGACAGCCGGCTCTCATAGACTGCAGCTGGACAGCGGACCTTGTTTTCCTCCGGTGAGTGAAATCCTTCAGATGCCGTTAGGAGCACCGGAGGACACAGTAGGACACAGAGGAACATGATTTTTTTCAGGTTACCTGTTTCATGTACTACTGTCACGATATAGCGACCGTTTTATAAAAATAACTTTTTTAAATCATATTTGCGCCAATATCGCATACTGCAGCTTTAAAGGGAGATTTGTCTAGTATTTGATACTCTTATCAACATGGGAGTGGGCAAATATGCTGCTTTATGCAAATGTATGTTTATATATATTTATTATTAGAAATCAATTAATAACACAAAATAATGACAAATATTGTCCAGAAACCCTCACAGGTACTGCATTTAGCATAAAAAATATGCTCAAATCATAACATGGCAAACTCAAGCCCAACAGGCAACAACTTGACTATGACTTGCACCAAACTGCATATGATTATCATAAAGTGGGCATGTCTGTAAAGGGGAGACTCGTGGGTACTTAATCAATGGTTGGTACCAATTGATTCATTAGGTTTTCTAGTTTCATATGATGATAGTATATCTACTAGCATCTCTATTCTAGCTTTAAAAGTGATCCCGCTACAATCTAAAAATCCCAAGTTGTGTTAATGCATTAAAGAAATTAGTGGCATTAAAACAAATTTGCTTTAACGCGTTATTATCGCGTTAAAATTCTTTGTCTTCAGTCACGGTCACATTTATTGAAAACAATTGTATGTTTTTGCCTTAAAAAACCCTGTGTGAATGTTTTGTCTTCATGTAAACTCCTGCTTAGGTTGTGTAAATTACCAGAAAAAAAACGATTGAGGACATGACTGCAGTGTCTGCAGTTACCGCCCTGTTTGTGGGTTGTCTGCACAACATGACCGCGTAAAGATGGACCTGCTATGTGTGGTTGAATGGGTTAAATAACCTGATATTGATCTAAAATATTTACCAAAGCACCAATTATATTTAACTGATATATTTAACACATATTTATGCATCACACAGGGGATCCTGGACCTGTGCAACTCCTCAGAAGTGCTTCTCTCCGCTCTCTCTCCGCTCTCTCTCAGTAGCTGCCCACTACAAACATGTGTTGCACCAGACCTCTCAGTGTAAGTATTCATTAGTTGTTTTAGCCTCCAGTCATTTTCCACTTGTTTCCCAAAGCTGGATCACATTATGCCACAGAGAATTCCCGCGCCAGAAATGCGGAGACCCACTCTGATGAACTGATTACTGCCCCTATTCGCTCCTATTGCTGTTTTTCCCCCCCGTGCCAGTGACTTGGAGGGAGTTCAATCATGCACAAATCTCAGGAATGCACAAGGTGACAAATAAGGGGGGGATCACGTGCACACTCATCACCACCAGGTTTTAAATGCAAAAAAAAAGTTTAATATTTCATCAATGCACATTATGTAGGTTACTGTATATCCCTGGTGATTTATTGACTGCATCATTAGGTTACATACAGAGCAATTACAGCCTAATCTAGGAAAATAGGGGAGAGCGGGGTCGGTTGGAACGCTTTTGTATCAACACCAAATAACCTTCCGTTACACACAGACTACTTGAACAGTAATGAAAATAATTTGATCCCTGAACAGATACAGGTGTCTGCTAACAATTTATCAAGTTCTTTAGAGACAAACCCAAACGTGAAAGGAACAATTTTGTGCATTTTCCCAAAAGTATGCCTCCCGGGAGTTTGTTACGAACCGGGCTTTCAACTAACTCCAATGTAAACCCACCTGCGGCGTTATTCACTGGTTGGAGCAACTGACGTAGAATTAATAGCGTGAGAGTCCACTAAGGGCGTGTGGGAGGTGTGGTGGATGGGTCAAACAAACACAAGACTTTCAACCAGGAAACCGCTGTTCGTGTCCAGTGTGAAACTAAAAGTAACGTTGACTTGTTTTGTCATGTCATGACTTCTTTAGTCATGTGACTCGTTGGTATCATCAGTCCTGTGAGTCACGCAAGTCGTCAGTCACTTCCTGTTTTGCGTTTTTTCTGGTTAACCTTCATGGGGTTTGTTTTGGTGCTGAGGGGAGAGGTTGAAGAGTGTTATTGCTAACTGTAAATGAGGAGCTGTTTTAGTTGATAAAATAAGTTTTGTTTGGAAAAGTTAATGTCCTCAGCAGAACTCCTGATGGACTCGTCACTATGCAGTTAGTTAGTAAAGCAGTTAGGTGTTCAACAGCTGATAACCAGTTGCTGCCCATTATCCCATTAGTTATGACGTAATGTCCCATCTACTGTTTTATATCTATGGTCCCAACTGTCCTCCCGTCCCAACCGACCCCGCTCTCCCCTACAGTGCTACTGTATGTGGTGTAGTTTCATACTAGACACCAAATGAACCTCCCTATTGCGTGTTCTTTCTTTTAGAAATATAAGTAAAGGAAAACAAAAATCAAAACACTTGAAGTCTTTTAGTGCAAAGGTCACATCTAACAGTTTATCCTTTGTTGTGAATCTGACCTCAGAGCAGTGCAGCAGCCACTTGAGAGAGCAGAGAGAAAATGCAATAGACAGTGCTGTGCGTGGTGCATAGATGGTCATGAAATATTATTCCATATGTTGCCGTTGGCCCTGACCGTCATGGTGGAATGCACTGCAGCATTCCTCTGCATTAATCATTCGTCGCGGTGATTCCTTAAACGACCATTAGAGGACAATACACCATAGCCTAAAGCAAATGCTTTCCTCTACTCCTAAATTCTTAAAGGTCACACCGCTTTTCCAATGTCAAGTCACAGTCACGGGTTGATGACTTTGGGATGAAGAGTCCGTCTCTCAATCTCCTCGTCTTCGTCTACTCTGCTGATTTTTCATGCCTGTGCTGAGATGGATGTTTCAAAGAGGCGGGATAAGAGAGGCCCGGAAGCCTGTGGTGTTAATGTTCTCCCCGAGGTCTTTTGATCTGGCATCAAGGCAGCTGTCATTGATTAGTGTGTTTGTAGATGATTTCTGGGGGAAGTGGATGGTCAGACACAGGTCATATCTCTCTTTCTCCCTCCAGAAACCTACTAGTGATGCAGACCAACGTGACAAAGCTGTTTTCACATTATCAGCATTTTTACTATTCAAGCTCCTGCAGCTAATGGGGTGATGTGATGTCAGCATCTACAGGCCGTAGCACGGAAGTTACCTCCCTCCCATTTCGTTGTGGTCGGCGTGTATGTTCCCCGTTTGTTTGGGAACTAATCATTAGTGCAATGGTTGCCACATGGAATATCTGGCGAGGCATTAATAGTTGCCTTTTGTCCCTTCCTACCTCAGAGGGCCAGATAAGAGTAGACTCACCGTGACCTGAAGGTTCACCAGGGTTTCTCACTATACTTGTGAGCTGTTTTCCTGCAGTTCCCCTCCAGTAAAGCGATGTATTGAGGAAGTAAGACGACTGGCGTTGCAGAGGAGAAAAATGGTATTTTATTTTCACATAATAGAGTTCCTATAAAAAGTAAAGAATGCAAAGGAATGCTTGTAAGTGTTCCCCTCCAGTTAAATATTTCACAAAATAAATAAATCATTACAATACAGTCAAAACACAGTGGTTAAGTATCAAACATTTGCTTTAAATGTGTTGTATCCTCTATTATTTAATGCTGTCGTGATAAACTGACCGATCACTTCCCTCATCCATTTATCTATCTCCCCCCCTTTTATATCTGGTGTCTCACAGGAGAATGTGGATTATAAATAACATCTTCTGCATCTACCACATTATGTCCACATTACACTCCAGTTGCAAACTGTTTGGCACAGAAAAAAAGGATAAATATTGCCTCCCTGTGCCACAGAAAACACAGATATCATCTTCTCCCACCAAATAAAGTACATGATCTCAGGAGCAGAGACCATATTGTTGTGTAACAGTGTTAGTGCCTTGTTTCCAAATGGGAGATTTCTCAGTGAATGTCTTTTATTTTACGGCTTTTTTTCAGTATTGAAAACCTGTCTGTCCAGTGCTGCATGTCCTCCTCCTCCTGTCGAGTCCTCCGGTTCACACCATAATTGGGAGGAAGTGGGTGGCCGTGTTCTTCCTGCGGGTTTTCTTCCCTTTCAGCGGCTTCCCGTGGATATTCAGACCCACGAACATCTGCCGCTTCTTGTTCCTCCACCCGGCCGACGCGTACGTGTTGTAGCCATTCTCCTCAATCCGCTCCTTCAGGTTGCAGTCGACACCGAAGTCTCTCTGGAAAAAAACAGTACAGGTATCACGTTTCAGTGTCATAACCCCGGCATGTGAGGTTAAGGCAAAAACACAGATCATTTTCTTGAGCAAATCCAGTGTGGTCGCACACTTCCTACTCCTTAATCTACATTGCATGTGTTGCTTTGTGTGTAGAAACAGTTAGAGGTTAACGTGTGCGTGCTGGTCTGGTTGTGATTGAGAATTGAGCCAGCAGTAAGAGAAGTAAAGATAAGGCCTGCTTTGATAAGGACAGAAGAATCTAACATTATCTCTCTCTCTGGAGCATCCAGATTGACCCCTGACCCGGATACTAACCGCTCCGTACAGCTCTCCCTTCCTGTTGATAGCCAGATAGTAGTTGCTGTTCAGCCCTTTGATGGCCACCACTCCCACGTCCACCGAGGTGATTTCCAGAATACCTAGGATTCAGCAAAAAATACGTTATATCAACATGTGTCAGCATTTAGTGAGTGTAACAGTCATTTGTGCAAGTAAAATTATTTTCCAAGCATGTGTTTCTAAGCAGTTTGAGCTGAGAAAAAAACACTTTTTACATTTTTTTTCAGCGATAAATAGAAAACAGAGGAAGCAAAGGTGATGAAATGTTTTCCTGACTCGCTGTAGATAAGATTGTAGAAGACTCCGGGTTAAATCCATAAAGTTTTACAGACATCGGCGAGAGTAACTAATGGATAACAACATATTGCATGTGGGAACACATCGTGTGGGAATACTGCTGTGCAAGGCCACAATTATTCATTCAGCACATTTATCATTTCAGTGATATTATAAAGCCGCTCTACAGCCTACACCTGTGTAACAGATTCCAGCTGCGCGGGCCGTTTAGTCTGAAAACTAATAGGTGGATACCGCCGAGATTCTCAGGTTGTTTATGTTCTGTTTGCTATTTAGGTTTCCAAGTCCCTATGCAGGCAATTCATGTTCCTCATCGGCTATTAGAGGGGCTAATTTATACCCCAGTTAACGAGGGCATGCTTTTGCCGCAGACAGCTGTGGTTATTTGTGTGGTCTCGGTATCAGAGGTCAGAGAGATATAACTTCCTAATGTGTCCTTTGACCACAGGACCCACTTGTCTTGTCTTGTGTGCGTGTGTTAACCTCCCCTGTTCCCATGGCATGTTGGATTTCATGCCTCCCTCCCCGACTTCCTCTCCCCACTTCCTGAGAGCTGTCGTTATTTTATCCCGATAGGCGCACACATGTGCACACACACTTCAGCGTGGGGTGTGAACTCCAGAGAGTCGACGACGTCCTTTGATCAGCCCCTCCTCTGTCTGATGGCTGTTTGTGTGGCGGCCTGCTCTACTGTCAGACCCACTAGTCTCTAGCCTGGTACATGAGTGGACGGTGGAGGACGCAGGTGTGCCCCCAAAAGAACAATCCCCCCTCTTAAAAAACACAGCGGCCCTCTCTCCTCGTCCATGAGGTCTGGACTGTATCAGTTTCTAGTTCAAACAGTGGCACCTCGGGGCAGTGAGGTCTGAATCGGCAAGGCGGTGGTGGGGACTGTGACACAACGGCCATTGAAGATCTGAGAGGAGCTGGTTTCTGTATGGGATCGGATGTCGGGTACGGAGTGAGGATGTAAGACAATCTATGGCGGTCTCTGGCTGCTCTGTAAACATGGGAGGGATGAAAGGAAGGAGAACAGAGGAGGACAGAGGAGCCATGACAGTGAGACTGGGGGTGGAGGGAGGATTAGTAAGGCTGTAATGATCACTGATCAAAGTCAGCCACCGGAGGCAGGGGCGAGACAGGTTGTATATACTCACACACACACACACACACACACACACACACACACACACACACACACACACACACACACACACACACATACATACACACAGAGCTGATATTGTAGCAGGTGAATGTGCACTTGCACACAACCTGGCTGTGAAACTATAAGAATCTCCATTCACTGCTCTCTCAGCTTTGGCCCACAAGTGGAGAGCAATGAACTGCGAGTATGGGAAAACGCCATAAGCTTCCTCCAGATTACAACATTAAAGCCTCAAACGTGATAACAACGCTTTGTACGGGGTCAATTTTACAAACCACATAAGAAAAAATGTAGCCGTAAGTAAGCCAGCCAGCAGTTTCTCTTTTGCATGCTGGTTGCTTTTTTTGCAAGGCTTATTTGATACGCTCTGTTTGGAGTTACAGCAGTAAATGGTGCGTTGGTTGTGGAATGGAGGAACACCATGCCAGTGGGAGTTAAAGGTGGTTTTTCCACAGTGGGATGCCAAAAACGTGTGTGCTTTGCAGCTTGCATTATTCTTTCTCACTCTTACTTTGCTCCTTTTTCAAATAAATAAGGTTCAGGAGCTGAACAAAATAACTTGGACAGATATAAAAGATATCACATTTTGATTGTTGCCATTCCCACACAGAAAAATGGAGTGGAGTGAGGCGTAAATGAGGATATATAGTAATAACAGTTGATAAGGACCACACTGAGTGTATTTACACAGAAGGGATGTTCCCCACCTCGGAGCAAAGCTATACATCTCAAACCCCCATAAGAGCACCATCTGTTTTTTTCCCACGCAAAAGGCTTTGATTAAAGGAGACGAACGTGCACAAAGACAAACAATCACATGTAACGTATACACACACAATTCTTGAGCCGTGTCCAGAAGCATCTTGCACACATGGCGTGGCCCCTACAGCACAGAAACACAACTTTAAAGCAACATCTACACACACTATCTTGACAGGCTCAGCCTCTCACACCGTCACACATTACCCAAACTCTGTCTTATTTAGACATATTTCACTCCGAGCCGCTCTATAAATTCAAGAGAACTCAGCTGTGAATCGTAGATGTTTTAATTAGACCACGCAGATAGCTACTTAGCTGACTTTAACATAATCTGCCTCCCTTTCTTTCTGCCTCTCTGTAACCTCAGCACAGGCTCCCAGCGGGTTGGAAAGCCATGTGGGACAGTTTTGCGCTGGCATCCCCATAAATCCGTGGGAGGCTGGATACTGGCTCTTTAACAGACAGTGAGCCGGGTCCTCGCAGGGCCACAGGCAGCACCCAAAAAACCAAAACCTCCACAACCCATACATCTCTTAGACAACACGTGATGAATATATGAATGCAGTGCAAATCGTCCTTCCACTCATCGCAAAAAAAAACTTGATATTTGTCACTTCAAGGGACCATGGAGGGTCTATACAAAGGACGTCAGCCCTGGGATCATGTCTAGCCCCAGGGGCCAGAGCAAAGACTGAAGCTGCCGTTGTGTAGTATCCTTTACCGTGAGAACCTGATACGAGGGCACATAATCCACACACAGTGTCCTCAGACCCCCTCAGGACACAGCTTTTTGATGGCACCACCATTGATACTGAAGACGCACAGCTTTGATGTGGCCACAATGATGTTCAGCCGTGTCATTCATGAACTTGTACCTCTAGAGAGTCCCCCCCCCCCCATCCCCCAGCTGTGCTCCCTTTCACCTCAATGACTGACTTTTGAAAAAGGGCAACACGCTCCTAAAAATGAGAAGTTGCGGGTCAATAAAAGAAGAAGACAGAGGGGTAAATCTTCCAAACATAAATAAAGTTTAGGGCGAATTCACACACACACACACACACACACACACCGCTATTATGATAAACTGACGCCTCTTCAACCTAAAAGAAACTACTATGGCGGCAGTAAAGGCATCACATGTGTAATGCGGTCAGTAAATAAAGTCGCCTCTGTCGTGACCTTGTCAAAACAAACATCTCCCCTGACGTTCTGCCATTTCCCCTTAAGTCCCTTTGATTGAACGTGTGGTTTAGCTCCCCCAGGAGGAACATAAAAGGTCCCATATACACTGAGGGAGGAAAAGAGCATGTGAGAGATGTATATGTGTGTGTGTGTGTGTGTGTGTGTGTGTATGTGTGTGTATGTGCGCCAGTAATAAGCGAGCACATGTGTCGTCGGCGGCTGCTATATGATCACACACACCCACTGGAGCATGTGAGTGCCCGCTGGCTGATAGGCACACACACGTAGCTCGCTGCATGGGAGTCTAATGAGGACACAGTTTTACAGACTGATATCTCGAAACATACAATCACTTTAAAGACGTGTTTCTCCGATGTCAAGCATGTCAAGCTGCTTTAAACAAATGTCTGATCACTGGGGGAGTGGGAGAGAGACAGAAAAAGTCTAAAAGTATCAATGAAACTGACATCCGTATCCTCAACACCCACCACACCCCCATCCAAGCCCTGTTCTTCTGTGCTTTTTATCAGTGCTGTTTACCCAGGGCTGTGAAGACGGCCTGATAATGGCCCCGTTATCTGTCCCTGCTCCTTTTTAAGCCATCTGAGAGCTACCATCATTGTGCTGAGTGTTTGGACAGGAGAGATATCAGTGGGATGTCTGGTTTAAAACAAAAAAAGAAGACTCTAATTGTGGGATTGCATCATTCGAACTACTCTCTGGTCTCTGGAAACGAACGTAGAATTATGCTTTTTTATTTAAATTCAATGTTTACACCAAAGTTGTGTGTTTGTGTATCCAATTTATGTATTTGTGTTGGTGTTTTTGGGTGTAAGATAAGCTTTTTTCCTCAAAGAATGAACATTAGAAATAAGCAAACATTAAAGAGGGTTTCTTGGTGCCACAAAGCAATCAACAGGTGCTTTTTCTTAAGTGTAATGTGCTTTGAAATGCAGTGGTTGCAGAGATTAAAAGCCTTCATGTTATTCTAATGTTTTAGCTCAAATGAGTCACATTTTAACTTTTGCAGCCACCGCAGAGTCTCAGATTATTTTTTCTGTCTACGTTTGTACATGAATCCCAGTGGGTTACTTACTGAGGGGGTCATCCTTGCTCTTGGTTCCGTTGACCTTTCCGTTCTTATCGATCCTCAGGAAAAACTTCTGGAAAGAGAACAGCTTCCTCCTCCGCATGTCCCCTTCGAGGTGATTGTAGCTGCGCACATGCCTCCCCTGCGGCCCCCCAGTCCGACCCAGGGGGCCTCCAGTGGCCCTGGGCCTGGAGGCGACCTCAGTCTCTGAAATGTTCAGGGGAACCCTGAGAGTCCGTGGGTTGGCGAGCCTCAGTCTGTCTCTGCGGAGGTGATGGCAGGCCGCCCCGGGTAGGGAGAGGGAAAAAAGCACCAGGGCCACCAGGAGAGGCAAAGACAGGGAGGGAAGCAGCGTTGATGAGCTGGTCCCAGAACCAGAACGAGCCCCTAACCCAGCCCTGGGGCAGGACGAGGCAGAGGCAGCCTTACTCCCTCCAGCAGCCCATCTGATCATGGTAGTGTGCTGTGTGGAGGACTAGAGGCAGCCTCAGAGCCTGGGACATGCTGCTGGGGGCGAGGAGAGGCTGGGAGGGCAGGGAGGGGAGCCCTCCACAGTCCAGACGGGGCGAGGTGGTCCCCCTGCACAGTCCAGATTATTCAGCACCTGGATGAGATCCTTAGATTTCCCTCTTTTGATAGTGTTCAACAAGCAGATATTCCACTGAGTTCTCCACTGATGATCAGATTCTGTTTTGGAAAATAAATCAGTCTGAATGAACAAAGATTACATAAAAAAACAATACACCAATTACTATTTGAGTGTATTCCGGTAACAAACCTGTTTTTCCACTTTCCTTCTGTTTTCTAATTTGTCCTAAATTGTTTGTGAAATTCTCGGCTGCTCCAGTGTGACTCTTGTATTTCCAGGCTCAATTTAAGAAAAAAAGAAAAGAAAAAATTCACTGATATCCAGGTAGAAAGTTTGCCATTTGTGTAAAAAAAAACTCCTTAGTTCCCGTTTGCACCACACAGTCTACCTGTCGGACAGCTGCTACACTCCACAAAGCATTTTCAGGTTTCACTCTGAGGAGGAAAAACAGGAATCAAGACTTAAAGAGGAACGCTGGTCAATCCGGGCGCACGTCAGATAATCCATCTGTCTCCTTCTGCTGCTCCTCTCGCTCTCTCCTCATCTCCCTCTCCCCTCTCTCTCTACCCACAAATGACTCCACCTTCCTGCAGCATCGAGGTAACGGTCTGGGGAGGTCTCTCTCTCTCTCTCTGTGTCTGTCTCAGGGAGGGTTGAGTCAGAGCTGTTGGTTATAGGTCCTTGATATGAGGAATCCTGGTGTGATCTCACCTGAAGGCTGATCACAGAAAATGACTGTGTGTTGTGTGTAGCTGTGTGACTCTGTTAGTTATTTGATCCCTCCCTCCCTCCTTTACTCAACTTCCCCTCTCACATATGGGAGCAAGTACTGCTCTGCATGTGTGTGTGTGTGTGTGTGTGTGTGTGTGTGTGTGTGTGTGTGCCATACAAGCTAACTTATGAGAGTGGGTGAGAGGTGATAGCAGGGTTTATCTGAGTAGATGCAGCAGGGCAGGAAGAAGCCGTCTGGTAGTATTGGATCAGTCCCTGCAGCTACAGATTATACTGATGATTGCTGTATTGAATAATCAAAGAGTGGTTTTGTTTTTACTGTGTATTGTTGCGGAAAAAAAAGTTCAAGTTGTATTTTCCACAAAGTATATCTAGTACGTACACATGCCTGTATGGTTAAAGTGGCAGTAGGCAGAATATTTTTGGCATCATTGGGCAAAAATCCCATAATAACAAGAGAAAGTTTGTGCTCCGGCTGGTGGGCGGTGCTTGGTATTTCCTCAACTGATCTCAGCATGGCTGCCGGGTCACAAACTTTTTCATTTTACAGCTAAACAGTACACTACAAGATGTTTCTGAAAACATTTGAGGAGAGAAATAGGCATTACAGTAACAGAATATTGATTCATATTTGAACAGCGCTGCCTAGTTTGACCGTTTGGTCGGAGTTCGGGAGTGATTGACAGCTGCTGAGAGATGCTCTGATTGGTTGTTTTCCTCCGGTCTGTGAAATCTTGCAGATGCCGTTAGGAGCACCGGAGGACACAGAGGCACATGATTTTTTGCTCTAGTTTTGCCCACTGCTGCTTTAAGTATGACAAATTGAAATGGAGCCACTTATTACTCATTAAGATGTGATAATCCTGACAAGTGTCCGTCCTCCTCTATCTCTACCAGATAGAAATCATATTAAGTTACTATTGCCGGTTCCAGTCTGGAAGCCGGCTTATCACGGGCCATCTTCTCTCCTCTCTCTTTCCCTCGAGGCACTTTATCGTAGTGTGTTATCTGTCCTGCGGCGCTGTAATGCAATGAAGCTCTCCAGTTTCACTCGGCAGACCTCTGCCTTCCTCTGTGACTCAGGTGTCTGAGTGGCCCTCGGCCAATGAGACTCTCTTTTACCACCATCATCTGCTCCTCGAGGCAAGGCCGGCACAGGATGGACACTGTCATAGTGGAGTAGGGACAGTCACTGTTCCCACAAAGCACACTTACTAGGCAAAGACAGATACAAAAACTTTATCTGTTATTGGTTCAATTGATTTTCCTCATTAGAGTTGGAAGAAACATTCAGACATGACCAAAGATGGCTGCAGCCCAACACCAGTAAGACATTTTGAGTCTTATTCAGATGATCAAATCAAGGGCCATATAGTGACATTTTCAACGATCCACTGTGATAAACAGACTTTGAGCTGGCAGTCTTATCTGTTCTCCCTGATCCTGGTGACTTTAATGTCCGGGTCTGTCCTGTTCCTCGCTCTCCTTCCCTTAAGTCCCAGTTTTTAGTGCCTGCTTTAATGTCTGTCAGCGATCTACGGCCAGAGCTGCAGTCTGCTCTTAAGTCTTTATCTGGGGATACAAACAAAGCTATCTTATCATGACTTCCTTTGTGGTGTCTCTTCCCACTGATAACCTGAATCAGTGCAGAGGAAACAGAGCTGGGAGGAGCGGCCATCACTCATATTGATTATTGTTGCTGTAATAATAGAGGAGGAAGTTTTTCTAGATTCACTTAAAATGGCCTCCACCTATTTTTTTTTGTTTTGTTTTGTTTTTTATTGGGTAATAAAGTGATTACAGAACAACTGAAGACAAGTGCATGGACACAAACAGTCAAAAGAGATTATAAAAAAGACAAAGACAAAGAAATGTACATTTCTTTAACTATATTCAAGTTTATAACTTCTTGTTTAAGTAGAGCTGTGGTTAAAGAACAATGTGTGTTTTTCCTATTTTTATATATTACACTTTGTCTGAAAACTCCTTACTTATACTGTAGATAAATAAATATTTATAAATAAATAAATACTAAACACATTAATACCAAATGCACAATTGTCCATTTTAAGTCATTTAATCTAGTGGAGTAATTGTATTTTATTTCTCCTTTTAAAAAAATCTGCCACTGAGATTAAATACTTCCAACTTCCTATGCACTTTGACTTTTTAAAGTAATTTAAGTGACAAAAAATTTGAATAAATTATATAATTATATAATAAATTATATCAAGATAGTGTGCCCATTCATGAAACATGTTCAAAAAAAATAATATCTCGGGATAAATACTAGATTAAATGCCTTGTTATGGTGGCCATTTGCAATCGGCATTCGAGTGTAGTGTATTTTTTGCTCACTGGACAATCATATGCTAAAGCTGCTTTCCCAGCCCGGTCGCACGAAAAGGCGTATGAATGCCACGATAATGCGCAAGGCATTAACGAACGCCATTCTTGCATTTGACGTGTCATTTGTACGCCATGTAGTCTGTACTGAATCCAGTGTAAACACATCTGCGTAAATATGCTACGCTCAGAGCTAGTGACGTAGAATAAAAAGCGAGAAAGACCACTTATAGAAGGTGGGAGGGGAGGTGGATGGGTCCAACAAACACACGACTTTTAACCAGGAGACCGGTGTTTGAGACCAGTGTTTTGTTTTTTAAGTTATGTTAGTGACTTTTGTGATGTGTTTTCCATTGTTATGTTATGTTGTTTCCGTACTTATTTTAAGCCCAACCATGACGTTTTCCCTAAACCTAACTAGGTGGTTTTGTTGCCTAAACCTAACTGCGGCTGTTACCGTAGTTTTGTTGCATGGCGTACAAATGACACCCGAAAAGCAGAATACAAATGACACGCAATTCGAATGCCTTTCTTGCTTTTGACATGTCATTTGTACACCATGTAGTCTGTACTTACTGCAATGTAAACGCAGCCGCATAAATATGTTACGCTCAGAGCTAGTGACGTAGAATAAAAAAAGTGAGAAAGACTGCTAATGGCGAGCGGGTGCGGAAGGTGGATGGGTCCATCAGACACATGACCAGTGTTTTGTTTTGCAAGTTACGTTAGTGACGTTTGTCACGTGTTTTCCGTAGTTATGTTACGTTGTTTCTGTACTTATTTTCCGTACTTATTTTAAGTCCAACCATGATGTTTTTCCTAAACCTAACTAGGTGGTTTTGTTACCTAAACATAACTGCGGACGTTACCGTAATTTTGTTGCGTGGTGTAAAAATGACACGCGAAAAGGCTAAAATGCGTCCTCATGACACACAGACTGTTCTTGTAATATTGTGCTATATATACGCCTTCCTGTGAGACTGGGTTGGCTTTCTATAATTAGTATTAGAGAGCTAAAATACTGTAAAATGTCTCAACTGACAGCGTGGACCAGTGTGTTGCACTCAGTGTACTTTGCATTTGAAATGTTTTCACATTGAAGGCATGCGTCAGATTCTCAGATCAGAGTCTAAAAGTGTGCAGAAATGCCCTCAGCTCTTAGTGTTCTCTCCTCTAAGACAGTAATGTCCTCTGTAGGAGCCTCAGAGGGATGTAGGCCTGCTGACAGACTCACAAGATTTGCAGGATTTCTTCAGAGGCCAAGGACCAAATTCTTTATAAACGTTAACCGTGCCTTTGTTTTTTCTCCTAAATGCAATATAAGTGAGATTTGCAGGGCCTGGATATGGTCTCATCTCTCTCCCTAGTCCACAGCTTTAGCATTTAGTCTATCTTCATATTTTCATCTATCCCTGAATTGCATTTCAAAGTTCAAAACAATAGGCAATAGAAGAGATAAATGTGCTTCTGATCCCTCCCTACAGGCTGTGGCTCGCCGGGTTCTTACGCTCTTCTCAAAAACAAAAACATCATTACAATAAAGGCAATGAAAAGTCTAATACCGGAAATTTATACGCATCAGCGGAGATTTGATTTCACGCGGTGCCAATTGCCAAAAAGAAAAATGAATCAAGGCAAAAGAACACATGGAAAGATTCCCTTTATTCCTTTTAGCGTGTAATGTGAGTTCAGTTTCAAAGGAGCAAACGCTTGTTTTTCCACATTTATCTTTGACAAAGTGGTGAAATCATACAGGTGTTGTTTTTATTGTGTTCAGATTAGTAATACTCAATATTTCTCAGCAAACACATATTCCTTTAAATCTCATCTTATGTTTTTCTCTTAACTGATGGTGCATTGTTTTAACTATGATTTGATCTTGTTTGGATCTTAAGTTCTGGATGTTAAGTACTTTTATCATGCTTTTATTGAAAAGTACTTTGTAACCTTGTTTTTAAAAGGTGCTATATAAATAAAGTTATTGTTTTTATTATTATTACTATGTGATCACATTCACCTTTTTATTTGAGTCACATTCAAACACAGGAACAAGTTAGGAACAAAACAAACAGTTGCTTGTTGATCACTTGGTGTGTATTTTATACTGAAAGTAAAAGCAAAGATCACTTTATAGGACACTTACAGTATATCATTCTCTGAAATCATTGTTGTGTTTTATTGTATTGTAGTTTGTGTACACGTGTGAGGCACCTTATAAACCTGGTTATAAAAGACACTATAGAAATAAAATTGACTGACTTATTGTCAAAGTTGCTGAACGACATCACAGAAACTACACTTTGAGTCAAATTAGAAATGGTAAATGTTGTTCTTTTATTTTGAAAGCATACATTATTTGGTGATCTATCACAGAACCCGACTGTGATTTCTGTCAGCGAAGTTTGTTTTGGCTGGCATTATCTTTCTCTTCCTGTAAAGCCGTGACGGTATTGTTACTCATGCAAAACTACGCTGTTTGATCTTTTTTATCTGCTGCCACCCCGCCAGCATAAAATGCATCACTTCCTGTGTGTCACGGTTTTTATTTTCTCGATAATGACCTGCTTAACCCCAAATTAATTACATGAGCTGGGATTAGGTTGAATCAGTCAATATATTGACCACAACTATTTAAATGTCAGATTGTTACTGAAACGTTGACATAGAAGTGTAACATACACACATGTATGACTGTATATTTTAACGGGAATTGTCCATATCATGTTTACATTTCGACCTTGATCTTTGCTCTGACAACTTCTGGCGGCCATTAGAGGCGGCGACCGCGACCGCCAGGCACATCATAACATTTAATGCAAGTCTACATTTCAGCAGTGAGTATTTTTATAGAAAAATTAACTAAGTAGTAGTTTGAAATGTTATATTGGCTGGTTTGATTATGTGTAACATAACGTTAGGATTGTGAATTTCCTGGATATAGCTAATATTGCTAATGTTAGCTAGCTAAACTGGTGTTCACGGCGCCATAATCATATCTAACCAGCACTTGGTTTGGGAGATTAAAGACCTAATTTGAGTTAAAAACTGAGCAGCTTTGTGTAAGATATTTTTTGTAAAGTCAATGAATGAGCACCCGTTATTTGGTTATGCCCCAGGTGAATTTCCAATTTAGTTTTGGTGTGTTTCTGAAGTTAAACTTGGGCCTGTGCTCCTGAGTTTTGTTAATCCTGGTCCTTGTGTAAGCAGGTGGATCCAGCACCCTGCAATCTGTTGTTCTGTCTGCTCAACACACTGCATCGCGTTAGCAAGTCGAACTGTGGAAATCACCTTATTCATGTCATGTGTCTCTGATTTGGCCTGGCCTCATTGTGAGCATAGTGGGCCCCTCCCTTTTCGGTACACTATCATTAAGCAGATGTTTTACGAAAGAAAAGCACCTCACTCCGAGTTACTTCAGCTCAGATCCATATGTGGCCTGTGAGGGAGTCAAACTCACAAACAACCGAACTGACCTATGGGAACCATGTGTGTGTCTGTCTGTGTTCCCTGGGGCCCGCTCTGTGTGTGCTGGGTCAGAGGAGGCCGAGGCTTTAATAAAAGGAACAGGCCTGGTACAGGGATGCCAGTCTGACTGCCTGGGGACATGCAGCCTGATGGGGTCCAGATGAGAGCCACCAGACCGGACTTCTCCCTCCAAACCAGCAGCCGCTCGGTGCACGGGTAACATTCCTCCGCTTGCCTCCTCTGAGCCCGTCTCTGGGTTTACGCTGGGATTTGAGGGCTAAACCGCCAGATTAAAGTAACGTTCTCCTTTAATGTTAAAGCTTTTCAGTGATCACAGGAAAACGTGTAACCTCATGTTCCTAAAACATGGCTCACACTGGAGGCCTCTTTTTTTTCTACTGGTCATCAAATGTAAATATTTAATACGTTCCTGGCCGTTGTGTTGGGGGAGTGTCTGGTAACACACAAGATGAGGTTGCTGTTTCCTGCTTTACGGTGATCAATACATGTTTGTCATGTTATCTTCACCCTTCCTGAACAGGCTCTTACATCATCCTCCTCTGCTGAGTGTCAGTTTCAGCAAGGCCAGAGGAATTTACTTACAGGTCAGACACTGGATCAACTGATGCACACTCAACTGTCCTCTGTCTCTCTCGGGGCAATATGAGGTGACATTTTACTGCCAAACTTTTTACTATAATGAACATAATGACAATAGGAGTCCTAAAACCTGGAAATAAGTTAGCATTTTAGCACTTCCGGTTCCCTCGTCTGGTAGTCAATGAGTTTTTAGTTAGATGCCTGAAATAAGGTTTTATAATAAGGAGATATTAAAGTTTTGTTCTATGATATAAAATACATCAATAAATACCCCACTCATGAATTTTGAAGCTTTTACGTGTCTTCAAAAGTTGGCTGCTAACAAGATGAGACGACTAAACGTCATC
This sequence comes from Sebastolobus alascanus, assembly GCA_916701645.2. Lineage (NCBI taxonomy): Eukaryota > Metazoa > Chordata > Actinopteri > Perciformes > Sebastidae > Sebastolobus > Sebastolobus alascanus. The sequence continues at coordinate 2,565,390 of CAKAOJ020000026.1, read as the reverse complement.
ATGCCGAACACTAGTTCACCTTTAGCTTCGTGGTGGTGACGTGAAGTCGTGCGACCGCGGTGTAGTTCGTCTATAGCCTAACGTTAGCTTGAAATGAAAGCGGTGTTCATTTGTGGAGATTATTTTACGGAACAAAACAAACAAATTTGAATGCCTCATTTACAGATTTAAACATACATTTTCAGAAAACTTATAAATAATTGTCTTAATGTAGGTAATCAACTGAGAACATTTTTATTTTACCATATTTACCTGGGGGGTCTCCCCTTCATATCTCTGGGTGTATTACGTAGGCGTTGCAGAACTGCTTTATGGAAAATATTTTTGCATCAATGTGATTAAGTACCTTGTTTTGTCAGGTATTTCATTTGCTGGTCTGGTTATGTTATCCACATACATAGTGTGATAGGATTGTATTCATATCGCCCAGCCCTTACTAATAAGCATCAAATACCTTGATGCACATGATTCCTGACAACTGAACAACATGCTGTAGCAAAAATATCATGCATTGTAATAAACAGATTAAACTAGTTGAGATAATATATATTATAAACAGCTTATCTGCCCACAAATGAGAATTTTGCATTGTTCCCTAAAGCCTAAAATTCCTCTCTGCATCCATAAGTCCAATAATTGAAAATTCAATATATACATTTGTTTAAAAGTTAATATTTACAATATTTACTGAACATTGTCTCTATTCACAGAGCTCACAGAGCTCAACTTGCAGCAATCTGGTGGTTTGACTTTCTTTAAAGTCAAAACTGATATTGGAAATCCTGAGTACTTTTTTGTCAAAAATATAAAAAGAACACTCAAATAAAAGCAACTTTTATAATACTTGTTTTGAAAACCAAGTGGAACAGACGCTCAGTGCTGTAACAAAAGAATACAAACCTGAAAGCTTAATAGTTAGGTTTTGCATTTTGTATTTACCAGTTACCTGCCAATCGGGCATGCTCTAACCATTATTATTATAATAAACCCTAAACCAGAGGTTTTCAAAGTGTGAGGCGGGCCTCCCCAGGGAGGGTCCAAACTGTGGACAAACTCTGGGGAGGCTTAGTGAATGGAAGTGAAAAAAATTACATTAAAAATTAGATCCTATAGAATAGCCTACATGTGTCATTTGGTTAAAGAGATAGTTTGGAGGAATTTTACTGTTTTTCCCAGAGTCAGAAACTAATAAATGCCTCAGGACAGACCTATTTTATATATTTTAAGTTATGTAAAACAGCAATATTAGGCTATCTTGGCTCAATTGTTGAGTGTCTATGGGATCACATAATGTAATCATGGTCCAATAGGCATCCAGGAATTAAGTGAAATTAAGCTTGGTTTGAGGTGAGGCCCACAGTGTCAGACTGTGAAAACCGCTGCCCAAACCCTTTGGAGGCAACATCTGTTTGCTACTGTTGGCATTGTGCAGAGAGAAAGTCTGGAAAATCCGCAAACTGAAGTAGACACCCGACTATTGAATCCAAAACCACAATTGTTTGGCTCTAGTACACTTGCACATTGTGCTGCACGAGCTGTTAAAAGTAATTTTATGGCCATTTTTGGTCTTTTTAGAGAACAACCAGTCGTCAGCCACTTACGCTGTTGTTGTTTGCAGCTGAAATTAAGCAGTGCCAGGTCACGTTCACACTGCAGTGACGTTTTGATGAGTAAAGTATAATGACAGCGTTTTCACATTTTTATTCTTTCATCCACGACTTGCTCATTGACTTTATGTTAGCCTGCTCTGCGTTTACTGTTATCCATCCATGATTTAGTTAGGAAATGTATAAAAAGACGTCTGGTGGGGAGATTTTAAATCATAAATACGCTATAAAAGAAATATGCTAAAAAGGCACCGTGAAGTCTGATTTTTTCAGGCATTTCCTGTTTTGGAGCTCAATCGCTTCTTTCCATTGTGCAACTCAACAGATGAAGCAACACACAATGATGTAACAGAATGAGGGACGTGGTTAGGTAATACAACTGGACGGCGTTTGCTTCGTCATGATAACACACGCATGCACACACACACTGCTGGTTTTTAGGACATCATGCTCCACATTGACCCAGTGTTGTGTTACTCCTTCCATTACTGCTGACTAACTCTTGGTCCCTGGCTTGAATGATAGCAGCAGGGTGCACGGAGCCGGGCCGCGTCCGTCCGTGTCAAGTTATCTGGCACAGAGGAGACTGGGAAATCTGGGCCAGCTGAAACCGATCCCTGAAACGGAACCTGGTGCTGCCGATTCACGGTGCTACACATCCAGCAGCATCTGGCACTCGCAGGCGAGGATGACCTTTCTGACATGAAAGGTCATAAAGCAGAAGACCACGATGCAAAGAAGGGTTATTAGTAGGGATGTCGAAGTTAACGCGACGATAATGCGTTAAGGAAAATTCGTTTTAACGCCACTAATTTCTTTGCGATTTTTAGGTTTTAAAGCTGGAATGAAGATACTGGCATCATATGAAACTAGAAGGGATGCACTGTCAGTATTGCCGACTTGGCGACTTTCTCACTAGATTTAGTGACTTTTGGAGCTACTGCTGCTAGCTGCTTTCATTGGAAAAGAGTTGGCAATACTGGGCTGGATTTTTCGGTTGGATAATTTTTTAATCTAGCGAACTCTTGCTGGTTTCTCAAGATTACCAAAAATAGCTTTAAGATATCTGCCACCAATATTTTTTTTAAATTTGGGGGAACTGACCCTTTAATGTAGAAAATGATCATCACGTTACAGTAGTGGTGTAAGAAAATATCGATACACAGGAGTATCGTGATAATATGTTTTGCGGTATTGTTGCGGGCTCAGTTTTAAAGCTAGAGTGAAGATACAGGCATCATATGAAACTAAAAAAAACTAAGGAATCCATTGATACCATCATGTCATACTACCTTGTCATGAAGGAGGCTAAATAACGCTCCAAAGTTACGCAAAATTTTATCGAGCAAAAACTGGCATGGCGATTTTCAAAGGGGTCCCTTGACCTCTGACCTCCAGATATGTGAATGAAAATGGGTTCTATGGGTACCCACGAGTCTTCCCTTTACAGACATGCCCACTTTATGATAATCACATGCAGTTTGGGGCATGCATGCAGTACAAATGTGATATTTTTGCCTAAAAAAAAAAAAAAATGCAATATATCGCCTTGCTTACAGTATCGCAATATATGGAATCGTTACCCCTGTATCATGATACGTATCGTATCGCCAGATCTTGCAAATACACAGCTCTACTGTTGTGCTATATTACCATATCAACTCCATTTTACACCAGGAAGTTCCTGGCTTCAAACCTGAACAGGATACTTGATTTTTAAAAATGTTGGGATGGATGGAAATTACCCAGACTAGCCTACGTACATGCATCATACCGACACATTAAAGATACTCAAAGAAAATTTATTTCATTTCTCAGTTACAAAGCAGTTTAGTCACAATCATCTTTTATATCACATTCATTGATGGAGACATGTAGGTGATGTACCACATGCACGACAACGCCTGTACAACGTCATACAAACATGGCGAACATATTTAGAGGGACCTGAGAGGGATGACCTGCAACACCTCTTTCTCATCGGTCAATCTCACACCAGAGGAGGAGCACCACAGGTTGGACTGCAGAGCTGTGCAGGTTCTGCAGCCGATTTAATTATAATCATTGACAATCGGAACAAAAAATGACTAAAGCAGGAACTTGCAACCCGGGAAAATGTAAACACACAGTGCCAACGCTGAGGACAAAACCGCAATTCAAGCAGAAAAAAAAGCAAAATATATGAGTAAAAAAAACACAGATTATCATTACTATTAACAATTTAATAGAGGTCTCAAAATTTATTTATTTACATTCTGTTATTACCAGCTCACTTTGATATAAAAATATAACTGGTATCTTGACTGTTGAGCTGTCAATCATCAGCACCACGATTATAAAAGCACCTTTGGACCAGAAAGACATGAACTGTACTGTAGGTTTGTTACTGAATAAAGAAGGTGCACACTGCACCTTGTGTTATTATTAGTTTTATTATTTTATTTATTTTAATTTTAACTGTGCAGGAGGAACTCTTGTACTAGCTTGAGCTTTTGTAACTTCTAAACTGTGCTTCTTGATTATTTTTTAATTAGTAATTAGATTTTTTTTTTTTTTGCTCAGTATGTTTCTATTATTGTACTGTGCACCAGTTAAAACACATTCATTTTATGTCCTTAAACATCATTAAACTTGTAATGTATATTAATTCTGATAAGCATTTCTGCTCACCTCAACGTGGCTCGATGAACATTAAGCTCTAACATTAGTAGCAGTGTTTTGGCTGTACTCTTGCTTATTTTTTTATGGTTTTTAGCAAAATCCTCACTGGAAAGAGTTACAAAGACCTACATGTAAATAGGTAATAATAATAAAAAATTATATAAAATATATTTAAAAATGTTACCTATTTTTTACCTAGTGTAAAAAAAATAATAATAAAATAAATATGTATACTTTTTTTCCAGCGAAGATTTTGCTAGAAAACTTACAATAATTTAAAAAAAGTGATTAACAGTACATCCAAAACACTGATGATGAAAAGACATGCGGACTGTTACAAATATTAGAGCTTAATGTTCATCGAGCCATGTTGAGGTGACCATAAACGCTGATTAATATGATCTTGTTGTGGTCATTAGCACTTTGGTTTGGACGTGTCGGTCTGTGTATAGCATGACTTGATGTCAGTATTGCGAGAGGATACAGTACCTGTTACTGTAGTTGGGATGAGTCCATAGTAATATGTGTGGGTGTGTGTGACCCTGGCTATGACCCACAGGTGAAACAACACTGTTTTTGGATCGACCTGAGAGAGCAGCGACCCAGCAGCTTCAGCTTGTCGCAGAAGCGAGAGGACATGGTGTTCTTCCTGCAAACTGGACCTGCATGAGAAGAAAGAAATGCCATGAATCAAGTACAGATACTATTAAGTTTATTTAGAGTGAGTGTAACCAAGTAGTTTGTCACGAAAAACACAAAGACAGACTGTAATGTTATAGACATTGCGTTCGTGTGATAGTGGAGCTGCTGGGCCAGACAGACAGACAGACAGACAGACAGACAGACAGACAGACAGACAGACAGACAGACAGATTGAGCGTTACAAACCTGTGTTGGTCTTGCATTCCTGCATATTGCACTTCCTGAGTGTTTCTGGTCTGGAAATCTTCTCACAGAGGCTGTTTGGCATTACGGCCGAATCCTGCTCACTCACACAGTTGACTTCACGCTGCTGCTGACCCCCACCACAACTCACAGAGCACTACACACACAAACAGAGTGATAATTTAGTCCACTAATAGGTCTAATACAACTGCCAGCCTTGTTTTTTTTAATGGCGAACAACATTTAGAAATGAACTCAATGCCTCGGGGGAAATCTCGATCATGTGTGACTGACCTCGTCCCAGTCCTCAGCCTTCCAGTGAGTGCAGGGCTTTAGACTGCACGGCTCTGTGCTGTTTGGCCTCAGTGTGGTGCTGCAGCGATGAGGCTCCGGGCAGTATACCAGCCGCTCCCTGACGCCTTCGCCACAGCTGCCAGAGCACTGAGGAAAACACAACGATTTAAGGGAACACAAATCCAATCTCCCTACATTAGCTTCTGTATAATATGGGACATGAAGGTGACAATATTCACAAATTTGTGGAGCTGGGTGCGACTACAAATATCCTAAATCCTAAATGTAATATAGTAGAGGCTACGTCTTGTGACAGAACAGAAGTAATTGAGGTCTTTGGTGGAAATAGTTACCAGAAAATGGGAAATCCATAGGAATAACACAAATCATTCACATATACAGCAAATAAGTTATCAAAAAGGTAAAAAAAAAAAAAAAGGCAATTTACTAGGGCTGTTAACGCAAATTCGTTTTAACTCCACTAATTTCTTTAACGCATTAAAGCAACTTAAGATTTGTAGGTTGTAGCGAGCTAAGTTAAAGCTAGAGTGAAGGTACAGATATCATATGAAACTAGAAAACCTAATAATTGATTTCCAATAAAAAATATATATATACATTTTCATAAAGCAGCATATTTGTCCACTCCCATGTTGATAAGAGTAATAAATACTTGACAAATCTCCCTTCAAGGTGCATTTTGAACAGATAAAATATGTGTGATTAATTTGCATTTAATCGCGATTAACTAATTCAATCGATTGACAGCCCTACAATTTACATAACAGTGACAATAATTTTCTAAATTAAAAGGCTGGATACTTCAAAATCTAAGCAAATAAGCATTGCTAGATACCACTAGAGGTAAGACAGACAGTATATTTATATAAACATGTATCACTTTTTAAAGCCGTAAATGATGCCAAAAATTTAATATATGTAGATTTGATGTGTATTATGCTCATACCGGTCCCCAGGGTGATGCACTCCAGGCCATACAGGGCTTGTGGGGGCATGTCAAGGTGCTGATGGGTCTGCTGGACACAGCCTGACAGTGGAAAGGTCTGAGGGGACGTTTGCTCTGAGAATCGACACACTGGACATCACGGTACCTCCGTCCCACCACCGCACAGTGATCTGGACACTGAGGAGAACATCACAGTGCAATAAACGGCTCAGAAATACATGACAAGTGAGAACTGCGACAGAAACAAACCCATTTCATCACATGGAAAAGTAACAAGGATAATAAGTGGAATTATAATTAAGTATTGAGTGTAATGAATTAAGTGGATTCAGTGACAGGAGGAAATCTAACGTTACTCACGTTGCTCCAGCTGCCGCTGTGCCAGGTGGCACAAGGCTGCAGGTGACACGTGCGCGCAGGCTCAGGTCTCTTCATGCTGGCACAGTCCTCGTCGTTCTGGGAGCTGCACCCTACCGTCCTCCATATCGCTCCGATCCCACACGTTGTTGAACACTGGGGAAGGAGGGGGATTTTCTGATTAAAACTAGCCTTATTATTTATGTGTGTAATTGGGTGATAAACTGATGAAAGTGACATGTGAGGCAATAATATTATAAAGTAGATATTTTAGGAATCTCAAAAAGAACAACCGGAAATTCTTAAAGAACTGTATCTAAGGTTTTATATGTTTTAGCCTGATAAAAGTAAATAACTTTTCACTAGACCGTGAACCTTAAAGTGCAGCTAGCTAATCCATCAACCAGTCGTTTTTTTTTTTCAAATGACATTATCCAGTTGCAAGCAGGAACAGTTTTGAAAACTCCCCTTTTTTGCTGCCAAACAGCTGACTTTGAGGAAGAAATTGTTGAAATAATACTATACTAATATCCCAACATCCATGTTTGCTTATTGTTGGTCTTCTGTAGAGCTGCATCGATTAATCGATTAGTTGTCAATTATTAAATTAATCACCAACTGTTTTGATAATCGATTAATCGGTTTGAGTAATTTTTAAGAAAAAAAAAAGCTAAATTCTCTGATTCCAGCTTCTTAAATGTGAATATTTTCTGGTTTCTTTACTCCTCTAAGACAGTAAACTGAATATTATTGAGTTGTGGACAAAAGAAAAGAAGACATTTGAGGACGTCGTTTTGGACTTTGGGAAACACTGATCGACATTTCTCACATTTTTATAGACCAAAGAACAAACCGATTAATCGACAATGAAAATCTTAGTTGCATCGTTAGTTGCAGGTCTAGTCTTCTGCGTTTTCTGGTGATGCTTTTTGACAACTCCATATTGATGCTGAAAACCTGCGTAACAAAAGTTTCATTGAAGCATCCGAAGAGAGTTTTCAGTCCCACTAGGAACTCCAGTTCCATGCAAGAAAAATGACTTAACACTTAAACAATTAAAAAATAAGGCAACAAAAAGTTCACTGTGATAGATTAAGTAAATTTCACGTCTGCAGGACAATTTTCAAAGCTTTCAATTTCACAGCAGCTATTGTAGGGCCGGGCGATATGGAGAAAATCAACTATCTGACCAAATACCTTGATATCGATACTGTGATGATATTGTAGGGTTGACTATTGGTGCTTTCACTAAATATGAATGAGATTTTTGATAAATAATCATCAGTAATGTGGATATGATGACCAAGTCGGTAAAGGCAAATAATAGAACAGCGTGAACAGGCTGGTGAGTTTAGAAAATGATATCACTTTACTGTAATGCAGCCTTTAAAACTGGGAAAAGACAACACTTATGCCATATTACGATATTCAAAATCTAAGACGATATATTGCCCAGCCCTAATAGCAGCATGTCTGGACAGGAGGATCTCTAAAAGTTATGGTATCCCTTGGAAAATGGCCGGCATCAATGTCATGTCTGTGGGCTACGTGCTAAGTTAGTGGTATGGTTCTTTATAGAGTCGGATAATATGGTAATAATATGTCTGTACCCACCTCGCTCCAGTTTCCTACAACCCAGAATATATCCATCCTGACCGGCTCTCTGGCCATCAGGTTGCTCTGGTCCCTGACGGAGCTGCTCATGGGACTTTCTGCTCGCTGGTTTTGGTTCTTGGAGCGACTGCCTTTGGACCAGGACGAGGGTTTTTTAGTACGGGAGACAGAACTGTTTTTCTTGGGCGTCACCGCCGGCTTCTTTAGTTTAATGATCTTCACGGTGGACTGGGGCGACGCTGCGGTGGTGAAGGGTTTTCCTGCAGTTGTGGAAGGAGCTTGCGTCGTGTGGAAGCCAGCGGGGTGCATGGGAGTGGTGAGGGGAACGCTGTGAGTCTGGGGGCTGTATTGATTGATACGAGGGGTGGTGTGGGGGTTGGAGACGGGATAGTGGTGAGTGGTCTTTGCCCATGATTTAGTGCTGGTGTGTGGGGTGGAGTGGACGGTTGTTTGTAAAGTGGGTGTGATGAGTATGTGTGGTGCTGGCGTGGTTGAGTTAAGAGGATTTTTGAGGGGTGTAGACGTGGTAACATCCAGGTCAATAATCCCCTCCTGCTCTGTTGTCCTATCCTCAACAACATAATCATATCCTGGAGTGTACATCACCACATCTGGCGTACTTCCCTCCTCTCCCTCCTCTATCTTTTCCTTTTCCACGCCATTTCCTTTTCTGTCCTTTTCAGAAGAATCGTCTTTAGATGGGAAAACTTTCCCTCTCTTATCCTCATTTGTCCTCACTTTAACATCGACTTCATAATCATCTGTGTCTATGATTGTGGTTTTAGGGGTTGAAAGGGATGTGGTGGTGGGGATGAAAGCAGTTGTAGTCTCTTTGGTGGTTGTTTTCTTCCTCACAGTGATAGCAGCTGTGGGTGCAGCTGTGGCCGTGGAGCTCGTGGGAGCCCAGGTAGGCGTAGGTGTTGGATGCTTAGGGGGGTGGCTCTTAGGCGGGTAGATGCGGCGATATTTAGGAGGAGGCCCGGGTCGTCTACGGAGACTTGAGTTAGGGCAGCTCTGGAGGGCGCACAGCGATCTGGACCGAGGCTTGGTTGAGAGGTCGCAGCTCTTCTTGGGCGCAAGTGCACATGTGACCTTACGTGAGCGAACACCTCCTCCACATGTGATTGGGCACTGCAGAGGAGGAAGAACACATACATTAACTGAAGAAGCAAGAAAACAGAATAACAAATGGAAGAAAGCGTACCTCTTCCCAGTTGCCGACAGCCCAGTCCTGTCCACAGGGAACATCTCTGTTGCACGGCACCAGAGGTTTGGGTTTAAGGAGATGCTTGCACTCGACAGGGTGGAGCACCCGTTCCTCCCCCGTGACTGTACGAACACAGAACACCGTTCGCTTCCGCACCCCGTCTGATCCACAAGTGGCCGTACAATGCTGCCAGCCACCAACCCACCACCTGAGGAAGAGGGGATATGGAGTCATAGGAGTGCCATAAAAAATAATAAATCTGTAAAAGGATAAGAAAATAAATGTGGAAATATAAAGACGAATAAAAAGAAGAATATATAAGTAAATAAAAAAAATGTGGAAATAAAAATGATTAAATTAATAAATAAGTAAATAAAACATGTGGAAATAAAAAGAGAAAAAAATAAAAGAATAAATAATGTAGAATAATTATAAGCATTTTCATTAATTTTCACATTTATTTGTTCAATATCTTTTTTATCCCTTTATCCCTTATTTATCCTTATTATTTTCCCTATTGCTTTAGCTATTCCCTGATTTTTATCCATTTAGCCATAATATTTAATGGGTATCTACAGTAGCTAGTTAGATAGCCTGGTGTCTCTCCAATATTATACCTTGCAGAACATTATACCACAATATCGTACTGTGCTTTTAGTTATGATCAACAAAAATATTCACATAACTAAAACCACAGTACGATATGTGTTCAGGTCATACTAGTACTGACAGTAACAGAAAAACAGTTAAAGAGTGTTTGAGAGTAAGAACCTTGCAGGACAATCCATATTCTTGCATTTTCGGTGTCTGTCTTCTAGACGGCTGTCTGAGTCACACAGAGACTCGTCCACTACGCCCACGTCCACCTCAAAGCATCGCGCAGGCTGGTGCTGCTCACCTAAAAACAGACAGGAAGTCAGAAAGCAGCATAACTAAAATGTAACTGAAATCCTCCAACTACCACACATTTACAGAATGAGAATATTTCTTGTCAACCAACCTAAGCCACAGGTGGTGCTGCAGTCAGTCCACGCCCCGTGCCTCCACCTGTAAATGGGCTCGATGACCTCATTTCCTGTCTCTTTGGTTTTCTTGATGGTGTACTCGTACTTTATACCGAGGTTCTTCTCCTGAAACAGCAACTGGACAGCCACATGAATTATTATGCAGAGTATCATTTCAACATTAAATATCTGACATTTTTCAATGACTTTGTTTACATGCACACTCATATTCCACTATTATTCAGAATATGATAATATTCTATATTTGATACGAGTCTTGTAAACAACATATTCTGTTTGGATAATCTGTATTAGACCTTATTCTGAATGGAGCATTTTCCGATTAAGACATGTGGGACGTGCCGATATTATTCAGGTTATAGGAGCTTTCTGTAGATACAGCGCATTTGGAATATCCATCTTGATTGGGGTTTTTACGGCAGTTTGTGACACACGCTAACTCTGTGCGTTGTAAACAAACCAACTAGGTGACAGATTGCAGAGATGCATGCCCAAAAGAAAAGAAGGAGAACCACACCTACTTTTAAACATTATGAACGTCTTGGATGTAAACAGGTTTTTGGATATGCGCAAATATCGCAACGCCGACCTTTTAAAGAAGGTGGTTGAAGGAATAAAAGGAGGCTGTGTTCACACGGTCCAACAAGTCCACCACTGGTGGAAAACTTTGAAAAAAAACAACAAATTTTGACGCAAAGAAGCAAAATGGCACAAGCGGCTCCTGCCGTTTCCATATTTTGACGTGATAAATTACAAGTTAAGGCATCGACGTGGGATTCACCGGCCCCGATGATGAGGATGCCTTGAGCTCCTCAAATGGACCAGATGATGATGATGATGATGATGATGGTAAGAATAGGGAAAGAAAGACACCTAGGTAGCCACTTGTTTAGCTGAATGGTTAATTGTAGGTCAGCATGAAGTACGTCATGGGAAAGTTTTACATTAATCGAAAAGATGTACGGCTGCATGTAAACGGGAATATTAGCCATGTAAACAGCTTAGTAGGAATATTGTCTTTTTTGGAATAAGGGCAAAAACCGTAATATTTAAATTTATATTGAAACATTTGAGAAAACAATTGCTTTATTATTATCTTATCCTTCAAAAACATGGAAAACATGCAACGTTTGCACGCTCTGATTGGTGGGTTATTCTTGAAGTCCCTTTTCTCTCTCCCTGATTGGTTGAAATCACCCCACACAGACACTGGGTACAAATGTAAATTACTGTTTACTTCAGTTAAAAACTGTAAAAATACCCTCCACTCCCTTCAAACACATTAAACCTCTGTATTATGAAGGCCTACCTGCAGCATGACCGGCTGTTTGGTGGGTCCAGGAGCGGTGAGGTTCTCCATGTTCCCGCTGCGTTCGTAGTAGAACGTCGTCCCGCCGGCCTCGTACTCCCCGTTCCACTGGATGATGAAGTTGCCGTTGAGGAAGTACTCCTCCGACGCCTCGCTCCTCAGAGCCAGGAAGTTACCTGCCTCCTCCACTTCCTTTACCAGGATGTCCCGCGCCCCCTCAGGTATCACGCCCACGTCCACGTACCCTGGGGAGAGTGGAGAGCGGAGTCAGAGTCACAGCGAGGTAATGGATGGCCCACCATGGCTGCTGCCACACTCACATCCAGACTACCAGACAGTTCCCCTCTGATCTTTAATAGAGGGTGGGCTCAGTCTGTGGGGGTGGTTGGCATGTGTGTGTGCGTGTGCGTATTCGGCGTGGGGGGCACTGCCCTGTCTCTGTTTTTTATTGTGTGTGGACGGGGGGGGGCTGGATGGGGGAGGACGAAAGCAGCCATGAGTAGGTCTCTGGAGTTTAATGATGTTTGTGGGAAGGTGTGTGTGTTTCTGTGTTTGTGCAAAGGAGGGGGAGGTCTGCCCTCGCTCTAAGCCTTTTGAAGTCTTACACATCTGGGCTGGTTATCTGGAAAGGATGCTGTGCGGGGCAAACACACACAGACAGAGAGAGAGAGAGAGAGAGAGAGAGAGAGAGAGAGAGAGAGAGAGACAGAGAGAGAAGGGGAAAGAAGGAAGGATGTTGCTTTAGAGCCTCTTTCTCTATTAATCTGTCTTCGCCGTGTGTTGATTCTGCATGTGAGTTATGCTTTTCCAAGCATAGTAAAATCAGCCAAAGACATGTCGGTCTTTAGATAAAACATGGGCCTGCAGGCGCGCACATACACACACCAGCCGTGTACAGCAGGACAAACAGCTGCACGGTGTGGACAAGGAGACTGCCATGACAACACAGGAACAACACAATGGTGTAATGCTAATGAACTGTCCTGAAATGACTTTCCGCCTGTAGACATGAATTTGAATTCTGTGCTTTTTCACACTGTTCTGGTGGGTACATCAAAGCTTCCCCTCATTAGTAGGTTGCCTGTTTTGTGTTACCGCAATTTTATAATTGGATCAATTCTCATGTCCGGATAATTCAATTTGTTTCCAGCTGCTCAGATATCCTTTGTGTTAAACTCACCAAAGCCTTCTCCTTCATCAAACGACTTGTAGACAGTCTCACAGCTCGTGCCATCGCCCAAACAGACTCCGCAGCGATCCTCCACAGCGTTTGAGTCAATGCCGTAGTCGCAGCCTACCGCCTACAGGCAAAACACACATAAATATACAATCAGACACATTACAGACTCACGTAAGATGGAGGTTTGCACAGAAAAACTCCTCCCTCCGTTATACTATCTCATATCCTGCTCCTCTATAACCCCCCCTCGTCTCTTTTAGTCTCTTACCCAGCCACACTACCTTGCACACTCCGTTGACGCAGATGTTTCTGGACTTGTTCATGAAGCACGGCGTCCCGTCCGTCACAGTATCGAGCATCTTCTCGGAGAAATACTCAACGACTGGTCGACAGTGCAGCTCACAGGGGCTTACTGAAGATGGTCAAAGGTTGGAGAAAAAGAGGAGTTTCATTTAGATTAATTCCGATTAAATGCTGACTGTGAGTCCAGTCTACTAATGTCAAGCCCAACTATCAGGAACAGGACAGGGTTGGGAAGTAACTAGGGCTGTCAAAGTTAACGAGATAACGCGTTAACGCAAATTCGTTTTGATGCCACTAATTTCTTTTTTAAAGCTAGAGAGAAGATACTGGCATGATATGAAACCAGAAAATCTAAGAAATACATTGATACCAATCATGTCATACTAGCTTGTAGTGAAGGAGGTTAAACAACGCTCCAAACTTGTGCTAAATATTGGCGAGGAAAAACTGGCATGGCCATTTTCAAAGGGGTCTCTTGACCTCTGACCTCAAGATATGTGAATGAAAATGGGTTCTGTGGGTATGAACATTTCAAAGTAATCTGACCCGACCCTGGGAGCAGATGATGAAGCAAACTTTTCAGTGAGACATTTTTGATAATTTCTAACAAACAAAAAAAAAATCATGAGCCCAATAAAATAAAATATATTATGTAGAAAAAAGTGATTTGAACTTGGGAAATGACACAAAGCACAAATGTATGCATGCAGACAATTAATGCAGACAATTACTGCACTGAACTGTACTGAAACATTGTCCCTGCTATGGATGGGGTAGCTGCATCACTGAAGGCTTTCTAGTGTAAATGCTGCCCCCTGTTGGGGGACATATACAATCGCAGCTACAGATTTTCTGTGATATGAAAAGAGGGCTACTGGCATATGTGTGTCTGTCTTTCTGTAGTATCTGATTTTATATTTGAGGCTGTGATCACTTACTTGGGTTAGACACAGGAATCCACTGGTAGAGCTCGTTGTGGTACGGCACCGTGTCAAACTCACTGCACAGCATCTCTCGAAAGGTCGGTTTATTCTGCTGGCAGGGTTTAGTGTTACAGGTCCGATAACGTTTCCTTTCCCCTGTGCAGTACTTGCCTCCGAACTCTGGTCTGTGGAAAACACAGTATAGCACACTTTGAATCACCTGAATGTGATCAGTTTCAGGATGTCATGTACAAGGTTATAACAGTTTTGAATTTTCAATTAGTTTTTATTTTATTTTTGACTTTTCATTTTCATTTTAGGCTAGTTTTAATTCAGAGTGCGTTTGCTAGTTTAGTTTCAGTTTTTCAGAAAAGGTTTAGTTTTTATATATTTAGCTTTAGTGTATTTTGTTAGAGCCCTGTATAATGTCTCAAAAATATATAACTACATACAGTATACATATATAACAATGGTTGGAATGGCCGAAATGTTTAATCTTCACGCTACTTTAGTGAAGTAATTGAGGCATGAAACCATCTCCTGGAAGATCAAGTCCGTTCAATTTCTGTGGTTCAATTATGGCGCCTCCTTTATTTGGTAGTGATATAATATAATTTTAAAAAAAACCTGAAATGAATTTATGTACTTTTTTATTAGGTTTTTTTAACCAGAAACTATTGTTTCATTTTTGTTTTACTTAAAGGGTATCATTTTTATTTAGTTTTAGTTTACTGAAACTATTTTTCACTGCTTATTTTCATTTTAATTTCAGTTTTAGTTTACTATAATAACCCTGGTCATCTGTTGAGGAAGACATGCTAATGAACTGCAAGACAGGTTTAATTACAGAAATTAGAGGGCGAGAAATAGTTCAATGGCAGCTCTTACTTAGGGTCGTTACACTCCCTCTCTGCTGACTGAACTCCAGTTCCACAGGTCCTGGAGCAGTGAGACCACGTACTCCACTGTCCCCAGCCTCCATTCACCGTCTCTGGGAGTTTACCCACAATCACACACTCTCCTGAGATACACCACTGTAGGAGAAAATAACACTCGTAATATGACACATTTAATACTCAAGGCTCTGCGCCAGCACCACCCTCGTATCCGTAGTGTTAACCATCTCCATCCCCAGGCTAATGAAATCCACACCTTAACAAGACAAAGCAACTGGCACCACTCACCTTCTCTGGTCCACAGCGAGTGCCGTCTATAGGCGAGTCCAGTTTGGAGCGACAGGAGCCGTTCACTGAACACCAAAGAATCTG
Organism: Sebastolobus alascanus; assembly: GCA_916701645.2. Classification (NCBI taxonomy): domain Eukaryota; kingdom Metazoa; phylum Chordata; class Actinopteri; order Perciformes; family Sebastidae; genus Sebastolobus; species Sebastolobus alascanus. Next base: position 2,549,790 of record CAKAOJ020000026.1, on the reverse strand, counting down.
GCAAATGTTCTGAAAGAGAGACAGTAATCCACAAACAATGAGAAATGGACTATTTTATAAAAGATTTCTGACATTTTCAGCTGGCGTTTAGATGCACGATACTCACATCAACCTCATGGCAGAAGGTGGCGTTCGGGCCGTACTGGAGCTGGCACTGGTGGTGTGTGGTGTAGCGGACACCGAGGCGAGCCAGCGGGGTGGTTAGGTCCCTCTTAGAAGGACGATCATCCAGACAGAAACCCCAGCCACGACTAAGACAGACAAACAAAGATGTGATACTGAATGTGTGACCTTTTGAAAGAGATGAAGAAGAGAAAAGGGCACAAGGTGTGGTGGTTGAGACGGATACCTGACAGAGACAAAAACAGAAAATCTGAAAGGTCAACAGGAGGAGTTTGAGAGAAATCCTTGCTTGTGGCTACAAAGTTTAGCAAATTATAAAAACTTGTGCCATGTCAATAAGAACACGCTTACCATTTGCTTTTAATAATGCACTACAGTCTTCTAGCCCAGTATTAAAGGGGACATATCACGCTCATTTTCAGGTTCATACTTTCTACTAGAACATGTTTACATGCTTTTATTTTCAAAAAACACATTATTTTTCTCACACCGTCTGTCTGAATATACCTGTATTCACCCTCTGTCTGAAATGCTCCGTTTTAGCTCCTGTCTCTTTAAGACCCACTCCTGAAAAAGCCCAGTCTGCTCTGATTGGCTTGCGAGAAAAATATGTTGCACCTTACAAAGGTAGTTCTCAAGCTGTGAATGGAGATACTGGGATGAGGGGCAATATTTCAGGTTTGTTTTAGATGAGCAAGAACTGCACGGAATCAGAATCACGGGCGATCGGCGCACAATGTATGCCGGTTAGATTTGTGTCCGACTTGATCCCGACTTGCGACAACCTCACGAGATCGAGGCAGCCGCAATTTTTTGAGCCAGGCGCCGCAGTTGCTCTTCAACGACTGCAAGACCCAGGGCATGATGGGAAACGCCAGGCTGTTGCCTGATCAAAAAGCTGGTTGCCTCTTAGTTTTGACAACAAACACGTGTTGTCGAAAATCCAAATTTTCTGTGTAATTCTAATATCTAACGCTAGATTGTAGGATATTATCTCATGTTGTGCAATGAAGGTTTAATCTGTCAACAAACCTATATTGAGTGGTTGATAATAATAATTATATAGCACTTATCAAAAGGAGCAGCATTTACAAATTAAGGCAGACATAAAAAGAATAAAAGGATAGAATAAAATGCCAAATACACACACATTTCCACATGTTTACAAACAAATATAAATAAATCTGAACGTGGTTTGCAAACTACAAATAGCCTACAGATCGGATCTAACAGGATGTAACTACTCCTGTGACTTCCTGTAAATTCAGTGAAGGCTGCTGGAAACGGCTGAAAACTGTACGACTTGACCGCAGCTTTTTGTCTCCGCCCCCTGCTGCTGCCGCCTGATCTCGTCTACTTTCCAGGCGAGGCAAAGTTCATCTGGAACGAGCCTATTCTAATGAGCCTGTATGTGACATAGGAAGGGGAACAAAATCTGAATGACTTGTTGAATAACATGTTTTCTGATCTAGGCAGCCCACAAAACACTGACTGGGTTGTCTTATTTCACAGTTTGTGGGTTGGTAGACACACAAGATACCCAATGTTTGTGCACAAGCACTGAAAAAAAAATCATAATATGTCCCCTTTAAATTAAAGAAAATTACTTGCTAAAAGGCAAATATTCAAAAAGCAAAACATGCTGATTCTCGAGGTTTGGCGGGTCGGAGTTCAACAAACATGAACTCTGACTTTGCTCCAGGTGAAATTGTTGTTGTCAGAAAGGAATTCTTGAATTCACGATTTACACAGTAAAATGATGAGAGTCAAAGTAAACATTTGCAGTTAAGTGTGACCGTCTTCCAGTGTTCTTTTAGGCTCCTCTTGCTTTTCTGTCATTCGCTGGATTTTCTGGCTTCAAATGAATTGTGATTGTTCATCATATTTCCACTTCTGACGTCTGTCATGGTTTGCTACACCTGAATGTCTTTGCTTTTTGTTCCAACACGCACCACACCCATTGCGTTTTTTTTGGGGGATAATTTTCACTGCTTCCATTCAAATCCACACCAGCATATCTACTTTATCTGCATCCAGGAAGAGTCACTGCTTGTTTGGAAATTACTCCCATTTTCACAATGATCTCACAACCCTGGCAATTCATACAATTTGCAGACCACCTTTGTGTTCCCCACAAAGAAAAACAGTATTAAAACAGAGTGAATGATGTTATAGTTTTATGATTCGTGGCTTCAGAATAAAGCACGAATGCAGCCTTACTCGAGGAAGCGTGTGATGTACTCTTTGGAGCAGGAGGACCAAGTGAGAGGCGAGCTGTCATACATCAGCTGCCTGGACATGATGAACGGGTGCCTCCCCTCCAGCTCACAGTCGTTCCCCTGACCGTCATGATGGATTCCAAAGCTGCGTTCAAACACAACCAACATGACCAATTATGATATTATCTTCACACAAAGAAATGTTTCACAAGAATGGATGGCCTTCAACTGTTGGACCTGCAAAAACCTGATTGTGCCTCTGAACAAACAACTTGCTGATCTCAATACAGCAGCGTGTCCCAATCCTGTGATACAAGCACGTAACACATTTGTTTCCGAATTTAAGAAATCCAGTCTAAAGTAATTTGATGACTTTAGTTTGTGCATGTCTTACATCATTTCCTGTTAGTACAAAGCAGTAAAGTACTGTCATTTCTTGCCCAAACAGAATACCATGAAGATTTGTACATAATGTCCCGCCCCTTCTGGTGGACCACCACGGGACCTTGTTGCGCCATGACTCACATATATGTTTGTCAATTTAAATTTGTATGTGTACAGTTGCCATTGCAACCGCAGGCTAACTTTGTGTAAACCAACTTGCGGCAAGTTTTCTTTGTTTTAACCTTTATTTCTTATAATAAAGACATCTTACATTTTCAAGGGCATTTACCAACAAATTCACTTCAGGAAACGGGCCCTTGATTTCTCTGTCTAAAGACAACTTACAAGTACATAAATTGCGACAAGTCGCGGACTCACTTATGCCAGCGTGACGTGTAAAACAACAGCGTTGCCGTCTAATGTGTGTGTGTGTGTGTGAAGTCCTGTCATTTCGGCTGTCCCTTTTTACAAGTGGGAAGAAAGAAAGTATGAATTGGCCTTGACAGACGCCGATTTGGCACTTTACAGCCCCATAACAACAATCGCCATTATCTTTTGTACTAGTCAAATGACCACGCCAAACAGTTCAATGTCTGTTCTACTCCTATTCTAGTTCTATGGATTGAACTGACACTGAAGCTACTTTCTTTGTGTCCCAGTCATCCGAAGATGAAAACAAATCAAACTTTTCTGTCCATTCACTTCCACTGTAATTAAAAGATCTACACCCACATCACATCAATCTCAGGTATCAATCTTTTTTTTAGGACTGGTTACCAGATACTAACCATTAGGGCTGATGCACTAATGCCAGGAGATTTAATGACGCAACTGTATATTCCTCTATAGTAACCGATCATGGGAACAAGATGCTTTCTTTGTCACACGACCCATTGTTATGATATTCATTATTCAGGGTTTAACAATTACAAATCCACACAGACCTGTGGCCCATTTCATGAGCGACGGTGAAGGCGACAGGTAGTCCCGAGTCCTCGTTGATGTTGCAGCTGCGGTGCGGTTGACACATCCCAGACAGATGGGACAGACCCAGAGTCTCACAGGGCTGGTTCATTCCAGCACAGATGTCTTTCCTGGGGAGGAAACACAAACTCATTATGTACATGCCATATTTCCACCATAGGAGGGCCTCGCATCAGAGCACATTATTTATCTATTTATCTATTGATACAGTAGCTGAGTTACAAATGCATGTGTGTGTGACACTTGCCTCGTGACCAACACAGCCACGTCATGATGAGCAGGGTGAGTGTCACTCTGGGGGTTGAGGTTTTTCTGCCAAGCACAGAAACTGGACAAAGTGGTGTCGGCATGGTGAACGATCTTCAACCCTTTCTGCAACGAACAGCAGAATTAGAAATGACATTCTGCACATCTCTGGCATCATTTGGATATTTTTATATTCTGTCATTTGAGAACATCTTGAGATTATTTTTGACCCTGAAAAAAAAATATTTTTCTTTCTCTTTGTCGACTAAATGGTAGTTTTTGGTCTTAGTCGACTAAGATTTCGTTAGTTGATTAATTTTTTTTGCTTTTTTCATGATGAATGACTTATTTCCAAGAAACTTACGAGCACATCTCTGGTAAACACTAGATTTAAAGTGGTGCTTCTGTGTGGTTCTTTGTGGAGAAACTCAGTTTCACAGATCTGTCGATTAAATCAACTAATCTATTAGTCGACTAAGAATTTCTTTGGTCGAGGACAGCCCTAGTGCAGCGTCAGCTACAGAGCAGTAACCTGTAGATGTAAGTAGGAATATATATATATTCTGAATTCCAGCAGGAACATACAGGCGTTAATTACACTAGTGATGACAGGAATTTTTAAATGGAAGCCAAGAAATTTTTTATAAGGTTTAATGTGTAATCAGACATTTTTATTGGGACAAACAGGATTTTGATTGTTTTTATGGTCGGCTCTCCAGGTTCTTGTTGAATTTTGTTTGGATTTAGTTTGTCACACTCTTTGCCATGCGTGGAAGTCTGAGTCTATAAATCAAGGTGAGTATAATGTTTAATGGTGCTTGGATCTTCAGCTGGATACTCTGGAACTTGAACCACAGCCAAATGAAGGAAGTCTCCCAGTTTACTTCACCTCCTAACTCTCCCACTGAGGAATGCTTCATAGATCTGCTTGTGCTTTTCTTGTTCCAGCTTTAATATATGCGTTGTCAAAGACAAAAATCACATAAAACGTTCTTGAGAAAACTCTTTCAGGAGAGCGTTACCTCTTCTCCCTGGAGTAGAATCAGGCGAACCAAGATGACGTGGATGGCGTTCCCGATACTGGCATCATGAAAGATCCCAGCCACCTGTCAACACAGAGACCATTCGCCACTAAAAGTATTTAAAAACTTAACATCTGTGCAGAAGCTTAGAATGGGTGAGAGCAGATGTAAAGAGTAAAATCTAATCCGAACTCCTCACCATGTTCATGATGGTGAAGATGTAAGACTCCACATTATCGCTGCCGTGGTATTCGATGAGTTTGGCGTCAGCCACCACCATGGTCTCCACCCACCGCTCTCTGCTGACCGAGCGCTGCGAGCGGGACTGAGCCTGATCCTCCCCCCTCTGCTGCTCCCTCTCCCACTCCTCCCGCTCCCTCTCCACCTGGACAGAGTCACTGGGAGCATCTAAAGCGTGGATAATGGGAGACATCACATGCAGCACACTTGTGGCTTATCCTTGCTTGACACAGGCGCAGACAAGAGAAAAATGCTCACTCGTGTACAATCACTCAAACATCTGCAGCTCCATACACACAAATTCAGACACACACCTTGAACTCCACAGGGGCTGGGTGTCTCTTTGGACTCAAGACTGCGTTTTTTCCTCTGACTTTCTGTTGTAACTCTTGGATAGACGATATGGGGCTCTGGAGTCCCTGCAGGCTCATCAGGAGACTTCTGGACAGGTTCAATAAAGTAATGTCCCTCTGGCAGCGAGAAGAAGCCTCTCTGAGGAAAAGAAAAATGACACAGATGAATATGCATTGAGTAGAAATGAGCAAGTTTAGGTTTTCATCAATCATTTCCTGTGCACTGAAGGGTCACAAATATGAAAAAATATGGCAAATCTATTGTGTCAATCATTAGGGACATGACGTTCTGCTCAGTCACAGTTCCAAATTGTTAATAAAGATTAAAAAGATTATTAATTTCATCCCAAAATCTTCCCTAAAGCAGCATTAAGTCTCCTTGTAACTAGCATTCTTTTGTGTTATAACATTTACGAGTGCAACAACAGATCACCAAAAACTGTAGTGTTTCAATAATTCCCACACTGCTGAAAAGGGCATTCCTCAGTAATTTCCATCTGGGTGGAATCCATCATTAGTCAAACAAGATCTGAATATGTTTTGCTTTATCCTTCCCCAGAGGCACATTCTCTGTCTGCTGCAGCAGCAGCAACACAAAGACTTTTTCCTAACTATGCCATGCGTGTTCTTACTGGTGCAGACTATTCATTTGCTGATCGGCGAGGTCTTGTGGCGAACGCACACATAGACAAGTACATAGATACTCGCACCCACACACAAATACATGAAAACAAAGCAAACACACAAAAGAGGCTTCTGTCAAATCTCTTGACTTTTCCTTGGAAACACACACATTATGAATGTTTCACCTCCAGCGAACTGTTTGCAAGTTCTCTTCGTTAAGTTGATTGTGTGCGTGTGTGTGTGTGTGTGAGAGCCCAAACAAGCCCAAACTGTTCCCGGATGAACCTCTCCCTTTAAACCAGCTTGCACTGACTGAGAGAGAGATGCATAATTATTTTAATGACCAAACAGATGGAATAAGTGCAACTGAGTAAAATAGTTTGAATTTTGCATGTTAAAATGTTCATGCACATTAATAAATGTATCCAGGATATATATAAAACATGCTTAACGTAATAATGTCAAGGCCAACTCGAAGAATTCTTAAAAATATGCTTGTTGCATCTCATTCTTGGATCTCCTCTCAGTGTTTGAGGAGCCAAAGGCAGATGTGGAAAATTAGGTCACGCAGTGCTTACAGTTTGGCCAGTTGTGGTCCCCGGGGTCTACCCTGCTGTTTACTGCAGCTACTCACTATTCAGCTTTCTGGGTCATCCTGACATGTTTTATACGTGTTTCTTGGGACACGTGTTTCAACTACATTCATTCAGCAGTCAGCAGAGCTCCGAATGAGTGTCCAATTTCTCCATTCAGGGAGTTCAGAAAGTACAAATCTAGAGGAGCACTCCCTTTGGAAAGACTATATTACTCCACCTGTTACACACAACCTTGTAAAATAACAGAGCTTCCACAACCTGGAACAGAAACTTTGTAGCTCTTATTTCATGTAAAACCACCAGGAGAACTACAATAACGTAGCAAACCATAAACAAAAGTCCTTCGTATATGTCAAAACTAGGATTAAAGTGGCAGTAGGCAGTATATTTTTGGCATCATTGGGCAAAAAAAATCCATAGTAACCTTTCAGCATATTGTAATTCAAGTGTTCTGATAGAAAACTAGACTTCTGCTCCTCCTCATGGCTCTGTTTTCAGGCTTTAGAAAATCTAGCCCGTGACGGGAGACTTTGTCCAATCACAGGTCATTTCAGAGAGAGAGAGAGCGTTCCTATTGGATGTGCTCTGGCTGGTGGGCGGTGCTTGGTATTTCCTCAACTGATCTCAACATGGCTGCCGGGTCACAAACTTTCTCATTTTACAGCTAAACAGTATACTACAAGATGATTCTGAAAACATTTGAGGAGAGAAATAGGCATTACAGTAACAGAATATTGATTCATATTTGATCAGCGCTGCCTAGTTTGATCGGACTTCGCGTCCGATAGACGGCAGCTGGACGGCAGACTCCAGATCAGCTCTGATTGGTTGTTTTCTCCGGTCTTTGAAATCCTGCAGATGCCATTAGGAGCACCGGAGGACACAGAGGCACATGATTTTTTTCAGATTACCTGTCTCATGCACTACTGTCAGAATATAGCGACCGTTTCATAAAAATAACCTTTTTTTTTTAACCATATTTGCTCCATTTCTACCCACTGCAGCTTTAAATCAAGTAATGAGAAAGGCTTTCCCACTGACTCACAGCGTGGCCTTCATCCAGGGGTCCCTGAGTTGCGGTGGACTCATGCACAAAGCATGCAAGGCTGATATGTCAACTGGGAAAGCTGAAAACACTGATTTCCCTGTTGCTCTGTATCTCATTCACACACTCTCCTTGCCAGGATTAACATTTTGCCAGATTAAGATTTGTTCTTGCATCTGCATCTCAAACGCATACAAAAATGTATGATACATATAAGGCCGTCCTCCTATATGTTTTCCTGAGCGTTAAACCTCCAAGTGAGTCCCAGCAGCGAGGAGCAGGTGGTTGAGTGCAGATCAACGAGGAAGGAATGCTACAGAGAGGCCCATCCAAACATTCAGACCATCGCTCTGCATGATCTGTATGATCTGCATACCAAATGCAGTCCCGCTGTGCAACGCGGCCTGCAAGGCTCTGCTTGTACGGTGTGGTTATGGTGTTACTTGTGATCCTTAAATGACCACGTACAGATCCTGTGTGATGTCTGTGCTCAACACACAAAGACAACTTGAAAGGATACCAACTAGGACTTCCATTTGAGCTAAAATAGGGGATTATTCTGCTACAGTTTTTGCTCTAAATCCCGAATGCACTGCCAGATCAAACAGCGCTGGACTAGAGTTCACTTCTGCCACCTCTTCTCCCTCTGCTGCCACCTCCTGCCCTCCTCCTCCTCTCCATTAATCCCCCTCCGCTGACCTAGAGGAAGCGTGCGAGGGTGTGAGGTGCCAGAGCCAGGGGAGGTTACCATAACACAGGTCTGTGTTCTAAATACATCGGCCATGTGGAACTGCTTTACTTCTGTTTCCTGCTTCTGTGGGTTTTGTAGTGCCGGCCAACTGGGTCTGGAATAAAGTCCTTGCTGTTACACAGCCTGTGGCCTCAGCAGTGATTAGTGGGACACAAGGAGGGGTGGGGGCGGATGGTGCTCATTAATGCAATATGACTAATCACAACTATTTTCTGCCAAACTAACTTTTCTTGATAATTACAGGTTTCACTACACTTACTTGCCTTCAGTTTATTATTTACTTCACAAGATAATTCTGCCCGTGAGCTAATTTCTTCCTCGGAGGTCAAACACATTATCATTTTTCATCTGCATAGTGCGAAGAAACATGCATTTAAGTGAGGAAAATACCGATATAATGGGTCTGAACTTGCATGATCTTTCTTTGTGTTGTGCCCCAGGGATTACCAAAGACTCCACTCCAGTCTTTGCTTGACTTGAAGGTTTTCCCAGGGAAACAAAGTAGGCTGACACTGACTGCAACCTCCACCCGGTCCTCATGGTTTCACATGTACAGTAAATAGTACAGGTGAAGGGTAAACTTATCTTTGTAAATGCATAATCACCTGTAAAGTAAATATGGCTCACTGCAGCACAGCTCTATTTGTTTGAGCAAATGTGTTTCTCAACCAGAAGTGGGAGTTCAAAGGGATAGTTTGGGTGTTTTGAAGTGAGGTTGTATGAGGTACTTATCCATAGTAGGCGTATTATCTGCAGTAGACAATGGTCGGCACGCCCCCAGCATCGAGAAACAAACAGGAGCACCGCCACCGGAGCAAAGCAATACAGTGCTGTGGACGGGGACGGCAGGAAAACGTATTTTAGCCACCTAAAAAAAATTGATATCCGTTTAAGTCTACGCTATATTTAGAATATGTTCCGGTGGTGATCTGAACTGAAAGTGAAGCGTATCTATACAGTTTTTGTCATCTGAGTCTGATGGCCTTGGAGAGAGCATAGATAAGTTTCACTTACAGTTCAGTTCTCCGTCGGAAAGGAGAAGGAAAGGGCTGTCTGACGGCAAGATCAAGCAGTGAAAATATTCTAAATATAGCGTACACTTAGACGGATATCGATTTTTTTAGGCCAGCCTTTCTTTTATGTGGCTAAAAATCTGTTTTTTTGCCGACCCTGTCCACAGCACTGTATTGCTTTGCTCTGGTGTCGGTGCTCCTGTCTGTTTCTCCAAGCTGGAGACGTGCCGACCGTCTTCTACTGTAGGTAATACACTGACTATGGATAAGTACTTCATACAACCCCACTTCAAAACACCCGAACTATCCCTTCAAATGGTGTTAATGAAGTGGTACAGACCATATTGTGGCTTTTATGATCCTACTCTGTCACCTGTTCTGTACCAGACTTCATTTATTTTGTTCAACCCACCAAACACAGCCAGATAACAACACAACTATCTCACCTGCCCACAACTATAGCTCAAGGCAGCTATGCAGCCATTTCCTGACAAGTTCTGCTGTGCAAACATATCGCAAAGTGATTTGCTTCACCAACAAAGACGAGAGCAATTTAATTGTGAGTGCTGATCTACACGAGAGGTGGGTAATTAGCACTACTGAGATCAATCTTTTACTCATTCTCCACGTTTTTGAGGAACAATAATTTGAGTAAGAGCTGAAACGATTAGTTGATTAATCAATTAGTACATAAAGAAAAAAATTAATTCTCAACTATTTTGATAATTGAGTAATTGTTTCGATTATTTTCAAGCAAAATGCCCAAAAAGTTTATTGTCTTATAAAATAGCAAACAGAATATCTTTGGGTTTTGGACGGTTGGTCGGACAAAAAAAGCAATTCGAAGACGTCCCTTTGGACTGTGAGGGTCTTTTTTCATTATTTTCTGATACCTTATAGACAAAATGAATAATCAATAAATTAACAAAATAAACATCAGATTCATTGATAATGAAAATAATCATTAGTTGCATGCCTAATTTGAGTGCTCTAGTGCAGTGGTTCTCAACCTTTTTGGTGTAAAGGACCCCTAAGTTGGTACACATTATGTCACGGACACCCATTTGATAAGACTTCGCTTAAGGGACGTCCATCTGAAAAGATTTTGCTTTTTAGATATGATTAAGAGCATAATTCTCTAGTTGTCAACTACAGTTGAGGAGATAACCGTGGAGGAAGTGAAACCGGTGATCAGAATAGTCACTCTTATGACTCTTACTCACATTTGGCTCACTTTTATAGTGAATTAAATAGTGATAATATACTATTCTTCTTTATTTGGGGGGGCTCTGGTTGAGAACCACTGTGGCTTACATCAGATAATCAGGAAAACTGCCCTCCTAACTATTGTAAACCATTGGTAAATGCTGGATATGTCTTTGTCATGTTGTGTATTTTTGTTCCGCATGTTTCCTGTTTGTTTAAAGCCTTTTGTAACTCCAGTCTTGTGCTACATAAACAAAAGATGATCATGAATCTATATTTCGAAGCAGTCCATCTCTCTCTCTGTCTCCTGAGGGTGAATGACCTCCACTACAGCTGGCAGGGTTTCCCTCCCACATCTGTCTGGCTGAGTCTCGCTGTTTAGTGGTCTCTCTGTGGTTTTAGCTGCTATAAACCGTCGTCCACAGAACAGAAAATCAGCGTAATAGATCACGGTGGTTCCCCTGGTAGGTTGGAGAGAAGGGACAAACTGGAGCATTCGGGATTGCAGAGAAAGAAACCCTCTAAATGCGGTAGGTTGTAGATAATTGGAATTTAGAGCAACATAGCACGCTTCTCAAATGAGCTGCATTTACAAGATTTTGGCAGGAAGAGGCAGTGCAACCCACACAAACATAACAAGAGAAGCAGGAGGCAAGACCCTGCAGGAGAGGCATTCCTGTTGTGACACAATCAAACACGAACTCCGAAACATTCTTCAGGACTAAAACTGACACATCCCATCATTTCAGAGCCGAGAAGCTCCTCCTTTTCCACCTCTTGAATGGTGAATTGGTGAATGAAGGTCTTAAAAACTCTACCCCTATCTCCAGAAATGTTCATATGGTGCATATCACTTCTCAGAATTAAAATTCTCCATATGTTGAGCTGCTCTCTGGTCTATCTGTGGTCCAGCTGTCTTCTCTCCTTTGTAGTTGAACTACTTTTTTGATTAGAAACATTTCAGCTGAAGTAAAAAAACAAAAAAAGCACAAATTCTCTGAACAAAACGTATGGCCCTATTTCCTGTCTCTGCATCTGTCAAACCTTATTATTCCAGTCTATAAAATATGTGCCAACATCTATTACTGGAGCCCTATCTCAGTGTAGAACAAAGTACCACTGGTGGGGGTTGCAGAGAGTTTCTGCAGGAACAGACAGCGATGTGAATGAATGAATGAGTGAGGGTAAGACTACAGAGGAAAACATCTGAAAGACAAAGACGACAGACAGAAAAGGGTCTCATGGTTGGCCGAGAAGCAGCAGCCGTCAGCGGGTCTGCAGCACAGTCGTTCTGCAAATAGTGTCAGGAAGTCTTTGAAGGGCAAACTAACACACAGGGCACTGTCAGATGGAAGGGTTTGCTCAACTAAACCACATACCAGCTTCCTCCGAGTGATGCCCCCCTTTCTCCTGCATATTAAAAAAAACCTGCCTGCCAAAAGCAACTCGATTTTTCAAAGAGATATGACCTTCAGTGCAGATTTAGGGAGGGAGAGTCTGCGTAAAAGCTTCATGCGGATTAGAGGATTCAATTTGATGAATGAGACAGAAGTGTGTATGTAAGACAGTGTGATTCCTTACCAGTCCTTTACAGGTGCTGATGGCAGCAGTTCCTCTCACGTCATTGGCTTCTACTGTGCCAAGGAGGTGACAGGAGCTCCCCTCAGAGCGACGATGCTCGGTCCTGATGGCGCTGCCGTTCCTCCTCTCCAGGATGTAGTCACTTGAGACCAGGTGATTGTTTGCAGTCAAATTAAACATTAAAGCGCGACCCTCGTAGTTGACCTTGTAGTAAACCTGTCCCTCCGAGCCGAGGGGTCGGAGGTCACGCCTGACTCGCCCATCCTTGAAGTGGTGAGCCAGAGAGTGGGAGATGAACTCTCCATCAGCGGTGGTTTTCACTGGGTGGATGGTGGACAGATCTGACTGGGACAACTCACCTGCAGGATAAAACACAACACAAGGGTCCTTACAGGTGTGATGTGTTGATTACACACTTTTATATGCAGTGCATACTGATATTAGTATGCTTAATAGGCATGCATTCAATTCATACATAGCTGCACCACACTGACCTTGTTCTGCAAAGAGGGAGAAGAGTCTGCCAGAGTCGGAGAGCTCTTCGTGGCCGGCTGCCAAAATGAAAACAAAGTGTAGCAGAAAAAGAACCGGGCAGTCCTGCGAACATCGCATATTTCATGTAACCAAACTCAAACCACTGCAGAAGAGTCGTGGTCATTGGGGTTGCATTGGGGTTGCAGTGGCGTTAGAGGCGACCACTTGGATCCTGCGCTGCGCTGTGTCATGACATGAACACGCTCACAAATCTCCCCTCACGAAGGCAAACACGCACCGAGGAGGACTGGGAGCCTGAGCGTGGTTTAAAGAGGGAGAAAGCTCCGGCTCTGGGGAGGGAGGGAGGGAGGAGGAGGAGTGTTCTCTGGGCCAGTGTCTACTTTCCTTGCAGGAGCAGAGAGGAAGAAGCTTCATTGATTTGAATGAACTAACCCGCTCTGGCTGTCTGTCATGTGTCCAGACTTGCACCAAATCCTGCACCAGCGGCGCATCATTAACGCCAGACTGTTTACTGCCTCTCCAAAAAAAAAGGCTTACGTGGAACATTTTTGAATAAAACTTTATGGATATTAACGGGTATTATTGTTCGGCCTACATTATTCTAACTGTAAAACAACAATCACTAGTCAAAGCTGTATAACCTGTGCCCAGTGTTGCCAGATCTGATTGACAGTTTCCAGCCTAATCATAACTTAGAACCTTTGGGCAACATCCGGGGTCTGAGAAGTGAAGCCAATGCGGAAGTGCCTTAAACCTGCATTCTTTCTAACAGCCAGCAGGGGGCGACTCCCCTGGTTGCAAAAAGAAGTCTGATTGTATAGAAGTCTATGAGACAATGAGCCTATACTTCTCACTTGATTTAATACCTCAGTAAACATGAGTTTATGGTCTCGATCGCTAGTTTCAAGTCTTCTTCAATACAGCATGATGTTCATTTAGTAAATTATGGTCCCATTTAGAGTCAAATAGACCATAAAGCAGGGGATGCTTTAGGGTGGGGCTACCTTATGATTGACAGGTCACTACGTTGTCTAATAGTTCCATATTTATGACATTATATATGAAACATTAACGTTCACACTGATTATCATGCAATTCTCAAATAGAAATCAACGTTGAAACCCCGTCGGTGCTCACTGGGTTTTCAAATAGGCCTTATTTGCTACCTCATAAAACATCCAAATGTCCAAACATGAACTTCCTCCTCTGTATGGCTAAAATGACATACTTTATGGCAGCTATATCAGCTAGGATAAGATTAAATACCTGTCATTCAAAAATCAACACTTACAAACGGAAGTACTATATAAAAAATGCATAAGAATGACTCACACTACTCTTCAGTACAGTACAGTTATGTAACTATATCCAAACTGATATCTGACCTCTCCTCGGGTCTCATATAGATGCTTATGGGAAGGTTCGGAAAAATGAGCAAAACCCTACTCTAAAATATTTACATTAGTAATTTTTTGCATACTTGGAAAAAAATGCAAATGTTTTTCTCATCTTTGCAGATCTCTTAATTCCATAAAAAAGAAACGGTCTAAAAGTTAAACAATCAAGAACAATCCTGTGCAAACACATGCATTCTTTAGTTTTATATGAGGTAAAGGGACAAATATTAGTTCATATCATATCTCTGCTGCAGCTTTTCAGCAATGATTTCCACATGGACATGCTCTAATTCTGCCTTTTTGTCAACAGAGTTGATAGATGTTTGTATCAACCAGGAATTAGATTCCCGTGTGCAGGATTGTGGTGGGTTCAAGCAAACTGGATGCCAAGAATACCTTAAATATATCGGCTATACTTCCAGCCTCCGTTGAGTTCCTCTGTAAAAGTAGACTAGCGTGTCTGACGTTAATGGTGCACTGTGGAAAAGCCCTCTGTAGGACATTATTTATTATTTCCAGAGAACATTTAAAGCCCCTATGAACCACATACTGTAGCTCAGGCTTTTCTGAAAGCTGTAACCTCAGTAAATACTGATGTTGTCTAATATTTATCCCTGGCTGGAGCAGATTCATGTGTGACTAAATGGAGACATGACACATTCCCTCCTGCGTTGTCTCGATCCACGGGAGACACAGAGGCAGACGATGCAGTGAACTCATTAAACAGTGGAGTCTAATGGCATCTGAGATTTATGGTTATTAAAACAAAGCACCTCAATGTCTCAGACTGCTGGATAATGGGTTTTTAAACAGGGAAACGTTTGTTAGATTTTGTCAATCTCAGAAATCAGGTTTGGAGTATAGAGAGAAGATCATTTTGGAAAATTAATGATTAAAAATAACTTGGCAAACCATCGATCGCAGACACAGATTACGACAGTTGAGCTTTGAGTTGATCTCATACAGCAACAGTAACAACAGTAATGGGCCACACTGGGGTGTTACCCCAACTGGACCCAGTAAAACCAGCATGCAACAGAAGCAGTGTTGTTGTTGTTGTATAAACTGTTGTGTTTGTGTTGAGGTTTTAAGACTAAAGTCAGTTAGAACTAACAAGCTCTGCCTTACTGGAGCTAACACACCCTGATGTTAAAGGACAAAGAGTGTGTTGTTGGCTGGTGTTTTACTACACATCTGGAATGTCTACCTGCTGTAAAATTGCAGGTCTGTGTAATTTGCCATATATGACACTTAATTGCCACTGTCTCACTAAATCAAATTGATCATATATTCAGGCAGACAGTTTTCTTTTAAAGAATGCATCTTTGCCAAGTATTCGGCCTCTTATCATTCCCTCAAACATTACCCTGACTGACCCCCTGAAGTCCCCTGTTACAGTAATGTGCAACAGACTGTGAAATGTCTGAACCTGGAAAACAATCAGGACCTTTTGTTAGTCTTAGTGGGAGAGAGAGAGAGAGAGAGGCTTTTACACAGACAGACTGTGACCACATTCCTCATCAAGGCTTCCCTGTGTTATGGTTCATAACATGTCTGAGAGGTTTCATTACAGTAGTAATCACTGTTTCCCAAAATGCATCAGTTTCAGGGCAACATTTTTAGCATTTTAGCAGCTGGGTTAGCAATGAATGCTCTGAAATGACCAGATAAACTGAAGATCATTATATCACTCAAAAAAAACCCCCATTTAAATCAATGAAATGAAGTTGATGCATAAGTGTCATCCACAACATGAAGTTGACCAATGATCATTATTTTCAAATTTTCATACATAAATTAATTAAAAAAAATGTTTTGATTATTTTTTGTGCTTTTATTCCTTTATTGATAGAGACAGAGATAGATATGAAAGGGGGAGAGAGAGGGGATGACATGCAGCAAAGGGCCACAGGTCGGATTCGAACCCTGAACTCAGCCTTGGTACATGGCTTTAATTTAAAATTTAAAATTTAAAATTTAAAATTTAAAATTTAAAATTTAAAATTAAAATTTAAAATTTAAAATTTAAAATTTAAAATTTAAAATTTAAAATTTAAAATTTAAAATTTAAAATATAAATTTATTTAAATTTTTCAAATTTTCAAATTTTAAATTTTTTCAAATTTTCAAATTTCCAATTCTTTATTTTTACTTTTTAATTTTTTAAATTTTTAAATTTTTAATTTTTTTTAAATTTTGAAAAATTTTAAATTTTAAATTTTAATTATCATTATTTATTTATTTTTTTAAATATTTTTTAAATAAAAAAAATAAAAAATCTCTTACCACAAGGTTCCTGAGCTTTTTCTGGAGCTTTCAACAATATTCTGCGGTCTCATCAGTGGAGTTTACTGAGACCAAATTGCTTTCCCTGTCAACAGAAACAGTAAAGTAAACAGAAAACAAAAACAAATAAGTGAACCTTGTAATAATCATTTTGCCATTCTGCCATTTCCAGGGTCAAGAATGAACCAACTAGCTCAAATTTTGTATTTATTTCCTTGTATGTTATTATTATAAGCTTTATTTTAGAAGCTAATCTCAGTGAGAGAGACCTACAGAATATTAAAAATAAAATAATAATATATATTTTTTAAAAATACAAGTATTTCCCCATCAAACCTGAATAATGACCACGTGTCTGCACTTCCTTGTGTGTCCACAGAGGGCGCTGCTGAGCGCTGCTGGGCGCTGCTCTGTGAACTTTGTTCTAGTAGTAAATGGGCGTGTTTCCTCTCCGGGCTTCAGTCCTTTGAGTTATTATTCCTCAGGAAGGAAGAAGGACATGGATTCAGGTCTGACAGGTAAAATGAGCTGCTGTTGTCTCTATCTTGTGAATAATGGCGCTGCTATTTGTAGAAAACTAACAGAAATAATGTAATCTTGTATACAATCTAAGTTTAGAGGAGTCCTGTCATAGTTTGGTTATTTATGGCTTTGTTTATGTAGTCAGGAATACATGTGATACTGATCGTCAGTGTGTCTGTGCACTGTCAGTGCTGTGTACTATGACCTCTCCTGATTAAATTAACTTGAGTTTTATTTACATTAGTTTGCCCCCCTTGTCATTGTGGTTGTTGTTGACCTTCATATGTTGACAGGGGATTGTGTCCCTATGAATTTGGTGACAATAGTGCAAATATATAAAAAAAAAAAAACACTTTTCCCCTCCACATACTGCAGGACTGCACTACATCTGAGCCACAGCTGCTCTTTCAGGGAATAAGGTGGAGATGGAGGATTTCTGGGCATCGGCCCTCTGGGCGCTGACGATCTGGCTGTACCTCATCATCAGCCTCATCATGATCCCAGCCATGTTTGGCTTCTCACTGGGCATCTCCGAGACCTACATGAACATCCTGGTCAAAACATTAGAGGTACTGTATTGTTATATTCCTTGCAAATGTGCTTTAAGCTTTGCAGATACTCTGATTCTCATCCACTGGTCCATGAATGTCCCTCCTCCTCTACAGTGGGCCACTCTGAAGATACAGAAAGTATTCGCAGATGAACAAACAGACAAAGCTTCTGCATCTAATGGTGAGTAGAAAACTGTGTGTATGGAAACATGCGCAACTTGTGGTAAAGGGCGCTTCTCTAAGAAAAGCTGCTGTCATATCCTTTATTGTGAAAGACGGGGGTTTGGTCACATACTGTATGTGTTGAGCTGCAGTGCTGGATTTCATCACATATTTTATTACATGTCTGGGCAGGCATGTTGCAATGATGTTACCCAGATGTGAAAGGCTGGAGTGTTTCTGCATACAGATGCATTTCTTAAGTAATGACTGTGACCTTTAATGGCAGGTTTCAACGGTTTTATTTTGGACTGTGTCCTCTGTACAGAGCAGTCACCGTCTGGCACCTCCTATGATACAAGGTGAAGTTACTCTGGGAACTCTGCCCATCTCACAATTACTCAACTCTTTATCAGTCACTAAGCCGCAGAGGGGGTTATCCCCCCCGCTGTAAGACGTTATGTCAGCAAAATGTGGCCTCTGCAAAGTCCAAAGTATGTCAGTGTTACATTTTTAAATATGGGCGATGAATACAAGAAGTGAACGCGCTTCATAAACAGAGATAAGGCCGACATTGTTCTCATAGTTTGGATTGAATATTGAATGCAGAGTTCCAGGTTTTGGACTTTGACTGCCGAGTTATCAGATAATGTGGAGGCCAACTGTTCTGAGACCTGTTGTTAGATCCCAGGCAGTATCAACCTTCATTACTTAAGACAGCTCAGTTCTTATGTTATTATTATGTATTCCAGATCAAAAGGTGTGCAACACATTTTGTTGGCTAAGGCTAATTTAATTCACTCATCTCATCTGTTCTCTTACTGTATTAGTGCCAGCATTTCATGTTTTAATTTGCAGATGCTTTGTTTGCCAAATGACACGTTGTACATCTGTATGTGAAGGAGAGTCGCTGGTGATTTTTATTCTTTCTCTTCTGAAGTGAACGGTTTTATGCTTTGATTTATTGTAATAATTTATTTTAGCTTTGTGTTTTTATATAATTCTTGCCAAGTTCAGAATATTTTGTCCTTCCAAGAAACGCGTCCCTGATTGAACTGAAACAGTTTTGTCAGTTCTGACACTATCAACACTATCTGAAAAGATATGGCGAGGCTGACTTCACTTCCAGATGACTGCTAAGATAACGCTTCTTATCAGATGATTGAGTTTGACTGTGTCTGTGTGTGTGTCTGTGTGTGTGTGTGTGTGTGTGTGTGTGTGTGTGTGTGATGTTGTGTGTGTTAGGTCTCATACAGAGGGAAGACGGCTCTATGGAGAAAGAGTTGGAGGAGCTCAGACGCAGTCGTCCCAAACCACCAGTAGGCGGTGATTTTACACTTAGTGACTGTTTCTATTTCACCCGGGGGGGGGGGGGGGGGGGGGGGGGGGGGGGGGGGGGGGGGGGGAGAGGAAAAATTGTTGCCCCCCAATAGGGATGGGGTCAGACCTCAGTGATTAGAAGGAAACATTTGTTTTTAAATTGAAAGGGGCTTGAAAAAAGCTAGTCTGGAATTTTAAAATTTCATTAATAAAAATTGGGAATCTGTTTTTAAAAGGGGGGTTCGTGGGCTGTCCCCCAATATTGATTTTCCAGTACACATTAATCGTGGTCTAAGGATTTCGGCATCTTCAATTTTACGCATCCTCCCCCTAGGTACATTAACACTCTAAAGTCTCTTTATTTTTGTTTATTTGCGATTTATTTGTTTTTAATCAAATGTTACCTCCAAAGTACGAGTGTGGGTGGGTGGAGGTTTAAACATTATGTATAAGCATTGAAGTCCATTGAAAAAAAGCAAGTCATGGAAATGCAAAATCATAATAATGCAAAATTAGAATCTGTTTTTATGTTCAAAGTAGGGCTGTCACAATATTAGATTTTCACTACACGATTATCGTGGCCAAAAGAATTCACAATATCAATTTTATCGCGATATCTATAGAAAATTTAAATCAGTTTAATTCATCTTTATCTTTGTTTATTGTGCGTTTTGTCTGTTTTTAATCAAATGAATTACACTCAAAATACGAGTGTAGGGAGGTGAAGAGAGTGTCTGTCCCCATAACTGTACAACAAGTGTACAAAAAAGAACAATTACACTAATGGAGAGTGAAAAGGCAACCATGAACTGATAAACAAAACATGCACAAGGCCTAACATCTGTAAACACGATATAATCGTGTGTGTATTATCAACATGATATCAATATTTCATTCAGGGCCGGTTTACGGCATAGGCCATATAGGTAGTCACCCTCTGGGGGGTGCTGGTCGCCCTCTTAAAATAAAACAAAATAAAATAAAATAAAATATAATAAAATAAAAATGCCAGTGGGCACTCTTGCTAAAATCTTAATTTTTGTCTTAAAACCATTGTGATGTCTGATGTGTGTTGCGATTTACGGGGCTAGGATTAGAGTTCTGGGGGGGTTGAACTCTAACCCTAGAGCTCTGGCGGGCTCCAAATCCGAATTTCGCCTATAAGGCACCAAAACTGCTAAAACCGGCCCTGATTTAATTTTTTAAGTATCAAAGTTATCGTCAATACCGGTATATTGGAACGCCCCTACTGCAGTTCAAAGCTTAACCAGTTTCTTCTTTACAAATGATTTTGCCGTTCACCTGTTGCACCTAAAATTGTGGATATTTGGCAAATGAATGACGTTGGTAATTCTCTAACAACCTGCTATCACACCATGCTTATTGTATGTTTGTGAAGGCTAAAATGTAAATTTCAGTTAGTGAGTTAAGTTGGTTTTCACCTTAAACATAAAACATCATAGACCTATTTCATGTTTGTCTGACTATTCAGTATTTTATCGTGTAAAATTGAGGAATAAACGTGTTCCACTTTCTGCAGGATAACTCTGGCGTGCATCGGCCTCACCTGGCTGGTCATAGGAACATCTGCAGTTGGACTACTTCCAAACTGGAGGTGACCACAAACTCTAACCACACCAATAAAAGTCATATTTCATATCTAACTTTGTTTTTCTCTCATGGAGATGGTTCCCTCCTCATTCGTGCTTCTTTGTGTGTGTTTTCAGGATGAAGTTCTGGCTGAGTGAGTGGGTCCATGTGATGTGCTACAGGATCTGTGCTCGAGGACTCTCTGCCACCATCTGCTACCACAACAGGTCAGTGAGCCTCCTCACCATGTGACTGTCTTAACAAAAATCTGGATCTGATACTGACTTCATGTCTTCACCTTGCAACAACAGGGAGAATAAACCCCAAAAAGGAGGACTCTGCGTTGCCAATCACACCAGTCCTATTGACATTGTGATTCTCTGCAACGATGGGTGTTACGCCATGGTACAAAAACTTATTTTATTCTAACATTTCTGATGTAATGATAAGTCATTTTTCATGCTAAATCATGCCATAACTGTGATAATGTGGTTACCAGGTGGGTCAGATACACGGAGGTCTGATGGGAGTCTGCCAGAGAGCCATGGTGAGGTCGTGTCCTCATGTCTGGTTTCAGAGAGCAGAGATGAAAGATCGCCACCTAGTGACCAAAAGGTCAGTCGTCTCCAGCACGTCTCCTCATGCTTGTCCTTGCACGTCTTTCTCGCCTGTATTTTCTCTCTGTGGCCGCTCTGGCACTGAAGAGATGTTGGCATTTTCCTGGCAGTAAAAACCTGCAGAGTTTCCAAACAAGAACAGATATGTTTTGGAAAGTTGAACAGTGACTCATACAGTTTGGACTCTCATAATATCACAGACACTCCTTCCAGATGTTTGATGTATTGTCCCAAAAGAAAAACTCTATATGTAGATATGTATATAGTCAGTCAGGGTTTCCATTACCTCTCTGTGTTGCTTTCAGGTTGACGGATCATGTGAATGACAAGACAAAGCTTCCCATATTGATATTTCCAGAGGGTGAGTGTGACCACGTAGAGAGATAGAGTTACTTTATGTTTGTCTTTGTATCATCAAAGATAAGACTCAGTAAATGTTGTTACTTTAGCCCAGAGCCTGATGGCAGTCCGGCGACTCAGCTGTGACAAATGAGCAGCTATTTCATGTGGGTTTGGACAGAGCTCACACAACTCTGTCCCCTTTAATCTCCCCATGTCTGGTTTCCAACAGGAACATGTGTCAACAACACATCTGTCATGATGTTTAAAAAGGGAAGTTTTGAAATTGGAGCGACGATATATCCAGTAGCCATTAAGGTACTTCAGTCCCGTCTGTCTGTCCAGCTCCATTCACATGTTTTCTGGCTTCACATATTTCAATGTATTTTTTTCTTTTTAACATTTCTCAGTATGACCCAAAGTTTGGAGATGCTTTCTGGAACAGTTCCAAGTACAGCATGATCAACTACCTGCTGAGGATGATGACCAGCTGGGCCCTCGTCTGTAATGTCTGGTACCTGCCGGCCATGCACCAGCAGGTGTGTATGACATGTGGTGAAAAAACGTGAGCACACACATGCATAAAGCCACGTGTACAGCCCACAGGTGCCACCTCCACCACCCTCTACATACTGTATGTACACACAGAGTAACATCACGGTCGACTAAGTTTGTTGTTCATTCAAAAATGGCAGGAGGGGGAAGATGCTGTCCAGTTTGCCAACAGAGTGAAGTCGGCCATCGCTCACAAGGGAGGGCTGGTAGATCTACAATGGTAAGATGCAAAAGCTTTACTTTCTTCACTTCATTTTTATTTATTTGTTCTGGAATATGTTTCTTTTATTTTTTCACTTGTTCTGTTTGGACTTTTATATGAAAAGTTTAGTCCAGGTCTAGGCTTAATCTGTGATCAAGAATAGTGTTTTAAAACACATACATACTGGGGCTAACCGATGAATCGTATTTTTTTTCGCGATATGAACATGTGCGATAAACACATCGCAAACGCGATGAATAAGAAAAATCATTATATTTATGGATGGTTAAAGACGGTAGTAGGACTGATGCTGTCTGTGTTCTTCAGTATTTCTAAGCTTCACTCAGTATTTTTAATGTCAGGAAAATTATTTATTTTATTAACATTTTAGATTATTTCCAGTGAGATATTAATGAGTTTATATGGTGACTATGCTTTTGTAAACATTACTGTTGCTGCTTTAGAAACATTTAGCCAAGTTATATTTAAATTATATGTACTGTATATGTGTAGCTAATATGCACGCTTCTATATTTGTTTATTTATCACAAGTCATATCGCAATATTGAACAATGCCATCGCACATCGCAGATTTTCCTCATATTGTGCAGGCCTAATACATACATAATTGTACCATTGTATCACAGCTGGAGGGTGAATGTTTTATAAACTTAAAGGGCAAGTCAAAGCTAAGCTAAGCTAAGCAGTGTACTGCTGTGGACGCCACGTTAGTTTGGATCTGAAAGTCACACAATAACAAACTAACTGATCGATGCAGCTGTAGACCAGCAACTCCTGTGTTGTGCGATTTAAAATGAAGATTTTGTGAATGAAAAAAAAGAATCTATATATAATCTACACTTAGGTTAGATTATTATTGCCTTTTTTGGGAGTTATCAGTTGACTGGACCATAGAACTTCTGGCTGGTATGCACATTAAAAAACAGGATCTAAGAGCCATTTAACCATTTATTCAGTGAGGATAATGGGTGGAGGATGAAGGATGGAGGATGAAGGATGGATAAAAACAAATGAAATCAATATATTGCCATGCTTACCACAATTAGAAATAATAAACAAGAGGTACATAAATTACCTTACATTATTAATGCATCAACTTCTTAATCACATTCTCCATCCAGATCCTAATTATAAGAAACACAAGTCAATACCAACAACCACTTTCTTCTAAAGTTAACAGATTGCTTTACTTACTGGGTCTGACTTTAGCTCACAGGTAAGTGGCTTAGATCACACAGCTCCAGAACCAAACCATGATCTGTTAAGGATAGAGAACATGTAGAAATAACTCAAAGAATATAAACCATATGTTGTCTAAAACAAATTATCAAAATCATTGTGAACAAACTTACTGGAGTGGCAGCATGGTCTCAAACAAAGGGATCTGAGCAGGACACACACAGCCTTTATATAACCTCCCCTTCTCTAGACTCCTCCCCTGGATGATGAAGGTGGATCTGGACCTTCTACTACCTGGTCTCACAGAACTGACTGGAGGCTTGAGATTTTGAACAGTGAATGTAGTCTGGTGGCTTTGAAGAGAGCGATATAACAGCTTCAGTCTGATGGCGAGATAAAGCGCTGAAAATATACTAAATATAGCGTACACTTAAACTGACGGTGGCTTAAATATGTTTTTCTGCTGCTGCCGTCCACTGCCGCTTTTCCTCGCACTTTCCGACAAGGAACTGGAGCCGTTATGTCGCTTTCTTCAAAGCCACCAGACTACATTCACAAAAACAGTAATTTTACCTTGCAGAACACGGGAATATACATACAACCCCACTTCAAAAAATCCAAACTAACTCTTTCAGTTATTTCCAACCTTAGCACAGATAACTCATTATTCATAACCTTATTGATTAGCTTACTTTGGTAACCTACGTCACAGCTGAGTGGGTGTTTCCATTTGAAAAAAAACAGGAAAGAACGCAGATGAACTTTAAGTTATAAATTCACCCTAATGGCTTTTTGAAAAGGTTTCCAAAGGAATGATAACATCCACATGGGATCCTTTAAGTGAATGACATGAAAAACTGTTTAGTACTGTTTAGCTGTAAAATGAGAAAGTTTGTGACCCGGCAGCCATGTTGAGATCAGTCGAGGAAATAACCAAGCAACGCCCACCACCCGGAGCACAGCCAATAGGAACGCTCTCTCTCTCTGAAATGACCTGTCATTGGCCAAAGTGAAAACAGAGCCATGAGGAGGTGCAGAAGTCTAGTTTTCTCTCAGAACACCTGAATTACAATATGCTGAATGGTTATTATGGATTTTTTGCCCAATGATGCCAAAAACGTGTTGACTACTGAAGCTTTAAATGATTAGCACCACTCTCATCAGTTTTTTCCTGTCTCCACCTGGCTGCTTCTGCAGGGATGGAGGCCTGAAGAGATCAAAGGTGAAGGAGTCGTTCAAAGAGGAGCAGCAGAAGCAGTACAGCAGTATGGTGGTGGGAGACGACAGCAGCAGCAACAGTGACTGAGACGAACCCACCAGTATACCCTGTGGGGAATATACACTGGAAACTCTCCTCTAGTACGTCCCGTTAGCTGGAGCTGATACTGCCCCAAGTGGACTTTTAAACACACTGTGAAACCTCTGGTACAGCTAAAAGGATGGAGAGTCTCAGAAAATACAAGTGCAATATTGAACTTTATGAGGAGCAGACGGTGAAAAGGGAACGCTCTCTCTGTTTTTACTGCTGCTGAAGAAACTGTTGTGATTGAATGTTAATGCTGAGAAATGTATGAATGTCTCAAACTCAGTCGACTCATTCATGTAATGTTTGTTGTTGTTTTTTAAATAAATTTTAGTTTACAATTTGCAATATGCAAAAAGAAACCTGGAGGTATTTTGTAGTTGTACTGTTTTATAACATAACATTTCACATTATTTAATACATATTAGAGACAATTGTGATTTAAGCATTTAAATATTCTTGCAGTGTTGTACTGCGACATAATTAACACTGATACGCACACATATAACATCACTTAACCTGTTTGAACTCTTCCATTATTGAATTTAACACTGATAGGTTTTAGTTGTTCAAAAAGGAACGTTTTTGCACAGCGTTTTTGGTAACGTTTGACACCTCACCCTTTTTGTTCACAGAATTGCAAAGCTTCACAAAAGACACAAGGGTTTGGCACTTAAATAATACACGATGATGATGTTGAGTGTGAAAGATAGTTCATTAAATGTCCTCATGAGATGTGACGGTCTCAAAGGAGAACACACAGCTGAGACTTTTTGGATTTTTGTCCACCGTTTCCTGAAGTGTGCTCCTCACTGCTGACTCTTTTCTCTGGGTTCCCCTCTTTGGCTCCTTAAAGCAAATTAAAGAAGCATATTTTTTTTTAAAGTTCGCTCACTATAACTGTGTGAATCAATTTCTTTTGCTTCAAATTGTTCTCACCATCATTCTCATTATCACTCAGTGGATCTGTGTTGACCTGGGCGCCCTGTGTAAAAACAAACATAATCACATTGTGCCTCTAAACCAATCAGATAGGAGTCTCTACTTGATGACAGTACTCACCTGTAACAGGTTCCTTTTGTTATTCTTCCTCTGTTTGAGTTCCTCATATCTGCAAATATACACAATGAAAATAAGTTTACATGCCAAGAAACTCAGCTGAGTCTGATTTATGTACAATAATGCGTTGTGGAGAGCAGCCACAGCTTTCTTTAACATGTGACTTCCTGTCTCTTCCTTTTAGTGAACCAGCCGGGAGAAACAAATGGTTCAGTGAAATATTTATGAGCCTGATTAGAGCCTCACATCTGTGTCTCCCTCCGCACAGTTCAGATGACAAACAGGTTGCTGTTGATTCAGACCGGCAGTGTTTAAATTAAGCTGCTTTCATCTCTCGGCAATAAAGCTGCTCTGTGGTTTTACCTCAATGATTGTTAATACACTATCACACTAAATGTCCTGTGATTCTTGTGGGCTATGCTATTAAATTTAATTAGTTATGTTAGTTTTCGTCACTTATGTGCAGCCATTATTTAATTAGCTGCTGGAAAACTGGGGAATGAGTGTGTCTCCATGATAACATCAGCATGCACTGGTGTCAGCTGGTTGCTTATATAACTAATCACATTGGAGGTGACCACCAAATATAACCATTCTATAGTAAATGTTGATTTTTCATTTGCACGGCAAACTTTTGAGTTATTTGAGAATATATTACCTGCAATTTAACAGTTATAACATTACAGATTTGGCCTGCTACACTGCTACATTTTCTATTTAGTGGTAAAAGAAACACAATGAAACCAAATTTACAACTAAAAATGTTATATTTCCTGTATTGACATCCCTTTAATGTGCTTTGAATGTTGAATGAATAACAGACAATTTCTCTGTTCTGTGTACTGAAAAGAGTCACTTATATATATTGTATTTGAAAGGTACACCCATTACATGTCAGTATACACGTGCAGTATTGTACCCACCTTTGCAGATAGGAGTCACAGTTCCTGTTGGCAGGTTTGGTCCCCCTCCTCAGTCCATCTGGAGTCCATGTCGTGGAGTTATCTACTCCCACATCCACCCTGCCTGCAGCTCCAGATGCAATCGGCATCTCTGCCAGTAGAAACTACAGATTTCAGAAATCCAGCTCCAAGTCTGCTTGTTGCAGATGTGCTGAACGTGGAGCTGGCCCTGCAGTATTTCACACACTCCTCCTGGTCCTCCTGTTGTTGACTGGCTGTTTGCTGTGTGAGCAGCAAAATGTGGCTGTGGAGTTTACGGAGGTGTTTGTTGTTGTATCCATGGCAACAGTCCAATCCAAAGAATGGAGCAGCAGTGAGGCCTCTGTGAATGGGATGGGACCACTGACACCTTCTTTACTTTAGCTCTTCTCTACTTTACTTTACTTAATTTTATTTAATTTTATTTAATTTTATGATTTTATTATTTATTTATTTTTATAATTATTTTATTCTGACTCAAGTTACATATTTCCTTATAAGTTGAGTTAAATTGAATTTATTTAAAATAATCAGCGATAGAACTTTTTCTGTGTGATGTTCAGATTTTTCCTTTAGGATCACAGCAGGACTTTTTAGTCTTATTCCATATACAGTGTTGATTAACAAAAACGAGCATTTTTAATCGACAAAGAAGCTTTTGAGGAAAACTTTATTCTCAATAGCAAACAAACAAATGAAAAAAACCAGCAGTTTAAACAGTTGAGATTGAATGAATCAGATATTCCAAAATTATTCCATCAATCATTAATGTTTCTTAATGAGAACCAGCCAGTTAAAAGCAGTTATCTGCATGTTGAGATGACCTGATGTGACCTGACTACAGTCCTGGTTAGGATTCCTCCTTCTCGTCTCCGTGCGTGATGGTGTAGCACATCGACTTGTAGTCGATGTTGCCAGTCGGGTCGATGGGAGCGAGAGCGAAGGCCTGCTCCACCTGAAGGTTTATCAAGTGACAATGATTATATTTAAGAACAGTTTGAGAGTCTGTCAGTATACAGAGAGAAAACACAAACCTCCTCTGCTGTGAATTTATCAGCCTGGTTCATCAGTAATCTTTTAAACCTGGAGATGGAATGTAAAAGGAGAAGATAAGATCCTGTAATGCTAATATGACAAATGAATAATGTAAAAAATAAGGAATAAAATGTATCTTACTCATCCTTGTTAACAAAGCCCGTCCCATTGGGGTCAAAAAGTTTGAAGGCAGCGAGTATGGTGTCTTCAGGATCGGTGCCTGGAGGAAAACAAAGCATCTTCTAAAGGTTCATCAAAAATTAAAAGTCAAATATTTGTTTGAACATCTGTGAGAAGCTCTCACCGTTGAGTTTCTCCCCAAATAGAGTCAGGAACACAGTGAAGTTGATGGGACCCTTCCCCTCGTTCAACATCTCATCCAGCTCCTCATCGTTGACGTTAACCTTCCCTGGAACACAAACACACAATTTAAACAAATATATCAAAAGCAGTTTACATCAGTAGAGCCTTTTTTTAATTATTTTTAGGAATACATTAATAGATTAAAAAGATAAAGAGTGAATACCCAGCTGTCCATAGGTCTGCCTCAGGTCCTGTTTTTTGATAACACCGTCTCTGTCTTGGTCAATGCAGCCAAAAGCCTGCAGGATAAAGCACCAACAAATAATAATAGTGATAAATAATTAAAATAAAATATGAAATAGGCACAAACATTTTTCTTTTGATTTACAAGTTTTCACAATCGCAGTCAGGCTGATTATCATTCATTTAAATGATAGAAATACTGAGAAGGAGCTATTTCACCCGGCACAGTTCACAATAATCATTTCTTCCTTGACAACCAGATGTAATTATGTACGTTGGATTAAAACTTTTCTTTTTTCTCAGTGACAAGAGTCAAAAGGGGGGAATTTAGTCATACAAACCATTATTAGTGAATAGTAAATGTAAAATTTGCTCTTTACAATCGGTACTGCAGAATTTTATTTAATGCATCTCCAAGGGAACTTCTACATTATTCATTATTGTTGAAAATTGAATTAAGGAGTTGTTGCATTGATCTTTTATGTACAATAAGCTGTTTTCTAAAAATAGCCAAGGGTAATTATAGCAGCTGAGGTGTACACTTTTTTCGGGATATTGATAAATTAACTTAAAAATGTGAAACATTTATTCTATTTTCATTGTTTTTGGTTGAAATTAACAAAATGTAGGTTGATCAAAAATAAATACCAGCTTTAGAGAATCTATTAACTCAAAATTCTTCTACATTTTAAATCTCTCTTGCATGAAATAAAACTGTTTGCAGTGGGCATATACTTTCATCCATGCAGTTTGTTTATAAGGCCGCTCCAATCATTTCTATAAATTCACTCATGCCCTGTTTTCCTTCCCTTGCATGGATTTGAAAATCACAAAATCACAGGTTCCTACACAAATGTCCTCCCAGAGAAGTTTAAAATTGAGCTGCTGTGTGAAAGCAGGATGAGATGCAGTACTGTACCTCCTTGAACTCCTGTATCTGGGACTGCTCAAACATGGAGAAGACATTGGAGCAAGACTTCTGTCCTCCCCTCTGTCTCCTATTGGACGCCTTCTTACTCGCCTGAGAAGATCAACACAAACTCATTAAGTATGAGACACAAGTATATCTTTGTTAAGAATAAAAAACAACTGCAATAGACAATAATAAAACCTGCATATGATACAATAATAGGATTCCTAAATCATCACTGACTGAAAGTATGCTTACCATGTCTGAACGATGGTACGTGGACTCCCAGCTGAGGTGTGATGCTGGGCTGGGTTTTATGTGTGGCCCGTCTTATCTTCTGCCCTCCTATAATAGCCTGTGGTTGGCAGCTCAGTCCCTTACATGGCCATGGCTGCTCTCCATGTGTCACTGAAGGGACCTGATAAGAGGTGAAGCAGCCATGCAGGATTCCTCTGGGCTGGAAAATAGAGATACGAAGAGGAGAGAGGAGACGGGGGAAAGTGACCTTTGACGCTAGACAGTCACTCAACTAAAATAAAGTTACTCCTCAGAGGTCAAATCAAGCTTTGCTTGTAACTGTAATGTTTGTTTTATATGCACTATTATCAGGACTTCAGTAACAACATTGTGCGATGCTACATTTACGACAATGATTTCCTGTTATTCCAGCAAATGAGATGAACTCAGGGTCTCCCAAGGACAGAAAGACTATTTAATTATTAATTCATACCTCCCCAATTTTAAAAACTGTTTAAATGAAAATGGAAAGATGTGATGAAATAAAACCAGCTTAAAATATTGCAGCTGGTGTATTATAGGACCAAGTGAAATAAGTAGGGATAACAGTTCTCTTAAAATGTGTCTTGATTTACAAAGATATTCAGTTTACTGTCATAGAGGAGTAAAGAAACCAGAAAGATTCACATATAAGAAGCTGGAATCAGAGAATTTAGACTTTTTTTTTTCTTTAAAAAATGACTCAAACCGATTATCAAAATAGTCATATTTGGCAATCAATAAAAACAATAACATACATTTAAAGTATAATAGTTTAGTTTAATTAAGCAATTTTATTTACAGTTAAAGCTTATTCACATCCAAAGCACATTTCATCACACGTGAAAAACTACAACCTACTGGCTAACACACACACAGAGTTGTGAACATAACGTTTAAATATACAATTTACCAAAGACATATTTCATTACTCACAAACAGAAATTACTACACAACAAAGCAATGCATTTGATTTAGACATAGTTTACAGCAGCATTTACAAAAAGAATCCGGGTATTATAATATATCATCAATAATACATCAGGTGTTTTTTGAAATGGGCCACTTCATACCCAAACACCATCAACAGGCAGTGACACACACAGTTCAGAAACACTGAAATTGCTACAAGTTGGTCTAACGCTACCGAATACAGTATAATACAAGCTGCTTTCTTGTCTGTACATCTTCCAGCTGTGAGCGTCCAGTTTGCTGACACACATCCCTCAGAGCCTGAGAGAGGCCAGAGCTGCCGACGGTGGATGACGTGTCATCAGTATTCTCAGATCAGAGTTCAGGCTTGCTTCGCCGGCGCGCTGCCGGGAGACGGCTCAGTGCGGCACTCAGCTCCCTTTACTGTGTAAGCATGCACGTGGCCATCTTACAGGCCACCGCCGAGATGAGGGCGGCTCCGCGGCCGCTCCCCTCCTCCGACTGGATGAAGGTGATCTCACAGTGGGGCGTGAGGTCCCTGACGATTTTGTGGAACCTCTCACGGAAACTGATAGAGAAACAACACGATTAGTGTAAAGAAACAGTCTGTCCCACCTCTTTTCTCATGTTCTCAGTCAAGATAATTTAAGCACTGCATTTTGGGTAAATTTGATCTTTGTTTAGTACTTAAATATATTCAGAAAGATATCTAAAACATGCAGCATTCCTCACCACGGGTGCAGCTTGTAGACGGATCCGTCGACCCCCACTGTGATCTTAAGTGCTTCCTGGCTGCGTCGCTCCCGCATCAGGTTGATCACACCAGCGAGCCCGGCGCCGCACATGTGAGAAGAGCGGGTGGAGACGCTCTCGCAGACCAGACGCACGATGTCACAGTCCAGCTCTGACGGCAGGACGCCCAGCGAGGACAGGATGTTGTAGATCTGCTTTCTGTCCCCGGTGTCACTGAAAGAAAAGAGCAGTAGTTTATAGTTCCACTATGTACATAATACATAAATACTGATATTACTATATATAAAGAAATACCACGTTTTATATTTACTCAATATTCAAATATTAAAAAAAGCTTCTACAAATACTGCAACCAAATTGCTTCCCCATACTCCCCATCAACACTGTTATATAAGCTTATGTCATCAGCATACGGTTACATAACACAACAGGCTTTACATTAGTATGTGTTTTTGCTATATCTATGTTTTTTCCCCCTCTGTGCTTGGATAAATAATCATCTTCATCATCTTTTGTCTGATTTTTTAAAGGCAACATATATTTATATAGTCCTATATGTTGTCCTAAGGTTATGATTCATCGGTGCTCACCCCTCCATCTGTGAGACGTAGCGCGTCTCAAAGCTGCCACGTGTCTTCAGCAGCTCTGGCGCTTCGCCGTTAAACAGCAGGTTTTCATTCACCAGCTTCATCAGAACGAGCCGGACCAGCTCGCCCATGTACTTCCCGCTGATCAGCTTCTCGTATCTAACGAGGAGACGAGGACAAAAAAAGAGACGGGTAACTTTAAATAAATATTGATAGGAAGGGTGGGAACTCCAGAGAGGATGTCGAGATGATGGAAGAAACAGGAAGCATATGCACGTCACAAAACACACATAAGCAAACAACTTTCTCTTCTTTCAAAGAATGAGGATGACAACGTCAGTGCTTAAGAGGCTCAATGAGGCTGGGCTCAGCAGTTGTCTACCAGCGCAAAAAGGTAAACAGCCATTAGGCCGACAGGCAGCGGAGAGGGGTCATTAATCTGACACCCCCACAAGCTGACTGACCACTGACGTATGAGGGCTCTGGCCATTTACAAACATCCTCAGGAAAAACAAGTGGTAGCTCAGCAACTACACAGAGACCTCAGGAGAGAGTCAGGTGAGTATTACCACATAAGGATGATTAATTCAGAAAAACAATAAGAGAATGAGGGAGTGTGCTTTAAATCACAGGGTGAACCTCTCACCTCTAATGACATATGACACAATGACATATTACTGCATAGAGTAGACGAAGTTGGAACACATATAGAGTCGGGTCAAATGTGTGAATTTGACTTTGTGTTTGAACTGAATGGACTCACAGCTGCTGTCCGGGGTTAATCGAGGTCTCGTCCACCACTCTGTCGTACTCCAGTCTGAACTCCTCCAGCTCCCCGTTGTTCCCGAACGCCCCCCACTCTGTGTTCACACACATCCGGCCCTCCTCCCCTTCCACCAGCTCCACGGTCCTCATCTCCTCCATGTAACACGCATTACAACCAGTGCCTGGTAAGCAAGAATACGACCGTTAGATGTGCTCGAGTCTGCACGTCTCTGCACATGTTCATGAGTGCATATTACTTACCAACAATCATCCCGACTTCGCAGCTGCGATCTTCGTAATAGCAGGAAATCATGGTGGCTACTGTGTCATTCACCATGGCAACCACATCCATCTCAAAGTCCTAGATGGCAACACCAAATTACGATGTATTTAGAGTCATCCAGCTGCATACGGGTGTTACAAATCAGCCTTGTGTTGTTTCTAATATGCAGTAACTCACCCCTCGTCTCTTGATAGCATCTCTGAGTAAACCCACAACGTTGTTCCCTTCTGCCCCAGAAGCCTTGAAGCCTTTGGTCCAGTTCAGCAGGATTCCCTGTGGAGAGAAAAAAGATAAAAACTTCATAATACATGCAGAACTTTTCTTGACCAATCTTAGTATTGTTTAAAGGTACGTCCTAAACTGGAGGTAAGCACAGGCTCCAGCCCATTCTGCCCTTATGAAAGATGTTACGCAACATCTGCATCTGGAAAAAATGTAATTGTCATTGAGGGGGAGTGAAGACAAATTCTACCAGATCTGGCAACCCTTCATCGACCACATCAAAAATAGTGCACTAACCTTCCCAAAAACTAGCCTGGATTAAACATGATTCGCAAAAGTACTATTGACTTATTTATTTATTCTTTTGATAAATTTTTCTGTTGCCTATATTTGACCTGAATTTTCAATAAATTAAGGTATTGCAATGTAATTTCCCTCATACGTGTAATAACAATTATTATTATTAATAATTCACCTGTAAAGCATAAAGCATTTATTTGTTTTATTTCTATTACTATGTCTGTTTTTTAATTTTATTTATATCTATATATACATATATATTTTTTTATTTTTTTACGTCTTCTTAATACCTGTACTTAAAATACTTCTTCCTATTTTTTCTACTGTATGTTTCACTCTGAAAACCCAAATAAAAAGATTTAATTAAATCAAAAAAATCTGTGTCCAATGTACAGTATAATATCCTACCTTGTCAATGTCCTCGTGTCGTACAGGAAAGGAGAAGGTGAACCCCAGAGGAAGCTTCTTGTGCTTGATGTGATGTTTGTCCA
Source organism: Sebastolobus alascanus (assembly GCA_916701645.2). Classification (NCBI taxonomy): domain Eukaryota; kingdom Metazoa; phylum Chordata; class Actinopteri; order Perciformes; family Sebastidae; genus Sebastolobus; species Sebastolobus alascanus. The sequence goes on along the minus strand of CAKAOJ020000026.1, from coordinate 2,515,766 downwards.
GAAAGTCTGACATACACTCTGCTATGTAGTCAAATAGCTTCAGACAGGAGAGAAAGAGAGGATGTGAGATGTGGAGAAACTGCTCTATAATTAGTGCTAATTTTATTCTGAGATGTTTAAAGTCAACGATACAACAATGTTCACAGAAAACCAGACCCTTTTGGCACTCTTGGATAGTTTTCAACAGTCATCATAGAGCTGAATCAGCTCCAAAAGTGGATAACTACAAATAACTGGTGATGAAAAATCAAGAAGAATTGCTACTAGAGTCTCTTACCATTTCAGCAGTGCCCGTCATGGTATCTTCAGGGATGGAGTACATCATGTTCTTGGTCTCCACCTTCCAGCTCCTCTCCTCGTCTTCACCCACCTTCACAAGCATCACGCGGAAGTTGGTCCCCCCCAGGTCCAGAGCCAGGAAATCTCCCACCTCTGTCAAAACACACACTACATCTGAACGTGCACGTACTGGCTTTACATGCACAGGTGATAATCATTAGATCACATCTTGGTGACTTTACCAAAAAAAAATAAAAAATACAGTGATGATCTTATGATGGAAGTATCTACCTGATCCCTCGGGGGTGGAGCAGACGTAAGTTGGAAGCATTTTGACGCTGGCCTCTTCGTGCGTCTCTAAACGCAGTCCCCTGTCCATCTCACGCTGCATCCTCTTCATCACTTCTTTGAGGTCTTCCTTGCTCAGCCTGAACTCTGACAGGACCTGCTCGACCTGCAATGACAGGAGAGAAGAGCTGGTCAGGAGAAACAATTAACTGTTTATATACATGTGACACTTATTTTGAAAAAGATAAGTGAGGTTTCGATTTGGAAAACAAGAAGGAAAATCAGAAAGAGCAAAAAAGGAATCAGAGCACAGACAAATGAGATGCTACAGAAAGAATAAAATCATTACTTTACAGTCCAAAACAATGAAATAAAGAGCAGAGGACTCTAAGCTCTGCTTCAGAGTTACTACATACGACCATATTCTCAGTAAAGTACAGAACAAAGCAGCATCTGAACATCTACTACAACCACCCAGAGTTTCTTCTGAAACAACAGCCTGTGTGTAAAGACTATGGTTAATTTATGTAACACATGGGATCAAAAGCACAAATCCACAGCAATAATAAAGTCACAAATGGCTTAAATCCTATAAAGTCTGAGAATTGAATCTTACCATGAGGATTTTATCAACCACAGAGCCGTAGCTACAAGGCATCTTCACCATCTGGTCGTTGTGAGAGCTGACACACGGCATCGTCTCAGGTTTAACTAAATGAGCCTCTGTGTGTGTGTGTGTGTGTGTGTGTGTGTTTCTAGGTGTGTGGTGAGTGTGTGTCCAGCCTGTGTGTGTGTGTGTGTGTTTCTAGGTGTGTGGTGAGTGTGTGTCCAGCCTGTGTGTGTGCAGAGTCAGTGAAGTGTGAGAGTAGCGCTGAATGGGAACCTCAGCTGTTTTCATGCTCAGGTGAAGTGGGATGGCCACACCGGACACGCAAACGTCCAACCCCTTCCCAAACTAACTCACCCCATCTGGCCATCGGGAATCAAACGTACCCCCCCCATCCACCAAAAAAAGCCCAAAATCTACATGACCTACTTTTTGCAAAGTAAAAATTAAGTTTTAAGGACAGTTCAGTTTCAGGCATTTGGATGGAGTTATGTAATATATATCATTTCATCTATGACTTGTTTCTACATGAAGCTCTATTAATATTGAATATACACACTTATTTTATTCCTTTGTTGATAGAACAACTCTTAATAACTAAGAGAGATGCTCTTTATTATTTGACATCCATTTACTTTTTTTTTCTCTCTCACTTATTATTTATTTTTTAAATTTATTTATTCTTTTGATATTTGTCTGTTGCCTATATTTGACCTGAATTTGCATTAAATTAAGGTATTGCAATCTAATTGCAATAAGCCTACTGCTTTCCCCTCATACATGTATGATAATTCACCTGTAAAAACATTGATTTGTTTTTATTTCCGTTACTTTGTCTGTTTTTTTTTCTTCATTCTATTTATATATACATATATTTAAAACATGTTTTGCCTTCTTAATACCTCTTAAAATACTTCCTCCTATTTTTTTTTCCTATTTTCTGACTTGTTTAATGAATGCATGCCCTACTTAATAACATAATAAATTATCCTATATTCTGACCTACATGATTTATGAATCCTATGTCATCATGATGGCATTTTTAAATAGTTTTACGAATATTTTATTACAAAATATTCTTGATCTTGTGATATTTGTCCTGAATACTTTGCCTTGTGTTGTTTGTCTGTAATTCAGTTTAATTGCTGCTATTTTAGCCAGGACAACTCTTGAAAAGGAGACTTTTCAACCCAGAGAGGTTTTGCTTGTTTTAAGGTTATATGAACACACAAAAAAACCCACAGAATCATTATTTCACAATAATCACAGTGATTTGTAAGCGTGAATAACTGAGTAACCGTTACTGTTAGGGTATATAAACTATTTCAGATGACCTTTTAACCTTGCAAAAAAGAGTAAATTTGGTAAATTATTCTTTTTTTTCACGTGTCAAGGTGTAACCTGTGACCCAACTTGAGATTTTACAGCCCACAATCATGACAAACCAAATACATTTGAACATGAACCCTGTGATCTAAACTCATCATTGTTTTTATTTAGAAGAGCAACATCCAATGCCACAGGATTGCTCAATGAGAGAAGATTGAGAGAGTTGTGCATATATTTGTAAAAATTTGTAACATGTCTAAAATTAGCAGCAGTGAGGGATGAATGACCTCTAAAACTAACAGCAGTGTGGTGCAGGTGAAGGCCTCCGGTGTTTATCAGCTCCAGTAGTTTACCTGAGCAGAGGTCAGAGCTTTTCTTAGCTCTGACCTCTTGCCATGAGGAAACGCGGAAACCTCTCCCCCAGTGCCCTGATATTTCTAAGTAAGTCACACTGACCTAAAGACACATACAGTTAAAATAATCCAACACTGCTCATTATTTATACCCTCTAGCATGTTATATACCTCTTAACCTTGAGTTTTGTCCTTAAATGACCCCTTAAGTAGCTTTACGTTTGGAGAAAAGACTTTTTGACATCATCACATATCTCCTGGTTATTTCACTGAAACATTATGACACTTAATAAAATATTTAAACAGATGATACCATGTACTGATGCAGCATTACAACACTTCTAGTTACTTATTTTGCAATTATTTGATGGGTACATAGTAACTGAAATTCTTTGCTACTATTGACCTATTTACTTATCTATATATAGGCCTACTGACTTACTCAGATAGATAGACAGATAGGTAGGTAGATAGATAGATAGATAGGTAGATAGATAGATAGATAGATAGATAGATAGATAGATAGATAGATAGATAGATAGATAGATAGATAGATAGATAGATAGATATTTTTCTTTACCTTATCCATCGTATCACGACGAGGATTAAATCCCAAGTGTTCCACCGACCATCAGTCCTCTCAGTGGAAATTCCCAGGAGTTTTGGAGATTCCCAAGTTGCTGCTGTTGTGGTGTTTTACAGTAACTCAGAAAATATTATCCTTTTATGGGAAACGCTATGATATTCCCAACACGTCTGATCTACATAATGTTCAGCTGCAAGTCTCAAACACATTTACATATCTGCAGTATTCGGGAAAGCAGAGTAGAAGTGTTATAAATAGTTCTTTCTTTTCTTGCAGATATTATAAGGGAAAAACTAAGAATTCATCTTCTTTCCTACAAAAATATATATGCATTCATTTTCACTATTATATATATCATATGATTAAAAACTACAGATTCATCTTCATTCCTGCAGATATATTATGTAAAAACCTGTGGATTTGTCTTCATTCTTGCAGTGAACAGGTCCAGTTAACATCCGCAATGACCCACTGGATGATGTGCCATCAGCTCCAACAAGAAAAATAGATTAAAACATTGCATTTTCCATCCAAACCTTCATCCCAGGGACATTCAATGCATTCTGCAACAGACAAAAAATATGAAGCAAACCTGCAGTTAGCTGGCCTTCTTACTGACCGTGTTACCTCCTTAACTCAACCAAAATTAGTTCCAGGAAAGAAAAAGTCATTTCTTCCCCCGGTGCAGCTGTCCTGTCAACAGATGCACCTAAAGGCTCAGCGGTTTCCATGCCAAAACGATTTCAATGTGTTGCCTTGGAAATGAATTACAGGCACACTTCTGCCATGGAAAACACTTACCACTGAGTTAAGTAGCCAGGAGGAAATTGTTAAATGGAGCAAGATTACCAGAGAAAACATCAATTGAGGGGGCCATTTGGGCAGACAAAACATTTTGGGAGACTCACAAGGACAACAAGCTGTTTAAAACTTTAGTCGAGTCTCAAGTCTTTTGAGGACTAGTCTCAAGTCAAGTCTCAAGTTACTGTGTGTGTGACTCGAGTCCCCATCTCTGCTAAAAAGTGGGCTACAAATTACAAGTATACTTGCAGTATAAAAACTTTTAAACTAGTTGTTTACTGAGAGTATACTTTAAAGTGTACTTTCATCAACTATAAAGTGGGCTACAAGTATATACAAGTATACTTGCAGTATGAAAACTATTAAACTTGTTTACTGAGAGTATACTCTCATAAACTAAAAAGTGGGCTGCAAGTATATAAAAACTATCTATAAGTAAACTATCAGTATACTTATAGTATAGTTGGAGTACAAAATAAAACTTAACTAAAATGTAAACTGGTTGTGTACTCAAAGTGTACTATTCTTATACTTAAAGTATACTTAAAAGTATACTTTTATGAACTAAAAAGTTGGCTGGTGGGCAGTGCTTGGTATTTCTTCAACTGATCTCAACATGGCTGCCGGGTCACAAACTTTCTCATTTTACAGCTAAACAGTACACTACAAGATGTTTCTGAAAACATTTGAGGAGAGAAATAGACATTACGGTAAAAGAATATTGATTCATATTTGATCAGCGCTGCCTAGTTTGACCGTTTGATCGGAGTTCGCGAGTGATTGACAGCTGCTCAGAGACGGCAGGCTCCAGATCAGCTCTGATTGGTCTGTGAAATCTTGCAGATGCTATTAGGAACACCGGAGGACACAGAAGCACATGTTTTTTTTTTCAGATTACCTGTCTCATGCACTACTGTCAGGATATAGTTTATAAAAATAACTTTTTTTTTTAAATCATATTTGCTACATTTCTACCCACTGCTGCTTTAATTACATTTTTGCTGAAATACTTCTTAATTATCATTTTGAATTCAGAACTTTTACTTGTAATGGAGTATTTTTAGACTGTGGTATTTCTACTTTTACTTGAGTAAAGGATCTGAGTTCTTCCACCACTGATCATCAACATGGAAGGAAAAATAACCTACAAAACAAAGTCTGCGTTTCAAAGTAAACTACACGTTTTCATGACGAGGTCTAACAATTAAAGCTGCAGTATGCGAGATTGGCGCAAATATGATTTAAAAAAGTTATTTTTAGAAAACGGCCGCTATATCGTGACAGTAGTACATGAAACAGGTAACCTGAAAAAAATCATGTTCCTCTGTGTCCTACTGTGTCCTCCGGTGCTCCTAACGGCATCTGAAGGATTTCACTTACCGGAGGAAAACAAGGTCCGCTGTCCAGCTGCCGTCTATGAGAGCCGGCTGTCAATCACTCGCGAACTCCGACCAAACGGTCAAACTAGGCAGCGCTGATCAAATATGAATCAATATTCTGTTACTGTAATGCCTATTTCTCTCCTCAAATGTTTTCAGAATCATCTTGTAGTTACTGTTTAGCTGTAAAATTAGAAAGTTTGTGATGCGGCCGCCATGGTTAAATCTGTTGAAGGAAGCCAAGTTCTGGTCACATGACCGGAGCACAGCCAATAGGAACGCTCTCTCTCTCTGAAATGACATGTGATTGATCAAAATCTGCCGTCACGGGCTAGATTTTCTAAAGCCTGAAAACAGAGCCATGAGGAGGAGCAGAAGTCTAATTTTCTCTCAGAACACTTGAATTACAATATGCTGAAAGGTTATTATGGAATTTTTGCCAAATTATGCCAAAAAATTGTTGCCTACTGCCACTTTAAAGCATGTTTTATTGTATAATACGTTTGAGGAACAGTTAATATAATCCGTCTCAAGTTGAATATTATTTAGAAGTGCAGCAACTGACTGAACTAGCATTAAATATTTAGCTTAACAACTTCTGCCTTGTATCCAATCGGAACTACGAACAAAGCGGCGCGTTTGTTTCCCACCGGAGCGAATATCCCGTTGCACCGTTTTGAGGATCGTGACGTGGTGATTGGTCACTTCACTGCATATTAAAAACTAGTTGAGTTTAGCGGTAGCTGCCTTGTTATTGGGTCGCCGGACGTCTTCTAGACATATTTACGAGTTTTAGTTTATGTGGAATAAGAAGTTTATCGTGTTGTTTCGAAGTGTTTGCTGCTGATTTGTGAGGTAAGTTAGCCGAGGCCTCACCAGGTAGCATCTGGAGCTAACTGGAGCTAACTGTATGCTTGACTGGATCTCAGGAATGTAACGTTTGCTAAGCTAAGTTTTAAACCTCATGTACACAGCGACCAGCCTGTGGTAGGTTTATACCACTTACTGTCAGGTAACCGATTCACCTGGAGAAAACTACACACTGAGGATAGTTAGTTAGCTTGGTGGGCTAATAATAATAATAAGGCGGCTACTTTCACTTCTAAGTTTCCACAGCTGCCCTATTGTTAGCAGAGAAGTCAGCCGGCTGAGCTGGATAAGAGATAATTCTCTCTCATGTGATTCTGCTTGTGTATTAGATCTGCTGTGTGATCGTATCTGACTGACTGACTCATAAGGGCGGCAGCATGAAGCTCTACAGCCTCAGCATCCACCATAAAGGAGCGAGCAAAGCCAACCTCCTCAAGTCGGCGTATGACCTCTCCTCCTTCGGCTTCTTCCAGCGCTCCAGGTGGGTCTGACTGAATATAACCAGCATCTCACTGTGTGTTTGACTGTTTTTGTCCTCATTTTCTGTGTGTAGATTGAAGAGAGTATTTAGTAGTTACATTGTGGTCTGTCTTATGTCAGGTGGTTTGGATTTGCAGCAAAGTTGATAATTGACTACAAGCCACAATACAGTGTTTAGTCTAAATAAAGTTGCCTGGCCATACTGGGATACTTTCCCACCAGTGACATGTAGGGATGCCCTGATACTGATACTGACACCGATACTAGATCAAATATCGGGCTGATACTGACTCAAATAGCTGGATCGGATATCAGTGACAATGGGGCCAATCTATTCAATTCCATTTTATAGAAATTATATACTGGAATTTTAATTCCTGTTTAAGTTTTGAGCAATTTGTTGCTGCATTAAAAAGGTCGCTGGTGTACGATTTATTATTTTAATGATGAAGAACAATTAAACCAATTTATATCTGTGTATTTATTGGTCACATTTTGTTTTACAAAGTTAAGAAAGCAGTGTTTAAGTCAAGCCTGATGTTGCCTTACACACAAAGGAATGATCCCAGTCATTTCCACACAGCGAGGCATACAGCTTATTAATTAAACACTGGTATCGGATCGGTACTCTGTATCGGCCGATACCCAAAGACCAGGTATCGCTATCGGGACTGAAAAAGTCGGATGGGTGCATCCATAGTGACGTGACATTATTGTTTTGGTTTGTTTAGTGTTCAGGAGTTCATGACCTTCACCAGTGCCTTGATTGTTGAGCGGACATCACAAGGAAGCCGTGCCTCTGTCAAAGAACAAGGTAATAATGAGCAGCCCAATCGGAGGATTTCAAAAGTTATTATTTCTTATAAATATATTGTAACTGTTTCAGTGTCACTCTACACTTACCCAGTTCTCACTAGGTTTGGTGCCACCCAGTCTACATAACAGCATCAACTTTGTGTTATGTGTCAAGCAGAAGCATGGAGTTAATATTTACAATACAAGGGGCATCCTGGTAAAATTGTTTTACCCTCTAATATCGCCAATCTTATCACAATTGCAATATCAGTCAAAATAATCGCAATTATATATATTTTTTCAAAATCGTCCAGCCCTAATTAACACCCCTTTTTACTCACTCAGCAAGAAACAAGCTTAATTATCAAAATGATAGAAATGTGTAACGACACGTTTGACTGCTATGCAATCATCATTAATTGTGGCTGCGCTTGTACTAACATTTATTTGAAAATCTATCACCTTTACTTCTGCTTTTCTTAAAGTGTGCCAACTTGCTCGGGGTAAACCCGTATCGTAAGACCAGGAAGGAAATTCCATTTTTATCACACTTCTGTTTTGATCACATGGTTTCTCTTTCTGTCAGAGTACCTGTGCCATGTGTATGTAAGAAACGACAACCTGAGCGCTGTGGCCATCGCAGATACTGAATACCCACAGAGAGTCTCTTTCTCATTGCTAGACAAGGTGGGTTCAAAAAACATGTAAATAAAGACACATGGTTATTACACTTTGATGTCAACTTCAGTATTGAGATTGTTGTCTGATTGTTTCTAGGTATTAGAGGAGTTCTCCAGGCAAGTGGACAGTATAGACTGGCCCTCTGGTAATCCTGAAACCATAAACTACAAAGCCCTGGATATTCACCTTTCTAAATACCAGGTCAGTTTGTCAGAATATAGTTTAGTATATATAATATAGTTGCCGTGACAAACACAGTTTAGTAAATAGTATTGAGAGATGCTCTGGAGTAAACCTAAAGATGACATTCATGCATTTGTGGCCGATCAAAGATCTCTTTTTACGAAATGGTGCCAAATAATCATCATACAATAGCAGTGTACCCGACAGCTTGTTGTTGTTTTTTCCAGAACCCCAAGGAAGCAGATGCAATGACCAAAGTGCAGGCAGAGCTGGATGAGACAAAGATCATTTTGGTAAGATGAGACCCAATACTTTAATTAAGAGGGTGAAATATATGCATGTTACTCACTTATATAGCATTATAGCAGAACACACATGTAGAATATGGAACGTATATACTACTAAAGTACTAAACTGAGAGGGCCAAGAAGCAGTTTCTTCTCAGCCACATGCTCTGGGCCCCACTATAAACCATAAAGAGCATTATCAGTGCAGTTTTATAACTCTACATGCCAGAAACATTACGTAGCATTTCCATTTCCCATGTCAAGTCAAACTCTTCACAATGCACATAACAAATATGTTGTTTCTGTAGCACAACACCATGGAGAGTCTGCTGGATAGGGGAGAGAAACTGGATGATCTGGTGGCAAAGTCGGAGCACCTAGGAAACCAGTCCAAAGCCTTCTATAAGACTGTAAGTGCTGCTGACGACTCGCCGTATTAATGCTGGACTGAAAGGGTAACGGCCAGATGCCTGACTGTGTGTTCATATTTGTGTTCATGTTAACCCCGCAGGCACGGAAACAGAACTCATGCTGTGAAATCATGTGATGCCGCTGCCTCGTCCTCGCGGACACGCCTCTCTCTGCCTTTCTGCTTTTCCTACAACTCCCATCACGCACCAGCCACCAGCTCTCAACACAAAGGACAGAACGGACGCCGTCCGATCCGGGATGGGGCGCCGGGACGAGAGCGCGGAAGGGCTGAAGGCGGCGGCCTCGTGTCCGGATCGTGACTGATGGGGGCTGAAGGAGTGATGGGGTTTGGTCGGAGGAAGATGTAACATTTGAATTATTTTTAACCTCTCAAAGGGTGAACATCTGTGTGGTGTTTCAATACCAGCTGCGGACATAATAGTGTGACGTCGTGTATATCGGTGATGTGTTGTTGAAACGTCTTCAATGTTATTCAGATTGAGTCAAACCCTGAATAGTTTGATCTCAACTCTTAAAATTCTTAAAGAGTATTAACCACGGTTGTGCTTCTGCTTCAAGGCAACTCTGACAATCTCACAGTCTTATCTTGTGATTTCATAAAACACGTCATCGTTTCGGTTCAGTCCTTCAAAGTCCAAAGTGTTTTTCTTTCAGGCATAATGTTTGTTGCCCACCAGGTGGCCCTGTTTATTGTATTTTATTGCTCCAATGAGCTTCAATCTAGAAAAACTCTAATGTGAGCCAAGACGGCGAGCGGCTGCTTGGACGTGTGATATCAAAATCCCATCGAATTTTACAATGATTTTTGAAACATCTTGGATTAAGTTAAATGATTTTTCTCTGTCTCGTAGTGTTGAAATGAAACCTTAAACATTCCCACTGTGGGTGAGTGTGTTATTGAGTGATCTTAAAGCTGATGAGAATAGATGTGAAATGTAGAGAGACGTTTCTTCATAGACGCAGCCTTATCGCAGTGTGGCTAACACGTAACCCCCCCCCTGTCCATGTCTCATGAGAAGGACGGGACTCGTAAGCTATTATTCTCTTTTACTTTATCTATTGTAGCCATGCTTTACACTCTGGAAGCCAACACACATGACACCTAAACAGGTTTTTAGTTGTCTGTACCTCTCAAACCTGGAATAACTGACCTTTTACCATCATTTATTGTGACTGAGGGGAATCTGGGAAGTCTCGGGGTGCTGTTTCGCTCTCTGGCTTCTCCTGCAATGAGTTTGAAAAGAGGACAGACATAAATTCAGTGATTTCACATCTTTTTCTTATTTCAAGACACTCCACGGCTGACTATTTTTCTTTCTTTTTTTTTTACTGTCAACACAGTTTGCTTTGTATGTAGAAAAGTCTTTCTTCAGGAACTGCAGATCAGTTTAAGATAAAAAAGATGCCTTTGGTCGAGTATTTTAGATGTTTCTCTGCTCTCTCATGTGTGTATGATTTTGCTGAACATCTGCAGGCTGCATTGATGTTGAGTGCCTGTGTGTGTGAGGACTGTTGTGTGTGTGTGATCTGAAATGCTCCTTCTGCTTTTACAGTGTAAACTTTTGTGCAATATCTCTGCAGACTGTTGGTGGTGTATGTCTCTCATTAACGTGGAGAGAATAAATAGAAATATTTCTCATAAAAGGACATTAAAATTGACCTTTGTATATGCTATTCTTATGACTAATTCCCACGTGAAGCGTGTCCAGGGTTGTTTCTTCTTTACAAAATTTCGAATTAATGTGCTAAATTTGAACATCTGTGTGTTTAAACAGACTGCATTAAACGTTTTGATCCAGATGTGGTCTGCAAAGTTAAAACAAAGACTTCAGATAATAAACTTTTCTTTTCTGTCTGTATTAACATTTTTTTTTTTCGAGCACTGATTGTTTAGAGAACATGTAATCTTGCTTAGATAAAAACAAACAAAGGCTTCTGGTGTCCGACTGGAAAGACGGGAAACTGTCTTTCCGTGGTGGCATTGAGGCGTCGCAGGAAATCCTGTACAACAATGTGAAGGTAAACTTGTCCTTTGCAGTTTATGAAACAGTCCTATCTTTAATATTATCCATATCTTAAATCAGCAAACTCCCTCCACCTTTCAACAGGAAGGTCAGGAGCTGATGCTTCCTTCACGTGTTGTAGGAAATGTCAGATCTTAATAGGAACTGAATGCATATAAGACACGAGTGTAGACAGTGATGCAATGTAACCAAGTACATATACTCAAGTACTGTAATTAAGTACAATTTTGAGATACTTGCACTTTACTTGGGAAATACTGTAACCTACGTTTTACTCCACTACATTTATTTGACAATTTAGCTACTAGTTACTTTTTACATAAAAAAACCCATATGATAAGCTTTTGTGATACAATGCAGTAATTTACCCAGTAGTATATAAAGTATCTAAACTGACTCCAAATTGAAGAACTACAACATTAAAATGTATATGTTTGTGATAAAAACAGAATAATATAATATTCTAAAACACTTTCAAAGGAGCCGTTCTGCGTGAGTACTTTTACTTTTGATGCTTTAATTATACATTTTGCTGATATTACTTCTTTACTTTTACTTAAAGGTTCCATATTGTAAAAAGAGAGATTTCCATGTCTTTTTTTTTTTTTTATTATAAAGAAGGTTTAAGTGCTATTTAAATAATGTAAAAGTATTGAAAAGCTCAATCCATGGAGAAAAACAGCCTGTATTCAGAAACTGTGCCTTTAAACGGGCCGTCACAAATATACAATATATATAGACCATTTCCTAGTTTTAAACGTAAACATTCTAAATGTGTCCCAGTTTATTTCCTGTTGCAGTGTATGTGAATGACATCAGCTGACAGGAAGTAAACATGGACCCAAGCTGTTGCCTAGCAACACCATTCCGTTGTAATGATCTCTAACGGAGCATTTCAGACAGAGGGTGACTACAGGCATATTCAGGCAGACAGTACGAGGAAAATAAAGGGTTTATTGAACATTACAGCATGTAAACATGTTCTAGTAGAAACAGAAAATACAAACATGATTGTTTTCAACAATCGTTTGTCAAAAATATTTTTTGCGCTTTGGAATACACATGGATTACATGCCTGAAAGACTGATGTTAAAAACACAAATCAAATCTATAATTTAGACAAGATTAGTATTTTACTACTCTCCTTCAAATTGAAAATATGCTACGTAATAGCTAGTGGTGTAAGAAAATATTGATAAACATGAGTTTCGCGATATTATGTGTTGCGATACTGTATCGATTATCAAAATCACTGTATCGATTTGAATTAACCTCTTAAAGGTCCCATATTGTAAAAAGGAGGAAAATAAAGTTTTTTTTTAACATTACAGCATGAAAACATGTTCTAGTAGAAACACGAAATACAAGTATGAACCTGAAAATGAACATGATATGGGACCTTTAAAAATCGTTTTTTTTTTCTAAAATAGTGTATTTCTGTGCTCTTGATACCATGACAGTTTTCCTAAAATTAGATTTAAAAAAATCACAATATATCACCTTGCTTACAATCGTTACCCCTCTATCAAAATACGTATCGTATCGCCAGATTCTAGCAAATAAACAGCCCTACCTAGTAATAGCCTACAACCATGGGCCGAGGTTGTTGTAAACTGGAAAGTACGAGTTTAAAAAGAAGCACTTGAATGCAGCACGGGAGGCGCGCCACAGCTGAGGTGAGAACAAAACATCATGAACTGATGAAGTCTGATTGCACAGACTCAGAAAATGTGGACGGAAGTGAAAAACATGAGCAGGACTGTCAGCAGCGACGGAAACAGCTCGAAGGTAATAAGCTAAAAGGGAAAATAGACGCTTTTATTTGTCTCTTTCTGGAGAGAAGCATGTAGTCTACCACCAAAACAAGTCTGTTGATCCAGACTGAGCCTTAAAACCAGACTCAGAACTGATTTACTTGCTTACAAGCCTTCAGTCTGGAAGCTGTTTTATCATCCAGCTGCAGGAACAAGTGTCTCGACGCAAATGTTGGAAATATGTGTTTTTCTTAACAGCCTATATTTTCTTCTTATCTTTGCTGCCCGAAGCGCTCAGATTTTTCCACATTGTTGGAACTTCCTGCAGCAAGTTTCCACCTCAGCTGTGATCCAGCCTGCACTCCTTCCTCTCTTTCTCTCTGTGTCCCAAATAATTAGAATTAAGTGGCTGATTTTTAACCTGCACAGGAGCTTCTTATGCTCCTTTTTGTTTGTTTGTTCAAACTCGATTGTTTTGCTGCATTTTCAGATGGTTGAGCCTGATGTTACACTTTTACACACTGTTCTACAGAGAAATGGTGAGTTTTTTTCTCTTCCATCTTCTTCTTGAGTCGTTTATCTGGGTTTTTATCTTAGTTTTTAGTTATAAGTTGGCATCTTTTATTTATTTTGAATTCTAGTAAAAAGCTGAACTACATGTATGTCCACTACCACAGTACCTAAATCAGATTAGTGCCAGAGAAATGGGGAAATCCACTTCAGGTAGATTCCATCTAGTAGTATGTCAGCTTTCGATGACTGGAAATCATTCTAGTTCCTTATATAGTTCTTCTGAAGTTTTATTTCTGGGTTCTGCCCATTAACAAGAACATTAGCCCACTTTTATTTAGTTCAATTTCTAACAATATTGCAGGCAAATATTATTTCTACAGGCAAGAAATAATATATCTGTATCAAACCTATTTTTAATTCAGAAAAAAATAAAATGCAGTGATCAATAAAATGCAAATTATTCAATGTGGCAAGGGGAAAATAATGAAAACATATGATATGAAACACGAGGGCTGGGCGATATGACCAAAATCTTCTTTCACAATATAGGTAATTTTGTATCTCGATAACGATATATATCACGATACAGCATGTTTTCTGGTAATTCAATTAGGGCTGTCCCAAATACCATTTTTTGGGCTTCGATGGGAAATATTCGAAGATATTCAAAGCTTTACGGCTACCGCACTACTGTACACACACAACACACACAACACACACACACACACACACACACACACACACACACACACACACACACACACACACACACAACAACAAACAGCGATATACATCTCAGAATAACTAATAATAATCAATGTTGAATAATGGTGTTGGAGTATTGCTTATTTCATGGGCTACTTTGTGATTTATACATTATTGTTACATACTTCTATATTTAAAAAAACCCTCAAAAAACGAAACATTTGAATACTGATTTGGAGGTCGATTACCATGGCAACGGTCGAGGCTTCGAAGCATTTGGGTCAGCCCTAAATTTAATAAATAAATAGTCCATATAAAATACCCACATGGTAAAGCCTATTTCTATATACTCCTGTGTGAATTAAATATTGACAAATGAAAAGTAGTGAGTATTTTCTCATTTTAAGAACTGTATTGCAAAATGAAAAGAGTTTTAAGTGAAATTATAGAGAAAAAATAAATAAATATAGGCATAGCCTATATCGTGTTATATACGATAGATATTTTTATATCGTTTTGACAATATATATCGTCATATTGCCAAGTCCTATGAAACACTGTTGTTTCTGTTCAATGCTCACAGACAAAACTACTGTAACTGAAGACATGGGTATTATACAGTATGAATGTTTTAGATACACAGAGAATGCATTTAATAAAACATACTAAATTAGTCCAGTTACTGTTCAATAGTTTTAATTATAATTGAAATCGCATATAGTCTAGCCACATGTATCGCACAGTCTTTTATATCAGCACTGTTGTTAAGTATTTTGTATTTTTTTTCCCACGAAGGTTCAGCTGCAGCTGCCACTCTTCCTCCTCGCACAGATGACTCTTCAACCAGCACTAGTGGGATCATCCCCGGTGAGACCAAACTCTGAGGTCTTTACAGATAGGGGTGTAAGAAAACATCAGAAATATCAAGTATTGTGATGTTTTTTGATACTGTATTGATTTTTAATTAATAGTTCACATGCAAAGATGAACTCAGTCAATACTTTTATTTCATTTGCAAAGAGATGCACCCTCTCAAAGTAGTGCTATGATGTTGGATGTTACAGGGACTCATAAATGCAAATGCAGATCTCACTGTTCTGATTACATAAAAAGTACACTTTATTTAATCAGATTTGATGCATATGGTGGTGTGTTCTTTATACTATGACAGTTTTCAAAAAAAAAAATATAGCCTTGCTTGCAGTATCACAATATATTGAACGTAACCCCCTGTATCATGATACGTATCATATCACCAGATTCTTGACAATACACTGACCTATTTACAGACCCTGTATGACCCGGTTTCAGAGAAAAACACCTGATTTGTAAGATAGTTAACAAAGGCTGTTTTCACTCAGTGGGTTGAGATCCACAAATATAATAAGGGGAATTGAGTTGCACTAACAGCCAAACAAGCT
This sequence comes from Sebastolobus alascanus, assembly GCA_916701645.2. Classification (NCBI taxonomy): domain Eukaryota; kingdom Metazoa; phylum Chordata; class Actinopteri; order Perciformes; family Sebastidae; genus Sebastolobus; species Sebastolobus alascanus. Next base: position 2,499,999 of record CAKAOJ020000026.1, on the reverse strand, counting down.
TTAAAAACATCTCGTCATTTAGATCAAACTGCTGGGGGCTGTTTTCACTGGCTGCGTCAGACGCCGAGATTTTCCAAAAATACTCACCTCTGAGACTGCTGGTTTATGTCATACGCATTCAGGAATATAACACTTACATAACAGTGTCAGCTCACCAGACCCAGACTAGAAAAAATTGGAAAGGGCAGTGAAATTCCTCAGGTCTCAGCAGCGGGCAGTAATATTATGAATGCAGGATGACAGTCTGCAGAGTTCTGAAAGATGACATTTACAAGTCTCTGGCAGGAAGGGAGAAATCCTCAAAGCACAGTTGTTTCTATATATGATAGTGGAGGATTAATATACATATGAGCATACACAGTCAGAAAAGTTTAGTTTTCTGTGGAGGAACTGGTTCATAATATGATGAAATCTCTGCAGAAGATCCATTGTGCAACACTGCATGTGGTGCATGCACGTCTCCTCATGTATGTGTATTTGTGTTTTAACATGTTTGTGTATGTTTTTTAGGTGCGATTGCAGCCACAGTGTTCATCGTCTTTCTACTCGCTCTCTACGCCGTCCTCTGGAAGTGCATGGTGTCGCCACCACAACGGTAAAGGACCGACACACAAGCCTCAACTTGACTTTTACCGGAGCTTCAGTTTGATTTTGTTGACACAGCGAACTTGCCAGTCGTTCACCGTCACGTCTGAACTTTGTATCCAATCCCCTCACATGATCCGCACTTTTTCCATTTCATATTAAATTGTTAGTTTTTTTTGTAGTAGTAGTCATTTGTTTGTTTGTGTTTCCCTTTCAGAAAGCACAGGAAGAAGAAGAAGAGGGTGAGAGTGAAACAGAGGACGACTGTGTGAAGTCTGGCTTCCAGGTTGAGAATACCTTTTTGTCTGTTTTGGATCTTAACGGTGCGGACTAAAATCTGAGAGCAGACTTTGCTCAGTCAGAGAAAAGCACCAGAGTGACACTATGCCTCTGAGGAAGATCCTCCTAATAGATCAAAGATCAAACCAGTGCATGATGTGCCACCAGTTTCCCTCAGCTGTACTGTTTACTGGTGGCTCCTGTTGACGCAAAGCTCCGTGTTGATGTGAGATCGTGCTGCGGTTTTGTTTTTTTCCTGTGAACTCTGCACTACTGAGGGATGAGGCTGCTCAGGCCACCGCTCGCTCCAGCGTTCAATAAGCTGCATGGCATATTTAGTACGTCGATGTCAATGTGTTTGTACCTCCACCAGGTGGACGGTTGCATTTAAACATGTCCTCTGCTAGTATTTCTTCATACTGTTTTTATTAAGTACATCATGGCATCAGTAGGTTCCATTTTAATTGTTTCTTAAAGATTATTTTAACTCCTAAAGCTGCCGGGACGTTCGGGACAACCAGCCCATCACCTCTACTCGAGTATTTAGACCGCATTTACTGTGGAAATCTAGAAATGGATTTTGTTTAATATTTGTCCTCTGTTGTCTTCTTTTAAATCCACGTTACTCAGGATGTTGTAACTACTGTATGACTTTTAACTCTATAACAAACTGTGACTTTTTTTAGTTTTTTTTTTTTTTTTGTGGAATGTGAATATATATAAATGCTAATATTTGTGGCTTAGTCATAATTTGGTAGAACTTCAATTCAATCATTTGTTTTTCTTTCGTTTCCGGGTGTATTTCTAACTTAATCTAACGTTATGGAATGAGGAAAGAAATGCTGTGGATGGATTTCTGCAGAAATTTAGATGAAACTGAGGGAAGGGAAACTTTTTTCTCTCTGATTTGTCATCTGTGTTTTGTGAGTGTATATCAGGTCTTGAATTATTGAATCTATGTAGTCAACAAGAAGCAAAGACGAAGCCGGATGGACACATCCTGCATTAGTGGACACAGTCCAGCAGCCACTGAGCCACCCTGCTTATTATACTATGTGTCACATGCTACTTGAGTAGCAGACTCTGTTACAGCCACATCACAGTAGAAGGTTTGACACTTTGTGGCTTTCAGAACCAGTTTTGCAACTTCTAAAAAAACACAGAGTGGAGCTGACTGAACTCAGTCATGAGCAGGGAATGTGATGTGGTGGAATCGGGAAGTGTTGGGTGGTAAATTCTGCTGAATTCATCAGAGATTAACTGTAACTGACAAATGAGATACTACTCGTTTGCATTGTGCAATCCAGTCACACCTTTGACTTATGAAATTAAGTGCATCCGCATTTTTTAAAAACATTGAGGCAGATGTGCGGATAGTTTGGATTTCACTGAGAAGATGGAGGCATTGAGCCAAGGATTATGGTGTAGAAATTCAGATTTCATCAGCTATCAGCTCCGGGGATTGTACAAGATGTATTATTTGAATGATCAGTCATAGATGATGTTCGAAACCTGTTTTTAAAATGACAATTACTGAGAAACATAGATTTTTTTTGATTTTTTTTATAAAACATTTCTTATATGTACTGTAAGCTTGTTTAAATCAGTAAATAATAGAATAGAAAACCTGTACAAACTGTCATAACCGTTTGTTGGAAAGTCACCTGTCCAACAGATGGAGATGGAAACTGTCAAAATCCACAATATCAGTGCCATTCTTTATTCTAGCCTAGATTTCTGCCTAAAGAAAAACCAGAATCGTACTCACACACAGCTGTTATTCTTAGATTAAAGTTACGTTAATCCTGCTATAAACCGGTTCAGTGTTTTTCTTGAAGCTGCACTTGTGAGAATTACACACTCAGTTCCTCAGGTGTGTTTTAAATGACTAAAACAATAATCTGGCTTTCAAAAATCTGATTTCTTTTGGCACCTGGAAATGCACAAGGCGACAGCACACCGGATAAATTCACTTTATGTGAAATTACATTATCACTTATAACAAATGTCTGGCTATGAGCTGCATACTGGAAATGGGAGTCATAACTTTAGAACAAAATATGAGTAGACTTGCAGGAGGTTTCTGCAATTACTGTGCGACTGTTTTAACAAGTTGAGGGAGTTCAAGTGTATGTTTTGATATTTGAGTCACTGATGAGGAACTGCAGAGAAAATAAAAACTGACCACTAACCCTTTTCTCTTACTTTTCTTTGCCCATCTTCTTTTAACTATTACAGAAATATGGTTATTATATAACTCATTCATATTACCTCCTACCTGATAATTCAATAGTTTTGATTTATGTTTGATTCCAAACAAGTGATATGAAATTAAAAGTAAAAAAAAAGAGTTGAGCTTCCTCATCAGTGCTACCAGGTGATTCCTGTAGATAAAATCTCTAGTTGCTTCACAGTGCATCAGAAATCTTTACAGACAGTTCCTCTTGTGTTACACACTTTAAAACTCTCTCCAGAGTATCTGCTGTGTTTTCTGCTCTACATACTATATGCATATCACATATTCATATAGTATGTTCAAATGTGGCATAAATACAAAAGCTTCATGTATATTAAGCTGCAGATTCACATTGTGTCTAATAAACAAAGCATCTATTTACAGTATTTAAACTCTTGAAAACATATGACAGAGTTTTGGGTTTTCTGAGGCGTGTATTACAAAGCGAGTTAAACACACCCAGAGGGTATCTTCTCGTTATCTGGCTTAACAAACCCTAACAACCGCGATCCTACCAAGATGGATGGGTATCAACTCGGTAAATCAACCCAGGGTTTCTCAATCTGGTTATGAGCGCGTTCACATGAAAGGGGCGGGATTTGCAGCATCTGACCAATCACAAACATGGACAAATCTACTCTAAACTATAGAAGTTAAACACATAATCCAGGCTAAAATGAACACAGCTGAAGCTGCCAAATGCAGGAAGGACAGCTGGCAAAAGAAAAAATGCAGATGTGTGAATGCGTAAATTAACAGGCTTATTAATGTGATATATAAATAGCTTTAAAAATAAATTGGATGATTAAATTACACTTCCCTATGCACTTTAGTAAGTATGTGGCTTTTATGACTCCGGCGGTGTGAAACAGATAAATATATAAACATAATTCAAAGCGGTAAACACCCACAGCATACAGCCAGCTGTCCTTCCTGCATTTGTCAGTTTAAACTGTTGTTTTTAGTCTGGATTATGACTTAACTTCTTCGTATTTGTGTAATATTATCATACGATCTGCTCACCGATCTCTGATTGGTCAGTAGGCGGTGCTTTTATACGAGTTGATCTCTTATCTGGAACATAACCTGCTCCGGAGCAGGTTAGTAGTACAGGCCTCTGGTGTATGACTTATAACATATCATTGGCGATATAACATATCATTGGCGATATAACCATATGTAACACTAAATGGTTCCTGCAGACTCTCAGAAGGTTCAGAGCTTGATTTGATTTCAGTGACTTGTGCCTCTAACAAATCCTCCTCCACGGTGCTTAAATAAGCCTGGTTAGTGATGCACGTTACTTGTTGAAGGGCCGGTGTGTCCCACAACACTGTGACTGACTGTGGACAGTAGTGTGATTGGAGCAGCGGCACACAGGAGAGCGACGAGGCTGAAGGAGCAGACTGGGAACCAGGAGAGGGCAGCGTGGTCAGGGGTTCAGGATCTCTCTGTGCGCTCGTTTCAGCCAGAGGAGGTCTGGTGTTCAGGATCTCAATTTCACAGCTGCTGCACTCCTCCACCCTCTGAGCCTGCAGCCTCTCACCAGTCTGTGCAAACATGCAGAGATGATTATAATGATGTAGGCACATGAGTTTAGGTAATAGAAGCAGGTCCATATAGAACGGTGTGTGTGCATGAGTGCGGCAGGTATATCGGCCCAGAAGTGGATCTACTTTGCTATGTAGTTCGTTACAACAGGGATTTCCGGGTGACGAATTTCTGTGTTTACTTTCAGTCTTCTTCAAAGACAAATGTTTGAAATTATTTCTGTTGAACGGAAGTTTTTTAGGGGTCGTGGTTGTTGCCCTGGGTAACATTTTTTCTGTTTCACAAATTTCTACAACAGAGGCGGTGAGTAAAATGTTATCATGACCTCATAATGGATCAAAAATATGTGAATAACAAACAAATAAACAAGACAAATACTGAATATTGCTTTAATGCTCTTAAAACCTCTTTTGTACCAACAATTTATAAGGTTATTTTACTTATTTCTAAAGCTGATTGACGAGTTGCTTTCTGATTGTTTATTTGAATTCATCTGCAAAACACTAACCAGGAAATTCGGTTACTGTATATTATTTGCTTATATGGTATCTCTGTGATGATTAACGTGAGTGAAATAAGCCAATTATTGATATAAAAAATGCAAATACTGAGCCACCTGAATATATACGTCATAAACAAGTGTTTATGAAATCTATAATAAGCTAATACAAACAATCCTTTTTTGAAACCACAGTGGAGGGAGGACCTGATCAAATTAATTTTGCTGAAATAGTTTAATATTTCACTGCTCTCCAGAAAGTAGGGCTGTCCTCGACCAAAGAAATTCTTAGTCGACACTCATCGTAATCTATTCTTGATTTTATCGATAAATCTGTTAAACTGAGTTTCTCCACAAAGAATCACACAAAAGCACCACCTTTAAATTTTTTGTTTTCCAGCGATGTGCTCCTAAGTTTCTGGAAAATAAGTCATTCAGCATGAAAAAGCATTAAAAAAAAGACTAATCGACTAAAGAAATCTTAGTCAAGAACCAAAACAACCGATAAGTCAACTAATCGACTAAGAGGGGACAGCCCTACCAAAAAAAATATTTACGTATTACAGTATGTACTAAATGTATCTTATGGTTAGCACATAATTGTTGTTTCCTCTCTATGCATGATTTGACTATTTTGGTTTGTCCGTACCTCATACAGGAAGCTGTCTAACTCAGGAGGTTTGATGTTCATACCAGCAGGATAAACAAATATCTCCTTCAGCCTGGAAGAGAAACAGAACGACAAAGAAAGATGGAAGTGAGAAGAGGCTCCAGGCGAATTTCTAAGTGAAGATTTAAAGATGAAGTTGCTCACATTTTTCTTTGAGGCCACAGGAGAACGATGCAGCCCAGCATTAACAAGATGGGAGTCAGTATCTTGGCCAGGTGAGCCGAGTCTACCAGAGGAAACAGAAGAGGAGCAGTTTACACAATCAACCAGTAAAATCCAAGTCTGTGTGCTGGAATCTGAGAACTTTTAAAGATTAGAAAGAGAAAAAAACTATAAAATAAATATTGTTCAATAGAGTGCTGCAGGAATGAGTCCTAAAACCAGGAAATGAGTTAGCATTTTAGCACTTCCCGTTCCCCCGTCTTGAAGTCAATGGGTTTTTTGAATGGGTTTTTGGTTAGATGCCTGAATTAAGGTCTGTGGTTAACACAAGCTTAAGAGATTTTAACATTTTTTCTACAATATCAAATACCCCAGTCATGAATTTTAGAAGCCTTTATTTCTTAAAAAAGGCGGTTGCTAACAAGTGGCTAAATGAGACTACTAAACGTCATCACGGCAACTCGTCCGCCTTTACAGCCTCGTTACTCGAGCTCATGCCACCGTGGTGTAGTTCGTTTATAGCCTAACGTTAGCTTTTTACTTCTGGCGATTGCATTCACACTTCAAAAATCTTAAAAGTGGTGTTCATTTGTGAAGATTAACTTGCTGAACAAAACGTGTAAGTATCATAAACTTGTGTTTGCCACAGAGCTTATTTTCTGCAATAATTCAAAACTCAATGGAAAAATCCCATTGGCTTTTTGTCGAGGGAACCAGCACGATGCTAACTTACCGGTTGGACTACAAAAATACATCACCCCTGCAGAGCTCTATTGTTGCACTATGATTGCACTGAATGTGATGGCGCTCACAGTTGGTTCTGGTCCTGATGGTGATGTTGGTTGATTGTCCTGGTCCCTCCTTAGTGAGCGCGCTCACAGAGAAAGCATACTCTCTGTTCTGCTGCAGACCCTCTATGGTCGCAGACTTCCTCCGAGGGTCTGCCACCGACAGCATGCCTGGCAGCGTACCAGACCCTACTTCCTGTGTTGTAACCAGGTAACCAGTGATGAATGCCGGATGAGCCGGATCTTCCTCATTGTAACTCCACTCCAGTGTCACAGATGATGAAGTACTCTGAAAAGGTTCAACCAGACTCGGGGACTGTACAGATTCTGAGGATAAGGTGTTTTTTAGGAAGGAAGAAGGAATCAATTAGAATTAAAACAGCAAGAATCGAACTTCCCCGACTGATATGAACCTACAGGGACTTTTTCATCCGACACCTGAATCGTTTAACTGATGTCAGAATCTGCTGCAAAAGTTTCGATTTGATCGGTTATTTTTTTATAAAATGAAAACTGGTCGTCAGTCAACAGGAAATAATTTGCATATCTTCTACCTCCTCTCTGCACATCTAAAACAGGAAAGATGGTGTCTTAGATGGTGTATAGATAACATCTGGAGGATGTCCTCTGATGAAGACTGTTTCAAAACTTTAGCTGTCACAACTTATTACATGTCTAATTGTTATCCCCATCATCTCTTCTGCAGTATGTCTCACTGTCCTGTCTGTTTGCTCTGAAACATACCTCAAACCTCTCGACTAGACCAGCTTGACCTTTTAAAGAAATACTGTTGTTACATGCACATTAATACAACACACACATTTCCAACTCATTAATCTGTAATAACACTCACTGAGTTCTTGGGAATATCCAGTCTGTACCTCCAGCAGTCTGTGTCCATTATCTGTGCATCCATAGATATTAAATGTGTACCTGCAACCTGCTTTGAAATTTCCTGCAAAATAAAAAGGTGAAAACAATGGATGTCAAAATAGGAAGAACTTAAAGGGTGCATTTTCAGTGTCCACTAAAGGAAAACAACAAAACAAAACTTACTAGCAGGTAGGAACAATGTGTTGTTTCCCTCTGGAACCTTCAGCCATCGCAGAGTACAAGGCACTGTGTTTCCCAGAATGCACCACTCCACGGTATAGCCACAGGTGGCAGTGTCCTGATCGTCCCAGGACAGATTAAAACCAGCAGCTGTGCTGCTGCTCAACCGCTTCTTCACTGGGAGGATTTCTTGACAGAGACAAAAATGTCAGACTGTGACAGACTGACAACCAGAAAAGTATCAATGAGAGTAAGTTAAAAAAACAAACAGTATAAACAAAAAAAACAGCTAGAGAACACTTGCAGAGCGAAAATCTCAAAACCAACACTGAACAGAGAGAATTTTAGCTGAGTCCACGTGCGTTGCTCACCTCCATCGTCCTTCTCTGGGACGGTGATGTGAGCAGGGATGGAGGAGCCGGTGTGGACAACAGCCTGGACAGTGAAGTCACACTGTCCCAGATCGATGGAGACTTCCGCCTGGGTTTGTCCACTATTCTTCCTCTCAGTCCAGTTTTGGCCTTCCTGCGACCACTGAACGAGGTAGCCTTCGATGTTCACTGTGGGTGCTGAGCCAGGAACATGCTGAGAATAAAAAGTGGTCATGAAAGTTGGGCAGAGTTAATTCTGTGGTGACATACAGTATATTCCCTTAATTAACCAGACAAAGAGCTTGTGTGCCGTTATGCCAGTATTTGTGCCAAAATAAAACACAGGAAAATAGACAGAGTCTCACTGGAGTCCACAACAGAGTAACCTGTCGACTGTTCGGGTCGGACAGCTGCTTTATTCTCCTCCAAACATCCAAGGTCACCAACGGATCTGAGGAGATCACATCAAGATTATGTGTTCAATGCATCACAGGCATGAAGATCATTCAGTACCAGTATACTATATATTGTTGGCTCAACGATTTCCTGCCAGCTTAAAATGCTCCCGAGCACTTTACAGCAGCCCACTGCTCCTAAATGCTTAGGATGGGTTAAATCCTAAGACATCAAATTTCATTTATGTATACTATGTACGTGATAGGGCTGTCTATTCCCCTCCCACCACCCATTAAATTAGCTAAATAAAATGACAAACATCGCCCAAAAAAATCACGCCAAAACACACAACCGGCGATATACTCAAAACACTTAAAGCCGATACATTCATCCAATCGCCCGACACTAATCTATACAATACCGCCTCATTTTACTACAAAAACTTCAATAAGGTGGCAGCTGGCCGGAGGGAGATCACCTGACAATCATTTCCAGTAAATATCACAATATAAAACGTGTGTTTTCTATTCTATAAAAGTTCAAATGTCGGAAGATAGAAAGTACTACTCACCCTTTTTTTAAGTGGTTACGTCTCCAGTCTGATCTCGCACAGCTGATAGTTACGTAGGTTGTTTACATAACGTAACGCAATGCTTGCTGTTGGCACACGGTGTCACTGTCTCTGCCATTATGCTTGTTGTTGAATTATTCCTCATTCAGCTTTCATTTACAATTATTGAAGGTGATGTTTTGTGACTCCTGTCATGCGGTGCATTCAGTGCGTGCGAGGCAGACAGCCGCGGTAGTGCCGCTTTTTTTCACAATCGGATATGAACTTTCATATTCGAATATGTGTTTATTTTTACTAGAATATTCAAGTTGTTAGAATATTTATTGACAGCCCTAGAATGTGGCGATTAAAATTAAGAAATAAAGTTTAATAAAGTATATATAAAAAAAGCAAAGGAATTGGAGGAGGAAAACAAACCCTCCTCGTGGTTGTGTGGGCAAAGTTGGAAATCATGCAACCATGATGTCTTGAGTTTAAGAATGTTGAAGGGTAATTTATTGCCCGATTTACATAAGCCTGAAAAAGGATGACATTTTTGGTCTCAACTGGGTCTGAGCATGGTCTTCTTGACCACACCCTTGTATACACCATATTATCCTGATAATAGACACTTTTTGTACTCACAGGTTGTGAAGTTAATGTTCTGTGTCCATTCTCCCCAGAGTCTGCCATTGGCAGAGCAGCGTACGCTGGTAGAGTAGCGGGTGTTAGGAAACAGATGTTCCAGTTGGACTTTGCAGAGACCGCAAACATTATTGCAGTTCAGCTGTAATAAACACACAGACAGAAGGTAAAAAACATGCACTAAGACACAACTTTCAATTCTGCAGTATGAATATTTTAGTTAAACCAGATTAAACTCACCTCGGTGATGCTGTCTGGGTCTGTAGTGACCTGACAGAGGAGGTTCAGCTGGGTCAGGTTCCCCCGTACGATCCAGGACACATTGGTGTGTGTCACCCCTGGATGCACTCTGTCCACCTCCACCACAGGAAACACTAACGGAAACACACACACATGAAACCCACACATAAGTTTATCTTCAAGTGGTTGTGAGCATACTTGCCAACCCTCACGATTTTCGCGGGAGACGTTTTTCATTATCCTATCTTAGTGTCCTCCCGGGGTCACAATTCTCCCGTATTTCTCTTGATTTATGACAAATTCTCTTTTTCATTATCTGTTTCTGGCACTGATCAGCGTGTATAAGCCCTACGACTCTAAAAAGTCTAGAGTTGTCAACCGCTCGGTCAACAACACAGCTACACTCGCACAGCCGCTTGCACCTCGTCCTCCACGGCGAGTGAGAGACGGAGAGAGAAATGGAGAGTACTAAAATAAATAAATACAAAACAATACAAAAACAAAAATACAATAAATTTCAGACGTCATGGAAAAAAGAATTCCTCTTTCTTATGTACAATTTTAGGAAAGGGGCATGCATTTTGTCAAATCTGCACCGTCAGTGTACTTGTTATTTTCATTCGGTAAAAATCACCAGAATGCAAGAAACAAAGTCTCTGAAACTGACAAGGTTTTATGGTTGTACAGTGAACATTGAAACAACATGATGACTACACCAGCATTAATGTGATGTTTCTTGAGTATTTAAGCCTTTAAAAACACAATTGAAAATGTATAGCAACAACATATACTCTATATTCTGTTTAGATGTTTGTGTGACCTCTAACCTCTGTCAGAGATGTTGAAGCTGTAGCTCTCCGTCTCCTCTCCCAGCTGGTCCTTCACCACCACACTAATGTTGTATTCCTCCAACTGTGGGACGGCCGGGAAAGTACAAGATGACGGCTCACAGTTGATGGGAGCCTGGTCTGAGTTCCTGTGTTTTCAACAACAAAGAAGGGAAAAGACTGATGAGACATCCAACAGAACTGTCTGTTTTGGGATTTGTTTAATAAAAAAACAACCTTTTCTGCCCTGTAATAGCTGTTAGAGTTAGAGTCAAGCTGAGAAATATCTCGAGGTTACTGCTGATGTGGAAAGTTGAATCGCTACAGGGCGTCCGATTATAACTGCCACATTCACTGTATTTTTTATTAATTTTTTTATTTATTTTTGCATTAAGTGACAGCCCCCTCATTTGCATAATGAGGTAGAAATGCATAAAGAAATGTAAAAAGAATACAGAAATAAATAACTTGGGGAAATAAATAAGGGGTGAAATGCAAAGGCAAAATTGTGCATACATAAATAAATAAATACATACATACATTTAAAAATAAATATAAAATAAAAAATAAATGCAAAAATGAATAAATGCAAAAAATAGATAATTACATAAATTAAAAAAAATAAATATTTTTTTTAATGAAAATACATTTATTTATAAATAAAAAGGAAAATTAAATAGAAGTGTAGATAAATAAGGGAATTAATACAAAAATAAAAAAGGAGCAAATTAAACAGAAATATCAATTTATGTTACATTTCACATTTTGATCAATTCATTAATGGCTACATTTATTTTTAATATTATTTTTGCTGCATTTAATGATATATTTATTTATAGAGTCAATTGTTTATTTATTCATCACTCACTCACTCATCTTCAACCGCTTATCCGGGGTCGGGTCGCGGGGGCAACAGCTCCAGCAGGGGACCCCAAACTTCCCTTTCCCGGGTTACATTAACCAGCTCTGACTGGGGGATCCCGAGGCGTTCCCAGGCCAGTGTGGAGATATAATCTCTCCACCTAGTCCTGGGTCTTCCCCCTGGCCTCCTCCCAGTTGGTCGTGCCTGGAACACCTCCCTAGGGAGGCGCCCAGGGGGCATCCTTACTAGATGCCCGAACCACCTCAACTGGCTCCTTTCAACGCAAAGGAGCAGCGGCTCTACTCCGAGTCCCTCACGGATGACTGAGCTTCTCACCCTATCTCTAAGGGAGACGCCAGCCACCCTCCTGAGGAATCCCATTTCGGCCGCTTGTACCCGCGATCTCGTTCTTTCGGTCATGACCCAACACTCATGACCATAGGTGAGAGTAGGAACGAAGATTGCCCGGTAGATCGAGAGCTTTGCCTTCCGGCTCAGCTCTCTTTTCGTCACAACGGTGCGGTAAAGCGAATGCAGTACCGCCCCCGCTGCTCCGATTCTCCGGCCAATCTCACGTTCCATTGTCCCCTCACTCGCGAACAAGACCCCGAGGTACTTGAACTCCTTCACTTGGGGTAAGGACTCATTCCCTACCCGGAGTAGGCAATCCATCGGTTTCCTGCTGAGAACCATGGCCTCAGATTTAGAGGTGCTGATCCTCATCCCAGCCGCTTCACACTCGGCTGCGAACCGATCCAGTGAGTGCTGGAGGTCACAGTCCGATGATGCCAACAGGACCACATCATCTGCAAAAAGCAGCGATGAGATCCCCAGCACACCGAACTGCAAACCCTCCTCCCCCCGACTACGCCTCGATATCCTGTCCATGAATATCACGAACAGGATTGGTGACAAAGCGCAGCCCTGGCGGAGGCAAACCCCCACCGGAAACGAGTCCGACTTACTGCCGAGGATACGGACACAGCTCTCGCTTTGGGCGTACAGAGATTGGATGGCCCTAAGAAGGGCCCCCCTCACCCCGTACTCCCGCAGCACCCCCCACAGTATCTCCCGGGAGACCCGGTCATACGCCTTCTCCAAGTCCACAAAACACATGTAGACTGGATAGGCATACTCCCAGGCCCCCTCCAGGATCCTTGCGAGGGTGAAGAGCTGGTCCGTTGTTCCACGGCCAGGACGGAATCCGCATTGTTCCTCTTCAATCCGAGGTTCGACTATCGGCCGAACCCTCCTTTCCAGCACCTTGGAGTAGACTTTACCAGGGAGGCTGAGTAGTGTGATACCCCTGTAATTGGCACACACTCTCTGGTCCCCCTTTTTGAAGAGGGGAACCACCACCCCTGTCTGCCACTCCGTAGGCACTGTCACCGACTTCCACGCAATGTTGAAGAGACGTGTCATCCAAGACAGCCCCTCCACACCCAAAGCTTTCAGCATTTCTGGACGGATCTCATCAATCCCCGGGGCTTTGCCACTGTGGAGTTGTTTGACTACCTCAGTGACCTCCACCAGGGAAATTGATGATGATCCCCCATCAGCTTCCAGCTCTGCCTCTACAAAAGAGGGCGTATTAGTCGGATTCAGGAGTTCCTCAAAGTGCTCTTTCCACCGCCCGATTACCTCTTCAGTTGAGGTCAACAGTGTCCCATCCTTACTGTACACAGCTTGGATGGTTCCCCGTTTCCCCCTCCTGAGGTTCCGGACGGTTTTCCAGAAGCACCTTGGTGCCGACCGAAAGTCCTTCTCCATGGCTGCTCCGATTTATTTATTCATTTATTTTTTTATTTTGGCAGGTTCCGTCCTCAATATCAAAACGCTTCCAAACCGTAGTCCACTTCTTATAATATACATGTGCACATCATATTTAACCACAGCAAATAATTACACACCTTATGGAAGAACAGTTAATAAACAAAAGGTATTATATTTAACTCCAATCTTACATGCACACCAAGCCTTAATTAGTAACACCTGCACAGCGCTTTGCCTCACCCTATGGGTAACTGTGCATCATGGCAATTAACTGCATCTTTTCCATAATTTCCCTATGCATCGTGTTAAAAACTTCCAAAATAGTAGTTAACTACTAAACACTGCTCTATACAATATCCAGTGCATTAATATAGCAGCAAACAACTAACGTTATTTGCTATGTAAAGATAAAACGTTAGCTAGCACCGTTAGCTGCTCAGTCCTCGCTATGTTGAGTGTGGAGGCAACATTAAAGCTGGGGTCTGCGATCTTGGAAAACTAGCATAATTTGAAAGTCGCATCGCCTCAGGAGCTCCGTCTAAGCCCCCCCCTCCCCTCGAAACTCCTTATAAGGCAACGCCCCCCACACACATGCACGAGCACCGCCGCATCGTAACTACTTCACATTTTTCGTAGCTATTTCATCACTAAATTCACTTCAGAAAAATGTTGAGGCGAGAAATCAACGGTGTAGATTTAGAATATTGACAGTTTTACGATGTTAGATGGCGAATCAAACATTTTCTCCACTGTTGTTGGAGTTTAGAAGCTCCACAAACTGCCGGCACAGCTAGCTAGCTCCTGCCGGGATCGCCACCTCTCCACCCGGGCATTCACTCACACAGACCCCGCTATGAGCTGGAGCTCTCTCAAGAGACCGGTCTCGTAGACGAGGGGCTTTATTTCCTTGTTGACGGAGGGGGGTGGGGCGGGTAGCAGCAGCTCGCTGGAGAGCCGGCCACAGAGCAGCAGAGAGGGGAGGGAAAGAGAGAGATACCTGCTGAGACAACACGACCCTTTTTAACGTTACTCTAATATCTGGAGGGAGATCAGTCCACTCGTTTGTTTCTGTAACTGAAAAAGCAGTTTGAGTAACGTAAATTTTGTTCGGCAATGTTTTCTATCCGCCGTCTCCCCTCGTTGATAATCCTGTTTGTCTGACTTCACTTTGAGCTGTTAGAATAAATAGTTTAAACCTGCAGTATCTTATAAAGTAAACTAACAGAACATAAACAACTAAATCAAAGTTGTATTTTTCGATAATATGGTAATAGTGGTACGAGTTCGTTCTCGTTGTCCGGTGTTTTAAGAGCTGAGTTTTCTCTTCCACTCTCCAGTGAACGTGCGGCGGACACGCGCTTTGAGTTCACGCTGGTGCACGCTGAGGCTAGAGTACGAGCAGGGAGGCAGGGAGGCATCTGATTGGTTCCTTACAACAGGGACCATTTTTACTGACTGGTAGACGTTTTTACAGGATTACAGCAGCTACAGATGACTGATCTTTTCCGGTCTTTTTTCAGTGCTCATAAGAAACGTATTGCTGTCGGGGTGTAAAGACCATTTCAACCAATATAACAAAAAGTGTATACTGGATAAATCGCAGACCCCATCTTTAATGCTCCAAATCCGCATTTAGCATCAATTTAAACTCTATTTCTAACAGAAAGACCATTTGTTACTCACTTTTCTTGAACGCACACCTACAAAATCTGGCAACTGAAGTCCCAAAACAAAGCTATCCGGTCACTTTTCTCTGTCTGTCTAACGCTCTCTTAATTGGCAATAATTAGAGCTGCACATGATTGGTGGAATACACGTCAATCAGTGAAACAACCAATCAGAGCCATAGAACATAATCCTGTCCCGCCTTCTCATCCGGTGGAACCTTTTTTTAACAGTGATCAGTATAATTTGAAAAGTTTTATGTTATAACAATAAGTTATGACATTTTAACATGAAACGTTTCACGTTATAACAAGATAAATAGTATATTGTTATAACGTGATAAGTTTGCATGTGGTAATAACGTGAAATATATTGTTATACCATGAAAAACATCTTGTTATAACAATAAGTTATAAGGTGATAATGAGACTGTTTTTTTCTCTGATGTGGCAGCAATACACTGCTGTAATATACTTATGTAGTCTACTTTGAAGAGCATGGAGGCAGCTCCAAATTAATTAAACATACATTTTATATTTGAAACCTTGTATTAATAATATCAATTTGCTGTATCAAATAAATCTCCTTTGAGCAACAAAAAGACTCCAGACTGCTAAACTCTCAGCACAATTCCAATGTTTTCAAATAGAAATTCTAAATCAACCAAGACTTACCACTTTAACATAGCAGATTAACATAGAAATGTGTTGCTCAATCTGAACCCCAACATTTGAGTTCGTACACAGTGTCAAAGAGGGGAGCTGGGAGAAAAAATATGCAAAAAAGAATGAATGTTTGGGTGTTATGTGTGCACTTACTCTATGTGGAGAGTGTGGTTTTGCTTGTTGCGATCGTGCGGGTCTCGTTCTCTGCCTGTATCCCAGTTGCAAATTACATTTATCATGTCTGAGGTCACACACCTGAGGTTTCTGGGCTTCTGGGGAGGAACTACAGCGCACACACACACACATATACATGTATGTAAAAGTTCTTTGGAAAAATAATATTTAAAAGATGTCAAGAATGTATATAAAACTATTAATAATTCAAACTTACAACTGATGTAGTTCCAGGCATAACCGATTACGCCTGTTGCATTAATGCAAATGAGTGTGAGACGTATAATCAATGCTTCTGGGATGGTCAGGTTAGGTACAGAGATAGCCTTGACTCCGGCTCCAACGCTGATAAGAGGGTATTTGCGGTTATTGAAGGTCATGCTGGTGATATTGTATCTTTTGGGGGGAACACAGCAGAACTTGGCACTAGTGTGCTCTCTCAGCACCCGCTGGAAGGGGAAGATCCTGGTCTTACTCTCTGCCTGGACTCCTAAAGGTCACAGAGAGTTATAGCACAGTATGAGGATCTGGCCAGCTGTGTGTACAAGTGGGGGTGCTGTAGGCCTATCTATAATCCCTGGTATGTTCTAGGGCCACTGAACTCTCAAGAAGATTTTAGACTGAAGAGTGAGTGAAAAACCTCATGTATCATTAAAGCAAAAACAGAAAATATGAATCTCTATTTTATTTTTAAAACTATTTTATCGCCTCCACAAATTAAAAACAACAAAAATGTTACATCCAAGTCTATTATGGCCAGGTTTTGAGTAGGATGTGCATTGCAACAGACGTTTGCAATGACTGCAACTGTTGAGAAACACTGATGTAAAGATTGGCGAAAGGGAAGTTAAAAGGATGGGGGCCTCACTCTCGCTAAGAGAACAGAACTTATTTGATGTCATGATCTTATCGGTGTAACAGTGCACACAAGTAACTGGCCTGTTTTCTATGCATTTTGGTTTAACTATGCTCATGTACACAGACGGAACCAGAGTAGCATCATCTCACCATAGTTGGTCATCCAGTCGCTCCAGGGACTCGGGACCGACTGATTATAGAAATGTCGTATCCTGACTGAGTGGTCGACGCACTCCAGAGGCAAATCAGAGGTCCACGTCCATGTGTATTCATCCGAATCCACAGATAATAAACTCACATTTCTCTAGAATGACAAAAACAGGAAAGAATTGTACATTAATTTTGTGATTATCCATAACATCACTACATTAAATGCTGCTAAAAGAGGGATAATACCATAAAATAGATAGAGAAGAGATATAGACCCTTTAAACAGCATGCAACCCAGACAACAAATCTTTCAGTAGGCTACTCACATTGTCAATAACGGTGTGGTTTTCAGCGCGGCCAATCTGGATCTCATAAATGTCGCCCACTAAGCTGCTGTGGTTTACCAGCCAGCTCACCAAGAGGCTTTGCTTGTCACTGATAGCCTGCAGATGACTGATGCTCGGCCTTGGCGGCTCCCAAACTGCCAAACACACAACATTTGCAAAGTTACAAGACACATTTTGAGGAGTGTTAATGTGGGAGATGAAAGAATTTAAATAAAACCAACTCACCAGTGTCCAAGCAGCATCCACTGTGATCCTCAGAAAATATCAGATATAACCCAAGCAGGTTAATCAAGGAGATTCTGAAACGTATCATCCTCTTAATACAGAAACGATCAAAGCGAAACCAGAGTGACATGCCAGTCGTTCACTGCACACACTGACTGGAAGTCCCACGAGTCAATGGTAAATGACAGTCTGCCTACAATATTGTGTAATGACGCAACATCGGAACCCATGAGAGGTGTGTAAATGTCAACCTGATGCTGCTTTAATGTGTTTCACGCAAAGCAAAATACACTAAAAACAGATGTTTGCCACAATAGTTTTATACACATCGCAATATTAATATGGCACAACACAATTCTGATTACAGAGATTATTACAAGAGAACACATATCAAACAAAAATATTATTAATGTTGACAGTGCGTGAAGCAATTTACACACAATAAATTATCAGAAAAGGAGATGAACAGAGAACACACTTTACAGAAATCACTTACAGTATCAGACAGCAAGATTTTTGGCACTTAAGTGAGAAAAATAATAATAATAGGAATATAACTTCCTCTTCCAACAGAGTGTGCATAGGTAGCCTTTCCATAAAACTATACATATATTTAATATTTATACAATAATGTCAGTATACTTTTATGTATTTAGATGCTCACAATCCCATATAAATATCATTAAAGATCACATGGAGAAATAATAGCACTCTATACATAGTTTGGGGAAGGGCTCGATTGGCTTCTCAAATATCTCCATTTTCTTTTAAGTGCTCGTCAATACTTCTGTCCTGATATCCTGGAGCTTTAGGTCCCAGTGTTTGGGGTACAAATGTACCTCTGCCATCAAACAAGTGCAACGGATACTAGAAAGAATCATAATAGAAGTAAAAACACGGGTATCAAAGCTGATTTACAAAGAATTTGTTTGCAAAAGGCACAATGGTTTCATGATGCAGGATGAGAACGATTAATGGCCGTCACGTACACTGATAAAGGCACATATATCTGTGTATACTTCCTCCGATCTGATTATTCAGGTTTTTCAAAATGAAAACAAACGCACACATATATACAAATGCGCACAAGCAACAGATATATTATTTTCGGTCCAGTTATCGGTCGGGCAGCTTGCATTGCTCGTTTCTCTCCGAAGCTTCTCAGAGATAAACAATGTTCTCCTCGACTCCCTCCTCCCCGTTCTGTCCTTCCAGAGAGAGGTAGGCCTGCGGGGGGAGGAGGGGGGTGAGAGAGGGAGACGAGGAGTAGCCCTCCTCATAAAGTCTGTGACCTGTGACCTCTGACCTCCAGGGACCCAGGGATCGCCTGTCCAACGGTGGGCTGAAGTCTGCTAGAGGGAGAACAACAGAAAAGGTACAGTGTGTAGGATTCAACTTGTGGTGTGGTTGCAGATTGTAACCAACTGAATACCCGTCCACTCACTCCTCCCTTTCCAAGACTGCAGTAACGTGAGGCCATCCTTACCATAATAACACTACTTTAGGAGCAATGGAAGTCAGACGCCGTCTGGCGCTGCCACGGTTTTGCACTCTGCGGCTCACGTTACCAGTGTCGGAGAACTACGGTGGCCTTCGGGTAACGTAAAAACATGAAAGGCTCTCTCTAGAGCCAGTGTTTGGTTCTGAGCAACATGGCGGACATATTTGCCAACCTTGAGACCCCCACTCAAATTTTTCTGGGGGTCCTCCCCAGAAGATAAGTTTTTGAGCTGAGCTGAAACTAAATGTAACTGACAGTACATTACATTATATGGGGGGGTTTACAAATGGCTGCATGTCTTTGTTTGCTGTTCAGAACTATACATGGGAAGGAATATGAGTACACTTACTGTTGTTGGTCATTTGTGGCGGTGCAGTGACCCTGCTGCTGAAGGGGTGTATGGAGTCGTTCAGAGGCCGGGGGCAGCCGTGGTTGTTGCTGTAGTTTGGGTATGTCAGACCATCAGGAGGCTGTTTGCTGTGTGCCTGGCTCAGCAGGGTGTTGAGGCTGTTGTAGAGGCTGGCGCTGAGGCCGAGGTTAGCGGTGTAGCTGGAGCTGAGCAGAGGGCTGTCGTGGTTCTTCCTCGGCGCAGACAGCAGACGCTGGTGCTGGTTGTTGATGGCGGGCTGGTGGAGGTGGTTCTGCTGGAGGGAGGCGAGTAAAGCCGCCTCGTTCTCGTACACTGAACAGTTACCATCCAGGCTGCCTGAGCGGCTGTGGCTGGGCACCTGGGACATTAAAACGACAACATAAAACGCAGAGGTGACATGGTTTGCTTAGCAGCGTTTTTTATTTTTGCCTTTTGATTCCTCAGATCCTGGTAAACATTTTTGTTCCACCCCTCTCATGACTGTACCTTCACCAACCCGTCTCTCCTCCCCCCTCCCTTTCTTACCTTGTATCCATCCAGTGGTATCGTAACAGGCAGGCTGCTCTGGCGGTTGTGTCTCCAGCTCTGCAGTAGCCTCTGCTGGGCTTCGATCTTCTCCTTCTCCCTCTCCACACTCCTCTGGCCCTCCCTCAGTCGGTCCAGATTTTGCTGATACTCCAGCAGCTGAGCCTCCAGCTCCTCGCGCTCGCAGCGCAGACGCTCGGCCTCCAGGAGGCACTGCTGCTCTCGGTGCTCCAGCACGCTCTCCTGCTCACACTGGAAACACATAGAGGGCACATTCACATGAAGAACTTCAGGCACAGGTTAGCTCTTTTTCTTTGGTTATAATAGAGTTGCTACAGCACCATTACTGCAACTTTACGTTCAAATTGGGTGTTAACTATGCAGGGTTAAAGGATCAACCCAACCTGTAACATTTTAACAGCTTTTAGTGACCTATTCCTTATTTTTGGGTTAATTTTATTATTTGTCTGTGTATTTTTCTTATTCCTGCACTTAATTTAAACAGAAGAAAAAGTAATATAAGGCACTACATGTCCTAGCTCCTGCCTTCATCTCCGAGCCTGACCATCGAGCGTCCACTTAGGTCTCCCAACCAAATGTATACCAATGTATTGCAAATGTTTAGAAACTAGTTAGCCAATAAGCCGTATGTACAGGCAGATACTCCCAGCTGTGGTTATAGGAGGGTAAAAGGAAGTTACAACATTTCAAAACAAAATAACATCTGAACAGCTCTGCACATCACGTACTGATGATATCTAAAAATATCTGATCAGGGAGAGGTGAATTCATAGGTCATAGGTTTTTTTGACAGCCTTCGCTTTTTATGTTGGTGAAATCAAATTATAATATCTGTCTGATTGTTCCTATCAATTTCATTATTTAGTCGAAGGTAGAGTATACTAACTAGTAGTGTTTTAGATTTTTTACCTGTACCAGCTTTGGTACTGGTAAAGGTGTGATATGATCGGAAACTAGCACAGATGAAAGATATGGGTGAGACCTCAGTGTGCACAACGCTAACCACAACATATTTTTTGTGTAATGCCAAACTGCCATCAGATGAGAACAACAGAAAGAGACAAATGAGAGTAGTACATGCAACACATCAGCATGAGGTTCACCTGTTGTTTCTCTCTGGCCAGACACTCTTTGTCCCAGCGTTGCTGCTCCTGTTTCAGCTTCACATGGAGTTTCTGCACCTCATCCACCTCTTCTTTCTTCCTCTCTAAACCCTTCTTTTCTACTTCTTCTTTCTTCTTATCGATGCTCCTCTGCTTCTCCTGCTCCTGGATAACAACGGTTAAACATTTTAAGTTATTATTTCAAAAAGAGGCAACTCAATTCTAGTCTAACTTCCTAGAAACACTGATGCACTGCTATGCATGCATGTGGTAAAGATATCTATTTTAACATGAATATCATACCAGAGTGTTTTGGAGTGAAGTGAGGGTTCGGAGCTGAGGTCTTTCTCCCTCCTGGAGAAGGAGTTTCTGGACTTCATAGCAGCTGTCCTGGAGGGTCACAGCAGCCTGCCAACACAAGGAGGAGACACCTGGTCACACTCCAGTTACCAATCCTGTCCTTTCACAAAGCCAAATATTCATGAAACTTGTCTTTTCTCACCTTCAGACTATAGAGAAGCTGAGTCAGACTCTGAACGCTCTCTGCCACCTACAGAAAACTGTGTTATTACAGGGGAACAATAATGCATAATATTTATTTTATTAACAAACACTTTTCATGGGGAACTACGGTGGTTGAACCTTTAACATTGTCCCTTTGGTGTCTCCTCTTCTCAGCTCGACAGCAGAGCTCCACAACACGCAGTCTATCCCCGTCGGCTCGATGTCGGATCCAAGAGAGGTGGAGCTCATACTGAGCGTGCTCAGATAATCCGCTGTAGCAACAAGAAAAGAAGAAGTAAATGTCACTGCCTGCACATATCAGGCAATGTGGTTCACCTGCATCGGTAAAGATCGAGTAATGTGTGAGCAGCAATGTCAACTTCGAATATCACAAAATGACAAATGAGAATTACAGTGTCTATCTGTGACTCACGCTCAGAGGGAGACTCCTGAATGCTGCTGCCGTGGCTGTTGTAGCTGCAGCATTCGGGTCCTCGGACCGGAGAGCTCTGATTTTTTACAGTAAGGTCATCACGAGCCTGAAGGATGGTGATCAGGTTCTCCGCTGCAGAAGAAGCAAAACTCATGTGAGTCTGTGAGTTTTCAAATGCCAACCCACAGCAATAACATAAACCTACAGTATACCATGTAGTGATATGGTATACTTTTAATTTGTTGAATTATTCTTATTGCACTTTTATGTTGTTTCCTACAATATGTATGTTTCATATTGATATTTGCAGAGTCATTCTATTGAAGTTTGTCAGTCTAATGCACAATTTTAATAAAAACAAATGTTCAATATCTATTGATTACATGCAGCACTGTTGTCCTTTGCAAAGCTGCATCTTAGTTGATTAAAGGTCATGAACGCCCCCGCAGGAGTTTCCTCTTATTTGAGCTAATTAGAGCTCAGGTTGGGCTGAGCTGTGCAAGGTAATTATATATCACCAAACTCAATGTACAGATAAGAATGATAGAGGTGCAAGTTGTCCAGCCCCAATAGCAGAATTTTTGACTTGCTATAGCGTGATAGCCTTATAGAATTAACTAATAATAGTTATGATTGCATCATTGAATTTAAGTGTCTCGGGAAGCCGAAGCCATACACTGCTAGTATTCATTCACATGAACAGGGACCTGAAAATAGCCAAACGAAATGGGTTGCAGCCACCATTAATGTTTCTAATTATAGCTGTGCTTTATCTGCCGTGACATGATGAAAATACTGCTGTAAGAAAGGGTTATAGGTGCGAAAAAACAGGAGAGTGAGGGAAATGTCAATAAAATATGGTCTGCACATGGCAGCACAGTCCTGAAAGATGTACCGTGGCTAGGGGTGTCACGATATACCGTGATATTTAAAAATGAAATATTGATATGTGCAAGCAATCCACCGCTTCTAAAATCATTTAATATATACAGTTATGGTTACAGACTCTCTCTCCACCTCCCTACACTCATATTTTGAGTGTATTTAATTTGCCAAAAAAGAGACAAAACACACAATAAACAAAGTAAAAGATGATTTGACTAATAGCATTATTTATTATTTTATTTTCTATAGATATCACAATAATATCGTTATTGTGAATTCTTTTGGCCATGATAATCGTGTAGTGAGAGGCAGCCCTAAGCGTGGCTATGTACCAGGGGCTTTAAGAAATGGATATCATTTGTTTAAGATCTATGCACTAGTATAAAAATGGGGTGACCCCTAATCAGCAAGGGGGTCAGCTCCATGTATAAAATACTATAATGTTAGATGTGTTAAGGGTTTGGCACATATTGATTTTATTAAGACTTTTTGTATTTTAAAATCTGTGTTGTTGTGTGTAGGCTTGTGAAATATGTTGTGGAACTGACATATGCAGCGTGACTGCAGCATCATGCAGCTCTCACCATTCAGCAGCCACACAGCAGCTTTTCTCACCTTCTCTGAGTGCAGCTGTGAGCAGCGAGGAGGCCTGTCGTGGCGTCTCACTGTCGGCGTCTGGTTGTACCAGCAGATGGCGATGTGGTACAGACTCTGGTGAGCGGAGGGTTAACTCTGTGAGCTCAGCATAAAGCTGTAACTTCTCCTCCAGGCTGTTGCAGATTCGCTGGTCCTGACCCAACAGTGTCTCTATACAAAACACACACTAACATTAGGACTTATGGATCTATCAGAGAATGATGTGTTGTATGTTTCACACAGAAGGACGGGTGACAGATGAAATGTTTTCACCTTGGAACTTGGTGATCTTCTGAACTCTCACTTCTGCCACTCGCCTGGCCTCCTCTGTCTCAGCAATTCTCTCCTCCTCCTCCTCTTCTTCAGGACAACTGTCAGGTAGATCAGTAGGTTAGATAATGAGTAACACAAACACATACACTTACACACATTAACCACATGCATGCGCACACACACACCTCTCTACAGCTTGTCGTATGTGTCTCATCCACGCGTTCCTCTCGTCTCTGGTGGTGGTGTGAACTTCATACATCTCTGGTCCCACTGAGGAGGCGGAGATGAGGAACATCCCTCTCTCCTCATTGGCGACTTCTCTAACAATGAGCTTCTGCAGAGGGATAACAGGAGGCTTCTGGTCCTGAAAAAGCAGATAAAACCCACAAAAATGGGTTAAAGTAGTGGTTCCCAACCTATTTTCCGTGTAGCCCCCCCTACTTTTATCTAAGAAAAGCTGACCAGCCCATATTTTCTGACGTCATCACCCTTAAAACAGTGATTCAGTTACTTTTAATTAAATCAACTTTCTTTAATGAATATAACTCGTCAGTTTCGTCAACATAAATAAAGTGATGACATCTTGACGGATTGACCAAGCGAATGCAGATACCTAATATCTTTTTGTAAAGACTGTATGTACTATAATAGTGTTAGAGCCAAAATAGATTTTTTTTTTTTTATGTGTTTCAATAAATGTTATTTATGGTGCTGTTAGATTGCTGCTGGACCGCCCCGTTAATACAGGTGTGTTCCTCCCTTTGTGTGCGGCAATCGGGAGAGAAAATAGGTTTTTGACCTCAGTGAAAATGTTGTTTTTGAAAGGCTAAACGCCAACAAATACGGATTGAAGCAGAATATTTCATTAGATAAAAACATGTTGTGAATTTTAGAAATTATTACATCTATCTTTTTTCAATAAATGTTGACTTTTGGACTTTGCAACGCTCTGGAGTTATTGGAAATTTTTTGATCACATGAGTCTAGAACTATATCTTTTTAAATAGTTTTATATACAGACTTTTGTATAAATTATCCAGTAAGTGTGTTATTATGATTTTAGTTATCCAGACAAATCCTGGCTCACACCCTGAGATCTTTGGTGCCCCCCTAAGAGGGGCCCAGAGCCCATGTTGGGAACCACTGGGTTAAAGGATGGAGAGAAATGGATAAAGAGCTGGACAAGATGCCTTCAGATCGAGGCTTACCACAGCAGCAAATACAAAGCGTTGATCTTTCTCTTGTAGGAAAACCAGAACGTCTGTGAGCAGCAGAGCCAAAGTATCTGAGAACAGAAGAGTAGAAATACATGTCGACTGGTTGTCTGTTAAACTCTAAAGATCTTGTGGCACAGATTATGATCTCATACACACCTTTTAGACGTCCTGTGGCGGTCTTCCAGTAGACCAGCCCTTTATACCGCAGTTCCCTGTTTTTGCTATGCAGGTCCTGTTTGCGAAACACCTTGTCGTTCTTTAGCTTGGCGAAGCTCTTGTTCTCCAGCCGGGCCAGCACTTCCTGCAGCTCCTGACACCTCTCGTACTTATTCACAGTCAGGTCCACTGTAGCGATGACGTCGCGGATCTGAGCCAGGGCACTAGACAGGTCCGAGTGTTCCTGACTTCCCTCTGTTGAGGTGAAGAGGTAACAGAGAGGTTACACACATTAAAATGATATTAAATTACTGTTTTTCCAATTTTTACAGCACTCAAAATAAAAATGTTCAGACGTTTAGTATGGCGTCAGATATATGTTATGTGTTGCGGGTGCGATAAAATAAGCTCACGAGCAAATTAATTTATTTCACACGTGCAGATATTAATGGCCACTCGCATAAAATAAGTCCTTGCGCAACAATTCAGCAACAGAGAGTTGTACAGGCTGCTGCGAGCGAGAAATAAAACATAGGGAGAGGCAAAGAATGGCACCTGCGTGCATAGTTTAGGTTCTTTACATATTCCACACAAAGCACAGGTAAACAAAGAGAAGTGTTTAGCACACATCAGCTCTTGCATTGCAAATTTTATACAGATTGGCTTTCTTTATCCATTAACTGCTAATTGACACATCATGGAAAACAAATATCATAATCAAGCAGGCTATTTAAAAACAGCAACATGAGTGAAATATTTTAGTTAGTATGACACTTTGATGATGAACACAAGAAATAACCTCTATTTGTAAATAACACAGTCTCTAGTTGCGTACAAGTACATTTCGTGCAACAGTCTGGCCTGAAACGTGCAATGTTGCAGCAAATATTTGGATCATGTTACACATTTTAGACGAACATTGTGCTATGCAAGAACATGAAAATGCCCCCTGCCTTGCCCTTTGTGTTGTGGTTTCCACAGAATATGTAACAGACTTAGGAGTAGCATATGTTTACAGTTTTGTTTGGGACACAGTAGAGCTGACGTACCCTGAGTGTAATGTAATATCCTCTCCAGCAACACTGGGTACTTGGTGATGCGCTGAGTGACCAGCAGGATAAATTCTGGCACCTCTCTCCGTCTGACCAGAGTGTTATTGCTCTGTTGCTGTGAGCAGAGAGGTCAACACCAGAATGAGTACAATCAAGACATTTTACTGTAAACCAATTATTTAAAAAGCACAAGAGGTCTGGAATCAGGAGCTTACTCTGACAAAGTTTTGCAGTTTTTTGTTTTGCTGCTGCAGCTCTTTGAACACATTGACGGCCTCGGTGTGATGGCTGCAGAAGTCTCCGTACACCTGCTTCATCTTCTCAGCGTATTCATCTGAGAACTGAGAAAGAGGCCATAAGAGGATGACTACAGACATGTATCTGCGTGTGTTTATGTGCATGAATCCTTCATCACCAACCTGCTGAAGCAGAATATCTCCAATCTGATGGATGAGGTAATTACGGGGGTTCTCAGGTTGGGTCGCGGCCTGTCGGCGTTCCTGCAGTGCTCCGAAGAGGTTTCTGTGAAAGAGCAGCAGGGGGTCCAAGCAGGGGAAGATCCGGGCCACACAGTCCCAGTCGAGCTGCAGCTCCTCCAGCATGCCTCTCCTGAACACCTCCGACATGACCGTCAGGGTTTGGATGTGGTGCAGCTCCGTCTGCATCAGCTCTACACGGGGAAAATGAAGAATGGATTATGGGATTACTTACACTTGGCTGAATCCATGTGGAACAGCAAGTGGCTACAAAACTGCTTCAGTAACTCATTTCAACAGATTCCTCCAAAAAATGCGTGTAATAAATCTGAAGTTTTGTGGGCTTCCAACTTGGCAGAGTGCAAGGTGTACACCGTTATGTTTGCCAGTTAGCAGAGCTTTTAAAAAAAAACATTTAGATCAAGTCAAAGTCACCTCTCGTTCATATAAAATACAATATTAAGAGGAATTGTCCCACCGTAAATGACATCCTGCCGTTTAATGGTGCGCCTGTCGTGTTGCCTGCAAAACTCCGGACTGACCGCCAGACTCCACGACTCCACATCAAGTCCCAGCAGGTCAGCTGACAGGTCGCTCATTAGAGGAGCATCAACAGCATCTGTAGGGACAGAAATGATGAATAATGTCTTTCTTATAAATCACAATCCACTCTACAGTATTTCTCATCGTTATATGTGTGTCTAGGGCTGCAACTAACAATTATTTTCATTGTCGATTAATCTGTCGCTTATTCTCACGATTAATTGATTAGTTGTTTGGTCTAGAAAATGTCAGAAAATGGTGAAAAATGTCGATCAGTGTTTCCCAAAGCCCAAGATGACGTCCTCAAATTTCTTGTTTTGCCCACAACTCAAAAATATTCAGTTTTCTGTCTGAGAGGTGTCAAAGAAACCAGAAAATATTCACATTTAAGACGCTCAAATCAGAGAATTTTGACTTTTTTTCTTAATAAATTACTCAAACCGATTAATCAATTGTCAAAATTGTTGTGGATTAATCAACTAATCGATTAATTGTTGCAGCTCTAGTCTCGACTTACTTGACTTAAGCCCTTTGCTCCT
The DNA here is from genome assembly GCA_916701645.2 of Sebastolobus alascanus. Classification (NCBI taxonomy): domain Eukaryota; kingdom Metazoa; phylum Chordata; class Actinopteri; order Perciformes; family Sebastidae; genus Sebastolobus; species Sebastolobus alascanus. The sequence continues at coordinate 2,472,194 of CAKAOJ020000026.1, read as the reverse complement.
CTAGGGAGCATAGGCCATTGACAAATGTGTGTGTGTAGGTGTGACAGATTGTTATTAAATATGATGTAAGCTTGTCTTTCTCACCCTGCGTGGTGATTGGCGGCTCGGCCGATGGGGGAGTCGCTGCGACCGGCGTTCCCTCATCAGACAATGAGCTGTTAGTGCAAGCTGTCACGCTGCACTCACTGTCTGCGCCTGCTGCATCACTCAGCCGTCTGTACAGAAACAAAATCAATTGGTTAGAACCTTTTTTAAGACAAAGAGAGTGTTTGCATGGGGGTGGAAATTTGTGAACTAAGGTTTTATTAACTTCAGCATTTTCTAGATACAAAAGCTAACTGAAATCCAGATTAATTAAATTAGTTTTTAATGGATGGATGGATGTATTGAAATCTAATGATGACACTGCCATCCTACCTGCTGTCTATAGAGATGGAGAGGCTTTTGGAGAGGGGGGCGACTGTTTCTCTCTTCTCTCTGGTCGTCGTGGGAAGTGAAGACGAAGAGGAGAAAATGGAGGTGGGAGAGTTGTCTTTCACAGAGTCTGGACCAGGATAAAGAGCAGGAAGAGGAATCAGTCACACCTTGGAGGCTTTCCCCTTCCACAAACAAATACTTCACACGTCATTGTTTATATCCATGTCGTCACTGAATGTAACAGTAACCGAATAATAAAGCTGTGAGGAAGTCTGCAGTTATCTTTCATTGTTTCACTGGGCATGCAGCCTACAGTTGTGACAATATGTCGTTGTAATCGAAGCTGATTGTGTTTGACCTTGACACTTTTGTCAGACATCAAACACTGAAGACACAGAGCTTCACATTAAGGCACAAAATGACCCCGTCAATGCAAAAGAAACACTCAACTTTGGTGCTCACGCACAAACACACACATAAACACAATCCAGGCCAGATCCCCCACTGAGGTAGATTAAAATTTAACTTTTCTTTACCAGGGAAAGAACAACAGGGAAGAGGGGAGAGTGGGGGCAATGGCTTTCTTAATCTGCTACAGGAGAAACAAGGGAGGACAGGTAAAATCTTAATCAAAGACCAAGGGAGGACACTATGGGAGGGGGGACACGCTGTAATTTCGGACTCACTGTGTGGGAGAGACAAGGTCTTGCTTTTCATCAGCAATGCATTCCTCTCCTGCGGCTTCTGAAGAAACACATAATCATATCAACATCAACAGCTGTAAATCATAGTCTTTGTCCTTTAAATATTAAGCCGTTGTGGTTGCAACACAATAAATTCAGTCAATACCGGAGTCAATTTCTGCCTAAACAAAACCATTGAAGAGAACTCTTGTTATACATCTTGTCATACATCATCAGTTTGAGATGTTCAACACATTCCAGGAGTTCCTTTGTCACCAAGTGTTGGAATTTACTCTTCCTGTTGTACCCGCTTCCCCTCAGCCTGCCTCTGCTTCAGTAACTGATTCATGTCTTTTTTTGGCATTTTGCCTTTATGTGACGACAGGAAACACACGGAGAGACGGAGGGAATGACCTGCAACAAAAGCTGGATTTGAACTGGGGATGTTGCTGCGACACAGCACGCATCTCAGACATGGTCGGTTGACAGTTACAGATCTCTGTGAACTTATTGGATTCAGAACAGTGAGTGGAGAGTTTGATTAACAAAAGTAATAACTGTAGCACAGTAACAACATGAGAGTGACAGGTTTTCAGTTCAGAAAGTGTTAACTGTGTACTTTTTGTCAACTAATAGCACTATGGAGCAATGTTTCTACAAGTGGGTCCCTGTTTTGTTTGTATCACGCACGTGCACAAGGACAATGGTGTAATTGGGAGAACGTGCAGGTGGTGGTTTGATGCTATTCTGCTGACATTGCGCCAGGACACGTACAAATGTGCCAAAAAAGGCAGTGAAAAAGAAGACTGCAAGCTAGTAAACATGTATGTAAACTAGTAGATCACTTAGAGAGCGCAGACCTCCGCCAAGGCCGTTTCCATAAGTGAAAAATAATGAGTGTGTCTGTCCCGTGACTCGGATCCCCTCCAAAATGTAATGGGTTCTTCCTTGGCCCATTCTACACCCTTACACCAAGTCTCATGAAAATCGTGCCAGTAGTTTGTCTGTAATCCTGCTAACAAACAAACCAACATACCGAACCAAAAACATAACCTCCTTGGTGAAGATAAGAATGCAGGATTTTAAATATTTAAAGAATTGGCTTAGCAGATGTATAATGAGGATTTGTAAGGTCTCAGCTACACACAAAATGTGTTTTAGTGAGAATCACTGAATGTAAACACTCCATAGGGCGCCTTTAATTCAAACTACAATACATGTCTTGTCACTTCATTTTGGACTATTGAGGCAGTAAAGGGGTACTACAGTTAATGTTTAAAATTAAAGCAACAGAGGCCAAGATATTCTGGCTTTAAGTCCTTAGTACAGGTCAAGCTCCAATAATGCTAGACCCTACATTTCCCATAATGCCATCTATAGCATATTTTTGTTACAAATGTATAGTCGCCAAGCTCAAGCTGAGATGTTTTCTCAGACATGACAAATCTCCACCACAGCCACAGAAGACGTTATTCACCTCTTTCACAGGCTGAGTAGAGCTCACTATGACAAGTAAACTGACCTATAGACCTTTTTATTACCATTCTGTTGCTAGGGCAACAGCTTTGGTCCAAGTTTACTTCCTGTCAGCTACCTCATTAACAAACATTGCAACAGGAAATACAAAGGGGCCCATTTAGACTGTTTATGTTGTCGAGTTTGAAAACGTCTATATGTGTATAATTGGTGAAGTTTAATGGTGGAAAAATACTTTCTCCCTGAGAGATTGTTTGACTCATGAAATCATGCAAAATCTAAAAAGAAGCTCAAGTATGACTATTTACTATCTTGCAAATATCTTAATGACACCACATTGTATTTTGGTTGTTTTTTGAGGGGGTGAATTTTTTCTTTAAACGTGTTGGTTTTGAGATGAAATGAAGTGCGTGATGTTGGTGGTTACCTTTCCACAGGCTGCAGCAGACTCTCGACAGTTTTTATGGACATTCAGGAAACAGTCTACAGACAAAAACAGATGAATACACCAGTTAATTTCATCAGTTAACTGATAATAAACAAAATTACCACATCTCTGGATTCAGTGTCCAGATGGCTGTCAAACTGCCCTGCTCCTCACGATCCATGTCGACTTTGCGAGAGGAGGAAAACTGACTTCATGTCTTCTGCTAAACAAAACATCAAGGCAGCACGTGCGAAGACATTTACACAAACCCTAAACAGTTCAGCCACCACAGGACATAAAACAACAACAGTACTGACAGTATAATACTTACTGGAGCACTGCAACAGCTCCTTCCCAGAAACAGACTTATCACAGGCCACACAGAGAGCGGGACCAGATGGAGACACAGGAACAAACTGGTGTCCATTAGCGGCTCCTGACTTCTCCTTTCCCTCCTTCACTTCTTTCCCCTTCACCTGAAACGCAAGTCATAAATATTTAAAACATACTAATTCAGCTGACATTTACTGCAGTCGATGCCACAATATCATGTAAACCACCGGAGTAGAAACAACGTGACTCTGAGCAACAGGCACAAAGAGGCATACAGCGGTCATCTTCTAGCTGAAACGCACCTGTTAAAGTGGAGTTAGTTGAGATAAAGGGGCCTCTGAGTGAGCTTTTCTGTTTACTTTGTTAAGGTCCATGGGGACGGCTGCTGCTTTATCCTTAGGGGGGCATTAGGGGGATTCCTCTGTGCATGTGTGTGATAGCGCGATGTTTATTTTCTTATCAAACTTTACAAGGAAGTCTCAGAGTGTGTGTTTGTTTTTTTGACCGTTCATGTGCATCGTGTGTTTGTACATACATGGAAACATGTTCTTCAACACATGCACAAGTGTTTATAAGATTTAGAGCGTACTATGGAATGTGTTTTGGCTCCTCACGCTGTGTGGTGGGGGGCTACGCATTATGTAAGAGGATATTTTCACTGTGTCCCGTTGCTAAGACCTGAGGAGAGGGAATTTTCTCCCTCGCCAAATAAAGGCACCGCACACAGACAATGGCTCCCCAGCGCAGGAATTCTGACCCGGCCCGTCTGTGAGGTGGTAAACCTTTTACTGCACTACTTTGGGAGGCCTTTCAGCCTTCAACTATAGGGGATTTCTCAATCATGTCTTAAACACATGTAGGAGGAATCATATTTTCCACTGTGTTGTTGCTTTACCTTGGTCTTGTTGCGAGTGCTGGACATCCTGCTCTTGAGGAAGCTGAAGGTCCGGCTCACTTTGTACTTCTCTGACTCGACCTTAGATGGGATTATGTATTTATCCCACTCCTCATCCTCGATCCTGTATCAGTGTGAACATTTCCGTCAGTAGCCATCACAAACTCCTACCACCATTTTTGGCCTGTGGAAGACTGCAGCATTCAAGCCCAACATGCACACTCTTTATAAAACAAATCATTATTTTAGAAGAGTTATAATAATAATAATAATCAGGTACATCGGTGTCATGCTGGAATGAAAGAATGTCCAGACAGTCTTCCAGGACCCCCGGTCTACAGACTATTACTCTTAACAACATGCTTGGCATGCTTGGAAGTCACTATGGACTGTAGAGGGTACTATTTATAGCATGACCTTGGCAAGATGCAATTAATAATGTGTCAACTATTGACAGCGGCTTATGCTAGTTGCATGACGCATTCTAGGTGAAAGGCGACAGAACGTAAAGAAGAGAAACATGCAATGTCACATCAAACATTTACTGTGACCTGACATTAAAGTGTTAATATAATCTACTTCTGAGGATTCACATATGACCAAATACAGGGTCGTGTCTTGAAAGTAACCCCCAAGTTGCAAAACTATCGCGAGATGGTTGAGGTTAGGATAGGTCGTCAGGCAGCGAGTCTCGCTTGAGTTTTTGCACGTTTTCTCAAGTTGGGGGTTACCTTCTAGACACGACCTGCAGCTGCAAAGAATCCATGTGGTTAATGGGATGGTTTTACGGCGGTGTTAGAATGAGTTAAGCCACACATGCATGGCTGTGAGGCCGTTTTGGTGGAAACATACTCTTTGAGGAACTCTGTGAGGGTGAGGTGTTGGAGCGATGCGCCGCTCTCCTCCTCTGCTGACTGGGCCCGCTTACGGAAACCCAAAACCCTGCATGGATATAACACACCTCAGACCAGGTTGCTGTGTTTCGGCTCGTTACGAGACTCACAATGTTAATAATACAGTATGTGTGGCATCTAAGATTAGAGTCTACAAATCATTTCTGGGCCTAATAAAGCATGTATTGAAAAGTAAGATGACCACATGTGGATAATGGATAATTGTGCGACATACTGATTTAGTACACCAACTGGACCCTATTTTCCCATGTTTTTGTGTCTAACTGACTAATGGGGACAACGGTCTGAAGTTGGTCCAGTATTGAGGGAGAGCGCTGTAGAAAGCAGCTGCTCACGGCGTGCAGGCTGCTGCTATTGGGGCAAGCTGGCACCGTCATTTACGTCCACTAAAAGTGCTTGTTTTTGTCATGACAGGCTCTGATTTTTACTATAAGTGTCTGACGTTATGGAAAGAGTCTCGCTCAAGGAGAAGTCTCGTTCTGAAATCTGGCGAGGTGACGTGTTGCTGGAAGACAACGTTGGAATAGTTGAATACATCCATGGTGGAAACGTGAGTGTTTGTTGTGTTGGAGTACAGAAAGCGTAGATTAGTGTTATCTAAAAGATCTTCAATGTTATGGCTGAATATTTAGATGATTTCAACAATGATGATGAGGTCTTTGAATTTGATGGCCACCCGTATTTATTTGAGCCAGAGTATACAGATATTCACAACGAGACTTCTCCTTGAGCGGGACTTGGACACAATAACAAACAGACCGGATCAAGCGAAAGGTAAGAAAAACGTTTTATTTAACGTCTTTTATTCATTAAAATGGTTGTCCTTATTAGTCACTTTGACACAAAAACATGGGAAAATAGGGTCCAGGTTGAAAAAAACCAAAGTTACCCTTTAAGGCATAAGCAACATCCACATAGTGTTAATATTGGATGGATACTGACATTATGAAGGACATAAATGGTTAGTGAGCCTGATAAGGCTGGTGTTGTTATTATTGCAGTATTAATTTGATCTATTCTAATGCAATAATCCAATGATGTAATATGATAATCCAATTGCCTAATGTGATCTTCTAAAATGTTTCCTCTGTTAGCAATGCATGGTTATTATCATCAGACAAAATGTATTAGCGCGTGATACATTTATGAGGCGGTGAGGTGAAATAAACTACCAGATGAACATGGATTGTGGGATTGATGAAATGAAAACAAAATAAGCAAAACACACACATGATGTGTGACACACATGATGAGATTGTAAAGCAAATGTTAATTCAGAACCAAAATACATATGTTTATACTACAAATTCAGTATCATTGATGTGTTAGCTCGATGTTTCTGAGGTCTGGAGTACAGGAGAGTTTAGCTGTTTACTCAGGGTTATTTTGAGGTTGCAATCAGAGCGAATTCTGGCTTCTGCCTTGCAACAGGAAGCATGTCACATCCTGCACACTCAGACCCCAACCACAGGTTTAATACTGGAGATACACATGAAAACGCACACATATGTAGGCACATTTAAGCCAATCTCTAACCACTGGTCAACACTGGTCTGCCTAAAAAGGGAGTAACATCTGAGGCTGAGCAGTGAGTTGATTGCTCATGATATGACACACTGGTTTTACCTCTTTTCTCTGGTAGTCTCAGTCAGGCTGAATGCTCTCTGCTCTGTAAAGTAGAGCAACAAGGACAGGCAAATGAATGAGCCAGAAATACACGTACACAAAGACATTATTACAGATTCTAGGTGAATCACACAAGGGCGTTGAAAACCACCATCCTCAATCAGAATTGAGAAGCAAATACAAGAATCCCTGAAACAGTCTGGATCCAGCAAACCCCTACAGAGAGAGACCAAACACAGCACAAGAGTTTTGCCTTGAAAAACCAGATGACACCAAAGATGGAAAAACCAAGAGGGAAACAAAATATGCACCAAAATGGAAGCAGAACAGAACCCTCGGGGTAGAAACAACTCCTCCTTCAGATGATCTATAAGACTTACGTGCTGTAGAGAGTATTTTTCCAAAGTCTCAGGATATTAAAAAAGGCACAGTCTTAAAGATTCAGACTTCTACTTGTCAGTCGACATATAAATGAGAGGAGTTCGGATGACTATTATTTTATTACTGAGAAACAAAGTGTTGACATCAAGCTTTGGAGAAAGTCTGCTCTTCATCTTTTAGCAATTCAAAATAATAATGAATGTTTTTCTCTGAGACAGTGGTTTTTGCATTGCACAATGCGAGTACCACGCTCACCACCAAAAATCAAAATCTTACCACAGATAAAAGGGCTGCACAATTTGGGCCACAATGAGAAACATCGATGTTTTGAAAAATTGTGTGAAATCAATCGGGGGAAACAATTTTACAGCAGAAATGTGCAGCAAAGTTAATGGGTTTCTCCCTAAAACAAGGCTAATTCAATCTCCGAATTTACTCCAGTTTTTCCATCTTGTATAAATATAAAATTACACTGGGTCATGAAAAGTTTAAATATACCAGATATGCCTTTTAATTGTGCAGCCCTTGATAATCACCAGTTTATCCCACGGTTCACCAGAAAGAGCAGAAAGACACACTGGAGTGTATTCATCGGCCGACCAGCAGCGTCTAATTTGCCGTTTGAAGCTGTTCTTGTACTTACTAACTTGGTTGAGACGAGAGAGGGATTTAGAGAGAGATAAAGCTTGAAGTAGAGAACGACCGCTGCTGCTGAATGCACCATCTAGATGGGACAAAGCACGGCCTTAATGCTTCGCACTCGCATGCGAGTAGTGGTGCTGTATCAAAGCAGAGCTGACGCTAAACACACATATACTTTATAGAGGTTATTCAGTTGATTTATGACACCTGCCTGGTCCTCCCCCCCTGTTAGACATGTGGCACATGTGTCCATTCAGCTGGCTTCCGGGAACAGAAAGGTCACAGGGGCGAAGGGGTCAAAGTTCACTCACCTTCTGCCAGGTCAGTGATGGTGGCGTCTCGGTGTAGCAGCGGCCGTGACGGCTTCGCCTTGGGGGAGGAGTAGGAGTAGGAGCGCAGGCGAACCTCGGCTTCCTCTGGGTTCTGGGTGAGGGAGCGGATCAGAAGGAACAGATCGGTAAGCAGAAGTTCAACAGGTTCAATTCTGTGAGCAGGAAACTCAATTTATCTGACTTTTTGTTCACATTATTGAGCTGTTGACAGTCTGGGCTGATCAACTGATGATTGTCTGTAAGGCAGACTGATAATTGAATGACAGAATGTGGAAACAGACTCTACACAGGTGACCTGCTTATCTGTCAGCTGTCAAACATCAGGTCAAACTCACTCAATTTATTGAGTTTATAGATGTAGGCAATCAGTAAGACTAAGCAGAAACTCTTAAATCTCTTGCCTAGAGGGTAATATAGTCATTAAGACAGTGTTTTAATTAGTTGTTTGGAATAAAGAAGTGAGAGAACCAGGAGGGGAAGTTTTGCAGGCGTTCTGTCTCGGGCCACATGGGATTCCACACACATGGAGGAAAAACACTGTTGTGGGATATTTAATACATGTTTAATGAGGGTGTACCTTGGCGGATGTGTGCGTGCTGTCAGAGTGTGTGCGGTTAAAGTCTGGTGATGCATCAAAGGAGTCCCTCTCCTCTCCTGAGCTGGATCGCAGGATGGACCGCTTCTTTACAGACGAGCACGGGTAGGAATGTCCCAGGATGTCTTCTTCTCCACTGTCACACTCCAGACTAGGACTGTTTACACACATACACACAAGTACAAGCACAGACGCAAACACATAATATTCAGTGAAAGCTTGATACTTCAGTCTACATGATTATATTAAGATGGGAACATACTGACTGTCTAGGCATCACACATTACAGTTGTAGACAAACACACTGTGTTCAGAATCCTGTCATTAACACGGGACATCAGTCTTAAAAAGTCTGATATGATCATGATGCCTCCAATTGGTCCACAAATCATCAGATTTAAATCCTAAACTCAGGAACACTACAAGATAATGTGCTGACTCTGTGTCCATGATGACCTCCACCATTTTGGACAGATAAGTGCAGATAATCTTCAATACTCATCAATCTATAATCAGGCTTTAAATTGTTTATCGGTTTCAGTGCTCACAGAGGAGATCCTGCAGCACTGAGGAAACTGGAAGGAATGTTCAGCAACTTCACCACACAAACAGCTCAATTGTGTCCAGGCTTCCTGTCACTCTCTGCACCTTCACTGACTACAATCACTGTACAAAACGTCAAGAAATGCTTTTGCTGAAATTCCAAACAGATGATACTTGGTTGTCTTAGCATGCGTTAGTCACAGGAAGTTCACAGCAAGTTTCTAAATGTGTGCACTGATTTCATTATTAAAAAAAATTCAAAGTTGGCCATAATGCAGCCTGTTTGTTCTCTCACTTCAACATAAAAAAAACTCAACCAGTTGTGACGCAGTCACATTAAAAGTTAATTAAGTTAAATATAACAGTTCACACTTAGAGTGCCTTTGATTTTTTTTAATCAATAATTAACAGCTATAGTGTCCTACCTAAGGCCGCGGCTCGTCTCAGTCAAGCTGCATCCTCTGCGGTTCAAAGCAGGAGAAACTGGCAGACACGGCTGCGTCTGACGCCTCTGTGCTCCCTCGAACAAACGGAAGGCGGAAGCCAGGGGGGAGGAAGGAAAAGACGGGGAGGAAGCAAAGGGAGAGGGGGGAGAGATGCGAGGGGATGGCTCCTTGTGGTTCTCCAGGCCGGGGCCTTGGATTCCCCTCTCCTCATTGTGGGGTGAGGATGGGTGCCGGTTCTGGGAACAGCTCCCTGAGTCAGGGAGAGTCATGGAGAAGGAGTCCCAGCATGGGCTGCCAAGATGGGGCGCAGGACTCACCTCCTCCTCCTCCTCCCCTGGAGAGCGGTATTTAATGTCAGCGTCATCAACCTGGAACAGAAAAGTGAGTAAAAAGAAGGAACCATTCCACGGGCTGATTTGTAGCTCCTGTAATGGAACATCATATGAGCCAAGTCTGTTTTTGAATTAATGTTATAAACTATATAACTGGTGTACATAGTTGTACTTACACTACTTAAAAAGAAGCACTTATTTCAGGCCGACTCACCTGGTCCACCAGCATGGCGTTAGCGTACACTCTGTCTTTGCCGTGGATCATCGCTGACAGTCTGGCAGCTGCAGCCAGAGTCGGGGACGGGGCCTGGCTTTCCCTTATGGACTGACTTTTCTCTACAGAAAGGGAGGGAGCCACAAAAAGAGAGAGAGAGAGAGAGAGAGAGAGAGGGGATTTTTCAATATTATATTTGGTTTCCACAGCAACACCAAATAACTTCTCACAAACACAGGAAGTGACGTAGACATCCTGGGCAGTTGCACGACATTGTTCAGGACCAAGAGTCCCTCATGACTGTGTGTGTCTGTCTGTCTGAGCGGCTCTTTGCAAACACACACACAAACGTGAATGGGTGTGCATGGAGTTGTGAGCGGGCATCTGTAGGCATGTTTCTTCTTCCCCACCCTGCCTTCGATACAGCGGGCGAGTGGAAATAACTCCCGGTGAGCACACAGTGGCATTGAGAGGAACCTTTTCAACACAGTAGAGTCACTGTGAGCAGGTTCTGCTGTTAAACAGGGGGAAACACTCCTGCTCTCAAAACACACACACACACAGCCCCCTTCTGGGATGTTGCTCCATACAAAACACAGCTTCTCCACAACACACTTTCTTGGAAAGTTTTCCAGGTTAGAAAACAAGCTACAGGTATGCACAAACACAAAGAGGCAGAGCGTTACACGCCACAGCAGCAGTCACTACAACAATCCTTTGATGAGACATTTATCCGACACAGTTAAGTTCTGTTTAAGTTTATTTGCACAATGTAATGAAATATAACCTGATGTGAGACAAAAAAAATGGGTTTACGCTAAAACACAATATACTAAAATTCCAACTCAATAACATGTAAATGTGCATGTAAAGCATGAATAAATACATTAAAATTAAGACAAAATTCAGTACAGTATATGGTGCACACACTGTATATACCTCATGTCTGTGTACTATTACAGTATATGTATAAGTACATATTAGAGCTGCAACGATTAGTTGATTAACTGTCAACTATTAAATGAATCGCTAACTATTCTGATAATCAATGAATCGGTTTGAGTCATTTTTAAGAAAAAAGTCAAAATTCTCTGATTCCAGCTGCTTAAATGTGAATATTTTCTGGTTTCTTTACTCCTCTTGGGCTTTGGGAAACACTGATTAATATTTTTCACCATTTTCTGACGTATTATAGACCAAACAACTAATTGACTAATCGAGAAAATAGATTACAGATTAAAAAAACAAAACAAAATAGATTAATCAACAATAAAAATAATTATTAATTGCAGGCAGCCCTAGTAGATAATGATGTACATAATCTGTTGAATGCTCGTGATGCAGTGTCCTGAATAAAATGCAACGGTTCAATTGAATATGAGCTTTAAACTGGCAGGAATAACTCTGAAAATGAAGGTTTGGGATCCTGTGATATGATCAAAAGCTCCAGAACAGCACAGTTGGTTCCAAGGTCAAAACTATAAAGCCAACGAGGACGAGAAGTTGTTTAAATGCTCAGTAAAAGTGGAAATTTGAACATTTATATATCCATGACTACTGGGGCAAGCTCCATCTGTTGATTAAGATCATGTGATATGATTGAAAGCTCAAAAACAGCTACTAAATGGACCTTGAGGTGAGATTGTTTTGTTAATTGTTGTTTTCAAGGTCAAGAATGAATATTTAATTTCTTTTCTTATTTAGCTTTTTTCTGTGTTTTGTTTTTATCTGTTTTTTCTAATTTATAATCAATTTTACTTTTTCACTATAAAACATATAAACATTGTAGGAATGATATAAGTATGAAAATCATCATATGTAAGCAACTGTAAATTTATGTTAAATCCTGCACTCCTGCAACAAAGTAGTAGTAAGTTCTGTCTAACTTTGTCCGATCTCAGCAGCACACTCACTGTGTGGCCAGCATGTTACATCTGAAACCTGTATGGTTACTTGTGAAAGGCTGATTTTGAGTGTTGTCAAAATCACTTCAATCAAACGTGAACCAGCATTCTGGTCAACTGACTTTTTACTCCTAACTTACTGCTACTAGCCTACCATCAGTGGAGAAATGTGTCTCTTGTCTCTTCAGTGATGAATTTCTCGCTGTATGATTGCTGAACATTCGCACAAAATAATCTAGAAAGACCCAATCTAGTCTAGAGGGAAGGCCTTTCTCTTTGTTTCTGAGGAACTGACACCAACTTTAAATAGCTAACCACTGATCTTTTAAGCAGACGTTGTCGGTCATGAACAGGACTAAGAAAACTACATCACCAAATTACCCCCCAAGTACTCATAAATCACCAACTCCTCCTCAGTGCTCCAGTGGAGCTTCTAAGAAAGCACACAGAAATAGATTGTGGTTCAATTCAGCGGCTCCCAGGTATGACAGCATTATGCATGAGAAACGCAGCAAAGCTTAAACACGCCTTAAACACACAGTATGTGCTCTGTATCTAGCCTGGGCAGGTGAATTAACGTGGGGGCGGCACCACAGGGATATAAGTAGGTGTTGGGAATCGGGTGTGTGAATTTATTTTATTCATTTATTTATTTACTTATTTTTCTTTATTATTTTTTAAGTATTATTGTTATAATTTATAATAATATAAATATAATAATAAATTAATTAATAGTTTATTATATTTTTAATGTTATTTTATTATTATTATTTTAATTTACAGTTACTACCTATTATTATATGTACATATTATTTTATTTGTTATGGTTTAGCTTGTTCTAGTCATTTTTCTTAAGGAAACAATAAAAAGCACGAGTCGAAATGCAGCAAAGAAAGGGAGTTTTCACAATCTGCTAAGCATTTACTGGAAAAAAAAAAAAGAACTTCTAACCACATTAGCAACCGGTAGTAACCGTGGCAGCACTCTTCACTCTAACCAGAAGAGGCAGCCTCATTAGCTCAGTTATATTATTATGTTCCTAATGACAGTCTCACCTTACGCTGGCATAGCCGTGCCTGAAACAATGCCAGTGGTGCAGAAACATGTCTTTGGCACCGCTGTTTCCAGCTAAACTCATCAAGCAGATATTAAACCGAGACAAATCCATAGTTTATCCATAGTTTCCGAGCTGCCAGCACCGCAGAGTCGGAGAAGAGGAGCTCAGCATTTGTGGCAGAAAGTAAATCAGACCAACAATTGGCTGTGCTTCCTGGAGGCGGTGAGTCCAATAAATCTGAGAGGCAACAGGGAGTCAAGCAGACATTGATGAGCACACCAGATGAGTCCAGTTCCTTCCACAACAAATGTAAAGATATACGAAACACTGCGTACAGAGCCCACTCCACAACAATCCTAAAGTCATGCAGTATTTCTCAAACTGCATCCCAGAACCTAAATGTACTGTAAGTTACTACGGCCTGTTCTTCTGTTCTTAAACGTCTGGATCCTCTTAGTTCCACATGAAAACATTATATGAACCTTAATCCAGATACACAATACCTGCACAAAGTCACGTTAGACCTTCTATTATGTACCGTAGGATTAGTTTTACTCCAACATCAAATCCAGAGACCGGGTCAGATTCTGGATGTGGGTCAAACCGTTGTTTGAAAGCAGACACCGTTTCATATGAGCCCACTTAAGGAACTTGACAGACAGGACTAATAGTTAAGGTTCTGGGCCAAGTCCAAAGCCACAGCTGGCTGCCACGGGCCCGATCATTCACACACCTCTGACCCATAAACACTGCCTCGGTGAACATTACTGTCAGGCGCTGCGATCTGTGTTTAACATTAGTTAACTGGGGGAATAACAGAGGACCAGGGAGTTCATATTTCTAACAAGTTAGAGCCGCACAAAATCAATCTTTCTGCCGGGGAAGCTGTCTTTATCGCTGAGACGCAGATTGCTGTCCGCAGGTTGCCATTTCAGAGAGGGTTTTAAGGAACGCAGAGCAGTGTGTGGGGCTATTTCTATATAATTGTTCTCACATAAGGTACATTTGGAGTGATGTGATATTCAGAGCATGTCCCAGAGAGAGAGCCAACCCTATACAGTAGCAGCGCCCGCAGCAGCAGCAGCAGAGAGAAAAAGAGAGAGCTCGAGCTTTACAGGGACCCAGACAAAGACAGCAGTCAGTGCCAGGTTTCCAGACCAGGGCAGTTAAACACAGAGAGTGACCCTTCAACCCATGCACACCCCTGGGAGAGAGAGATCGAGGAAGGCAGGATGGAGAGGGGGGAGGCAGGGCCGTCACAAGGGCTCTTTCTCAAGGTTTACTCTCTTTGGAGGCCGCTGGCGTGCTGAAAACAAAATGTTCAAGATGAAATCATAATTGTTAATTGCGTAAACACCTAGGCTTGTTTATTATGAGTGTAAAGGAGCTATTTGTCTTTGCCGTCCCTTCTTTTATGATGTAAGTCGCCTTTTAAGCACCGCGCTAAACAACTGTCACTTTCAGGAGAGCTGGGAGAAATTAGGAGCAGATTGAAATAACAAGCAGAGTGTAAAAGAATCAAAACAAAGAGTGTTATTACCTTATAAGAGGGGAGAGATAATTATTAAATGGAGGGTCGTTTATCATTAAAACAATTGTCCACCAAAATCCACAAACCCACTCTGAGTTATGACACCTGCGGTCAAACATCCCGGTCCAAGCATCACATTGTGCGTTCCCCGTTGTGTTTACATTTCAGTGCGTCACCCTGCCCGCGAGATCCAGGCAGAGGTAAACTCAGAGAGAACAGAGATCAGTCCTCACAGTGAAGAAATAAACTTGTGGCTCCGCACACCTGAAATCACATTTCACTTTGCAGGTGCATTGTTACACCAGAGCAGTTTTACTTCAGATTTTGACTTTCTAAATCCACTTGGAGAATATATGGCTGGTTTATAAAAAAGTTGATATAGTGCCGCTATTTGTGCTCTTCAGCTGAATAGCACAGATGTATAAAATGTGCAGATGTCAATCACAATTAAGAAGCAATATCATGGATAATCTTGCAGAGGTTTATGGTGAAAGACGAGGAAAAGACCACTGGAGTTGAGCCATGACACAGAAATGGCAGTAACCTGATCTTCCTCTGTGTGTCTCTCTCTCTCTCTCTCCTTCTTTTCCCAACAGACACACACAGTCACTTGCACACATGCAATGAACTGTTTAAGCTTTCTGGTTTAATTTTGCACTATTTTAAGCATTCGCTTCAGCTCTCCCACGACTAATGATGAAGCAACAAACTTGCGTGCCAAGTTTAAGCACAAGGATTAACTTGATTTTCGTTCAGTTTCTCATAGATTGATGATAAACTGTGGCAAACTTCAGCTCCAATGACACAACACTGATTATGATTATCAAGTGCAGGTGCCTTAGCACAGGTATATGAAGGCACATATTAAGCATTGGGCCTCCCTTTTGCACTTTATGGACCCCAGAAGCAGTCACATGACGCCACGACTCCTCAGTGGGGTTCATTCATGCACACAACAGTGTGGACTGAGGATGTCGAAAGCCCCCAGCCACTCAATCAGCTTCGAGTGGACATCTGACATTCCCCAACATACTGTCACATATCAGGTTACATCACCAGCAAACATGCAGTTATCTCACTCTGATTGACTCGGAGCTGCAGAGGAGGCCTGTGAATAAGAGCGTGTGTAATGGGAACAGTCTAATTTTAACTGTATTGTTCCACAGTGAACAGTGCCAGGGGGGCAGTTTGTGGTTAACTCTTCCATTTGTCATCTGTAACATGATGTAGCTTTAAGAAAAGAGATGCAACAGAAAAAAGGGAAACTGATACAAGTGAGTCGCTTTCTTTCTGACGTTAAACCACATGCATCTAATGTCAATAACACTTTGTTCACTCTTTAACTGTATTCGAACAATATTTGACTATCTGTGAGATTAAAAGTGACCCTGTCAACCAAGAAACAACATTCAGTGTGACAGAATTGAAAAGCATTGCTTCTACAAACTAATAGATTCCACATCTGTAAATGTCACTACCACTCTGTTACCTTTTTTGCCCGTCTTCTTGCGCATCCTCATCTTAGGAAAAGAGGGCCAGGAGTAGTTGAAAGGAGAGTCCGAGTCAGAATCCATGATTTGCTATCTTCATCCAAACAGCTCAGAGGTGTTTGATAAATAAATGAACAGCGCCTCAGTTTACATCCATTTCCCAGTGGCAGAACAGACTCCGGACTAGCTGCAGCAGCGTTCACTCTCCTTTTTCCAGAGCCCCGCTGTAGACACTCTGACACTTCAGGAGTGAGCCAGCATGTTCCCCTCTGTCTCCCCCAGCCACCCCTCCCCCTAAAAATCCTCCCCTTCCCCCTCGACAACTCTGCACCAACTGTCCGACAGAGCCGGGACCGAGCCCTGTCTTCTCCCTCTGCTGCTTTTCTCAACTTTTTCCTACCACTTTCTCCCACTTTTTCCTGTCTTTCTGACTGCAAATTTGTGCCAAAGTGTTTCTCTGTCCCACTCAGTCACTCATCTACCAGCACAGAGCACAGGGGGGAGAGGGAGAGAGATCAACACATGCTGACAGGAGCAGGGGGGAGGAGTATATTGACTGCCGGAAAGAGTGACTGAAGGAGGGAGAGAAAACAGAAAGAGACAAAGTCAAACATAGGAGTGACTTCAGAACCTACAGCGAAGACAAACATGAGGGCAGACAGCTTAGCGGAGGTGAGTCTCAGACACGGGAGAAATCATTAACCCTGTGAGTTCATGATTGCCTCAGAGATACTCTGCCAGGCTGCAGAGCTGCACACACTCCAACGTACAAGCCCCAAATATGCCTGATGCCACGTCTGAAGAGAGTCCTTCTCGATCACTCCATTCTCCCCGTCTCTTTCTCTATATTTTAGCATGTCAAAGCCAAGCTGAGGGGGAAAGGGGTTCGGAGCGTGAGGGGGGAGCAGTCTGCCAGGTCAGCAGCCTCACCATGGAGACAGCAGCGAGAGTCGCTGCTGTTTTTTTTTTTTTTTCTCTCTCCCCCTTTTCCTCCTCTCGCCAACTTGCAGGAGTACAGTGCTCCATTTGCAGCAGCGAGGATAAAAGTAAGTTTGGCTAGAGGTGGTAAAAGTGACAGAAAGGGTTGGTGAAGGGGGTTTAAGAGACAAATCAGACAAAGGCGCTGTGGAGAGGCGCCAAACATGGGTTTATAAATGCACATAAATGAAGGAATGTGATAAAAAAGAGAGAAAAGGGGGTTTTGTAGGCCGAATATATGCAGAGGAGGGAAACAGAGGTACACTATAGAAAGTAGTTTCTGTGTGTGAGGGTATGTGTGTGTGTGTGTATGGGGAGGGGTGTTGGCACTGTACTAGTGAACATTAATGCAGCCTTTGTGGGGTCTGTGTGAGGTTTAATCCTTTTTTCCGTTCTCCAATTAGATCCCTCAGCCGGGGTCGGAGACTCTTGTTAGCGTTCCTGGCGTTGCACTCATCGTCTGTTGTCACCCAGCCAAACTATCCATATCATAAATCCCTTTCTCTTGCTCTCTCTCTCTCTCTCTCTTTCCCCCCTATTACACACACACACACACACACACACACACCCTTCTCACTCTCCTCTCCCTGGGGATCTCAACAAGCTGCTGGAAAACTGCATTCAGCAAAGCCCCGGCAACCCCCATTCAGCCACATACACCCCCTTTTTTTCACTTCCCCATACCCCTTGCCCCCTTCAGAGCACTCTTCCCCGCTGCATTCTCCCTCTCAAGAACACAAGTGCACACAAGCACTGACAACACACACACACACACACACATCGACCTCCTTCCTTTCTTCAGCCGTAGACAGCACAGCTCCTCGGGATGAAGTGATGTTTGCTGTTTGTTCACTAAACTCACGTTAAAATGCTGACCTGGGAGGATGGGACCTGGGGGTTATGGGTGCATGAGTCTGTCTGTTTGTGTGTGTATGTAGGTATTTGGGGGTAAGTGTGTGTTTTGGGCGGGGTGTTTGAATTTCGGGGGCATTAGGAGGGCAGAGGTGGGGGGAAGAGGAGGGAGGCAGAAGATTGGAAGACAAGAGTGTCTTTTACTCTTAAATGTTTCGGACTATTACACTTACATTGTAAACCCTATGCAACCTGCTGTGGCAATACTGTATTTAATCACGGCCATGCCAATGAAGTTACAGTAATTTGAACTGGAGAGGTATGACATCAAGAAGACAGGGGGAACATGACAGCTACACTCGAAATTCCTCATCCCTTGCTGAAGCTCAAGCTACAGAAGCTGTGTGTCTATCTGATGACGCATTAGCTCAACGATAAAAACAGACGGGAATCGCACTATATGCTTCACTTCTTTGTTAAAAAAAATAAAAACCTGCCGGACACTCGTTACGCCCGACAGCTTAGGAATGTCTAATGAGGAATTGAAATTCCTGAAGGGTCAAATAAGCATTGTAATCCCGGAAGAATACATGTATAAAACCTGAGTCATATTCAGTCTGAGCTTTTTTTTTTTTTTTTTTTAGAGGAAACTGAGTAGAAAACAGGATTCAAATGACCGGCGTTATTCATCTGAACCACAAAAAAGCGTTTGAAGGGACCAATCGAGGTCACAGGCAAGCGGTCTTCAAAGACCAGAAAATGTGAAAATCCTCAACCAGCCAACAAACACGCACACATCGTACAAAATGGCTAAACCATATAGCATGGAAAACAACACCAGCAGCCACAGGAAGTTCAGATTGCAGATGTCCAGCGCCAAGTGTTATAAAGCCTGAAGCCTCAGCATGTAACCGCAGCATTCTTACACTGAGGCATCAGTCTGCTCTGCAGCAATACACGCCAATTATTAACCCGCAGGATGTTCCCACTCTCAAATCCTTCCCTTCCCGTGCAAAAGAAGATCAGAGTGAAGCCACCTTGGGCCACATAGTTAGGATTCATTTCTGTCCTCCTGTCACTGCTGGCAGGAATAGGATGACTCAGGATTGTTCTCTACATGTCGCATTAACAAGATTCATTCTCAGTGCTACCATCACTGTAAACACAGAGTGACACGACTCCAAAAACTCCAGAGAGGGGAAGGGGGGGGGCAAGAGGAGCAAGGGGGCTGAAATGTGATCGTCTAGTCCGTGGGGATGGTAGACAGCCATAGTCGAGGATTAGTGTTGAGTTCCAAGTTCTGTTCAGGAAAGGAAACGTTTCCTGCAGTTCACTTAATGATTAGAAGCTACTTGGATAACGTCCTATGAATATAACGCCACCTAAACCAACAATTATCCGTCTCAGTCTGCACAAAACATGATCTGCAGCTGAGGCACCGCAAGCTCTAAAATTAAAACCATATCTAAAAACAGGCTTCTGAGAAAGTAACCTTGCTCTGAGGGAAGTTTTATTTAAAAATAAAATCTTTTACCAGAGTCAAACTGTGATGGATCGTCCTCCTCGTCCTCTTCATTCAGGCAAAACATCAGCGGCTCCTCGTAGTCCTGAAGAAACAGAGAAGCTTTCACCAAATAGCACGCACATTTCCACAGCAAGACTTTCTCATCAGGCTACAAGCGCACCGCAAAAACTAGATTCCGACTAAGTACAAAAACACAAGTGTCTGGCGAGTGCCTAGGTGTGTGACAGAGAAAGATCAATTAGGTAACCATCTGTATCACATAAAACAGGTCCTATTGGATGACCAGAATCATGTGCACACGCCACACCTCTCGAAAACATGAAATGCACACTTGACCGCTCACAAAGTCGGCTATTCAGTGGCGTGTGCAAGGTGCCAACTCCAACACCTTGACAATAAGAGTGAAACAATGTGGAGCATTGAGGGGCAGTCGGTGCCACTGGCTGATGCAGATGTTCATGGGGATTGAATGGAGCTTTGAGAGTTTTAAAATGTGAAATTTGATATCCAGGATGTTTTATAAGCAACACCTGTTGTTGAAAAATAGTTAAAAGGCACAAGCTTGGTCTGGAATGTTTTGGAAGATAAGATAACTTATGTTTATATTTGACCCATCTCATCAGATAAAGCTGGGGAGACACCCCAGGTGAATAAGGTCAAAAAATTAACTAAAAGATATCACCATGAAACTTCCCCAGTTGATTACTTACATTAAGACAATTATTTTTTGTATTACAAGTTATCTGAAATTGTATTTTTAAATATGCAAATGAGGCATTATCTTGTGAAATTTGTGCTAATTTGCATACATTTCCAGAACAGAAATCTGAACATTGGATAAAGCCAGGTTCAAAAATCTTGTTTCACTTTGTTGACATATTAGAGTCAAAGGTTTTTAAGGCTGAATATCTCTTTGTATCACTCCATAACTCAGAAAATTCTGTCAACTGTCATAAAAAACTATTTTCGCCATGTTTTTAGGAATAAAATGTTGTATAAATCAGGCTATGGATGATATATGAACAAACCGTTCTGTAAAAAACCTTCAGAATATAGATAGGAATGAAATTGGAAGGTTTGGTGTATGTAAGTGATACTGAAGTGGAGATTTGTGGCTAAGAAAAATCTAATTTTGGGAAAACAGCCTTTAAAATAAACTATTTTTTGTATTACAAGTTTTCTGAAATTGTATGTTTAAATATGCAAATGAAACATTATCTAATGCTAACTTTGGGTGAATTTAGGAGAAATCTACAGACGTAAATAGACAAAGTAGTAAAATATACACTTAAATGTGTATTTTGGATGTTTTCTTTCTTTGAAAGAAGACATGTTATGGAAGCAAAATAGTCCAAAATCTCAAAATTGACCAGTGCATGAAAAACAATGTTTTTGCCTGTAGTGTCTCACCTTACACACACATGAGATTTACAGTGTGAGTATAACATATTCTGGTCCATGGCTCTCTGTGTATGTATGTGTATGTATATCAAATACTCACATTTTCTTCTACAGCGACTCCATTAATATCAGAATACAGTGCTGAAAGAAAAAAAAAACATGCTCAGACACCGACATACAGCAGCTATTAAACTTCAAAAGAAGCTCAAGTAAGCTCAGATGTTTTAATGATGTATGAACCATGTAAAGTCTTATTTTTTTATTTTATTTTTTTTACATAACCTGGGGAGATCTTTACCGTGTGGCCTTGATCTCCTTTCTTTTCACTTAACTACCACGTGCATCACAGATCAAAGGACACGGTGTGTGATTTCTTACCAGAAACAAAACTGCGACGTGCAGAAATTAGTGTTTGGGTGGTTTGATACGAAGCCTGGGGTCACGTAAAAATATAAAGGCATATAAATGTAGGAGAGGGAAGTGGCAGCGACCCATAAAGGATATATTGGGTGGGAGAGAAAGTCAGAGACAAAAAATACACGAGAGGAGGAGAATCAAACAGCAAAGGCTGAGAAAGGGGAGGATGTAAAGTATAGGAGAAGACTAAACAACAACCTTAATCTGACAAAGGTCTTTCTGTGCCTCAGTGTGATACCATAAAATACATTCACTCAAGTCTGATAGAGTGATGCCAGCTGGCTCTGATGTTGCTCCACAGCGAGAGGGAGAGAGCCAGAGAGGGAATACTGTAGGGAAACAACCTTGTAAAAGAGACTGTGACCTTCCAAAATTCATCCTGTAACTAACTAGATTTTTTATTTACATTTTTACTGCTTGTCTCAACAAATAATCCCATGAAAATGTGCTGACACATGAATAGAAATAAAAACATGATCACACAGAGTACATATACATAGGGCTGTAATTTATGATTATTTTCATCATCCATTATCAGTTGAGGGTTATTTTATTTTTTGATTAAAAGTACAGTGTGTAGGATTTGGCGGCATCTAGTGGTGTAGTTGCAGATTGCAACCAACTGAGTACCCCTCCGCTCACTCCTCCTCAAGACTGAGATAATGTGAGCCACCGAGTGCAAAACCGTGGTAACGTTGTTCGCCTCGCTCAGAGGTCATCCTTACCATAATAACACTACTTTAGGAGCAACGGAAGTCAGACGGTGGCTGGCGGTACCACGGTTTTGCACTTTGCGGCTCAAGTTATTGCAGTTTCACAAGCGTGTCGGAGAACTACAGAGGCCTTCAGGTAACGTAAAAACGTGAAAGGCTCTCTCTAGAGCCAGTGTTTGTTTGTCCATTCTGGGCTACTGTAGAAACATGGCAGACTGTGACTTGAGCATTTAATTAGTTAATTAGTAGTTCATTAATTTCCTGTCAATCAACTAATTGATGAATCAATGGTTTAACTAACTACTTATAACTTGCTTGCTCTGCTATTTTGCACACTGTATAAATAAAATAGTGAGTAACATATTTAAAATTAAAGATTAGAAATATTTGGTTGCTTATTATCATATAACCTTCTTTCACTGTACTGTTCAAATCAAAATCAAATCAAATTAAATTCTCATAAGATACTAGAATTCTCTTTGATATGTCTTTGCAGCAGCCTGATTCCTCCACGAGAAGTTTTTACTTTCATCTTCTACCTTCATGTTCTTTCACAGACTTGCAATACCTCCAATCCCCACAGGAGGGAAGTCAATGTCAACCAATATTGTAGCCTGATTCAAGCCACAGCATCTAGCCTCAAACAACTAGGATAAAAAAAATTGCAACATATGTAAAAGAGAATAGTTAAGACTGTTTGGTTTAGTTTAACCAGGCCTCTAAAATCCCAGAAAGCAGACAGATTAGGAAGAGTATGATACCGTTCTCCGTAGGATCATCCACCAGCTCTTCCTTCCCTAAAATGGTCTCCACGCGTTCCCTCCTTAGAGCTTTGATCTGTGGGAGGAAACGTGATGTTTAAGTGCAAAGAACTACTGATTTTGACTCCATGCTAACATTATATGTTAGCATGGATTACACAATTTCTAACTGGCTTTATTTTGATGGTACTTTCAGGAACATTAGTTGCAGAAATGTAAATGTGCAAGGTCCTCCAATCATTAATTTTGACTACATAAATTACAGGTTTATTTGCATATCTGATCATAATGGCAGTAGTCTGTTTTAATCCTGTGTTTACCTACAGTCCCAGTCAACACTGATAACTCAGACTCACCTCTCTGAGGAAGTCCTCATCTCTGAGGCGGTCTCTGAGGAGCAGGATGTCAGCGTGCCGGCTCTCCTCTGAGCTCCACCTCAGGTTTTGTCGGACGGTCAGAGTCAGGTTCACCGTGTCATGACAGAACCTGAGCAAGCGGGACCGGTCTGCCCACACCTGGGACAGACCTGCTGGAGGCGTTGCAAGAGGGTTGGGTGGGCTGCAGCCAAAAAACATTAGGGTTGATATTCTGAGAGAACATTAAAAATCATTATCATTAAAACATGTGGATAGAGAGACTGTCCAAGCCCTTAGAGCAGCGGTTCCCAACATATTTTCCATGAAGCCCCCCCTCCCATATTTTCTGATATCATCACCCTTAAAAAAAATTACAAATCCTCGAGCAATATCCTAAATTTGAATAAAGTGATTCAGTGTATTAAATGAGTTAGTCTTTTTTTTCTAATTAAATCAACTTTCTTTAATGAATTAACTCGTCAGTTTCGTCAACACGAATAAAGTGATGACGTCTTGACGGATTCGCCAGGCGAGCAGATACATGATATGATCTTTTTTTTGTAACAACTTAATTAATTTACTGTAATAGTGTTATATTTTTTTTTATTGTGGTTCAATAAATGTAATTTATGGTGTTAGATTGCTGCTACTCTGCCCCGTTATTACAGGTGTGTTCCTCCCTCTTTGTGTGCGGAAAGCGGGAGAGCAAATAGGATTTTGACCGCAGTAAATATGTTGTTTTTGATTGGCTAAACGCCAACAAATATGGATTGAAGCAGAATATTTCATTAGATAAAAACATGTTGTGAATCTTTAAAAATAATAACATCTACCTTTTTTCAATAACTGTTGACTTTTGGACTTTACAACGCTCTGGAGTTATTGTAAATTTTTGGATCACACAAGTCTGACACAATCCTACGCAGCCAACACTGGAATCTAATTCTACAAAGACTATAATACTAATAATATTAGTGCAGCCGGATCTTTATCTGCAACTGTGCACAGGAACCGGGTTTAAACAGAATGCGGCCGACTAAGAAGCAAAAAATACAACTTTTTAAATAGTTTTATACACTTTTGTATAAATTATCCAGCAAGTGTGTTATTAGGATTTTAGTTATACATGTGCAAATCTAATTTTGACAACCTCAGAATAGACAAATCCCTGGGAGCCCAGACGCCACATTGGGAACCACTGTTTTAGAACATATAAACAAATCTCTAAAAGCACTGTCACTCAGTGCAGATGATGGTCCTCTAGTTTCTCAGGCCACGTAAACAGGCCTATAAAGCTGTGCTCAAGATTTATGGATCCAGATTGAGCCAGACTGATTGGGCACAAAACATTCCTGAGTTTGACAGGTAAAACTAACAGGTGTTTAGTGTTTTATGTGTTCATAAAATGTACTTCAAAAATGATTTACAGTATTTGAGAGATCTAAAGAAAGCAATGTGTGGAGTTTGCATGTGCTCTATGCGTCCGCCCTGTGATTGACTGGCGACCTGTCCAAGGTGTGCCCCGCATCTCGCCCAATGTCAGCTGGGATTGGCTCCAGGCCCCTGCGACCCTCTAAAAAGGGATACGCAGGTATAACTGATGGATGGATGGATGGATGGATGGGGTAATAGCTAGTGTTGTTTCTACATTTTCCCTTACTGTGTGTGGGAAAGCTCTGCACTGAACGCATAATGTTACAGCAAAACAGTGATTCATTTGTCAGCGTCGCTCCGTGTTGGAGCTTCTAATCTTACTGTGTGAGCAGCTCCAGCAGCTCGGTTTGACCTGCCGCCTGTGCCAGCTGCAGCGGTGTGACTCCCTCTTCGTTTGGCAGGCTGACAGCCATCAGACCCCCCGGCTGACAAAGCAGCAGTTCTGCCAGCCGATACAGACCCCATCGCACGGCCAGGTGGAGGGGAGACTCCCTGAGACTTTGCTCTGGAGATGAGGGGAGAAATCTAATCACAGAACTGCAGAGATAAAAGCATGCAGTGGGATCTGAGGGAGCCGCTGAATGAAAGAGATTAACAGTAAGACGAGAACAAATAACCCCGCGGTGAAATGTGACATAAATAGGAGGAAACTAACACGTCAAGAATCTGGTCTTGATAACCACTCCTCATGATAATTAACCTAAATGTCAATGATTGATTTCTTCCCTTCGCAGTACTGGATCTCTCTGCTCCACTGACCCACTTTAAGGCAATAAAAGCTTTTCAACAAAGTGGTGACAGCTTCTTATTTCTGTGCCCGCCACTCAACACATTCCAACAAGATCTGTATCCAGGTAACTGGCCTGCATCAAATCAGTTACAGTCAAGCAGCTGGTAAGCTTGGAAATGTACTGTTGCATTTTTTTAAAATGCAGCAGAAATTCACCATAATCTTAATGTATTTTAATCTCTGAACATTCCTTTAAGTTTAAAGTATTATTATTATTCTAAAGGGGAAAAAAGACAGGAAGTCAGCACATTTTTGTTAGATCCTCATCACAGTAGCTCCCACTGGATGGACAAAATAATAGAAGCAGCTTACAATACAAGCTCTGTTGTCTACACAAATTAAATGAAGCTTATAATATTTCTTAAGTGTCTTTTAGTGAAAGTGGGTGTCTACTAGTGGTGCGGTTTGTATTACGTTTTTTGGGTCACGGTTTCGGTTTTGGTTCGGTTTGTTTAGCACATTAAGGAGAAGAAAAACATAGCCATTTCCAATGTGTTTGAACATCAAAATATATAAATAGATATATAAATTGATTGATAGTAATGGATATTTCTATATTATATGAAGCCATAACACAGATTTTATATATAAAATAAGGCAGGCTACTTAATGGTCAAGTGTTCAGATAACTGCCTCTTTTATATGTCTCTGGCACCTCATCAAATAATTAGCATTTAAAAGTAATGCTAGTATTATAGTATTTAATAGTGGTACAAAGGTTCAACAAGCCCACGGTTCAGTTTGTACGTCATTGAAGGGTTCGGTTATGCATCCCTATTATCTACTGTAACCGCTGCTCCTGTCTGATTGTGTTTGGGATGTATCATCACGATTTTTGTGACTTGCACCCATAACATTGCAGCATTTGTGATTCACCAGCAATTCAGACTTTGACAACAATAAGTCACAATTATTAAGGCAACTGCAGGAGTGAGTCGCATTACCTTGAATAACAATAAGCAGCGTCTGACAGTCACCATTTTCATAACTAAGTTTTCAAGGCAACTTACAGACAAAGAAGCTGTCTGAATTGATTGCGCATCAGTCACTAACACTGCAAAAATGCGGCAAGAGGAAAAGAGTCAAAAATCACAGAGAAAACGCACTGGCAAAGAGAAACACTGGGTATATGGTCTACACTGACTGAAGGACATGAAATGGGATATTAGTTATTGACAACACAAACTATAACCTTAAATTGAAACACAATCAACACTAAAAACAAAACATTCATCACAACTGCTATTTGCTGCAGGGGGCTCTTTCACTGCAAAGTGTTGTGCTGTATGTCATAAAATTATGCAATTTTACACATCCGGGTCGATATTGGATCTTTCAAATATAAACTAAACTGAAAGCAGTTTTATTTGACTTATTTAAAGATTATGTTTATGTTTGCTTTTGTATTATGGTGGGCAGCAGAAAGTGTTGGCAAACATAAGGATGACCAGTAATAAAAACCCTTTTCACCCACATACTGTATGTACGCCAATCTATGCATCAAAACTGGTGCAAGAAATATGTTAATTTACTTTTAAAAGAAATTAATTTTGTTTTATATTCAAATTGAGGTTACTTTACAGTATACAAACAAAGAGGAACTGGTGAAACCAAACCCAGATTTACTTTACAGAACTAAAAGTCTCCACTTTGGTTCTTAAATAATCCTTTTTTTTTTCTGTCTTTGTCCAAGAATATTCTGCGTCAGGGTGCTGCAGGCCTTGTTGAGCTATAAAGACATATTTCACTAGATAACACTTTTGCCAGCTGTATTAAACATTTTAATGCTACATTTTCCGTGCCTGCACTCAGTCCAGAGAGAACATAATGATTCAAAGCTACAATGAAGTTCTGTGACAGAATGAGGTTTTGTTAGGTTTTTCCAGTCCCTTTAAAAATGCAGAATGTACTTTAAACAAATGGTGAGCGCCAAAGGAAAGTAAGGGATTGATAATTCAGTCGCATACAGCATTGGCAGTGATGTCATAAGCAGTGTTATCAAATCAACTGCCAACATTTAGAGGGAGACGCTGCGATGAAACAGACTGCCTTAACTATGTTAATGCTAAATCTAGTTTGTTATTTATGTAGGTGGCCTTACACAAACACTAGGATCATAGAAACAGATGGTGGCATCTAGTAGACACACACACACACACACACACACACACACACACACACACACACACAGAGAGAGATTTATTGAGCTCTGCCTCGGGCTACTTCCAGAAGGAAAGGCTCTATTAACCACATTACATGCTGCTTAATTGGCTTTGATGAATTCAACAGAAGCACACATGTGACCATGTTCACTTCCGATTTCAGCTCAGTGAGGATGGAAAATGGGAACGATGGTGGAGAAGAAGGTGGGGAGGAGGGGAGTTGAGGAGTTCACCTTTTGTTGGGTGGCACTGGCTCCAAGTTTCCAGGGATAGGTTAACTCTGCTCACTAACCGCCCTCAAGAATTTTTGTTCGTGTAAATAACAAAATGAAGTAAATCCGCCTTTGGACAAAACTGCATCTGCCTTTAAAGCAATTTCTTCAACCTTTAGCCTTCCTCATCAAATTTTTAAATGTTTACGAAAATTGTTGTATAATAAAAACAAACAAAAATGATGTGGTTTTGATCAACATATCTGTTCAGCATGATAAAATAATCCTGCTCTCACCGTCTCCGCTGTGGCTCCCCAGTACATTCCAGCTTTGAGGGATATCCAGGTTGGCCATGGCCAGGGCCACGCGGCGATCCATAGCCCAGCGAGAGCTCTCCTGGCCCAGGTTGAAGAGGCTGCTCAGCTCCCTGTGATCCGTGGAGCTCAGGCAATGTCCGTGGATGACCAGGTGCTCTGCCAGGTCCTGAGAATAAAGCAGTTATGAATAAGATGCAATCTGTGATCACTGGTGTGCAAAAAGACAGTAATGTCAAAACTACTGCTATACAACTGCAGTGAGATGACTCTTCTTGTTTTCATTGCAAAACTAAGTTTGGAGAATTGTGTAGAGCTGCAACGATTAAACGATTAGTTGTCTACTCAAATCGATTAATCAATATGAGTATTTTTTTAAAGAAAAAAAGGGTCAAAATTCTCTGATTCCAGCTTCCTAAATGTGAATATTTTCTGGTTTCTTTACTCCTCTATGACAGTAAACTGAATATCTTTGAGTTGTGGACAAAACAAGACATTTGAGGACGTCATCTTGGGCTTTGGGAAACACTGATCAACATTTTTCACCATTTTCTGACATTTTATAGAACAAACAACTAATCAATTAATCGAGAAAATAATCAACAAATTAATCAACAATGAAAATAATCGGTAGTTGCAGCCCTAGAATTGTATGACTTGAGGTGAGTGATTCGTTACGCAACAGTGAAATAATTCCAGTCTTTTAGCAGACAATTTTTTCCAAGTAAATATTACACTCATTGTCTTGTCGGCAAAAAACAAACTTACGTGCAATGTACAGGCTCATACTTGTATATCTTCCCTACCTGAGCATCATCTTGGACATACTCCAGTGAAGCTCCGCCCACCCAGGTGAGGGGTGTGGTTTCAGAGGACAGGTAGGCCTGGACAGAGACCACCTCAGCCAGGTTATGTCCTAAAGATGGACACGACACAGCAAAAGCCAGACTTTATTTAGGAGACAGAATTATACTGTATATCTTTATATGAACAAGAGCTGTTATATAAAGCAGTGTTTCCCAAACTTTTTTTCTGGGGACCCACTTTTTAAAAAATGCCAAACCATCACGACCCAATTCACAACAGGTCTTATCTATAAATCCTGAGAAGAGCGAATTTGTGCGTAACTTATTGCGTTACTGCCCTTTTCCGCTTCACGTTATATCACCTTGAATAGGTCAACCAGCTATTTTGAAGAGATATACGTTTGATGAATCACAACTTAATTGTATGCATGTGTTACTGAAAACATATACACGTTAAATACGATTAAAATACTACAAATGAGACCAAATAAATGCATTTAGGCGGAGTTAACTGGTTATCGTTGTTTTCCTCTCATCGGTAAAACAAAGTGAATGTACGCTAGCCTTTCATATTAGATTCAATGCAATAAGTCGGCTACAATTATCAGAGCAATACGAATATTCAGGCTCCCTCATGTGGCTCAAAGGTATACTGCATATATAAATGTTAAAAGTCTACGGAAGAAATTCTGCAAATTTATTTGTCGACCCTAATAAAATCTCCTCCGACCCAGTCTTTGAGAATTACTGATATGGAGTATGAGACCCGTGTAGCCTTCTTTCTCTCTACTTTTCTTCCTAAAGAACTGGCTGCAACTGCCTTCTCATGCAACAAAAATACAGCAGAAAAAATAATTGATTACCTCAAACTGGTTACAAGTCACTGTAATATAATGAGCTGATATTAATGGACACCTAGGTGCAAAGATATCTATCTAAAAATACTCACAGTCTGTGATAAATTAATAAAAATAGCTCAAATTATACACAGTTTGTAGGTAACATGCTAAAAATAAAAAAAAACACCGGTATGGTCCTTAAAATATGTCTTATATATTTCAGCCCAGAGCCTAAGTGCCTTAGAAAATCACTGAGTGTGGTTAAAATGTTCTCAGATTTTCATTTTGTATGCTGATAAAGACATTTTGTTCTCTTTTTGATGGAGAAGGAGACCTGCTTTTAATAGTTCAGCTATTGTAGAGAGTGCTCAAGCCTGCAGGACTGCCTGTTGTCTGTGTCAACCTACACAGACGCTCAGTAATGTTGACGTATTGTTTATGGAGCTGTTTCCCTCCTGAGAGGAAGCTGATAAGATTCTGTGCCTTTCCAGACCTCGAGTCACAGACTGTGTATGTACAAGTGTGTGTGTGTGTGTGTGTGTGTGTGTGTGTGGGAAGATTCAAATAGTGATATACTGTTCCCGAGTATATCACAGAGCGGAGTGGAAAACCTGGGCAATAGCACAGCAATACAGTATGCATCATACACATGAACGTACCAGGCACTATAAAGCAGAGCATGACATCACTCTGAGCCCTGGTGACATGGACCAGCGTGGATCCTTCCAAAACAACGTAGACCTCCGCATCCTCAGGCACCGAGTCTAAACCCTCCAGCAGTGCAAACACCTTGGCCTGGCCCTGAGATAGAGAAAGGTGAGAGAGGTTGAGAGGGAAAATAAAGAAGAAAGATGCTAGAGAGCAAATCATATCTCTATTCCTAAAGATACAGGCTCATTGTAGACTCTATTCTGATGCAGTGTTCTACATTTCTGTAAAGTACACCAAATCCCCAGACAGCATGCCTCTCGAGGGTACAATAAAACATTCACCCTCAATAAAAACAGGAATGTCTTAGTGTCTACTGCAAAGACCTGCCCAGATCCCAACAGGCCAGAACACTTTAGACTTCTGATCTGAGGCAGGAGAAAGTGAAACAGGGCAGAACAGTCACATTGATATGTAGGCTCATTAGTAGCCTTTACAGAACGTTGTGCAGGTCAGATGTTGGTGTGACAGCATGTTATGTGACAGCCTCACTAGACTCTACATCCTCACTTAAGAGGCACCGGTTGAGCTGTTCAAATTCTAGGTCAATGATTTATCTAGGGCTGGGTACCATTTGAAGTGTTTTGATACATGAACCACAGTACCTGAGTTTTGATACCAGTACCAAAATTATTATTTTTTAAAATACTTTATCATTTTTTTTGTTGTTTTGTTTTTTAGAAAAATAGGAAAAAATCCTCAGATGAAACCATACAAGAACCTACATAAAAAGGTCTAAAATTGACACAATTTTCACGATGAGCGACCCCTTTCACACTACACAAAGCATTTAGCCCATTGTTAATATAAAAATATTGATTGGTGCAGATTTAAACGTTTCTGGGGCCATGCTGTTGTTTCGTTATGAACTTGTTTTACTGTGGATAAATGGATGCATTAGTGTTTAGATATCTAATGCAACTGTAACTGAGTTTGACGGAAGATCTCTTGCAATATAAATATCAAGACTAAACATCCGCTTTTACTTTCAGTCCCTCAGAATAGAAAAAACATCTTCCATGATCACTAGCCTGCTGTTGCTTTCCACCAACATCCACCAGTTGCAGAGGAAGAAATCTATTGTAGAAGATAGCAATTTGTCCACCTACAGTGGCCTCAATAGACCAGACAGCAATGCAGCCATAAGACACACTGTGTGTGGGTTTTTCTGGGAAACATATCAGAGGCAGGAGTAGAGGAGACAGGTTGAAGGAAAGAAGGTACACTAAAAAAATTAAATCATAAGGCTTGACTTGAAATGCAATGAACATGTCAGATTAGTTTTGGATGGTGTAAGAGAGTGAGGATTTTTTTTTTTTAAGTTGTCTCTCTCTTTTTCCATCAGAGAGAGAGACACCTCAACAGCTGACCTAATTTCTCATGATATAAAACTGAGAGGATTTTCTCTTTACTTCTCTCACTGTCTCAGATGGAGGCACTGCGAGTCTCCACGTCTCTCCGTCTCACCTAATCCAGCCTTCAGGTTCATGTATCCTGAAGGTGTCGTCTATTCTTTGACAGAGAGAGGATCCGGTACCCTCATTAAGACCCC
Source organism: Sebastolobus alascanus (assembly GCA_916701645.2). Lineage (NCBI taxonomy): Eukaryota > Metazoa > Chordata > Actinopteri > Perciformes > Sebastidae > Sebastolobus > Sebastolobus alascanus. The sequence continues at coordinate 2,440,136 of CAKAOJ020000026.1, read as the reverse complement.
TCACCTCTGTATGATTGACCAGATGTTGATCACAAATGAATAAACTTTAGTTTTTGACCAATACCTGCAACTACTTCCCATTAAATTCAGCTGTACATTATGTTTAGGGCCAGTTAGCAAATGTTACATGCTAACAGGCTAAGAATTAGAGCTGCATGGATTAATCGATTAGTTGTCGACTATTAAATTAATCACCAACTATTTTGATAATCGATTAATCAGTTTGAGTAATTTTTCAAGAAAAAAAAAGTCAAAATTCTCTGATTCCAGCTTCTTAAATGTGAATATGTTCTGGTTTCTTTACTCCTCTGAGACAGTAAACTGAATATCTTTGAGTTTTGGACAAAACACGACATTTGAGGACGTCATCTTGGGCTTTGGGAAACACTGTTATCTGTATAATCGACAGAATAATCGACAATGGAAATAATTGTTAGTTTCAGCCCTACTAAGAATGTTAGCATTGTCATTGAGAGCATCTTAGCACGCTGTTGTTAGCATTTTGCTCCAAGCCTCACAGAGTCACTAGCATGGCTGTAGACTAGTCTTGTGAAAACATTGGTCAACTTTCTTCAGTTTTACTACCTTCTGCTTTTAAAATTGAGTTGTTGCATAAATGCATTCATTCATGTATTTGTGGGCCTCTATAGAAAGCAAGCACAGTATCTGAGGTGTTTCATTACATGGGCATCCACATTAAAAGTTTGGTAACCTTTAAGTAACCTTGGGTAAAAGGAAAACAGCATTTATGTCAGATTAGAAAGGATTGAATTGACTGAATATAGTGTGAGCAATGTATCCCCCCCTTTGATGTTCAGCGAAGCATTAGCTCTCATTAATGTTTGCGTACGTTGTTAAGATCCCAAACTGAAACCAATAAAAAAATATTTAACCGCCCTGTTTGACTACAGCTTAACCTCACAGACAACACATCCATTCAAAGGTTCAACACGAGCAGAGACATCACAAATCAAACTGATAGCAAATACAAGTTCCTTTCCAACTCTGAGTAAGTAAAATGCAAATAAAAAACATCATTAGTGTGAATGAATCACAGAGTTACTGATTTGCTAGTTATACACACAAATTGTCACTGTCGTGCTGATGGATAAGGTTACTTTTTTTTCCTATGAAACTATGATTCAGTGCTCAAATAATCCAACAGCAGAAATATTTCTTTCAAAGTCCATTAAAGTACCGGTTTGATCAAAGTCCAAAACATCAGTCTCCTGTCATCATGGCGCACTCATCGACCCTGGTGCCAAATCTCATTTAAAACTAGTGACTTTAGTGAACTTGATTAAATTACATGTATTGTGGTGACGCATGAACAGAAAACAGTTGTATCAGATACAACATTTGCTGCATTTTCATTAAACATAATGGTTTAGTCATGAGCAGAGCACAACGACTCGGCCACAGACTTTCAGTTTTTATAGCCTAAATGAGGCTGCTGATCTATCACTGCATTCCAAACTCAATTTGCAGAGATTTTCCAGAGGGACAACCCAACTCTTGAGATTAATTGGAGAAACTTGACTGCAAACTGGAGCACATACTCACATACAGAGGCACTTTCCTCCTGCTCAGCTCCATCTGCACAGCAACTGCAGGCAACATTAAAAACAGACGTTTGAGAGACAAAACCTCACATTCAAGTGACTCCTCGTTACTTCTTTTGGTTATTTTGGTTATTCTGCCTGCTCCCCTGATCCTGAAGAGATTATAAAACCCTCCATGTGTGCCAAGCAGAGTCAGCAGATGAGACAGGATCATCATCTTTTGATCTCAAGTATGTGAATAATGATTTTAATGATGGTGTTTTCTACCTTGGTGTGTAGAGACAGTACCAGGACACCCAATCTGATTTGCAGGCAGTGTGTGTAGCCTACTCCTGTATGTACAAATGTGTGTGTGTGTGTGTGAGAGAGCTAAAGTAGGAAATCGATTGAGTTTCAGTGCTGCAGGGTTCAGATCTGTTCTCCATCAGTGACCACTTCTTAAACCGAACACAACAGCAAGGTCTTAACCATTTTTCCAAGAAATTCTTTCCTGTACAGTCACATTATATTTTGCATTTACATTTACATATTCATAATAGAGCAAATATTACAGTGAGCAAAGGCAAAGCATGAATAAACCAAGAGGAGTTTTTAAAAGTGTAGCTTAACCGTTACTGTGAGCTAGCTTTGTGACACATAGTTGTGATATCAATTAACCGTTACTGTGAGCTAGCTTTGTGACACATAGTTGTGATATCAATTAACCCTTACTGTAAGATAGCTTTGTGACACATAGCTGTGATATCAATTAATCGTTACTGTAAGCTAGCTTTGTGACACATAGTTGGGATATCAATGGCACTATATTGCATATTTAATACCACAAACACGACAGTTTAGCTTGAGAAACATTTGTGCTTTTTCTTAAAATTAATTGAACTCATATTTTGTTGACCTATTTAGCTGCTGAATAAATTTAACGTTACATTTTTAACGGTTACCCTTCGACCTGCTAGCTAACAGTCAATAATATCAGAAGAAATATTCAGAAAAAGTGAACGTAGAAAAGGGTTAACATTATTGACGTACCTACCTTCACAAGAGAGCAAACTCCGGCAGAAGAAACTCGACAGTTTAGCTTAAATTTAGCCCAAAAAAAGAGCCCCTAACTCGGATACATCCTCCTTTTTTTGCTAACTGCTAATTCAAGTGTCGGTGTTTTAAAAAAGCTACAAGTTGAGAAATGACGTTCAGTCGGTGTCGCTGCTGTTTCTCCAGTGTTGAGCTGCAGCCTCCACTGACACAGCATCCTCCTCCTCTCTGTCTGTGTTGATGCTTTCTGTCTTCCGTCTGCTCAAATGCAAAGTCCTCCTTATAATGAGAAAGTTAACCGTTTCTGTGTGGTTACAGCGACATCTAGTGGACGGCGATAAAACTGCGACGAGTCCAAAGAAACGGATGGTGTCTGGAAGGTAAACCATATGTTGGGAAACTCTCGCGAGATGGTCAGGTTAGATCTCAAATAGTTAAGGTTAAGCATCGACCTCGAATGGTTAAGGTTAGGCCATACTAGGTCAATACGTTTTATGGTTAAGGTTAGGCATTTACCTCGTATTGTTAAGGTTAGGAAAGGTCGTCGGGCAGCAAGTCTCGCGAGAGTTTGTAAGATTTCGCAATTTGCGGGTTGCCTTCTGCACACGACCAAAAAGAAAAGGGTAATAATACCCACATGTTGAAATTTGCTTTATCATCAGCGACTTCAACCGATTTTTCAAACTATTTCAACACAAATATGATTAGTCAGTGTCAATATTACAAAGATTTATTTATATCTGCTTATAAAACATTTGCCAATGCCAAATATTATGAAAAAATAAAGCAGATATTAACAGTTAAATCGTTCAAACACTCAAGTGCACACACACACACACACACCACATTTACATCTGAAGGTGTAATTACAAGACTTCCAATAAAAACAACACTTTCCATTCACACATTAAGAGATTGTTCATACAGTAAATGCATGTTCTCTTTGTTCTGTTGCCGGTTGTGTTTTTCAGTCACGCTGAGTTAAAACACCAGAGTGAGCCCGTGGGTTTGTCAGTGTCTTAAAACCTGTAACAAAATGTTTCTGTTTGGTGACATGTGGCCTGTCATGTCAGGAAATGTGTGTCAAAATGAGGTTCTTAGAGTTGTAAAGGCACTCTAACCCAGTCTAAAGCAGTTTTTCCTCCCTCCCTACATGCCTCAGGTGGCTTGAAGCTGTGGTCTTGAGGTACTCGCTTCTCCCTTAGCCAGGCCGTTAGCCCTTCTGATGCCAGGGCATGGCACCTCCTTCCTCGGGAGGGAGGAGGCGAACAATGTGTCCAACATGCCCAGCACCTCCAGGAGGTCCTGCTGGTAGTCGATCTCTCTCTCCAGCAGCTCCTGCAGACGCAGCAGCTGTCGGTCCACGACCGGCGACTGGCCGATGACCGACTGATAGATGTCCAGGATCATCTCGGCCGCGGTTACTAGGACAGGAGTGAACCTGGCGTCAACCACGTTCCTGGTGAAGAAAGGGAAAAAAAATTAAGTATTCATGCTGCAAAAACATTTCTGCACGATTTGATGTACAAACTACCAAATTTAATGCATCCAGTCACACATTATTTCAACAGTCTACTTGAGTAATGACGTTTTATCTGCTTTCTTACCCTATGAGGAAGTTGAGCAGCCGAGCGAGCCCCTGTTCATCCCTTCCTGCCAGAGCGTTCTTCAACGTTCCTCTTCGATCCAGCTCCTTTATAACAGCAACTGTGATCTCTGGCTTTCTCTGTCTTGCCCATGTCTATAAATAGAATTGAATATACTTTATTAATAAAAGTAAAATCATGCTACCACATTTTTGTATAACTCAATAACAGGAAAGTAGCATATGTCACTTCTTTGTATTGCAAATTGAAAAAAAGGACAACTATAAAATTAGAAGGAACCTCAAGAATAAAACAATACCAACTGATTTAACCTTGTTGCTAATGTTATGAATACATAAAATGTATACCTCCAGAGCTGTATCCAAAGCCTTCGACACATTAAATTTCTTGAGCTGCTTGTCGTATTTGGCCAAATGCTGTTTCACTGGCTTGCTGACGAGATAATCATCCTGGAAAAAGATGGAGAACGAATGAAATTAATTAACAATGGTGAGAAAGAAACGCCTTATATTATAATTCAGTGTGCAGAAATAATTGTCAGTTTGACCTCGTCTTTTGTTTGATTCAGTCAGCACATCTCTTGGGGAATAATCATATCATGTCTCAGACTGTTGACCTCAGATACTGCGTGTTAACCAAATGTAAACATACCTGTTTGGGGACGTAGTTCTTCCCCTTCACAAAAACACGATACGACGGTCGTCGCCTCTGTTGGCCGGAGATTTCCTTCGACTCTTCAAGGCTTTTCCTGTGTTTGATACTCAGGATACTGTTGGTCATACCTACAACAATGGAATCATCGTCCGGCTGAGGAGAAACACATATTCATAGTTTTACAGTCAAGAATTCCAGCCCTGAGCAGAAACCAAAAAATTAGACAAAATTTACATCAGTTCACTTTAACGGACGTTCATAAGTCTGTAAAATAGTCTAAACGGTTGTCAGAATTCTTGAGATCATCATGAAATTCAGTCGATGGATCACTCAAGAGATCATCATTCAACGAATCCTTTAATACACAAGAACTCCAGAAGACACAATCACTACTGCGGCCTGATGTTGGTATAAACCGTGGCTACAGCTGGGAAAGCATGTTTCTAATAGGATGCACCGATATCCGATATCAGGCAGATACTGACTCAAATAGCTGGATTGGGAATCAGTGACAATTGGGCTGATCTATTCAATTAAATTTTATGTTTATACACAATATACATTATAAACTGGAATTTGAATTCCTGTTTAAGTTTTGATCAATTTGTTGCTGCATTAAAAAAGGTTTATACTTGAATAGAAATTCCTGTTAATTTTGAAGATTTTTTACCAAGTTGTTGGTGTATGATTATGTTAATATTAAATAACAATTCTATCAATTTAAAACTATGTATTTATTTGTTTATTTTGTTTTACAAAGTTAAACTCAAAGCCTGATGTTGCCTAACACATAAAAGAATGATCCCAGTTACTGGCATACAGCTTATTAATTAAACACTGGTATCGGATCGGTACTCGGTATCGGCTGATACCCAAAGCCCAGGTATCGCTATCGGGACTGAAAAAGTTGCATCGGTGCATCCCTAGTTTAGTGATTGAAAGGGAAAATCCAAATGCACTGAAAGCACAAAGTAAAAAAAATGCCTCGTCAGATCTCTAAGGTTGCACATTGTGTTCTGGAAACCCTAAACCCTCATACCAGCACTGAGAGTAGAGGATGTACTGTTTCATCTTCTATCGATTTAATATTATTAGATATTTCTGTTGGCTGCTGCCGAAACTGAATCTATCAGCTTGCAGACACAGAGCTGGTCTCTGAAATCACAGCTCCCTCCGACGGTGCACCTCAGATACAAGCTAATTTTTTTATCTTTTTTTGCACGTTTATAGGCTACCGTCGTTATCATAAATATTGCTTCACTTATTTGAATGCACCTTTCTTCACTTAATTCATCTTCTAACATGAAAAACTAATAATAGAACATGATAAAGGATAAAGGGTTGAATGTAATTTCTTACAGCCAAAGCCAGACTGAGGATGGAGGCAGCGTAGTCAAAGTTGTGGACCACTTTATAGTTGGTGGTGTTGTACACCTTTACATGCCTGAAAGACAAACAGAGGCTCTCCATTAGATCAGGTTCATATCAAAATACTTATGAAATAAATGATGCAACTGTTATAACAGATAAGACATGCATGCCGTAGATACACCTGGCCCCGTACCTGTCCAGAGAGGCAGACAGCAGTCTCTGTCCGTTGCTGCTGAGACACAAACAGGTGACAGTTTTGTGATGGTTCTTCAGAGACACCAGAGGCTGGCCTCCTTTTAGCAGGTCCCACACTTTCACATGGCGCCCACCTAAAGAGAGTGAAAAGATTTTTTTTAATGGCCTGGACAAACATTAGTAAATATAATGAAGCATGTGGGTATGAGTGAAGTCATTTCAAAACTACTTCAAGTTGTTTTTGACCCGATTTAAGTCACAACTAAGCATACATGACACGGCCCAGCCATTCCAACTTTCAACATTTCCTACTTGTGTTTTGTCCTGCACAATAAACTGTGTTAACCTGAACAAGGCTGAGGAACCCTTAAATTAAAACTATTAAACACTAGTAACAGAATTTTGTGTTTGGTCGGACAACAAGTGGGCACATTTTCTGGATGCGCTGACTGAACATGAAGATTATAACAGCTGACTACCTGCAGAGACGAGGAGTCCCTCAGAAGGATAAAGAAGCAGACTCTCCACTGGCTGGCCGTGGTCCATGGTCATCACACTCTTATCCGCTCTGGCATCAAACAGCTTCAGTGTGTGGTCATAAGATCCTAGGATGAACACATCAATCGTTAGTCACAAAAACAGACCAAGCTCCTTCATCCTGGTCCTCATCCTTCCATCTGTAGTGGCACCCCGTCTTAAGCCCAGTTCAGACACAAGATTTGCGATAAGACGAGTTGAAACTTGCAACGCAACAGATGACGTTCATTAGTGGCTACAAAAAGATCCAAAAATTCTGGCATATACCAAACATTGATGCTAAAGTTAATTCATAATCCTCCATCTCACCGGTGATGAAGAGATCTCTGTTGAGTTTGCTCGCGACGCCACAGCGAATGTAATCTGTGTGTTCTTGGTAGTAGTTGAGCTCAGTGGCATTTGGGATGTCCCAAAGTCGACAGGTGTAGTCGTCGGACCCTGTGAGGATCTGGTAGCGGTCTGAAGTGAAGTCTGCGACATGGACAGCCCTGAGCAGGAATAAAATAAAACAAAATCTGTTTGCTTTCATGACCAGATGTTTATAAGTCTATAAGACAGTTTAAAGGTTGTCAGAATTCTTGAGATCATCATAAAATTCAGTCGATGGATCACTCAAGAGATCATCATTCAACAATTCCACTGTTTAAATTAAGCCTATTTTGTAACACTCATTCTTCAGGCCAGGACAGCAGCACAACTGAAACACCTTCAGACAGTGACGTGTGGGATTATACCTACTTTGTGTGCCCTTTGAACATCCTGAGTGCCACCTTGCCGCTGACATCAAACAGCCGGACCACAGAGTCCTCACATCCCGCCACGAGCAGCTGGCCGTCTGACCTGAACCTCCCGCAGTAGGCAGTGTCCTTAAACCGTGTGAATGTCTTCACAGGCTCCTGGGAGAACGGCCCATAAATGTGGATCTGTAGAGAAACCAGAGTGAGAATGAGAGAATGCATACTGATACTCAGAGGACTGACTGGAAACATCATTATTTTATGGAGGTGTACACAGATTCATTTGAATAAAGAACACAAAGCTGAATTCATAGTTGCGAAGCCAACGTACTCTTGTGAATGCTGTCACAGCAAAATTATGTGGAGCCACTGGGGAGAAGTCTATGTTTGTGATTGCCCCAAATTCTTTTATCTGGACTGGAGCCTGTGAGAGGAGAGACATTGTTAAGATTTTGAAACAACATTAAGGATGTGCTTTTCTTGTTCACAGTAATATTAAGACATTATACAGTAGAAGAGACTCACCTTGTAGTTTTTCCAGTACAGTGTGTCTTGTGTGACTTTCTCTCCAAGTTTAGGATAGACTTGGATTTTGGTAGGTTTGAATGAAGCCATTTCGGTGCTGATCGTGAAATACTCTGTCTGGTGAGATACAGAAAACAAAAACATGGATGCATAGAAAGAGATGTGACACTTGGGCTAGTTAACCTCTTAAACCCCACTGATCTGCAGTGATGTAAAGCCAAACAATGTTCAAACCCAGACAAATGTATTATGAATTTTTGCTGTCGCTAAAACAAAAAACGTTAACTCGGTGTAAACATAATATCGCTTCAACAAGGAGCTGGAGCATAACGTACACAGAATATGATACTGTGAGGCAGAGTAGTGGGCAGGTGATTTTTACCACCATCAGCTATTAAACGTGGCTAAACTGGATGGTGAGGGGTTAATAGCTTAGCCAAGAGTGTCTTAATCCACAAGAAAACAACTGGCAAAACATGGGGCACCAAAATGCAACAACAACATGGAGTAAATGCCAATATAGTTCACGCTCAAACGTGTTAACAAACAGCATCAAAACCCCCCCAAACTATGCAACTCGTGAAGGCTAAGCTAAAGGCTTCACTGTTTCCAGACAGTCGATTTCTTCATTGAGGTTTATTATTACGTTTTAAGAGCTCAATAAAATAAAAAAGAAGTCTTCAGTTAACCTTTACTTAAAAGTTGAAATTACACGTAATGTTACTTATTGGAAAAGAAACCTGAGCCAACGTGTTCAGTGAGTTAGCATGCTAAGCTTTAGCCACCTAGCATTTTCTACTAAACTGCTTTCTGTTGATTCTCACCTTTTGAATGAAGTCTTCCGGGAGTGCAGACTTATTTTCTTAAGTATGATTTGTTGAAATTGGATGATTCCGATGTTGGTTGGTCAAGTAAACCAAAAGTTTCTCATTTTAAAGAGTTATCACGTTGCCTCTCACGTTGCACAGGAGGACGCCATGATTACAAACGTGACGACTTCCGTTATGGATGGCAACGTGACGACTTCCGTTATGGATGGCATATCTTTATTGTTCACTGAAAGGAACATTTTCATGATTGAAAACTTAAAACTCAAAAATTCTAAATTGACCAAAACTATTAAATTGTTTAGACATTTCAAATTTATTCCAATTGTTTAGCGGACCCTAAATGTTTTTTTGTTTGTTTATTTGGTTTTTATTTGGTTTTGTTTTTATTCCTCTTTTTCCTTCTTAACAGTTTATTTGTTGTACAATTTACAATTTATTTTTATATTATTTTTATACTGTAAGATATTTTTGCAGAACTGTAATGAAACATCTGAACATGTGATTATATTGTATTGAACGTTTGAAATAAAAAAAAAAAAAAAAAAAAAAAAAAAAAAAAAAAGAAAGGAACATTTTCGTTTTTTTTGTTTTTTGTTTTTTAATATTTATGACCTTATAATATTTATTTTTTTAATATTTAAATTTTTTGAATAGGCCTATATATTCATTAGCTTAATTAATCGTATTTAAAAAAAAAAAAAAATCTACTTCTTTTTCGGTGAATCTGACAGAAATATTGTAGCAATTTTACCTATTTATGTTTATTAATGTCGTGAATGGTAGTTTATTACTAATATGTTAAGTGGTTGTTAAAAAAAAAGTCTAATTACTAGCGTAAAAATAAAAATTATATTATTGTTAAAAGTTTCAAGAGTTCACTACTAGTCAAGTTTAGAAAGCAGGGTAGCTTCAAAAACCTGCCCAGACATATTTTATTATTTATAAAACACTAGAAAAGCGGTTGTATTAATTTATTAGCACACATTTTGAAAAAAAAACTGCGGGCACATCCGGTAAGTTATTGATCTGAGAACGTCACTTCCGGTCTTCGCTCCTTTCTCCGAGCTTCTATCGGCTGTGTGACCCGCGTGTTTACACACTCCCAGGTTAGTTCACGTCTCTGTGGCGTTTTTAAGGTTTCCCCAGCCTCATATAAATCTGATATTGAGAAAGAACAGTTCCCTGAGTCACAATACGAGCCGAAGAGGTAAAGATGAATAATACTTTAATGCTAGTATCAGTTTGAAGAGGCCTGAGCTAGCTGCTTAGCTCGGCTAGCTAACAAGCCCACAGTTCAGTTGTCATAATTTCAGGTGTCAAAAAATAATAAGCCTCCCAATCTCGGAGGCTGAACGTTCAAGCAAGATCCCACAGTACATATTCTCGTTAGGGCACACTGGGGGAAAAAACAAGCTTGTAAAGTTAGTAGCTAACGGATCTCCCTTAGCTTTACAGAACGAGTTTAACTTAGCCACCAACTTTAGCCCACCACCTCTGTCTTATTCATGCAGAACTTGAGACTAAAAAAGTGTGCAGCTATTTTGGGCTTCTGACAGCTGTGCATTCTTGTTCGTTTGCTGAGCCAAAAGGCGAAACGACAGGGGGGATTTTGAGGGAGTTTTAGGTTTGGCACTTCATTGTAATTGCAAACCCCATGTATCTAATGAACATTAACTATAGACCTGTACAACCTTTTGCACATTTCTCTATTACTGATTCTCATTTCAAGATCAAACTATTAGTATGCATGTAGATGGGATGAGTAGAAAACTGATGTTACAAACAAAATCAGGATTGATGATTAGTGTTAAATGACAATTGGTGCTCTCATGTGTCTCCCAGCTCTGTGTCTAGTGAGAATTAGTTTGAAATGCGTGAGGAAATATTAAATTTGATGATGTGTGTATGTGCTGTTCCCTGTGTCAGATGAAGGAGTCGATAATGAACCAGGAGAAGCTCGCCAAACTGCAGGCGCAGGTCCGCATAGGCGGCAAGGTGAATTGGAATACATGCTGGCAAAGGACTTTAAGAAAATGTATTTCTTTTTTCCTGAGTTATGTCATTGGTTCATATATTATATGTCATCGTTGTGCTCCGTAGGGGTCGGCGCGCAGAAAGAAGAAGGTGGTGCACAGAACAGCAACAGCAGATGACAAGAAGCTGCAGTTCTCCCTCAAGAAACTGGGAGTCAACAACATCTCGGGCATTGAGGAGGTACAGCAAATTCTTTCTGAAATGCACAGCAATAAGTACGCAGACAAGTCTACTTCATGACATTAATGCTCTTAACACAGGGTTCTCCACTTAGAAATAGAGTTATACATGTAACAAAAACAAAAGGTCAAGCAAAGATACCAACAAAGATAGCAAAAAACAGGATGTTTCAGTTTGTTGCATTGTCATCTTTGATACCGACTCTTCTCTTCCTTTTTTTCCCCTTCAATTCTTTTCTGTTTGTCACTGCAGGTGAATATGTTCACAAACCAGGGGACAGTGATCCACTTCAATAACCCAAAGGTTCAGGCCTCCTTGGCCGCCAACACCTTTACGATCACAGGGCACGCTGAGAACAAGCAGCTCACAGAGATGCTCCCAGGAATCCTAAACCAGCTGGGGGCCGACAGTCTCACCAGCCTCAGGAGATTAGCAGAGAACCTGCCCAGACCAGGTATCCACGACACTCTTTACTGATCTGATTGCATGTATCAGTAGTTTTCTGTACTTTCTATTAACAATTAAATGTTTGTTCTTCTTCCCTCTCATAGCTGGAGAAAACAAAGCCCCCATGGTTGCTGCTGAGGAGGAGGACGATGAGGTTCCAGGTAAGCAAAATCACACATCCCCTTTTATTAATGTAACATAGCATTAAAGTAGCCACATTATAATCAGTCCAGAACAGACTGACCGAGACGTTTACATGCATGTCTTGTCATGCGGAACTATATGATCTTATTATATCTAATATGTTTAGTCTCAATGCATCTGGGCGTGTATTTAAGAATATCATACAATTAAGGATTAATTCACTGGGTTGTTTTTGTTTATATTCATATTTAGTAATTAACTTTATTAGTATGCTGATTCTTGTGCTCATTGAGACATTTATCCATCACCAATCTTTACCCTCTGTTTCCATTTTCAGATCTTGTTGAAAACTTTGACGAGGCTTCAAAGGACGAGGCAAACTAACAAAACACCAGCGAACATTTCAAGGCTCCTCTTGTCTCACCGTTCTTTGACACAGCAACATTTTGTAACCGTTCACCTCTGTATTTGCTCCGTGGCTACAACACAAAAGTCGCTTTTTAATCGTAACCTCGACAACTGGGCTAAAACAAGTAAAATTGGCTTTTTATGGCAACTGTTACTCAACCCTTTTGTTTGATTTGCCTCGTTCTGCAGTACAAATGAAATTATTTAATTCAGTGGAATGTGCAAACCTTTCTCTTTCACACGCTGCCTCTCCTGCATTGTGATGCCCACACATCCAAAATGTATTGGTGGAATGAATCATGTAATAAAAATTACATTTAAAATGATCTTCTTTTGTATGTTTACTTTGAGTTCTATTATATTCAAACTCGTGGCCCTCGTTTTCTTTCTTATCATTAGTAATAACTACTAACTAAACTCCATCTAAGGTGCTTCACAAACTTTCTGGCTCAACCCCTTGTAGCTTTTCTGTAAATCTATTAATCACTGAATCTCTGGCGGGAACAACAACATACTGGGGTTAAGTCTTCAAAAGATCACAATGCTCCTAAATAAGAGGGGTTTTAAGGTGACCCTATCTCTGACATTACAAAGTAGGGTCACCTATTGGTGCCATTGAATATCAGCTTGTAATATATCCAGTCAGGGAAGTTAAACATTCAGCTGTATGATGTGGGTTTCATGCACGAAAGGGTCCAAAAAGGTTTGAATCAGGGGTAAAAAATAAGTCATACTGTATATGCTGAGATACTCATATCTCTGTATATATATATATATATATCTGTATATATATATATATATATAAAACTGATTAAATTTTTTTGTAGGATGGATGTTGAACTCCTTCTTGGGCAGCCTTGAAGGTTTGTTCCATAATCTGGCCTGAAGTGACCTCAGAGTCTGATGTAGTGCTGCAGATTAAAGATGACTCAATTAACACGTTGAATTGTCCGAGACTTTGTGGTTTTGTTCACATTGATTCATCTGATTCAGCGGAAAAAAGAAGTCAAATCTATCTTTAGACTTGAAGCTATGTGACCGAAAATAACTGAACGCTACACTGAAACCACATTTTAAAAACCTCAAAAAATGACAGCATATAAACGTACAGTACATTACTAATTTAACTTCATAACTGAACAAAATCAAATTGTAAGTTCAATGGTAGAGCAACATATGTTATGTGCTAACCATCATCACACAGTTGTGTCTCTTTCTGCTGGTCAATTCTCATCAAATCCAGCTTCTTCAAGCCTGGAGCTCCTTAGCATGGAGCTATAGATTATTATCAATAATGTGAGAATTCATCACTGTAGTTAATAGATACTGCGAATAGGAGACAGAAGTTATTTGCATGCATTAAATTCTCCTCTACATCAGACACATTTTTAGGGAACTGAAACCTGAAACCAACTATTTCTGTTCAAATGACCAAACAGGTTTCGAAGAATTTTAGGTCATAATGTGTCAAACTGTAGTTGGTGGATTCTATGAAATATTGAGTAGCTTATAATGGACTTACCTACCTAACAAAGCAGAATTATAACACCAAATACTCACGGCAGCCCTCCAGCACACATGAACCCCGAGGCTTTGTTCACTATGAAAGTACTTCACGCTCAGTTTAACACATGACGCTGGGATCAGATGATTAACGTATGTGTGAGGATCACACAAGACCAAAATGTGTGAAGTATCTGACATTTGGCCGAACACAGTTGGGTGGCCCCGTATGTGACTAACAGGCAGGGAAAGTCCTGTTGTCTCTCCCTCATTTTTCCTGTGTAAACATGTGTGTGTGTGCATGCATGTGTGCATGAACTTTGGGAGCATTGAATGACTCACACTGATGGTGTGATGGGGGGGGTAAACCTTTGAAAGGAGATAAAAAAAAATTTGGCTAAGGTAATGCTGGGTAATTTCTGGGATTTAGGCCCAGGATGAAGGGTCAGGGAAATATTATCATTAATGCAAAGATACACAGGTGCAGATTAATTACTGTATAAATGTCTCTTTTGTGGAGCTGGTTGGTTTACAGTATACCCACCTATCAGCCAAAAAGCCATTAGAATATACTCTGATCAGCCATAACATTATGACCACTGACAGGTGAAGTGAATAACATTGATTATCTGGTTACAATGGCACCTGGCAGTGGGGGGGACATATTAGACAGCAAGTGAACATTTTGAACTTTGAACTTTGTGTTGGAAGCAGAAAAATGGGCCAGCGTAAGGACGTGAGCGACTTTGACAAGGAAGGAAAACCGGTGAACCGGCGACAGGGTCAGACCCAAGGCTCATCGATGCACGTGGGGAGCGAAGGCTGGCCCGTGTTGTCCGACAAAAGCGCCTACAATGGGCACGTGAGCATCAGAACTGGACCACGGAGCAATGGAAGAAGGTGGCCCGGTCTGATGAATCACTTAGCTTTTACATCATGTGGATGGCAACGAGTTGGAGGTGTTGACTTGGCCTCCAAATTCTCCAGATCTCAAACCAATCGAGCATCTGTGGGATGTGCTGGACACACAAGTCCGATCCACGGAGGCCCCACCTCGCAACTTACAGGACTCGTCAGGATTTGCTACTGACGGCTTGGTGCCAGATACCACAGCAGACCTTCAGAGGTCTAGTGGAGTCCATGCCTCGACGGGTCAGGGCTGTTTTGGCGGCAAAAGGGGGACCTACTCAATATTAGGCAGGTGGTCATAATGTTATGGCTGATTGGTGTATAGGAGAGATAACCACTTCCTCCTCGGTAACCGACTACACATGGTAGGCCTGGGCTATACGGCCAAAATAGTCTATCGCGATATAGGTCATTTCATATCCTGATAACGATATAGCATGTTTTCTGGTAATTCAATACATAAATAGTCTATATATACTCCTGTGTGAATAAAATACTTGACAAATGAAAATTACTGAGTATTTTCTCATTTTAAGAACTTGAGTGCAAAATGAACACAACAGTTTTAAGTGAAATTATAGAGGAAAAGAGATAAATATAAGCCTGTTTCACGATTGAATATAGAATATATATTTATCGTCATATTGTCCAGCCTATCTAGCAGTACACCCACATCATCAACAACCACAACACCACTGACCTGATGATTAATTTTTTCAGTGAAGCAATTAATCATTTGGTCTGTAAAATGTGAGGAAATAGTGATAAATGCCCCTAAAAATTTCCCAAAGCCCAAGTTGACATGTTCAAATTGCTTTTTTTGTGTGACCAACAATTCAAAAGACTTTTAATGTAGACAAAAACTGAAACTATTCACATTGAGAAGCAGCAACCAGTGGTTTTATTTTGGCATTTTAGGTTAAAAATGACGTGAAACAACAAATTGATTATCAAAATAGTGTCTTGTAGAGGAATCATTGAACTAAAACATGAACTAAAAACTAATTTCACAACACCCAAAGGAAGGTTACTAGAGTTGAGAGACTAGAACAATAATCTCAATAGTCTTCTGTTCCCAAAGGTGTGATATCTGTATACTTTTAATTTTAAGGGGAAAGGTTTAAGTTTGGGGGAACTTTAGTGTTAGGTTGCCTTAAAAATACATGTTTAGTTCTCGTAAAGATTGAAGATCAAAAGTGTGTATGTGCTTTTGGTGTTTGTGTGTGTGTGTTGGTAATCAGATACAGTGACCACATGCAGTGTTACGCTGCTGTATTTCAACCTAAAGGCTGAGGGCAACCCCCCACCCCACTGAACACCCACACTTCACACTTCTTATCTCCATCTCTCAGTCCCTCATTCGAAACTCACAGTTTATCTGTTTACCAAATTTCACATGCAAAACAGTGTAGAGGAAACGCACCGCCAATACGCTCTTATCTGTTTACTATATCACCTCCAAAGATGACATGGTGGTGGTGGTGGTGATGATGATGATGCATGCTGTGTCCAACGATATATAAATGATGCTCAGTGGTCAGTTTGAGCATACAATCATCACGACTGAACTTCTGCTCTTCATTCTGTTATAGCGTCACTTCAGTAACTTCATCCAAATGGTAAGAAATAATTAATTATTTGGAATTAAAGATGCTTCGTATGACTGTTTTTAAAATTATACTTATTATCTGGTCAGTTAATGTGGCAATTGATTGGTAAATGATTGACTAGGGAGTAAATGACCAGTTTTGCTATTCTGGTCATTTTGCAAATAATATTCTTATTATTATTATATTATATTATTATTTGAATTTTTTTTTTTAAATTTTGTTGCTCTATTGAAAATGGAATAATATAATAATATCTTATCTAATATATATATATATATATGTTTGTGTATATACAGTATATCATTACTATTGTTTATTTTGGTGTATTTGGATTTTTAATTTTAATGTGGCTTTTACAATTTTTATTTTATCTGTCCCTGCTGTTTATTTATACCTGTTGTTTTTGTGATTTTAGTCTTTAATTACTTTTTATTTATTTTTTTTTACTTTTATCATCTATTTTTTTTTCTCAAACTTAATTTAATTTAATTTATTTTAAACTTAATTTAATTTAATTTATTTAATTATATATGTAATTGTTTTTGTGAATATTCGTCTGTCAAACACACTGGAATGCCTTTTATGATGTCTGTGAAGGAAACAATAAAAATCATAATTGAAAAAAGAAGATGAAATAATCACCAGCAAATCAAGGGATAATTGTTAAAGGTTTTCATGCAAGAAATTGATCTTTTTCAATAATCTTCTCCTCCTCTTGCTGTCACACAATCCCTCAGAAGACACTGTGGTTATGTGGGCTTCTGCTCATCAGCCTCACCGGAGCATACAAACTCGACCACTTTCCAGAAAATTGTACGTCTTATTTATGTTCCACATATTTTTCTATCATTAATTGTCTTCATATCTTGAATGGATCTAAATCTGTTCATATTGACATGTTAATAAATGTGTGTGTGTGTGTGTGTGTGTGTGTGTGTACCTGTCTGTAGTTGTGGTGACAAAGATGAATGATGCAAATCCAGTCACCCTGACCTGCCGCACAAACACCGAAGGAGCTGTCGAATGGAAGTTTGGTGATGAAGTGTTGGACGATACCGGTCTAACTCTGTCCATGTCAGAGGTAGAGGCACCCTTCTTGGGAGAATACAGCTGCTGGAGAGGAAAGGAATTGTTATCATCGACCTATCTGCTGCCGGAGCCTGAGGAGGCTGAAGAAGTGTTAGGTGAGATACTCTGGTTTCATTTTCCTTTCATTCTACTGTTCATGTACTGTATAAATGTCAGAGTCTCTCAAATAGAGGAACTCATTCTGCAAACTTACATCCAAAATATCTAGAAACTCTGCACGTCATTCTCTCTCTAGAGGATGACACAGGAAGTACTGAACACTTCTATGATGCACTTCCAACTCTCTTCATTATTTGGTGTGACAAACATGTTCCATTAAACTTGTATTCACTCAGATTGTGTATCTTTATAGATATCGGTTGTCGGGCAAAGTCTTATGACTGTAGCTTCAGCTGCTGGAGCCACAAACCACACAAAGCAGTGCGTTTCGGACTGGGCCAGGACTGGTAAAGACGAAAACACACATACAAATTACAGAAAAGTGGCCAAACATATTGCATGTAGTGTATACAGACGGACCTTTCTCAGTTACATATTTAACTCTGATTTGCTTCTGTAGCAGAGAGGGTAGGAAGTCGTGTCATTGGGTCAGCAGTGTGGACGGGAAGTCCCACGTTGAGCTGTCCCACTCCCTCTCACTATACACTGAGGAATGCACCATGCTCGAAGTCACCGCCGAGGCCATCGTTGACTCCACCGAGTCAACTCCCTCCACCATCCTCAGGGGAAACAAGACATTTTATCTCAGAGACATCGGTGAGCTGAGCGAAACCGAGCTACATTTAACACAAGACTATCAAGATTTGAAGTAAACAACATCTTTTTCACAAAGTTGTTCACAAAGTGCAAAAATAGATCATTCAATTATTAGGAAATTGTTCCAAATTCTTAAAGGATGGATTATCAAACATTTCAATACATACGATTGGTTTTTGGTTCCAATGATACATTGTTCAGTAAAGTAGCTTTTTAATGAGGTAAAAAGTTATATTCTACATATTATCTAAAACTACCACTACTTAAAAGTCAGCGTAAAATGAAATGATTTTCAAATAATTAGTAACAGCTACAAAAACAGCTGTGAACAACTTGAAAATGCAACATTAGAGTTCAAGTACAAAAAAGAAAAGAAGGCAAATGTTCATGCCATCACTCATCAGTAAATCCTTATTGTAAATGAATGTGATTATTTCAGCAAAACATTTGTTAATTTACATAATATACTTTAATGATTTCTTACTGCTACACTTGACTAGGGCCGTCCTCGACCAAAGAAGCCGACTAACACTCCTACGATTTTGTCGACTAACCGATTAGTTGATTTAATCGGCAGATCTGTGAATCGGAGTTTCTCCACAAAAGCACCACTTTAAATCTTGTGTTTACCAGACATGTGCTCATATAAGTTTCTCAGAAATTCAGCATGAAGAAAGCATAAAAAAATGACTAATCGACTAAAGAAATCTTAGTCCAGACCAAAAGGGCCGATTAGTCGACTAATCCAGTGATTCCCGAACTTTTTCACGTCAAGGAGCCCTAAACTGACACAAATTAGACTGAAGACTGTGATCAGATTTTGTCCCAGGGTCCCCGATTTTTTGCTTTTAGATGTTTTATTACAGAAAGTGTATGAAACCCACGACCCAAATAGTTTTTCATTATGTCATTGTGTTACTTATGGATGGAATTATAGTGAAAACAGATTATTCCCCTTTTTGCTGGGGACCAACTGGAACCCCCTAAAGAACCCTTGGACTAATCAACAAAGAGGGGACAGCCCTGCACTTGACCCATTTTTAACTGTCATTTTTCTTCTGTCCAGTCGAACCCGACTCTCCCCAGATTGTCAGGTGTCAGGAGGGAGAGAAGGACCTGAACGTGACCATCGATGCACCACCCAGCTGGTCAACTCCTCTCAGCTTCTTCCCTCTGGAGCACCAGATTGAATACATGTTAAGAGATGATGGCAAGGTAACACACAAGTCTGGTAATCTCTCCATGTTCTGTCTTTCTGTCCATTGTTGCATTTTCTTATTGTGCGACCTGTCTTCTGACTTTAGACTGGACTTTCTTCTACTACTCTGCTGCCGAAGGGGATCAGCAAGCTGAGGGCTCGCTCCAGAGACTCGCTGGTGCGCTCAGAATGGAGCGAGTGGACTCCCTGGAAAAATGTAACCCGCTGATGTTATTCGAACCCGACACTGTCTGCTCCTGTCCTTTCTTTGCTCTTACAATGTCCTCTCATGTCCTGTTTTTCACTAAGTGTCTCTGGCTGTCTCCCTTTGGGGCAATCACACAACGATGGCCAAGAGAGAGCACACCAGAAGCTCAGTAATAAGTCTTTAAGTTTTATGACAGGAAATCAGTACACACTGTTATTATTTATTTATTTATGCATATATTTATTATTTATTCTAAATTATACAAACAAAATGTAAAGCAAACACCATGATAGACACTATGAAATGTGAAAAAAATTAAAGGAAATTCTTTCTTGCTAACAAAAGGACTGTTATTCCCCAATTTTGGGGTCACCAGATGTCCTTGTGAGGGCATAGGTACACTCACTGTCTCCGAAATTACAACACAGTTCTGTGATTCAATATGAAATTTGATCTACCAGCAAAAAGTGTCTGATAGGGTTTCATGGGACAAAATCTTATAAAATAGGTCTCCGCAGTTTTGTCCATTTAAGGATCCTTGACATTAAATTCTAAGGAAACCGACACATTACGTCATTTAACATGATTCAGAAGTGGAGGAGTCCAGTTCAGTATTCACTTCAGACAGTCTTTCACACCTCTTGGCCCTGTGTGTGTATTTCTGTACAAGTGTGTTGGTGTTTGGTGGTTTGTAGCGTGCAAAACAATCGGCTATTAAAAGAGCTTTGTGCTTCCTTCCTTATATACATGTTCCTTCTTCATTTTATGTGTCGCTATTGTTATGTGTACAACTACAAACTTGAATTAGAGATCCCCATTAAATGTAGAATGTCACTGAGTGAATGTGCAGTATGTTCCTCACTAAACATGAGATGAACAGAAACGAAAGATTAGATTTATCACAATTATGTGGGTTACGATACGCCAGTAACAAGTATATTGGGTGTTTTATTTGATCATAATGGTTAGTTTCAATTCACTCTAATTCATTTATTGGTAAATGTATTCAATTTATTAAAAACTACAGCTTATTTATGTAATATTCAGCTGTTTTTTAGTTCACCTAGCTATAATTAAATACCTGGCAAAATAAAATAAATAAAAATGTAAGAATTTTTCAACTAAGGCTTTAAATGAGACACTCTCCCAGTAGCTGTCAGCTACAATAAAATTCTAATATTTTCAGTATATATTTTATTTTATATTCTATTTTCAGTTTTAACATCAATATCATGATTCAATACAGTCCGTCTGAGGCACCCACTATACTGTAGCTAGCAAACAGCAGCAAAGGTTGATCATAGCTGCACCTGCTAACCAGATTTGTTATAGATGACAAATGCACTGAAACCGAGCAAAGATGATGGCATCAGTTGCCATCTGAAATTCCATATTTCCCTTTTTCTTCCTATAGTTGACAACATTGTAAGTTTAGGAGGTAAATTTTGCCATCTATTATCCACTGAAATTGGAGGACATGCCGAAAGCCAAAAAACATAGCACTAAATGTGACCAAACAGTAACTCTTAAAGTTTTATAATAGGAGTCATTCTGGATATTCATAGCCAGAACTTGCAAAGACAAATATAATTTTTCACACATTAAAGTTTGCATTGCTTATTAAATTTTCTTGTCATGATTTCAGACCCTAATCTGTCATTAACTCATTGCAGGTGAGAACAGGGAAAAAGAACCTGTGCAAATGCAAAAACACAGCAAAATCCTGCTGCCCAGAGCTGCCACCTGGGTACTTGGACAAGTGCAAGAAGAGAAGGAAGAACAAAAGGAACAAGCAGAGCCAGACATCTTAAAAAGAAGATGCTCAATAAAAACATGCATTACTGGGATCGTGCTGGTGTACAAACACTTTTCTATCTGGGTGATAGTGAAAAAAGATGTGGATGTATTTATATGATGTATTGCATTTGTCAAGTGCAAAGATTGGGGATGATGCAATAAATCTATACCTTCATGAAAGTAATACTGTTCAGTTTTTGTCAAAAATCTCCATTCTTTGTATGACGGGTGGCATGGTTATTGTTATTATTATTTTCTAAGCAGCTGGAAAACCGAAATGTAGTGGGAACGTTATTGCTATACAGAACTACTCTGCTGAGGTTTTGTTTTTTACATATTTTATTGGCATGAAAATCTCACAAGAGATTAGAAATGCAGGCCATTCCCTCCACTTTACATATGAGTTTTCAAAAATGTTTTTGTCTTTGCTTTAAGAAAGCCGGGGTAAATACCCTTTTAATATAATAAGATAGTAAGATAGTTTGTAGACTTGTCACAATAGGAAACACAAACAATACAACTCATGTAAATCACATATTCCTCAAATTAAATGAGTTAATATTATAATAATAATAATAATAATAATAATACATTTTATTTATATAGCACTTTTCAAGAAACTCAAAGTTTATTACACACTTGTTGCTCTCAAAGCTAAATCTTAATCTTAAAAACTTTACTGGAAGGGTAAAAATCATTCATTATTTTGTAGTGAATTTCTTTTGTTTTGGGTTGAACTCGGTATTTAAAAAAAATGTATTCTCAGTTTAGATTGTGTGTAGTAGAGTGTCCTTCTAATCAGTAAACAGAATATGAACAACTAGAGATGTACCAAATAGTTTCAAATTTGGTAACTATTTGGTACATCAAATAGTTGTACCAAATACAACTTTGTTCATAACACTGACATTTGAATCCTAAATCAACATTTGAATTGTGTCCAATCAAAGTTTGTCTGAAGACTTGTGATTTGACCGAAATAACACTAAATACAGTACGAGCACTTCAAGAATCAACTGTTCCTGTTTTACACATGATTAAAGATCATTCCAAGACAAGACTTATTCCAAGACTTATGAGTGAGTGTCTGTGTTTTTGACCATAAAATGACAGCTTGTTTTGTAATATTTTTTCACAATATTTTCAAGGCCCCTGCTAAATGTTGACAGAAGCAGCCCAAATTTCATCTAACCAGCCCATTGTAATCAAAAGTTGTCAAATTAGACGGAAAAAACAGCCAAATCTGGCAACACGCCGGCTTCGCAAGATACGCATGCGTAAGAAAAGAAGCGCGGAAGTGGCTGCTGACCTGCTGCTGTTGTTGTTGTTCACAGACAGAACGACAGCTGAGCACACCTTTCTGTACAGATGGACAAATACCGCTCTCAGGTAGAAACACACGCTGAAGTATCGTCCGTGTAACGTTGAGGATCTCTACAAATGTCTTGATCATGGCGAAGGTTGATCGGAGCGCTGCTTTAGTTTTATTCCTCTGGAGTGTTTTCATGCAGTTCAGTCTCACGTCAGGTGAGTAAAGGGGGGGGCGGCTAATCTCAAATGCTACTAAACAGCTAGTTTAAGCTAACAGGTCGGTGTTACAGTAACGTTAGCTAGCTGAAGAGGTTGTATATTAGCTGTGAATATCCATCTCATATCACCCTGCTGCTGTGGTTTATCTCACTTATCTCTGAGATGAGCTAGCTAGTCGTGTAAATGTGTGTTTTTATAATCTGCCCTAGGTCTTGGGATCAACGAGCTGCTGTACTTCCGGGTCATCAGCCCAGAGGAGATAGGCTACATCTTCAGTGCAGCGCCTGCTAAAGACTTCGGAGGAGATTTTGTTAGTACTCTGCCCTTTTCTGTATCTCATTTGTTGGCCCAAAGCCTTAAATCACATGCACACTCACCATCACCATCTAATGACAATCCTATCCTCTCCTCTCCTCTCCTCTCCCCTCCCCTCTCCTCTCCTCTCCTCTCCTCTCCTCTCCTCTCCTCTCCTCTCCTCTCCTCTCCTCTCCTCTCCTCCCCTCTCCTCCTCTCCTCTCCTCCTCTCCTCCTCTCCTCTCCTCCTCTCCTCTCCTCTCCTCTCCTCTCCTCTTCCTCTACTCTGCTCTCCTCCTTTCCTTTGGTCCCCCAGAAGTCGTCGTATGATGAGATCTTCCTGGTGCCAGCAGACCCAGCAGACGGCTGCTCAGAACTGGAGGACAGAGAAATCATCCAGGGACAAGTAGTCCTGGTGGAAAGAGGGTATGTACACATGCCTCAGTACCTATACACGTTCATTCCTAGCCCCCATGTTGCCTTGCGTGAATTATGGGCGCAACTTCCGGCGCGTCGTGTCACTGAACCGGAACCGGTGTTTTCCATGGTAACGCTATGCTAATCCTCTCTACTAGGGCGATTTTATTATAACATATAGTGAAACATGTGTGAACACTACCTGTTACACCTCAAACAGGATAATGTGATCACAGCTCTGCCTTCTACTATGGAGTGATGGGAGGACGACCTGAAGAAGTGGCCTCAGATAACCTACACAAGTGTAAGGCAGGGTTCTCTTTGCCTTAACTATAAACTTACTTGTTACTTAATTAAACTACTGTAGGGCTGTGGGTAAAGCAAGAGCACGGGGAGAGCTTCGTCTGCAAACAGGATCCACTTTAATGTCTCAACTCAAGCGTAGGACAACTCAACACCGATAACCCCAAAGGTGGCACATCACTTCTTACATCATATCACTCCGCCAATCTTAATCATCACTCACCTTACAAGCAAGTAAGGTGCGCCATAATATATAGTTCCAGATCTAAATTCAGGAGCAGAATACAATATGTATACTGTATACAATGTGTGATTGTCATTAATTAACTTACATAAATTCTAAATAATAAATCTGAGAAAAATAAGGTAATCTATAAAATAAATCTTTACAAAAATAATTCTAATCTTACACTAGCATATTGAGCTACTTTATTGACTCCGTTGCTACAGACGGTGAAGAACAATCTGAAAAGCTCTGAGGCAGATCAGTACTTCCACACAGATAACCGTACTTCAACTAGTTTTAGTCTAATGCTGCCCTGCACTCCGTGCCATACATACATTTTAAACTGTACAGAAAATAGTCAAAGTAACTGGCTGTTATTAAACCAACGCTACAATGCTGAAATCATACCTGATGTCCTCCTGGCACTGCTGTCAGTCCTTTTAAGGACCCGACGTCTCTTCTCCGCTGCTCTTTCGTAGCCCAACCACAAAGTAGGATGCGGGTTTTCCTCCGTTATGTCGACTAAATGAAATGAGCACACATATACAGGGTTTATACGGGGTGGTCTCTTCAAGTTTAGGTTTCTCAGCCAAATTCTTCTGGATTCCTCGTTTGTAGGTCGGCGATGGAAACTGTACCGTTGGTTACAAGCTGTTGTGATGTTGTAATGTTTTACTGCAAACTAATCAAACTGTCTCTATAGTTTCTCACACTTGTCTCTCTGTTTTTGTGTGCGCTCCAGAGGTTGCTCCTTCGTACAAAAGGCCCGACATGTGGAGGAAGCAGGAGGAAAAGCTGTTCTAATAGCTGATAATGCGGTGGACAACGACAGTCAGTACCTTGATATGATCACCGATGGAAGCACCGCCAGACCAAGCATCCCTGCTCTGTTCCTTTTGGGACGCGATGGGTAAGACAGACGATCATTCAGACCCGTTTTATTTTACTTAAAGCATTAATGCAATGCATTTGGGGACATTAACGAATGTTCCCCTTCTCCACGCGTTCCAGGATGATGATCAGACGATCTCTTCAGAGACAAGCGCTGCCGTGGGCCGTCATTTCCATTCCTGTCAATGTTTCCTCTCTGGCCTCGTTCCCACTCAAGCAGCCCCCGTGGACACTGTGGTAGAAATGACGCGCATCCATAACTTACAACAATAATAAACATTCTTTCGTCAGTGCATGTCCTGTCAGCCCTCAATAAACCCACAGCCTCACAGGGAAATTATTCAGTGGTGGTTAAACAAATTCACACACACTGGTGGTGAGCAAAATTAACATATGTACACATGATTATATCACGCTTGAACACACAGCCAAAGGTAAGTGGAGTAAACCTTTTAACATTGTCTAAACAGACTGAGCTGTTGGACCAGGTGAGGACAGACAGAATCATGAGTGCATATTCTCAGTGCTCAGTCGAAGTTGACTGACTTAGCCGGTGCTTTTGAAGATAATGAGTCTGTTTTCTAGTTGAGTTGTCTCCAGGAACTTCTGTACCGATGATTTATTGGTCACTAGTCAGTGGTGAAACCGGAAAATTGGATAATACAACACATCTCAGATTGAGGCGCACCATTTCTTTTGCCTTGTCAGATAGTACGAGCTGTTGCGTATAGGCCACTATGGGGGGAAAAACATAAAAATAACAGCATATATTAAACTTCACTACAATACATTATACCAGGAATGTCATCTCACTGTAATAATAATAATAAATTCCTGCTTATTTGCATGAACTTTAACAGGATGGCACTCTGACCAAAATGAACATTGTTTCTCTTCTGGTTAATAAATAGAAAATGATTTTTGTTGCATAAAAGACTTTATTGCCTTTTTGAGGTACACATCTTTACCACTTTTAAGGACCAGTGTGTAACATTTAGGGGGATCTATTGGCAGAAATGGAATATAATATTAATAAGTATGTTTTCTTTAGTGTATAATCTCCTGATAATAAGAATCATTGTGTTTTCGTTAGCTTAGAATGAGCCGTTCATGTCTACATAGGGAGCGGGTCCTCTTCACAGAGACGGCCGCCATGTTTCTACAGTAGCCCAGAACGGACAAACCAAACACTGGATCTAGAGAGGGCCATTCGCGTTTTCTCGTTTTCGTGTCGGCCACCGTAGTTCTCCTACACAAGGACGGGAGAAGTTTCAGTTGGTTGCAATCTGCAACCTAGATGCCGTCAGATCTTACACATATGGCTGGGCGATAATTCAATATGATAATTTATTGTCTTTCAGTGGAATCGTTGATAATAACAAGCACATAGTAACTCAGTTAAATCAAACTATTGTCTTTATCTCATTACTACTGTATTTGGGTGCATGCATGTAAACATAGTCAGTCAGTGTATAGCTGGAAATATTTATTTTTTTTTCTCTATAATTTCACTTGAAACTGTTCATTTTGCACTAAAGTTCTTAATTAAATGAGAAAGTACTTTTCATTTGTAAAGTATTTAATTCACACAGGAGTATAGAGAAATAGGCTTTACCATGTGGTTATTTCATATAGACTATTTATTTATTGAAGTACCAGAAAACATGCTATATCGGGATATATATCGTTATCGAGATATTAAATGACCTATAACGAGATAGAAGATTTGGGCCATATCGCCCACTGCACCTTTAAAGACCATACACACAGTTTCTGCCCGCTTGTGCCTGAAGCCTCATCCCCCACACGACTTTATGTAGTATAACGTGTCGCCCTTATTAACTTTATATTGTCATTTTCAATTCTCCTGATCCAGAAACATGTGTTGAGAGCAGTTTGGACAAACAGGATTGACACAATGTGGTGTTTGGGAAGCAAGTGGATAAAGATGATGAAAAACGAGGCATGACAAATAGGCTTTTCATGAAAATTACAACAACTAATTGTGAACATATTGCAAAGCTATAAAAGACAAAAAATTCAAAGATATCCGTGCTTTTGTAAAGCTCCAAGCAGTACTGCACAGTGTAGGGGACCTCGTCTTGCTTGGACTAATCTTCCAACATGTATTTGATGCAAATAAAGTTGCGTAGTGAAGGTTGAAAATATGTTTTGACCAGAAGCTATATTACAAATATACTAATGTGAGCGCAAAGGTAGAATCTAGTCTGCCAAAAATAGAGGAACAAGTAGGTGCATCCACCTTTGCAATACATTTTAAAGCGTTATAGTGGCAGCTGGTTAATGGAAAAGAAATGATGCTTCATCTTGGATTTGATAGGTCATACACCTGCACATCATGAGATGATTTTTTGTATTTGCTTCTATATTGTTGTATATTTATATTAATAATAACACGTGCAAATAGATCAGTTAGATTTTTTGAATTTTAATCAGGAAAAATAGATCACAAAAGTTAAAACAAGAAGTCTATGGAGGGGTCATGAAGTATAAGATTTCTGTTTCTAGCCTGGCCAATCGTGATTCTTTCTGGAGTTTCATATGATATTTCTTCTTATCCCACATGGTTTATTTTCACAAAAATTATAGTTTAATTTAAGTAAATTACCTGCTAATATCAGAAATGCATTTAAGAGACTCTTATGTCCACATCCCCATATAAGGTTTTACTCTGCTGACCTTCTGCAGCAAGTCGAGGTATTATTTACCACATATTTATCTTATTTTAGGTTGTTTGCTTTCATTTTTACAATTTACAGTAGTTTTGTACAGATAGTTTACAGATATTAGATGTATTAAACTTACTGGACTTATACCAATACTGCACTTTCATTTTATTGGACTGTCTGTTACTTGCAACAATAATCTTATTTATTTTCATTTTTTTTCTGACTATTTTCTTGTGAGTTTTTTTTCTTGGCATCAGAGTGCTTGACTTGGTCAGGGACCGATTGTTAATATAATTTGAATTTCTTATTTCTTTTTGCTGAAATTGACTTTATTTAATTCGTGAGAACGTTTGAATCTGAGAGATTTGGTGCTTTTTTCACTTGTAGATAAAAGAAGATGAGAAAAAGCTTGTATTTATTTATTGTTTATTCGTGTATGGATTTAAAGTCCGAGTTAAGTTTATTAGGGTCTGTATGTTTGTCTTTTACTCAGCATATGGGGATCATAGAAGTTGTCTAGAATTTAAAATTGTATTGCCTTATAATGTAAAAGCCAATGACCTTTGGTCATGTTCATTTACATTTTCTGTTAAAAAGGTACTTATATATATCATAATAAACATGTTGAATAGGCCTAACAGGTCTCTATTATGAACAGTAACATTCTTTTCAGTAACAATGTTTTGCTACAAGCCTCTGGCTTTTTCCAGATAAATTGTTTGTTGACTGTCAGTAATTAATTTGGATAATTACATTTCAACTTGGTCTCCGAGTACAAACAGTACGCAGAAAAGTGCATTAACACCACCTCAGATGTTAAGTTTATGTATTAATGCTTAAGGCCGACAGCAACTACAACTAGAAAATCAGAATGCACAATATAAAAAAACACCACAAAAGCCCATAATTGCATGACTCAGCACTCTACTGTGTTTTAATATAGGCCTGATTGCAATTCAGCACAACCCAGCATGAACAGCGACGTACACATATTAACCTACAGGTCATTTATCATGGCAGGTAACACAGTGGAAACATCTAGTTTTTCCCTTTACCTAATGCACAGTAGTCCAGTTCACCAAGTTGTCTACTTCTCATGTTAATCTGGACAGATATCACCTTTTGCTGGATTTAAACTGGATCCTTTAAATAATAATAATAACTTACATCATCATTTCCTTTATAGCTTAGACTTTTCAGATTTAGGGACGTGAATATAAACTACAGCATACCACTATATACTGCTCAGACCTCAGCACTAGTTTAACATTTAATAGGAGTGGGATCATCATCAGCACACTGTCACTGAATCAACAGCTGATTCATATGAATCACAACCTTGTAAGATCAAGAAGTGATGGAAACTATTCTGGCTTCCTTCCTGAATTACTTTAAGCCATAATTCCACCACCAAGAAACGTGCAACAACAATAACGAGGCTTGTAGTTAGAAGTTACGCTCATTCTTCAGCAGGTTACTCACGGTTAGATGTCCAGCCAGTATAGATCTGTGGATTGATGCATGCATGGATGGCAACGTGCAGCCTATGTGTGTGCGTAAAATACGCTAAAACAACCAAAACAGGATATGCCACGGCAACCCAAAGTAAAGAAAAAGATAAACCTTGTCTTTGTGAAATGAACAAGTAACTTAAACTATTCGGGCGTCCTGGAGCTGCCTGAGCTGTGCACAGCTGGTACTGATTACCATGACGCCATCAACTGGTGCCGATTTATTAACAATTTAATGCCATGGTTGGCCACATGGGGCACAAATACCAACCATTACTCTATCAACATACATCTTATATTGAAACATAGCAGAAAACAGTGTTTGCATAAAAAAAACTCTTATACTGTATAGAGAGAGAGGGAGAGGAAACCATATGCAGTTATCCAGCTGATGGAGTCCTCTGGTTCTTGTTATTTCCATGACTTGTTGCTGTCTCCCTTCCCATGACAGGAGCCGACTCTGGAGAAAGAGGGAGACAATTTAAATGAGCAATAGATAAATAGGTTGAAGTGCATTTTGCATGCAGTGTTTTCCTCCCCCCCCCCCCCGTTACCTCCTCTTGGTGCATCTCGGGCACACTCTGCCCCACACAGTCCTCCTCATGGCTTCCCTCAGAGCCGGACTCCCCCACATATACACAGACGGTGTGCACACAGCGTTCAAACGAGCCATAATGGCGAACACATTGGTGGCCTCGTTCCTAAACGTTAGCCCTCTTCCTAACAGCAGTCTAAGGACGATATTAACAAAAGAGGGGGTCCACAACACCAAGAAGCTTATGACAACAAAAATGATAATCCTCAGTGACTCCTTGTTGCTGTCTCTCTCAGCGCTGGGAGGGTCTCTGTCCAGCTGATACCTGGCGACAACATACAGTTTGATAGTCATGACCACTTTGGTGAGCACAATGATCTGTAAGCTGACAATACTGACAGCATACAGCTGTGTTGCTTTGGAAAATGGCACGAAAATGAAAGCGATAGACTGACCATAGACCTGAAGCCAACAGTAGACATTTGCAGAGATAACCACGCGCCGGGTTATATAGCGCGTGTAGATGAATGGATGGCACACAGCGAAATAGCGGTCAAACTGTGCGAACATAAATGTCATTATATTAACCCCGAGAAGAGAAGGTAACATGTTATAAGTTCCATTTCTGGAAGGATATCCTTCCTGCACATCAAACAGACCGAGATAATACACTGAGAAGCCAACCAGCGTGTCACAGATACTAGTGTTGAGCATGAAAATAAACCTGTTCTGGAGGCGGAGAGCTCTGGTGGACAAGATGGTAATGACTACAGGTCCAGCTACCAGAACAGCTGTTGTAGCGAATACAAGCTGGAAAATAAAGATGAGATAATCCTCAGGACTGTCGAAGTTC
Organism: Sebastolobus alascanus; assembly: GCA_916701645.2. NCBI lineage: Eukaryota > Metazoa > Chordata > Actinopteri > Perciformes > Sebastidae > Sebastolobus > Sebastolobus alascanus. The sequence goes on along the minus strand of CAKAOJ020000026.1, from coordinate 2,409,553 downwards.
ACCGAGAGAGGTACTCCTCCAGAGTCTGTGATGTTGGGGAGGAGCATTGTTCCAAAAATGCACTTTGAGTTTAATGTCCTTATATAGCTGCTTGTTAAGCCACTGGCCATGTAAACCCAAACTGATCTTCCCCCATGAGGCATGATCACACTTTTTATATGTTATATGATTATATTAAATTGTTGAAATATTGATAAACATTTAAGTTCACTTTGAATTGATTTTTCTCTTTAAGGCATTGTCAAATAAAACTCTTGGACACAATGAAATGAAACATAAAAGTTAATTCAGAGTATTGATACAGAGGATGCATACTTCATAATCATGTTTATACAAATTGTGCAATCTTTGTAATAATTAAATCCAAGTAATAATCAACACAAATATGACTCTACCCCCTTCCCCATATACCCTATAATAACCCTGCAGCTGCAGAAAACATAGACGGAAAAATAAAGCAGAAAAATTAAAACATTTTAAACAAGAAGTCTGTGGAGGAGTCATGAAGTATTAAGATTTAAACTCTCAAAAGGTGGCTGGTCAATCATGATTCTTTCTGGAACTTCATATGATATTTTTTCATATCCCAGATGGTCTATTTTCAACACAATTATAGTTTAAAGTTAAATTAAATTGAATTAACTACTAATATAAGAAATGTATTTAAAATGCTCTTATGTCCACATCCCCATATAAGGCTTTACTCTGCTGATATAACCTTCTGCAGCAAGTCACGTTTTCTTCCCAAATGACACCCGAGTTATTATTTAGCACATATTTCTGTTATTTTAGGTTGTTTGCTTTCATTTTTACAATTTATAGTAGTTTTGTACAGATAATTTACAGATATTAGAATTATTACATTAAACATACTGGACTTGTATTTTATTGGACTGTCTGTTACTTGCACCAATGTTCTTTAATATCTGTAATAACTCTTATTGCACCTCCAGTCCTCCATAGCAGGAGGCGCTGGTGTCCATAATGAGGTTTCTGACTGTTTTCATGTGAGTTTTTTTTCTTGTCATCAGAGAGCTTGCGCTTGGTCAGGGACTGATTGCTAATATAATCTATTTTGCCGAAATTTACTTTATTTAATTTGTGAGACCGTTTGAATTTCAGAGATTTTGCGCTTTTGTTTAAGGTCTTTTCACTTGTAGATAAAATAATTTGAGAAAAAGCCTGTATTTATTGTTTATTCAGGTATGGATTTAAAGTAGAAATAAGAGAAGTTTATTAGGGTCTGTTTGTTTGTCTTTCACTCAGCATATGGGGATCATAGAAGTAGCCTATAATTTGAAATTGTATTACCTTATAATGTAAAAGCCAATGACCTTTGGTCATGTTCATTTACATTTTCTGTTATACACAGGTACATATATATCCTAATAAACATGTTGAATAGGCCTAACAGATCTCCTTTATTAACAAAATAACATTATTTTCATTAACAATGTTTTGCTACAAGCCTGTGGATTTTTCCATCTAGATTAATTGTGGACCTGGACTGCATGTAGAAACCACTTACACCCGATCCTCACAGAATATCAGGTGTGTGATGGTTCTTCTTTGGTCTGTTTCAAAATGAATCTTGATAAATATTGTTGCTTTTGTTTGTTCTTCAGGAGACATGTCAGTAATTAATCTGGATAATGACATTTCATGATATAGGGGCATATTATTCGTCTTTACATTCCATCTATTTAATGTTCAAAATAGATTTAGGCCCAACTCAGCTACCCAAATTAGATGATCCTTTCATTCTCTACACAGTTCAATCCAGTTTATCAACAGCATGTATAAGACAAGGAAAGGTAATTTATTTATAGAGCCCCATTCAGACACAAGGCAATTCAAAGTGCTTTACAGGGGCATAAAATATATTAAATATATATTAAACATAAGACTTCAAGAAAACATTAAAACTGCATTTAAAAGACAACGAGAACAAGCAAATAAGTAGTTAAAAATTAGAAATAAATTGAATTTTTTAAAAGCGATAAAAAGCAAAAGCAAGCAAATAAATAGTTACAGATTTAGAGTAAGTTTTTATTCTTAATTTAATTTTTAAGTTTATTGGAAAGCCACAGCAAACAATAATAATAATCCATGTACGACAGCCAAGTAGGCTTATCTCTCCAGCTCAGTGGTAACTTGGTGGCTTTACGCACACAAGTACATTAACACCACCGCAGATGTTTAGTTGATGTATTAAAGCTTAACAGCATCTACAATTAGAAAACCAGAATGCACAATATAAAAAACACCACAAAAACCCAAATTGCATGACTCAGCACTCTACTGTGATTTAAAATAGGCCTGATTGCGATTCAGCACCACCCAGCATGGACAGCTACCCACAAATTAACCCACAGGTCATTTATCACAGCAGATAACACAGTGGAAAGATCTACTTTTCCCCCTTTACTTAAAGCTCAGTAGTCCAGTACACCGTGTTGTCCAGTTGTCATGTTAATCTGGACAGATATCACCTTTTGCTGTATTTAAAATTTAAACTGAATCCTTTAAATAATAATAATAATAACTTATACATCATCCACTTTTTTTGACATTTCCTTTATAGCTTAGACTTTTCAGATTTAGGGGCGTGAATATAAACTACAGCATACCACTATATACTGCTCAGACCTTAGCACTAGTTTAACATTTAATAGGAGTGGGATCATTATTAGCACACTGTCACTGAATCAACAGCTGATTCAGATGAATCATTAGCACCCCAACCATGTCAGATCCAGTGATGGAGGCATTTTGCATGCAGTGTTTTTCTCCCCCCGTTACCTCCTCTTGATGCATCTCGGGCACACTCTGCCCCACACTGTCCTCCTCATGGCTTCCCTCAGAGCCGGACTCCCCCACATATACACAGACGGTGTGCAAACAGCGTTCAAACGAGCCATGATGGCGAACACTTTCGTGGCCTCGTTCCTAAACGTTAGCCCTCCTCCTACAAATCTGATGATAACATTAACAAAAGAGGGGCACCACAACACCAAAAAGCTTATGACAACAAAAATGATAATTTTCAGTGACTCCTTGTTGTTGTCTCTCTCAGCGCTGGGAGGGTCTCTGTCCAGCTGATACCTGGCCACAACATACAGTTTGATAGTCATGACCACTTTGGTGACCACAATGATCTGTAAGCTGACAATACCGAAAGTATAAACCTCTAATGCTTTGGAAAAAGGCACAAATATTAAAGCGACAGACTGACCATAGACCTGAAGCCAACAGTAGACGTTTGCAGAGATAACCACGCGCCGGGTTATATAGCGCGTGTAGATGAATGGATGACAAACAGCGAAATAGCGGTCAAACTGTGCAAATAGAAATGTCATTACATTAACCCCGAGAAGAGAAGGTAACATGTTATAAGTTCCATTTCTGGAAGGATATCCTTCCTGAACATCAAACAGACCGAGATAATACACTGAGAAGCCAACCAGCGTGTCACAGATACTAGTGTTGAGCATGAAAATAAACCTGTTCTGGAGGCGGAGAGCTCTGGTGGCCAAGATGGTAATGACTACAGGTCCGGCTACCAGAACAGCTGTTGTAGCGAATACAAGTTGGAAAATAAAGATGAGATAATCCTCAGGACTGTCGAAGTTCACCGAGAGAGGTACTCCTGCAGAGTCTGTGATGTTGAGGAGGAGCATTGCTCCAAATATGCACTTTGAGTTTAATGTCCTTATATAGCTGCTTGTTAAGCCACTGGCCATGTAAACCCAAACTGATCTCCCCCCATGAGGCATGATCACACTTTCATATGTTATATGATTATATTAAATTGTTGAAATACTGATAAACATTTAAGTTCACTTTGAATTTATGTTTCTCTTTAAGGCATTGTCAAATAAAACTCTTGGACACAATGAAATGAAACATAAAAGTCTGGCGGGGTCATTAGATTTCTGTTTCTAGTTGAACTCTCAAAAGAATCATGATTCTATCTGGAACTTCATTTATTTTTTCATATCCCACATGGTTTATTTTCAACAAAATTAGGGTTTAAAATTAAATTCAAGTAAATTACCTGCTAATATCAGAAATGTATTTAAAAGACTCCCGAGGTATTATTCATCACATATTTCTCTTATTTTAGGTTGTTTACTTTCATTTTGTACAATTTACAGTAGTTTTGTGCAGATAGGTTACAGTTATTAGATTTATTAAACTTACTGGACTTGTACCAATACTGCACTTGCATTTTATTGTACTTGAAATAATGTTCTTAATATCTGTAATCACTCTTATTGCACCTCCAGTCCTCCACAGAAGGAGGCGCTGGTGTCCATAATGAGGTTTCTGACTATTTTCATGTGAGTTTTTCCCTGCCATCAGAGAGCTTGCGCTTGGTCAGGACAGATTGCTAGTATAATTTGAATTTCTTATTTCTTTTTGTTGAAATTTACTTGAATTTGAAAGATTTTGTGCTTTTATTTAAGGTCTTTTCACTTGTAGATAAGAAACCTTGTTATTTATTTATTTGTTTATTGTTTATTCGTGTATGGATTTAAAGTCAGAGTTTAGTTTATTAGGGTATATGTTTGCCTTTCACTCAGCATATGGGGATCATAGAAGTAGTCTATAAGTCAAAATTGTATTAACTTATAATGTAAAAGCCAATAGGGGCATAATATTCATCTTTACATTCCTTCTATTTAATATTCAAAATAGATTTAGGCCGAACTCAGATACCCACATCAGATGATCCGTTCATTCTCTACACAGTTCAATCCAGTTTATCATCAGCATGTATAAGACAAGGAAAGGTAATTTTATTGATAGGGCCCCATTCAGACACAATGCAATTCAAAGTACTTTACAGGAGCATAAAATATATTAAATATATATTAAACACAAGACTTCAAGAAAACATTAAAATTGCATTTAAAAGACAACGAGAACAAGCAAATAAGTAGTTAAAAATTAGAAATAAATTGCATTTTTAAAAAGCGATAAAAAGCAAAAGCAAGCCAATAAATAGTTACAAATTTAGAGTAAGTTTTTGTTCTTAATTTAATTTTTAAGTTTAATGGAAAGCCACAGCAAACAATAATAATAATCCATGTACGACAGCCAAGTAGGCTTATCTCTCCAGCTCAGTGGTAACTTGGTGGCGTACATTAACACCACCGCAGATGTTTAGTTGATGTATTAAAGCTTAACAGCATCTACAACTAGAAAATCAGAATGCACAATATAAAAAACACCACAAAAGCCCAAATGACATGACTCAGCACTCTACTGTGATTTAAAATAGGCCTGATTGCGATTCAGCAACACCCAGCATGGACAGCTACCCACAAATTAACCTACAGGTCATTTATCATGGCAGATAACACGGTGGAAACATCTGGACAGATTAACATGTCCAACATCTGGACACCATTTGCTGTATTTAAAATTTAAACAGAATCCTTTAAATAATAATAATAACTTATACATCATCCAATTTATTTGACATTGCCTTTATAGCTTAGATGTTTCAGATTTAGGGGCGTGAATATAAACTACAGCATACCACTATATACTGCTCAGACCTCAGCACTAGTTTAACATTTAATAGGAAAGGGGCCATTATCAGCACACTGTCACTGAATCAACAGCTGATTCAGATGAATCAATAGCACCACGGTGTAAACATAGCAGAAAACAGTGTTTGCATAGAAACTCTTTGACTGTATATAGAGAGAGAGAAAAGAAGAGAAAGGCAAAAAACTCAGTTGATTCCAGCAGATGGAATCCTCTGGTTCTTGTTATTTCCATGACTTTTTGGTGTCCCGACAGGAGCCGACTCTGAAAGAAAGAGGGAGACAATTTCAGTGAGCAAAGGATAAATAGGTGGAAGTGCATTTTGCATGCAGTGTTCCCCCCCCCCCCCCCCCCGTTACCTTCTCTTGATGCATCTCGGGCACACTCTGCCCCACACAGTCCTCCTCATGGCTTCCCTCAGAGCCGGACTCCCCCACATATACACAGACGGTGTGCACACAGCGTTCAAACGAGCCATGATGGCGAACACATTGGTGGCCTCGTTCCTAAACGTTAGCCCTCCTCCTACAAATCTGATGATAATATTAACAAAAGAGGGGGTCCACAACACCAAGAAGCTTATGACAACAAAAATGATGATCCTCAGTGACTCCTTGTTGTTGTCTCTCTCAGCGCTGGGAGGGTCTCTGTCCAGCTGATACCTGGCCACAACATACAGTTTGATAGTCATGACCACTTTGGTGACCACAATGATTTGTAAGCTGATAATCCCGAAAGTATAAACCTCTATTGCTTTGGAAAATGGCACGAAAATTAAGGCGATAGACTGACCATAGACCTGAAGCCAACAGTAGACGTTTGCAGAGATAACCACGCGCCGGGTTATATAGCGCGTGTAGATGAATGGATGACAAACAGCGAAATATCGATCAAACTGTGCAAATAAAAATGTCATTATATTAACCCCGAGAAGAAAAGGTAACATGTTATAAGTTCCATTTCTGGAAGGATATCCTTCCTGAACATCAAACAGACCGAGATAATACACTGAGAAGCCAACCAGCGTGTCACAGATACTAGTGTTGAGCATGAAAATAAACCTGTTCTGGAGGCGGAGAGCTCTGGTGGCCAAGATGGTAATGACTACAGGTCCGGCTACCAGAACAGCTGTTGTAGCGAATACAAGCTGGAAAATAAAGATGAGATAATCCTCAGGACTGTCGAAGTTCACCGAGAGAGGTACTCCTGCAGAGTCTGTGATGTTGGGGAGGAGCATTGTTCCAAAAATGCACTTTGAGTTTAATGTCCTTATATAGCCGCTTGTTAAGCCACTGGCCATGTAAACCCAAACTGATCTCCCCCCATGAGGCATGATCACACTTTTCATATGTTATATGATTATATTAAATTGTTGAAATACTGATAAACATTTAAGTTCACTTTGAATTTATTTTTCTCTTTAAGGCATTGTCAAATAAAACTCTTGGACACAATGAAATGAAACATAAAAGTCTGGCGGGGTCATTAGATTTCTGTTTCTAGTTAAACTCTCAAAAGAATCATGATTCTTTCTGGAACTTCATTTATTTGTTCATATCCCACATGGTTTATTTTCAACAAAATTAGAGTTTAAAATTAAATTTAAGTAAATTACCTGCTAATATCAGAAATGTATTTAAAAGACTCCCGAGGTATTATTCATCACATACAGTATTTCTCTTATTTTAGGTTGTTTACTTTCATTTTGTACAATTAACAGTTGTTTTGTGCAGATAGGTTACAGTTATTAGATTTATTAAACTTACTGGACTTGTACCAATACTGTACTTGCATTTTATTGTACTTGAAATAATGTTCTTAATATCTGTAATAACTCTTATTGCACCTCCAGTCCTCCACAGAAGGAGGCGCTGGTGTCCATAATGAGGTTTCTGACTATTATCATGTGAGTTTTTCCCTGCCATCAGAGAGCTTGCGCTTGGTCAGGACTGATTGCTAGTATAATTTGAATTTCTTATTTCTTTTTGTTGAAATTTACTTGAATTTGAAAGATTTTGTGCTTTTATTTAATGTCTTTTCACTTGTAGATAAGAAACCTTGTTATTTATTTATTTGTTTATTGTTTATTCGTGTATGGATTTAAAGTCAGAGTTTAGTTTATTAGGGTCTGTATGTTTGCCTTTCACTCAGCATATGGGGATCATAGAAGTAGTCTATAATTTAAAATTGTATTAACTTATAATGTAAAAGCCAATAGGGGCATATTATTCATCTTTACATTCCTTCTATTTAACGTTCAAAATAGATTTAGGCCCAACTCAGCTACCCACATCAGATAATCCTTTCATTCTCTACACAGTTCAATCCAGTCTATCAACAGCATGTATAAGACAAGGAAAGGTAATTTTATTTATAGAGCCCCATTCAGACACAATGCAATTCAAAGTACTTTACAGGAGCATAAAATATATTAAATATATATTAAACATAAGACCTCAAGAAAACATTAAAATTACATTTAAAGACAGAGAGAACAAGCAAATAAGTAGTTAAAAATTCGAAATAAATTGCATTTTTAAAAAGCGATAAAAAGCAAAAGCAAGCCAATAAATAGTTACAGATTTAGAGTAAGTTTTTATTCTTAATTTAATTATTAAGTTTAATGGAAAGCCACAGCAAACAATAATAATAATCCATGTACTACAGCCGTGTAGGCTTATCTCTCCAGCTCAGTGGTAACTTGGTGGCGTTACGCACACATTAACATCACCGCAGATGTTTAGTGGATGCATTAAAGCTTAACAGCAACTACAACTAGAAAATCAGAATGCACAATATAAAAAACACCACAAAAGCCCAAATCGCATGACTCAGCACTCTACTGTGATTTAAAATAGGCCTGATTGCGATTCAGCACCATCCAGCATGGACAGCTACCCACAAATTAACCTACAGGTCATTTATCATGGCAGATAACACGGTGGAAACATCTGGACAGATTAACATGTCCAACATCTGGACACCATTTGCTGTATTTAAAATTTAAACAGAATCCTTTAAATAATAATAATAACTTATACATCATCCAATTTATTTGACATTGCCTTTATAGCTTAGATTTTTCAGATTTAGGGGCGTGAATATAAACTACAGCATACCACTATATACTGCTCAGACCTCAGCACTAGTTTAACATTTAATAGGAAAGGGGCCATTATTAGCACACTGTCACTGAATCAACAGCTGATTCAGATGAATCAATAGCACCACGGTGTAAACATAGCAGAAAACAGTGTTTGCATAAAAACTCTTTGACTGTATATAGAGAGAGAAAGGAAGAGAAAGGCAAAAAAACTCAGTTGATTCCAGCAGATGGAATCCTCTGGTTCTTGTTATTTCCATGACTTTTTGGTGTCTCCCGACAGGAGCCGACTCTGAAAGAAAAAGGGAGACAATTTCAGTGAGCAAAGGATAAATAGGTTGAAGTGCATTTTGCATGCAGTGTTTTTCTCCCCCCGTTACCTCCTCTTGATGCATCTCGGGCACACTCTACCCCACACAGTCCTCCTCATGGCTTCCCTCAGAGCCGGACTCCCCCAGATATACATAGACGGTGTGCAAACAGCGTTCAAACGAGCCATGATGGCGAACACATTGGTGGCCTCGTTCCTAAACGTTAGCCCTCCTCCTACCACAAATCTGATGATAATATTAACAAAAGAGGGGCACCACAACACCAAGAGGCTTATGACGACAAAAATGATGATCCTCAGTGACTCCTTCTTGCTGTCTCTCTCAGCGCTGGGAGGGTCTTTGTCCAGCTGATACCTGGCGACAACATACAGTTTGATAGTCATGACCACTTTGGTGAGCACGATTAGCTGAAAGACGACGATGCTGAATACGTACATTTGTATCGCTTTGGAAAGTGGCAACAAGATCCTGGCGATCGAGTGCGCAAAGTTGTAAACCCAGCAGAAGGTGTTAACGCCTATCACCAACTGTCGGGTTATATAGCGCGTGTAGATGAATGGATGGCACACAGCGAAATAGCGGTCAAACTGTGCGAACATAAATGTCACTATATTAACCCCGAGAAGAGAAGGTAACATGTTATAAGTTCCATTTCTGGAAGGATATCCTTCCTGAACATCAAACAGACCGAGATAATACACTGAGAAGCCAACCAGCGTGTCACAGATACTAGTGTTGAGCATGAAAATAAACCTGTTCTGGAGGCGGAGAGCTCTGGTGGCCAAGATGGTAATGACTACAGGTCCGGCTACCAGAACAGCTGTTGTAGCGAATACAAGCTGGAAAATAAAGATGAGATAATCCTCAGGACTGTCGAAGTTCACAGAGAGAGGTACTCCTCCTCCTCCTCCTCCTCCTTCTGTCATAGAGGCTGTGGTGTTGTAGGGGAGCATGGTTTGTGCGCAAATGGTTCTGAAGTGCAACCTTTATTTTATACGCCAACACCGACTGCACCTTGAAGTCACCAGCCTTCATCTCTTGAGATGCTGTGGTCTAATGTCGTTTTTTTTACCTTTTAACACCAGCCAGAGAATTTAATTTACATTAGGCTTTTACTCATCTTCTGTTGTGCTTTCATTAACAACCTCATCCTGATGCAACAATATAAAGATAATCAGTTCTAATAAAGGTCATACTGTATCCTTTAATATCAGAACATGAATACTGTTTGTTAACCTACAGTATGAATTCTTCCCAAGTTCTCAGCAGGGTTATTATAGTAAACTAAAACGAAAATAAGCGTTGGGAAATATTTTTAGTAAACTAAAACTAAATAAAACTATTCCCTTTAAGAAGAACTAAAACTAAGCTTAAGTGAAACTTGGGATTGCCTGGGTACAAAACTAATAAAATTAAAGGGGCTATATGTAAGAATCAGAAATTGCTTGTTCACAGCAACACCTGTGGCCGCAATGTCAACGAAAGTCAGCGTCCTGTTACTAGCGTTCCCGCTTGTGCTCGCGCTACATTGACATGAACGAGCACCGGTCTAAACAGTGAGGCGACACATGTCAGCTAACACACAATATCACTCTATATTTCACCTGCTTGGCAGTAATGTTAGCTCCATGGATCAATGCTGATTCTAGTGCTGGCTTTTCCTTTCTCAGCCTGCCGACCGCGGAGGGAAGGGGGGGGGGGGGACACCGACACCCGGTCGGGACGATAACGTAACTCTCTGCGGAGCCCAGTCACTTCACAAGACACGGGAAACCTCTGTTTGTCTGGAGGAGCTGCAGCATTTATTTCTGCAAAAACATCCACTGCATATTCACTAGATATTCTCAGAGCTAAACTAACTCTTCTGCAGTGTGCGCGCGTGCACGTGGAGTTGGAGCGAGCCTAGCGGGTGAGAACAAGCGCGGTGTGCAAGCAGGCAGCAGGCAGCAGGAGCCGCGCGTACCCACACGCGAGCGCGCATGGGATTCAGACCCGTTAAGATTTATGCTCGTGATAAGTTACAAATAGTCCCTTTAAAATAAAATTGATCAAATTTATTTCAATTTTAGTTTCTTAGCTATAATATGTCGCTACCCCAAAAACGTCGACATGAATTTCCGTCAACTCTTGCGACATTGAACCACAGAAATTGTAGCGCGAAGATTAAACATTAAACATTATGGCCATTCCTACACAGTTCTCCAAACATGTATTTTGTATGTATATGTAGCTTTCTGAGACATTATACCTGACCCGAACATAAAAAAAACCCAAACTAAAACTAGTGTAAAACTACCACGTAATATATAAAAACTAAAAAACCCTACTTTGTAAATCGGGAATAATTGTCTGTATATTGTGGGCCGCATATTAAACGTTTTGATGTCGCCTGTAGAAAACTTTCAGATCACACTTTTCACATTGGTGTTTATGGATTAAACTTTTGAAAAAATGAAAATAAAATTATATATTATTATTATTATGTTTTTGGCCTTAAAATCGGTCAAATTATGTTATTAATTGGTCTGGTTTTAAAACTCATAAGTCACAACCATAGCATGAAGAGAACAAACCTGCAGCAACACTTATAGTTTAAAGAACAACTTTATTATGAGACCAATGTGTTTCGCTTGTGGCCTTCATCATCCTGCAACCACACAATCATAGCTTGCCATAATATTACTGTATGCTACAAAGATTATAGAACAACTGTATAACCAACAAGGCAAGTTTTTTTGTTTTGTTGCACATTTTATACACCAAACAATAACAATTCTAATAATACAATTAACAATTCTAGTTAAAATATAGAGATATTCAATAAGATACAAATGTAAGATATTTCAAACAAATTTTACAAAAAATAAATGAACATGAAAGCTCTAAAAAATAAATTAGAAATTTTAATCAGAAAATTGACAATTTTGGATACAGCATGATATGTGTATCTGGGGTGCCACAACTGTATAGTATAGCCTCTCCACAACAACTCAATTCCTACAACTATTTATGTTTTAGCACATTAAACAAATCAGAGGTTGTTACAATAACACTGGGGGAGACAGTATCTTCAAATATTTAAAACGTCTACAAACCTGTGTGGACACTGAAGAAGGCAGAAAAAGGAGCTTATTGTCACTGTGAAGTCTTCCAAATCATCCCGCCAACTCTATCAATTCTATAGGAAGAAACATTGTGAGTTTTTATAATTATTATTACTTATACTGTATTATGTTCATGAAATTTGACATCCTAGAGTGCCAAAATACTACAGATGAAGACATTGTGTAAAAAAAAATCGAAAAAGATAAATACTTTTGTAATCCAGCAAAGTATGAAAACCAGATGACAACATCTGGAGATGCTGCAGTAACCCTGCACGGATGCTGTTGATTGTCAACATCTCTTATTGTCATTTCAGTTCAAAACTTGTCAGATTATAGAATTGCCATTGATCAGAAAGTTAAATCAAATTATGTGCCTTGCATTTCATTAGAATAAAATGTTTTTTTTTATTTATGTTGTCATAATCTCAAATTTAAAGTTAAAAAAATATTGTCTAAAATGATCAAACTTGTACTGGGTTTAGATATAATAGGCCTTTCACGGCAGAAATGTTGACTCTTCATAGCAGGAAAAACACAGGTGTAATAATATTAATAATAATGAACGATAATAAAATAATAATAATAATAATAATAATAATAATAATAATAATAATAATAATAATGATAATAATAATAATCACACCAATGCGTTTTCCCATTTGCATCGTGGTGTATATTCACTGGCAACGTTTTCCGAGCGAAAGAAGTGCAACATTTATGTACATCAATTCAACAATTCTACAGTTGCAGGAGTATAATAATATTGTAGGCTATACCGACTATTTTGGTGGAAATCAAATGTGATAGCCTACGTTGCCTTTTACTGAATCTGTATCAACATTTAAATGCGACCTGCCAGATATGTTAGTTTCCTCAATATATTGACCATAATAATAATAATAATAATAATAATAATAATAATAATAATAATAATAATGATAATAATAATAATCACACCAATGCGTTTTCCCATTTGCATCGTGGTGTATATTCACTGGCAACGTTTTCCGAGCGAAAGAAGTGCAACATTTATGTACATCAATTCAACAATTTTACAGTTGCAGGAATATAATAATATTGTAGGCTATACCGACTATTTTGGTGGAAATCAAATGTGATAGCCTACGTTGCCTTTTACTGAATCTGTATCAACATTTAAATGCGACCTGCCAGATATGTTAGTTTCCTCAATATATTGACCATAATAATAATAATAATAATAATAATAATAATAATAATAATAATAATAATGATAATAATAATAATCACACCAATGCGTTTTCCCATTTGCATCGTGGTGTATATTCACTGGCAACGTTTTCCGAGCGAAAGAAGTGCAACATTTATGTACATCAATTCAACAATTTTACAGTTGCAGGAGTATAATAATATTGTAGGCTATACCGACTATTTTGGTGGAAATCAAATGTGATAGCCTACGTTGCCTTTTACTGAATCTGTATCAACATTTAAATGCGACCTGCCAGATATGTTAGTTTCCTCAATATATTGACCAAAATAATAATAATAATAATAATAATAATAATAATAATAATAATAATAATAATAATAATCCAGGCATCATAAGGTTTCCTCCTAAATTAGTAGCATATAAACGTATTTTTTGGGAAACAGGGTTGGCAAAAAAATCCACAAGCCAGCACAAAACCAGGACCCTGAAAATATCTGCCGTGGGAAAGGCCTTACTGCTGCCGTTCACTCATTTTGTCTGTCTAAAATCCGATGTACATTATTCACAATTAATGATTTACTTTACATTGAAAATGTCATTGAATGCGTCTTTAAGTTACATTTGAAATGCAGTTGTGTTTACATAATCTGTGGAGATGCAGCAATTGACATGAACTATCTGTGAAGTTTAAACACTCCAAATCAAGTATTAGTTTGTTATCGTTCCAACCAACCTTTTGGGTTGTTTGCAGCAGCAAATTTTGCTCCACACAGTTTTCCACACGGCCGTCCTGAGTGAAGGGCTCGCACACAGATAGAGGGACGGAGTACACAGAGCGTTGCTCCTGTCTAAAATGCGCATTGGGTTCACGGCGTCGTTTTGAATGATAACATATTTCCCCATCAGCGAAGCCAGAATCGTATAGAGCATGGCTGGGCTCCACAACACTAGAAAAAAACCAACCACCAATACTATGATCAACAAGGACTCTTTCTTACTGTCTCTCTCCGGGCCCGGTGGCTCTCTCTGCAGCTGGTGTCTCGCCACGATGAGCAACTTGATGGTCATGGCTATTTTCGTGATAATAATCAGCAGCAGACTGATTCTGCTGTATATTGCGATCTCTATGGCTGTAGAAAGAGGCACAATGTGTTGTATGAGCAGCTGACCGTAAACATGCACCCAGCTATACACGTTGATACATATAATCACTCTTGTGGTGATGAAGCGACCATAAAAGAATGGATGACAAACCGCAAAATATCGGTCAAACTGGGCGAATAGAAACGTCATGATATTAACTCCAAGAAGCGATCGCAAAATGAAATAAGTCCCATTTTTAGACGGGAAGCCCGTCCGCACATCAAAGAGAAATTGGTAGAAAATACCACAGCCGGTCATTGTATCACAAATACTTGTGTTCAGCATGAATACAAAGCGATTTTGTCTTAAAAGTGCATGGGTCATAATAATACCACATGCCACGGAACAGGCCACTATCACGGTGCTAGCCCCGGCCAAGATGTGAAATATAAAAAGGAAATAGTCCCCTGGACTGTCAAAGTCAACAGACAGAGGAACGAGCGTTATGTTGACCGAGAGGATCATGATGGAAGCAGCCCAACCTGAACTGCGACAACAGAGCAGCACCCGTGTTTTAAAGTTAAGGAGGAGACAATGATCAATGACGTCCCATCGCCCTTTCCCCTTGTGATCAAATTTATTTTTGAATTATTTTCCATTCAAACTACAGAAAAAAACTTTAGCTGTTAACTGACCTTTTGTATTGATTAGAGAGATTATAGCTATTGAAGTTGAGCCTTCTGCCGCCACAACCATCAAGGCCCGTCTTGTGGGGGAGAAACTATTATGAACAACAACAACAACAACACGGAGCTGTCCGAGGTCCTGAACCTGCGGCTGGCAGCGGTAGCGGAGTTGTCCGCGTTGCTCGACTGCAGATAAACAAGTTGACAGTGTAAGTTTCTGCAGACCGCAGATACGTTGAATGGCGACTTTTTTTGTTTGTTTGTCTCCATTCGGTCAGAGCAAGTGACGTAGTAGAATGAGCGACGCGCAGAGCAAGTGACGGTAATATATCGAGAGTTGAAAGTCTAGCGACAAACAAAGTACGTATATTGCTATGAAGCGAATATCAATGATAAGTTCCATTGCAACGCCAGCGCCCAGCAGCAGAGCTACGCTTCCGCCATTTTGGACTGTAATCGAGTCGACTACCATAATGATGCCAGTTAAACGTCCGCCTAAAAAGTGCCGTACAAAAGCAAAACAAAATTATGTCTATTCTATTGTCATTATCACTCCCTCCAGGAAATATACGACACCGTGGTTCTTCTGTTACTGATGGATTTATTAATCAATTCAACAATTTTACAGTTGCAGGAGTATAATAATATTGTAGGCTATACCGACTATTTTGGTGGAAATCAAATATGATAGCCTACGTTGCCTTTTACTGAATCTGTATCAACATTTAAATGCGACCTGCCAGATATGTTAGTTTCCTCAATATATTGACCAAAATAATAATAATAATAATAATAATAATAATAATAATAATAATAATAATAATCCAGGCATCATAAGGTTTCCTCCTAAATTAGTAGCATATAAACGTATTTTTTGGGAGACAGGGTTGGCAAAAAAATCCACAAGCCAGCACAAAACCAGGACCCTGAAAATATCTGCCGTGGGAAAGGCCTTACTGCTGCCGTTCACTCATTTTGTCTGTCTAAAATCCGATGTACATTATTCACAATTAATGATTTACTTTACATTGAAAATGTCATTGAATGCGTCTTTAAGTTACATTTGAAATGCAGTTGTGTTTACATAATCTGTGGAGATGCAGCAATTGACATGAACTATCTGTGAAGTTTAAACACTCCAAATCAAGTATTAGTTTGTTATCGTTCCAACCAACCTTTTGGGTTGTTTGCAGCAGCAAATTTTGCTCCACACAGTTTTCCACACGGCCGTCCTGAGTGAAGGGCTCGCACACAGATAGAGGGACGGAGTACACAGAGCGTTGCTCCTGGATAAAATGCGCATTGGGTTCACGGCGTCGTTTTGAATGATAACATATTTCCCCATCAGCGAAGCCAGAACCGTATAGAGCATGGCTGGGCTCCACAACACTAGAAAAAAAACAACCACCAATACTATGATCAACAAGGACTCTTTCTTACTGTCTCTCTCCGGGCCCGGTGGCTCTCTCTGCAGCTGGTGTCTCGCCACGATGAGCAACTTGATGGTCATGGCTATTTTCGTGATAATAATCAGCAGCAGACTGATTCTGCTGTATATTGCGATCTCTATGGCTGTAGAAAGAGGCACCGTGTGTTGTATGAGCAGCTGACCGTAAACATGCACCCAGCTATACACGTTGATACATATAATCCCTCTTGTGGTGATGAAGCGACCATAAAAGAATGGATGACAAACCGCAAAATATCGGTCAAACTGGGCGAATAGAAACGTCATGATATTAACTCCAAGAAGCGATGGCAAAATGAAATAAGTCCCATTTTTAGACGGGAAGCCCGTCCGCACATCAAAGAGAAATTGGTAGAAAATACCACAGCCGGTCATTGTATCACAAATACTTGTGTTCAGCATGAATACAAAGCGATTTTGTCTTAAAAGTGCATGGGTCATAATAATACCACATGCCACGGAACAGGCCACTATCACGGTGCTAGCCCCGGCCAAGATGTGAAATATAAAAAGGAAATAGTCCCCTGGACTGTCAAAGTCAACAGACAGAGGAACGAGCGTTATGTTGACCGAGAGGATCATGATGGAAGCAGCCCAACCTGAACTGCGACAACAGAGCAGCACCCGTGTTTTAAAGTTAAGGAGGAGACAATGATCAATGACGTCCCATCGCCCTTTCCCCTTGTGATCAAATTTATTTTTGAATTATTTTCCATTCAAACTACAGAAAAAAACTTTAGCTGTTAACTGACCTTTTGTATTGATTAGAGAGATTATAGCTATTGAAGTTGAGCCTTCTGCCGCCACAACCATCAAGGCCCGTCTTGTGGGGGAGAAACTATTATGAACAACAACAACAACAACACGGAGCTGTCCGAGGTCCTGAACCTGCGGCTGGCAGCGGTAGCGGAGTTGTCCGCGTTGCTCGACTGCAGATAAACAAGTTGACAGTGTAAGTTTCTGCAGACCGCAGATACGTTGAATGGCGACTTTTTTTGTTTGTTTGTCTCCATTCGGTCAGAGCAAGTGACGTAGTAGAATGAGCGACGCGCAGAGCAAGTGACGGTAATATATCGAGAGTTGAAAGTCTAGCGACAAACAAAGTACGTATATTGCTATGAAGCGAATATCAATGATAAGTTCCATTGCAACGCCAGCGCCCAGCAGCAGAGCTACGCTTCCGCCATTTTGGACTGTAATCGAGTCGACTACCATAATGTTGCCAGTTAAACGTCCGCCTAAAAAGTGCCGTACAAAAGCAAAACAAAATTATGTCTATTCTATTGTCATTATCACTCCCTCCAGGAAATATACGACACCGTGGTTCTTCTGTTACTGATGGATTTATTAATCAATTCAACAATTTTACAGTTGCAGGAGTATAATAATATTGTAGGCTATACCGACTATTTTGGTGGAAATCAAATATGATAGCCTACGTTGCCTTTTACTGAATCTGTATCAACATTTAAATGCGACCTGCCAGATATGTTAGTTTCCTCAATATATTGACCAAAATAATAATAATAATAATAATAATAATAATAATAATAATAATAATAATCCAGGCATCATAAGGTTTCCTCCTAAATTAGTAGCATATAAACGTATTTTTTGGGAGACAGGGTTGGCAAAAAAATCCACAAGCCAGCACAAAACCAGGACCCTGAAAATATCTGCCGTGGGAAAGGCCTTACTGCTGCCGTTCACTCATTTTGTCTGTCTAAAATCCGATGTACATTATTCACAATTAATGATTTACTTTACATTGAAAATGTCATTGAATGCGTCTTTAAGTTACATTTGAAATGCAGTTGTGTTTACATAATCTGTGGAGATGCAGCAATTGACATGAACTATCTGTGAAGTTTAAACACTCCAAATCAAGTATTAGTTTGTTATCGTTCCAACCAACCTTTTGGGTTGTTTGCAGCAGCAAATTTTGCTCCACACAGTTTTCCACACGGCCGTCCTGAGTGAAGGGCTCGCACACAGATAGAGGGACGGAGTACACAGAGCGTTGCTCCTGGATAAAATGCGCATTGGGTTCACGGCGTCGTTTTGAATGATAACATATTTCCCCATCAGCGAAGCCAGAACCGTATAGAGCATGGCTGGGCTCCACAACACTAGAAAAAAAACAACCACCAATACTATGATCAACAAGGACTCTTTCTTACTGTCTCTCTCCGGGCCCGGTGGCTCTCTCTGCAGCTGGTGTCTCGCCACGATGAGCAACTTGATGGTCATGGCTATTTTCGTGATAATAATCAGCAGCAGACTGATTCTGCTGTATATTGCGATCTCTATGGCTGTAGAAAGAGGCACCGTGTGTTGTATGAGCAGCTGACCGTAAACATGCACCCAGCTATACACGTTGATACATATAATCCCTCTTGTGGTGATGAAGCGACCATAAAAGAATGGATGACAAACCGCAAAATATCGGTCAAACTGGGCGAATAGAAACGTCATGATATTAACTCCAAGAAGCGATGGCAAAATGAAATAAGTCCCATTTTTAGACGGGAAGCCCGTCCGCACATCAAAGAGAAATTGGTAGAAAATACCACAGCCGGTCATTGTATCACAAATACTTGTGTTCAGCATGAATACAAAGCGATTTTGTCTTAAAAGTGCATGGGTCATAATAATACCACATGCCACGGAACAGGCCACTATCACGGTGCTAGCCCCGGCCAAGATGTGAAATATAAAAAGGAAATAGTCCCCTGGACTGTCAAAGTCAACAGACAGAGGAACGAGCGTTATGTTGACCGAGAGGATCATGACGGAAGCAGCCCAACCTGAACTGCGACAACAGAGCAGCACCCGTGTTTTAAAGTTAAGGAGGAGACAATGATCAATGACGTCCCATCGCCCTTTCCCCTTGTGATCAAATTTATTTTTGAATTATTTTCCATTCAAACTACAGAAAAAAACTTTAGCTGTTAACTGACCTTTTGTATTGATTAGAGAGATTATAGCTATTGAAGTTGAGCCTTCTGCCGCCACAACCATCAAGGCCCGTCTTGTGGGGGAGAAACTATTATGAACAACAACAACAACAACACGGAGCTGTCCGAGGTCCTGAACCTGCGGCTGGCAGCGGTAGCGGAGCTGTCCGCGTTGCTCGACTGCAGATAAACAAGTTGACAGTGTACGTTTCTGCAGACCGCAGATACGTTGAATGGCGACTTTTTTTGTTTGTTTGTCTCCATTCGGTCAGAGCAAGTGACGTAGTAGAATGAGCGACGCGCAGAGCAAGTGACGGTAATATATCGAGAGTTGAAAGTCTAGCGACAAACAAAGTACGTATATTGCTATGAAGCGAATGTCAATGATAAGTTCCATTGCAACGCCAGCGCCCAGCAGCAGAGCTACGCTTCCGCCATTTTGGACTGTAATCGAGTCGACTACCATAATGATGCCAGTTAAACGTCCGCCTAAAAAGTGCCGTACAAAAGCAAAACAAAATTATGTCTATTCTATTGTCATTATCACTCCCTCCAGGAAATATACGACACCGTGGTTCTTCTGTTACTGATGGATTTATTCATCTATTAATTGCACCTCAGTTAACATCACCGTCATCAAATCCACCGTCGAACTGTTCAAAATACACGACAATGTAGAGAATAATTACATTTTCATCACACAAACTGTAACATTTTAGGGTAAATATGCGCCACGAAACAAAACACAAAATAAACTTATTTCACTGGCTGCACATAACCGAGGGGGAATGAGTCCACTTGAAGACTGTTTTTTCAAATACGAGCAATGCAATCATCTTAAACTTAAACTTAATTATTTCAGCGGAGAATAAAATCTTCGGCTGCTTCACGTCTTTTAAAGGGAAATTGCCACAACTAAATGTGTCCCCGCACAGATTTAAACATAGTTCCTATGTGTTAATACAAACAACTCAATGTTGAAGAAAAGAAATTGCATACATAACATTATGTAAACAAACATATAAAATAATGACCTACATAATTATGGAAGTTAAAGTCATATTGAATCCCTCTACCAAAATGTCCCGTGTTGAACAATACAAATATTATAGATATGCATACTATTATAATTATTTAATTACTTATTTATTTGTTAAACTTTTTGCCCGGCTGCTTCCCAGAGTAGCATAAAGTGAGGGATGGACATAATGGAAGTTAGAAAAATCCAGCACACAGATTTTGAGAGGAATCTCAAAATGTTCATGTCAAGGACCTCCAAAACAGATGTACAATAGACCACAGACCATGGATGTATAAGAGGTTGTGATTTTTACTCTTCATGGCAAGAAAAACACAGGTGTAATAATAATAATAATAATGAGAGATAATAATAATAATAATAATCAAGGCGACACAATGTTTCCTCCTAAATTACTAACATATAAACGTCATTTTTAGGAGACAGGGTTGGCCAAAAAATCCGATGTACATTATTCATAATTAATGATTTACTTTACATTTAAAATGTCATTGAATGCTTTCTTTAAGTTACATTTGAAATGCAGTTGTGTTTACATAATATTCGGAGATGCAGCAATTGACATGAACTCTCTGTGAAGTTTAAACACTCCAAATCAAGTATTAGTTTGTTATCGTTCCAACCAACCTTTTGGGTTGTTTGCAGCAGCAGATTTTGCTCCACACAGTTTTCCACACGGCCGTCCTGAGTGAAGGGCTCGCACACAGATAGAGGCACGGAGTAAACAGAGCGTTGCTCCTGGATAAAATGGTCATTGGGTTTACGGCGTCGTTTTTAATGGCAATAAATTTCCCCGTCAGCGAAGCCAGAACCATATAGAGCACGGCTGGGCTCCACAACACTAGAAAAAACACAACCACCATTACTATGATCAACAAGGACTCTTTCTTACTGTCTCTCTCCGGGCCCGGTGGCTCTCTCAGCAGCTGGTGTCTCGCCACGATGAGCAACTTGATGGTCATGGCTATTTTCGTGAGAATAATCAGAAGCAGACTGATTCTGCTGTATATTGCGATCTCTATGGCTTTAGAAAGAGGCACAATGTGTTGTATGAGCAGCTGACCGTAAACATGCACCCAGCTATACACGTTGATACATATAATCACTCTTGTGGTGATGAAGCGACCATAAAAGAATGGATGACAAACCGCAAAATATCGGTCAAACTGGGCGAATAGAAACGTCATGATATTAACTCCAAGAAGCGATGGCAAAATGAAATAAGTCCCATTTTTAGAAGGAAAGCCCACTCGCACATCAAAGAGAAATTGGTAGAAAATACCACAGCCGGTCATTGTATCACAAATACTTGTGTTCAGCATGAATACAAAGCGATTTTGTCTTAAAAGTGCATGGGTCATAATAATACCACATGCCACGGAACAGGCCACTATCACGGTGCTAGCCCCGGCCAAGATGTGAAATATAAAAAGGAAATAGTCCCCTGGACTGTCAAAGTCAACAGCCAGAGGAACGAGCGTTATGTTGACCGAGAGGATCATGATGGAGGCAGCCCAACCTGAACTGCAGCAACAACAGAGCAGCACCCCTGTTTTAAAGTTAAGGAGGAGACAATGATCAATGACGTCCCATCGCCCTTTCCCCTTGTGATCAAATTTATTTTTGAATTATTTTCCATTCAAACTACAGAAAAAAACTTTAGCTGTTAACTGACCTTTTGTATTGATTAGAGAGATTATAGCTATTGAAGTTGAGCCTCCTGCCGCCACAACCATCAAGGCCCGTCTTGTTGGGGAGAAACTATTATCAACAACAACAACAACAACAACAACAACAACACGGAGGTGTACGAGGTCCTGAGGCCTGTACTACGAAGCGAGTTCAACATACCCAGGGTATCTTCTCGTTATCTGGCTTAACCAACCCTAACAAACGAGATCCCGCTAAACTGTCCTACGAAGGTGGTTATCAACTCGGTAAATAGACCCAGGGTTTCTCTATCTGGCTGTGAGCGCGTTCACGTGAACGGGGCGGGGTTTGCAACATGTGACCAATCACAGACATGGACAAGTCTACTGTCAGCAGACAGACAAACAGGCAGAGCGACACATATTACAAAGGAAGAGCAAACTATATTAGACAAATACGAAGAAGTTAAACACTTAATCCAGACTAATAGTAACACAGTTGAAGCTGCCAAATGCAGGAAGGACAGCTGGAAAAATAAAAAACTCCCGATGTGTGATGGCGTAAATTAACAGATTTAGTAATTTAACGAAACATTCAATAGTCGGACAAAGTCGTCTAGTTATAAATAGCAATAAGAAATTATATGGATGAATGGATGGATGGACGGGTTACACGTTATTATACCCATTATTAAACGTGGGGCGTGTATAACTATTTCAACCTTCTGTCAGGTGCGTTCCCCGTTTCCTGCGGTGTGAAACGGATTCAAGAGCAAGTAAAAAAATAAGTATAAAAATATAATTCAAAGCGGTAAACACCCGCAGCATAAATCAATCTGTCCTTCCTGCATTTGTCAGTTTAAACTGTGTTGTTTTTAGCCTGGATTATGATTTAAACTTCTTCCTATTTGTGTAATATTACCATACGATCAGCGCACCGAGCTCTGATTGGTCAATAGGCGGTGTTTTTATACGAGTTGATCTCTTATCTGGAACATAACCTGCTCCGGAGCAGGTTAGCTGTTCAGCATAAGTTACCATGGTGATCTACCCCGGTAAGAAGTGATCCACCTTCATAGTACGGAAAACCCAGGGTTAACCCTGAAGTTACCTCGATAACGCCAAATCCTGCTTCGTAGTACAGGCCTCTGAACCTGCGGCTGGCAGCGGTAGCGAAGCTGTCCGAGGTCATGAACCTAAGGCTGGCAGCGGTAGCGAAGCTGTCCGAGGTCCTGAACCTAAGGCTTGCAGCGGTAGTGAAGCTGTCCGAGGTCCTGAACCTAAGGCTGGCAGTGGTAGCGAAGCTGACCGAGGTCCTGAACCTAAGGCTGGCAGCGGTAGCGGAGCTGTCCGAGGTCCTGAACCTCATGGTACGTGTCCACAGGGGCGTTTTTTAACGCGAGGCGACGCGACGCTTCCCAAGATTGGACGCTTGGTCGGCGTGCTACTAGGCGGTGACACGATAGATGATTGACCAATTGGGCGGTCACGTTTTCCCGGCTTTATTTCAAATTCTTCAGGCTGCACCTGATTGGACGAACGCTTTCCCTCCGTAGGCTGCTCTGCTGCTCCCAGCTTTCAAACCGGAACCAGTATGGAGGCTCGTTTGGAAACTTTCTTCTCTTATTTCACGAAAGTAGTTCACCGAAATGTGTTTCTGAAAACATTTGAGGCGAGAAATAAGCCACGCAGTTGCTAAATCTGTCTTTATTTTGGATCGACAACGTTTATTTTAAAAGATTTTCGGGAGTTTCGAGAGGCGGCGGGTCGCGTCGGACGCCTGCGATTTGCATAAAGTAGACTAGCCCTCAACTTTATGCAAATCAGGAGCGGGCGTCGCGACGCTCCGTTTCTCGAATCGCGACGCCACGCTACCAGAATGCATTGGGCGGCCGTTCACATAGACAATGAATGGCAAGCGTGGAAACGACGGAGCCTGTGGACACGTACCATAAGGCTGGCAGCGGTAGCGAAGCTGTCCGATTTCCTGAACCTAAGGCTGGCAGCGGTAGCGAAGCTGACCGAGGTCCTGAACCTAAGGCTGGCAGCGGTAGCGGAGCTGTCCGAGGTCCTGAACCTAAGGCTGGCAGCAGTAAGGGAGCTGTCCGAGGTCCTGAACCTAAGGCTGGCAGCGGTAAGGGAGCTGTCCGAGGTCCTGAACCTGCGGCTGGCAGCGGTAGCGAAGCTGTCCGAGGTCCTGAACCTGCGGCTGGCAGCGGTAAGGGAGCTGTCCGAGGTCCTGAACCTGCAGCTGGCAGCGGTAGCGCAGCTGTCCGCGGAGCTCGACTGCAGATAAACAAGTTGACATTGTAAGTTTCTGCAAACCACAGATACGTTGAATGGCGACTTTTTTTGTTTGTTTGTTTGCATTCGGTCAGAGAAAGTGACGTAGTAGAAAGACGCGCAGAGCAAGTGACGTAATATATCGAGCGTTGAAAGTCTAGCGACAAACAAAGTACGTATATTGCTATGAAGTGAATGTCAATGATACGTTCCATTGCAACGCCAGCGCCAAACAGCAGAGCTCCGCTTCCGCCATTTTGGACTGTAATCGAGTCGACTACCATAATGATGCCAGTTAAACGTCCAACTACAAAGTGCCGGACAAAAGCAAAACTAAGTAATGTCTATTCTATTGTCATTATCACTCCCTCCAGGATATATACGACACCGTGGTTCATCTGTAACTGATGGATTTATTCATCTATTAATTGCACCTCAGTTAACATCACCGTCATCAAATCCACCGTCGAACTGTTCAAAATACACGACAATGTACAGAATAATTACATTCGCATCACACAAACTGTAACATGTTAGGGTAAATATGCGCCACGAAACAAAACACAAAATAAACTTATTTCACTGGCTGCACATAACCGAGGGGGAATGAGTCCACTTGAAGACTGTTTTTCCAAATACTGGCAATGCAATCATCTTAAACTTAAACTTAATTATTTCAGCGGAGAATAAAATCTTCGGCTGCTTCACGTCTTTTAGAGGGAAATTGCCACAACTAAATGTGTTCCCGCACAGATTTAAACATAGTTCCTATGTGTTAATACAAACAACTCAATGTTGAAGAAAAGAAATTGCATACATAACATTATGTAAACAAACATATAAAATAATGACCTACATAATTATGGAAGTTAAAGTCATATTGAATGTCTCTACCGAAATGTCCCGTGTTAAACAATACAAATATTATAGATATGCATACTGTTATAATTATTTAATTACTTATTTATTTGTTAAACTTTTTGCCCGGCTGCTTCCCGGAGGAGCATAAAGTGAGGGATGGACATAATGGAAGTTAGAAAAATCCAGCACACAGATTTTGAGAGCAATCTCAAAATTTTCATGTCAAGGACCTCCAAAATAGATGTACAATAGACCACAGACCATGGATGTATAAGAGGTTATGATTTTTACTCTTCATGGCAAGAAAAACACAGGTGTAATAATAATAATAATAATGAGAGATAATAATAATAATAATAATAATAATCAAGGCGACACAATGTTTCCTCCTAAATTACTAACATATAAACGTCATTTTTAGGAGACAGGGTTGGCCAAAAAATCCGATGTACATTATTCATAATTAATGATTTACTTTACATTTGAAATGTCATTGAATGCGTCTTTAAGTTACATTTGAAATGCAGTTGTGTTTACATAATCTGTGGAGATGCAGCAATTGACATGAACTCTCTGTGAAGTTTAAACACTCCAAATCAAGTATTAGTTTGTTATCGTTCCAACCAACCTTTTGGGTTGTTTGCAGCAGCAGATTTTGCTCCACACAGTTTTCCACACGGCCGTCCTGAGTGAAGGGCTCGCACACAGATAGAGGGATGGAGTACACAGAGCGTTGCTCCTGGATAAAATGGTCATTGGGTTTACGGCGTCGTTTTTAATGGCAATAAATTTCCCCGTCAGCGAAGCCAGAACAATATAGAGCACGGCTGGGCTCCACAACACTAGAAAGAACACAACCACCATTACTATGATCAACAAGGACTCTTTCTTACTGTCTCTCTCCGGGCCCGGTGGCTCTCGCAGCAGCTGGTGTCTCGCCACGATGAGCAACTTGATGGTCATGGCTATTTTCGTGAGAATAATCAGAAGCAGACTGATTCTGCTGTATATTGCGATCTCTATGGCTTTAGAAAGAGGCACCGTGTGTTGTATGAGCAGCTGACCGTAAACATGCACCCAGCTATACACGTTGATACATATAATCACTCTTGTGGTGATGAAGCGACCATAAAAGAATGGATGACACACGGCAAAATATCGGTCAAACTGGGCGAATAGAAACGTCATGATATTAACTCCAAGAAGCGATGGCAAAATGAAATAAGTCCCATTTTTAGAAGGAAAGCCCACTCGCACATCAAAGAGAAATTGGTAGAAAATACCACAGCCGGTCATTGTATCACAAATACTTGTGTTCAGCATGAATACAAAGCGATTTTGTCTTAAAAGTGCATGGGTCATAATAATACCACATGCCACGGAACAGGCCACTATCACGGTGCTAGCCCCGGCCAAGATGTGAAATATAAAAAGGAAATAGTCCCCTGGACTGTCAAAGTCAACAGCCAGAGGAACGAGCGTTATGTTGACCGAGAGGATCATGACGGAAGCAGCCCAACCTGAACTGCGACAACAGAGCAGCACATCTGTTTTAAAGTTAAGGAGGAGACAATGATCAATGACGTCCCATCGCCCTTTTCCCTTGTGATCAAATTTATTTTTGAATTATTTTCCATTCAAACAACAGAAAAAAACAACAGAAGTTAACTGACCTTTTGTATTGATGAGAGAGATTATAGCTATTAAAGTTGAGCCTCCTGCCACCACAACCATCAAGGCCCGTCTTGTGGGGGAGAAACTATTATCAACAACAACAACAACACGGAGCTGACCGAGGTCCTGAACCTGCGGCTGGCAGCGGTAGCGGAGCTGTCCACGGTGCTCGACTGCAGAAAAACAAGTTGACAGTGTAAGTTTCTGCAGACCACAGATACGATTTTGTTTGTTTTGCATTCGGTCAAAGCAAGTGACGTAGTAGAACGAGCGACGCACAGAGCAAGTGACGTATACATTGAGTGTTGAAAGTCTAGCAACAATATTTTATAAATATAGCAACTTTCTTTTCCCTGTGTTTCCAATTCCCAATTATTGGTAACATTTCTTTCTGTTGTATGCTGAATTCCACAACTCTTACTGCAAACGTGGTCGGGTTTGATTGAACAGCATAGCAACAGTAATGCCAGGCCTGTCAATGTGTGGGTCTTTTTAGAAATTAAAAAAAAAAAAAAAAAAACCCTGCGGGATATAGCCTACTGTATGTGATAAACTAACCTCAAACGTTAATATCTTCTGTAATGGCGTCCTATAAATAATTAAAATGTTTATTTTAACAGTATTTCACCCGTAATGGAGAGTTACATGAGCAAAATGCCATCCGAACTTAAAAAAACAGCTTTAAAGAAAAGTATAAGACACTGAATACAGGGGGAATAACAGGCTCTCATAACCTGCAATGTTAACATCTGGATGAACATGAGTTTTCGAGTAAATAAAACACAATCCATTTTCTAAGTTCAAGCTAAGCAATACAGGGAGGTGTTACAAAAAAGAATGTTCCAGATGTTTTATTTTATTCTGTTATGACAAATATCACAGGTGTGTTTCATGTGCAAAACATCGTTTCCAAATGAAATGTCAGAATTAGTGCTCTTAGCCCCTCACTGCCCTCGAAACATGCAGCAGTGGCACACACACTGTCCTCTCCTAATCCCAAACACAGTCCATATTTCACATTTGACGAATCCCCACGCAAAAACGTCCAACTGCCCAATCTGTCAAGTGCGTTTTGTTTCAGTCATTTTACATGATGAACATTCAAAAGTGATTGAAAGGCGTGTCCCTTTCACGTCAGCCGTGCCATTTAATCCTTTCTCCTTATGATACCTTATGATGATGCTGGCTGCTTCTTTATGATTTGTTCGTCATTCCATCAAAGCTAAAGCCAATTCTGAAAAAGAGAGACAGGGTGTGAGAGAGAGGGAGTTACGGTTATTGTCTTATAATATTTATTATTCACACACAAAATTGGACAAACAGAACAGATAGGCCTTTGATTTAAAACAGTGCGTAATGTGCGCATTACAGCCAAACAGTGACATTTAAAATCAAGTTCAGGGACACTCTCACCTCGCCCTCCGACAGGGACAGACACTCCGCCACACTGTTCTCCACACGGCCTCCCGCAGCGCCGGGCTGCCCCAGATGTACACAGCCGGGGTCACCAGTGCGTTCAGGCGCGCCATGGTGGCGAACAGGTTGGTGGCTTCATTCCTAAACCTCAGACCTTTCCTCGTCAGCTGTCTCACAATGATATTGACAAAGGATGGACACCACAGAGCCAAGAAGCAAATTACCACAAACACAATGATGCGCAGCGACTCCTTCTTGTTGTCTCTCTCCGCGCTGGGCGCCTCTCTCACCAGGTGGTTCCTGGCTATGACGTACAATTTAATAGTCATCAACACTTTAATGAGAACTATAATCTGTAGAGTCATTACACCAAACGCGTTTATTTGAGCCGCCTTTGAAATGGGCACCATGTTCTGCACCGTGAGGATGGAGTATGTGTAAATCCAACAAAACGCGCAAATTCCGATAACGACAGACCGCGTGATGAAGCGGTTGTAGAAGAATGGATGGCACACGGCGAAGTAGCGGTCAAACTGCGCGAAGAGGAAGGTTAACACATTGACACCTAGAAATGAGGGTAAAATGTAGTATGTCCCGTTTCTCGAGGGGTAGCCCTCTTGGACGTCGAAGAGGCCGAGGTAGTAGACCGAGAAGCCGGTCAGAGTGTCACTGATGCTCGTGTTCAGCATGAATATAAACCGGTTCTGGCCTCGCAGAGACCGGGTGGAGGATATCCCGATGACCACCGAGCCGGCGACCAGCACGGCGCTTGTGGCGAACAGAATATGGAAGATGAAGATGAGGAAGTCCTCCGAAGTGTCGAAATCCACCGACAGAGGGACGGTGGCGTTCAGAAGAAGCATCCTGGCGCTCCGCCAGAAGACGAGCCTCCATTATATTTATAGATGAATGATGCTCAGACCTCTAAAGGGCAGAGGCTCAAGTGACATGTTAACAGAACAGACGCATGTCAGACATATGGAAAGAATAAATGAGGCCTAATCACAAGAAGTCCCAGGGGTGTTTGGTGATGGTAAAAACAAGATGATCAACAGTCGCTTGTTTGTGCGTCCTGTGGTTTCCATAACACTTAATCAGGGGTTTGGTGTCCTCTCATCTTGAAGTCTGAGGTCTGCAGGATGACCCAGGAAAACTTTTATCAAGTTTTTATCACTTTTGTTCAATGCCTTCACTTTCGTCACTGCTACCTCTTCAGAGTAAAAGTTTCATTAACTTCTAAATTAAGGCAAGGCAGCTTTATAGCATATTTCAGACACAGAAGCAAAGAAAAGCATTAAACAATAAGCAATAAAAAACAAAATAAAATAAATCAAGATAGAAAAAAATGGGATTTAAAAAAATTAGATAAAATTAAAGAAAATACAAATGGAATAGAGCAGAAATACAGTGCAGTAATAGGTTGTAAGTTGCCCCAAATGCAACAAAGGAAATACAAGTATAGTAGAGAAACCAATCAATCAATGGAACAGGAGAAAACAGAGGTTTTAGTTTATATTTGAAAGTGGCTATGTGGTTGGGGAATGAATGTGCAGCATAAAAGCAGCTTCACCCTGTTTTGTAATATCAACATTGGTTCTTAGCAATGAGAACTCTGCAGGGCAGTCTAAGTCAGGGATTCTCAAAGTTTTTGGGGCCAGGGACCCCTTACGGGGAAGAGAAGTTTCCAAGGACTCCCTCATAATCATAGCTCCGATTAAGCATAATGCTTACCACCATTTGTACTCTTAGATGCCATTGGAACTATTTGTATTCTAAAACTTTTCAACCTAATTATTTCAGACCTGTTTCATAGTGATAAACAGACACAATTCAATTTGAATCATGTTAAGATAAGATGAGATAATCCTTCATTAGTCCCACAGCGGGGAAATTTGCAATGTTATTGAAAGCTAATACACTTATATACCTTTAAACAACTTGACAGCATTCATAGCCTACATTTAAAATAAGCTTTCAGAAAATGAACAGTTGTAAGACTGGCATGGTGCTGATAAATCCAGATGTTTCAACTTACCAGTCCAAAGCTGACTTTCAGTTAAGTGCTTCAACTTAAAAATAATGAACTTATTGCTGTGTGTCACAATCATATCAGAGTTTCTATTGGCTCAAAGCTTACGTTGGTGGGAGTAATGGACCAAATATGCTTGTTTTATTGGTGCAAATGGTCCCCATCTGTAGATATGTACTTTTTAATGATACAGCACAATTTTATAATTTATAGCAAATTATTTTGCGGAAGTGCCAAAGACCCCTGGGGGTCTCCGCACCCCACTTAGAGAATCACTGGTCTAAGTCATATAGGCCTTCCCTTATGTACCACACGGTTGTGATGCAGAATGATTCCGTTTTGTCCTCATCATCTGATCTCTAAGAACTTTCACACTACAATATCTGACTAAAGTCAATGCGTTTTTCAACCACTAGAGGGAGCAATAACAATACTATTTTAAGGCCAAAAGACTTCTCTCTGCTGTTGGCAGTGATCACTAATCTTGCATCAAATGAGCTCAATTCTGTAAAGCTCAGTCCAAATTCATATATTCAGTATATGTAGGGTAGTGAATCCTACTGAGTCTCTCTCATTAACTGGTCCTCACAGTGGACATCATGATGTAGAAATGCTTTTGGTTCCACTGAAGTTTTCTCTTTAAGTATTATCAATTCTAAACACACACTTGAAATAAAAACCAGTGTAATTGAAAGAGTTGATAATAAAGCGGTGATAGAGATGCATTAACCTTAAACACAAACATGCATTCTGACTAAATCCTTTTCTTGCCCCAGACTAGGACTAGAAGTTTGTCTGTCTGAATGAAGACATGTGGACACATGCTGTTGTTGATGTAGCATCCAGACACTAAACATGAGCGGTCTCCAGCAGCTGTGAGTACTAGAAATGTTGTGTTTTATTTACATGTTTCAGTCAACTACTTAATGGATTAATAATTAGCCCTGTTAGAGAGGGTGTATGCAACTGTTACACAAGCTTGGTACAGACAGGTTAGGGAGATTCCTCTTATTAAAACTGATAGTTCGGTATTGTTCTTTTTATGGCCCCAAAAGCAACAAATCAAACCTTCCTTTGGGAGCCCCAACTTTGGAAACCATTTGCACAAAACAAAGACTATAGAATAAAGAAAAGTTAAAGATTATAGCAGGTTACATAATTATGGTCTTTTCTACTTTCTTTCTTGTGTCCTAAAACTTTTAACAAGCACAAAGTTTCAGATGCTGATGTCCAGTAGTAAATGTTTCTGTTTCTAAAGTGCTTTCATAAAGTCAAAGTGTTTTAGATTAAAAGAGGTCAGACAACTTAAACAGAAGTAAAAAAAAGTTTAGCATACATGCTGCAAAAGACTCTACAAAGAGAAAGATTTTTTTAAAATACCAAAAGTGATTCATAATCAAATCGTATTTTAGTTGCGATAACAGACTTTGTGATTACTAACTGATAAATGTTGTGTTTTATCTACATGTTTCAGTCAACTACTTAACCCTATATAGATTCATAATCAGCCCTGTTAGAGAGGGTGTATGCAACTGTTAGACAAGCTCTGTACAGACAGGTTAGGTGAGAATAAGAGTGGAGGGAGATTCCTCTTATTGAAACTGATAGTTTGGTATTTTTCTTTTGATGGCCTGAAAGCAAAAAATCAAACCTTACTTTGGGAACCACTTGCACAAAACAAAGATGAAAGAATAAAAAAAAGTTAAAGATTATAGCAGGTTACAGGTTCTATCTTGTGTCCTAAAACTTTTAACAAGCACAAAGTTTCAGAGGTTACTAATAAATGTTTTTGTTTATGAAGTGGTTCCATAAAGTCAAAGTGCTTCAGATTAATAGAGATCAGACAACTTAAACAGATATTAAACGTTTAGCATACATTCAGCAAAAGACTCTACAAAGAGAAAGGTTTTAAAAATTGCCAAAGGTGATTCATAATCAAATGGTATTTTAGTTGCAATAACAGATTCTAGTCTAAAAAAAAGGCTAAATAGATTGTTTTTTTGTACATGCTAAAAGTCTTCTGTCCTCAGAGCCAGAGTGAGGCTGTTCTGTTTTATATAAAAAGTCTGAAGTCAACTGAAACTGATAAACATGCATTGAGAAATTGTGCCAAAAGGTCAATAAGTTGTTGACCTCTGTATGTTTTCATCAGGAGCTTGTTGACTTGTTGTCCATGGACATTAAAGTCACCCAGGTGGTCTCCTCCCTACATAGATAAGAGCCGAGGTAAACCCTCACAGCTGTGCAGTCACACAGCTGCCAGTCCTCTGCTGTGCCACGAAGACCTGAACACTCTGTTGTTGCTCCGCTCCGATGAGTAACAGCAGCCAGGGTTGGTCTCCTGTGCTGCCCCTCACGAGCTTTGGCAATGCGCTGATGTTTCTTTTCAACATCTTCCTGGCTGCGACCATCATTTTCCTCAACTCGTCTGTGTCTCTCTCCATACTGCTGAACAAGGCGCTGCGCAGCGAGAACCGCTTCATGTACATGCTGAGCACCTGCTTCAGCGACATCTGCACCGGCGTGTCCTACTATTACGCTGGTGTCCTCGATGTGAGGGATAGCTTCGACTCCCCTACGAGAACCTATTACATCGTACCCACGTTTCTAGGGCTGTCTTACATGGCCATCCTGGCCGCGCAGGCAGACAGGTACCACGCGGTGGTGTCGCCTTTTAAATACTCCCAGCGCATGAGCCGGAACAAGACCCTGATGGTCATCTTCATCTACTGGGTCTATGCGTTCCTCATCGTGGCCGCGCACAACCTGGTCACAGTCGGGGTGGCCAAAACGATCACGAGCATAGGCACGTTTGGGGGGAACATATTCACAGTGATCATAATGATAGGGCTGAATATCAGACTGTTCATGATAGCCAGGTTCCAGCTGGAGAGGGAGCCACCCTCCGAGGAGAGAGACAACAAGCGCTCATCGGTGTATCTCATATTGGTGGTGGCTGTGTTCTTCTTAGGGACGTGGCTTCCTATATTCTGTCATGTTATGGCCTGCAATTTCTTTCGTTTGACGTGTTATACCTTTAAGAATGAAGGCACTGACCCTATTCGCATTTTGCCCCGAGTTAACGCAGCCCTGACCCCCATCCTGTACATCATAGGGTGCTCCGGGCTCAGGGTGACGCTGCTCACTAGAGTGTGGAGACGCTGCTGTAGGAGCAGGAGGAGGAGGTGAGAGGGCGATGACAAACTGTCAGCGCCTGTAGTGTTATCCAAAGATGATTTTACGCATCACACCCAGAGGTTTTACGCATTCACACCCCAGCCCAGAATCACCTTCTAGATGCATATATGTTATCAAGCATGCACGGTTACTCTGCAGGGGTACAGTTAGACAAATGTTTTATGACTTTGCGTGTTTTGTATTGTTTATGTTCTTTTTTTGTTGGATCATGCTTGAAATTCTTTACCTCGCTCTCCTCGTTTATCCTGTGCCACTTTGCCTTGTTGCTTACACACACCCTCCTTGCGGCTTCATTTAAATAGTTGGATGGATGTCAAAGTGTACGTTGTTTTAAACCAATGCCAACAGAACTAAACTATAATCACTATTATCAGTATGAACGCACGCCAGCTGTCAAACGCCCAGGACAAGTTCAGGCTTTCTTAAATGTTTCATCATGAGCTCACGACTGTTTGTACACCTGATTATTTCCGTTGATCGACTGATTTTCCACAAATGCTTGAATGTCTGAATGAAGGAAGAAACTGATGGAAGTTACAAATGAGCACAGATCCTGTGGCGTATTTTGTTATTGTTTTTATACTACATATTTCAACAAGTAAACATTAAAGGTCATCAATCATTGAAACTTAACTGACAGCTTTTTTGTAATCACTATCAGGCATGTTGGTGTTTCTTTAAATTGTCTTTATTTTGCGATTCTATTAATTAGGTTCCCTGTTGGAGACAATTAAATGTGAAATATGCAAAGGACAAAGTGTGTCAACGCCTTTATTATTACTTGTTCTGATGAGCCTCCACCATCTTCCCAGATACTGCACTGGTAATATTCCTGACACCATCATTAAACAGATGCATTTGCTGTAGTAAATGTTAACCTTTTGCCATTAAAAGTTGGCACAAGGGGAAATAACTGTGTCCAGACTTATAGTCTGTTATATCCTTATGAGGTTTATTACACGTTTGCCTTATAGTGTTGTTTTCTGTGAATGATCCTCAGCTATAGGGAGAGGTAATAATACAGAAACACATGCAATGCGTCTAAGCACCTCGATTATGCAACTCAGTGATCCGAGCCCCCCCCCCCCCCCCACAGAGGATGCACTTTCCTCTCCAACCACAGCGTGTCAGAAGAGCACTTTGGCACAGCGCCATAACTCCATATCAGTGGAATGTGAGCCATAAACATAAAGCATGGCAGATTAAACCGATACGCTATATCTGGATAGATCTGTGTCTCCTCAGCACCTCGCAGGCGATGAACAAGAATATTCATTATTATCTGCAGCCATCATCAAAGTAATGTCACTGATAGAGGTCCGATAACTGGCATGTATGTGAAACCCATCATGCATCCTGTTTCCTATTGGCTCAGGGCAGGTCTGGGTCCTCTGGGCTGAGAGGTGGAGCCAACACACTTCCGCACATCTGGTGCCCAATTTTTGAACCAGAACCATCTCTCTCTCTCTTTTCTGCTGATACCTGTGAATCATTCCACCATCTATCATGTTGAGATCCGTTTGAACTCAAATTTAAAGTCTCAAGTTGTAATTATTATCTTAAGTCCAACTGATGAACTGGTTCAGAATGAACAGGGCTGGGTTGATTCAGTTTCTATGGTGATTGCGCATTAAATAATTACATATGTCTACTTTAAGACTATTGAGCTGGCAGAGATACATAGTGTACACTGCAAAAAATATCAATTTATTTAATGCGCATCTATATAATGAGATTTTTCTAATTAAACCCCATAAAATCGTACACTATAATTGAATTTACTTGCGATACAAACTTGATTATATCATTTTCTATCATAAAATCAACGTTGCTACTTTATTTTAATTCATGGCCTTCTGACACTTCATTGTAATTTGGTGAAACTGCACTCGAGACCAGTGGGTTTCGCCCACGCCCTCTCATTAAAATGATTAGTTCCATTATTCTTCTTTAATCAGAGAAGGGGGCCCATACATTACGCAAAATAACTTGTAAAGCCGGACATTTTTTGCAGCGCAGAGCTGCATTGAGCGCTATAGGAGCATGGCTGAGTGGTGCTGCTGGGAGAAGAAGAAGGCCTATCCCACAGTGTGAACATATATCCCTCCCTCTGTCTTTCTCTCTCTCTGCCATCTTGCAGGTAACGTTGCTGCCAAGGGTCCTGGGCTGAGAAAGTGGCCAAACCCTCCCACAGTGGGATGTTTTCTCTGCTGCACTCTGGGCTGGTTTCTATTCAAATGTGGGTCAGGGGTGAGGAAGCCTAACGTCATAAGCTTGCAACATGGCGTCCCGAAGGCTGTGAGATGAGCAAGAGGATGGTAAAGAACGCTTGAGAACGATCCTACCGATGTAATAAGGTATTTAACACAAATCATTTTTCGTTTTAAAGTAGATTGTGAATGCGCGACGGGGCTGCTTTCGCGTCTGCTTCGATCGGATCGGTTTTTCTCTCTCTCCCAGCTGCTGCAAGGATCGCAGGGGTTTTCGGCGTTACGGTGGTGTTTTTTTCCACGGCGTGCCAACAAAAAGGGGCTCCGCTGGTGCCTCTTCTGGCTCTACCAGCCTGCTTGGCAAGCCGAGAAATCTCGCATTATGTCTTCTAGTTTATCGCATCGTACTCGAAACCGCGAATACACGGTTTGCAAATGTTGTGGCGTTTATTTTGGCGTCGTGAGCTTTATGAGAGATGCCCCCACGGGACGAGTGTGTACCAGATATTCACCAGGCTGGCAAAGCAGCACATTAGGCGACAGAAAGGAGCCACAAACAGCTCGTCGCATCGCTTCAATGTTCCCACACTCGTTTTCTCGGTTTTTATAACCCACAATGTTCACTGAATTGTTTACCAATATGAAGCGTTATGAGCTGGAGGCTTCATTTGAACCGACCTATCTGTAATCGTGTGATCACAACACTGACTTTGTTTTTAAATAGTAACTTAACGTGTAAAAACAAACAGGGGCTGATTCTGCGGATTTTACGCACGGTATTTTACGCAATCATCCTGATGATTATAAAGATGTTACATTCGATACATTATGATGTAACCTGCATTGTTTATATGTAGGTTAAGCCACCGTGGTCTTAGGTAGGGCTAATTAAAATGATTTAACAGGATTGACTTGCATAAACAATGTAGACGCAGCTGATTTCTGGTTTAAAACGTTGTCTTGTAATCGTGAGTTGTAGGCTACCGATGCAGGGGGGTGTAGATGGCATTATAGGTGGGCTGCTGCTATACATCGACCATCTTTTGTGATCGGCTACAGTGTGGGTGTAACGTTACATTGTGACCCAAAACTGCTTTATAGAAACAGAGTTGCATGATATCCGGGTGTTTAATTACTATTATGATATCAGCAACATAAAAAGGGGCCACATCACTGTGTCGAATATCTGATTATTAAACAACAAATCAACAAAGTAGCTAATAATAAAACAATGTAAGTGCTCAGGTGCGGAGGCAGCTTGGCCTCTCAGGTGATTAGTGCTGTTAAAGTACCAAGGGGCATGGAGATAATAAGGCACAGGAATGTCAGTAATGTGGGTTCCCTTGTACAGCCAAATGTTTAGTTCTGTAAAAAACATTTCTACTCTTCTACTTTGCGTAGTTTCAACTGAGAACAATTACACAGCACACAAGATCTGATTAGACACTTGGCTCTGATAACTCTCTCTAAGTAGTTTTTGTATTAAATGTGTCTCTCTTTGTGGTTGACTAAAAAGTGTTAGAGGCCCCCGCTTGTCCAGTATCAGTTATGTTTGTCTATTTTCCTGTTTTTGTTCTTGTCATGCACGACACAAAGGTTTTGCATAGTCTTGTTTGCTTGATCACACAAAGGTAACTGTGTCGAGGGCAGTTGTTGGCGTAAACTTCTTTTTAAGTAGCGAAGTATTCTATAGATGCTGAGACATTTCTAGACTCTTATCTTGGGAAAGTTTTGTCATAACTTTAGGGCAATATGAAGATAAATCCATCTATTTTCACAACTTGTTATCCCGCTCAGCGTTGCAGGCTGCTGCAGCCTATAATATGAAGATTATAGGACTATATATTCGCTGGTTACACCCACCCAAGAAGTGAGGAGTTGCTCTGCCTGTCAGTCTAAAATTTGGCCTAGTGATTAACTGAGCTTTTCAACAATACAGTTCAATAGCACAAGATTTTGAAGGCTTGACAAGGTTCATGCAAATACATTTTACACTTTATGTATTAAGTGAAGCTTGTAAAGTTGGAACAGGGCCCCTGGCTGTACTGCCTCAAGTGCTGGATGATGACAACGCTGCATCTGTAAAAGGAACGAGCTCTGAAGACTGACAGGGTTTAGTTCATGTGATCGATCCCATTATTTTAAAGACGGTGTCTCTTATAAACTTATGCAGAACTTGTGTGAGTGAGAATACTGAGGAGTGGCCAATTACTGTATATTACACTGAAACATTTTTTATTTAGGCTATGCGGCAGATAACTAGGAAGTCGGTATGTCTACCGAAATGAGAAGGGAATATTGACCAAAAAGTTGAATAAAGCGTCCGTTGAACTCTTTTACTTGTCGTTCTATCACCAAGTCGAACCATCTGCATATTGTAGCTGCTGTCAAATATACATTAGAAGGTACATCTAGTAATAAGTGTCAAACAAGTTAATGTAAAAAAGTCAACTGATCAGCGTGACTAGTAGTTTCATTGATTACTGTGGACTACAAAGGGGGCCTGAAGGGTAATTTGAGGCCCCTGTGTGTGTGTGTGTGTGTGTGTGTGTGTGAGAGTGCCTCATGATCGGGCCCGTTGGTCTTGCCTCACCCTACTTGTCCCTCCTCAACACACACACACACACACACATACACACACAATATCCTGTGTACATTGTGATCGTGGCTTATAGTGGCGTGTGTGGGCAGCAGCACAATGCAGTAAGGCTACTTAGGCTATATGTTCTGCTGACATGTTAGGCCAGGACTTATAGATTGTGCTGGGCTGTCGTATCTACGCTATACGGATCGGTCTGTTCTGTTTTGTCGGAGGGCAGTTTGGTCGGTTGGTGCTGCAGCAGCGGCTGAAGCACCTCGGGGCAGGGTTGTTGTTGTTCTGTAAGAAGAAGAAACAGTCTGTGGAATGTAGTACTGATAGCCAGAAGGTTATGCAGTGTTTAAAGGCTGGAGGAGGAGGAGGAGGGGGTCAGGGGGGGGTGGCAGCTCTGTAAAACCTTGGACCATACAGGGTCCCTCCTTACCCAACATGCCCTCTGTCCTCAGCCGAAGCATTAGGCTCCAGGTCATATGGGTCTGCTGCTTTTTTACAGGAGGGGGGGGGGGGGGGGGGGGTGTTTATCTCATCAACAAAGTTCATTCTCTCAACACAGAGGTCACTTTATCATACCAATCATATGCTCGCTTGTTAGTGGAGGAGTTGATTGCTTCACTTCTGGCAAGAGTACACAGTAGGATGTGTGGGTGCCAGTACTGCTGGCAGCCTCAGTGAAAGTCTCCATCTTTATTTAATTACTGCAGGGGGCACTTTGGATGCAGCAACTGAGCCACACAATACAAAACAGCATAGAGGACACACGTTACAGATAAACCCAAAGACACACAGAGAGAAAGAGAGAGAGAGTAGCAACTCTGCACTGTTTTTGTAGAAGACATTTCTGTTTGTTAAATACTTGGATTTGTTATCTCAATCTTTTATCTTAACAAAGAACAAACTTTCAGGTAGTCATCTGTATGTCAAAACATAGTTTTTAGTTCTTTGAATGTCTATTGTTTTGTTTGTATTTGAGTTATTTATTAATTTTGTTACCTAAAATTGCCGGAAGCCGAGGCAAAAAATGTATTCAATGAGGCATTTGAAAGGCCGTGCAGTGCAGTGACTTCAACCTGCTCTCATTATGTTGCTGCTTCCTGGTTCTTGTCGGTTACAGTTGCTAAGGGAAGTATTCAGCCCAACCTCTGCACACTTAATTGCGTTAAAGATGTTGTTTAGATTTATTCAGTTGACCTTTTCTCATCAATTTCCACGTAATAACCCCGTTATATCAAAATGAAGACATGTTTTTAGACATTGCATAAAGTGAAATCACCTAAGACGGCACTATAAATCCAACAAAACTGTTCCAGAGATTAAACATTATGCCTTTTATGGTACAGAACTTTTGTCTTCTTGCATTGTGTTTGCAGCTGTATGCACATGACTGCTGACCTGATACCTGTAGCCACCCTTAAATCTGACGTTCTGCCGTGTGCAGCCTTTCTTTTGTTGTACCTATTTAATTATAACATTAAATTGTCCCATGCCAATAATTAAAGTTGGGCTGATTTTAAATGTGAGTTTGCTATGTAACTTTAATATAAAAGGGAGGTGATTGTGCCCAGGTTAGGCAATTACATCCAGCACCATCCCAACAATAAGGGGTTGTGCGTGCTATTTTTGCACACATGAGAGAGTATACTTGTATACCTGTTACTCCCTCTAGACCCGGCTGTGGCGTCTAGTGTTACCTGTGGATGACATGCACACCACAGAAGAAATTAATTCATGACCTGTTGTGATGTAGGAAAACAGGTTAAGACTTGCGTGGCTGCTTTATCATTTGAAATCTTCAGAAAAATCGCGCTTCTTCCTGCTGCAAGGAAATCCTCCGATGCAAAAGTAATTTTCTTTAGAAAATTGCATGAATTCACACAGAAATGGATCCATGGGTTTGATTATAAGTTGAGTTGTGGACATGTGTTTGTGTGTGAGAGCGAGAGAGTCTTGGCTCTTCTTCCCTTGCTGCACAGCGCTGGTACATATGGGGTACATAATATGCAGCAACCTTTGCCCCCCTCCTGTGATGAAATGGACGGGGCTCCTTTCATTCCCCTGCACCCTGGGCAGGACTTGTTTGTCTGTAACATGGCTGAACCGCCTGACAGAAAATGAGTCTTAATTGGAAGGGTTCTACCCAGACCGCGGTAGGGATACTGTAATATGTGCACTCCCCCCTTCAGCCATGCAGCACTGGGGTCATTCACCTGTTCACTAGCATAACAGAAATCCATCTCTCTAAGGCAAGATGGATCCTTTTTGTGTCTTAATGTTTTTGAGCTTTTGCACAGCAGGACGTCTCCCCTGCAGCGTTTTCTGAAGAGATTATAACCAGAATTGGATCAGTGTCCAGAATTCCAGTAGATGCTCTGCATCAGAGCCATTCAACCATTTGCCATGGAGACACAAGTATAGGCAGGTTTTTTATTCCAAGGACAGACCACAGCTGGTGATTTCACTTCTTATTTCACCCCTCTGTAGTCTCTGCTTCACATAACCCTGAATATTCTTCTCTCCGTGGCACCACAGGACTCGATGCATCACTCTACGGCTTGTTTAGAATTTCAATGCAAAAAGCACTTGATTTCTTTGCAGCGTATACACTTTTTCTAAAGGGTGTTTTACTTATGCGCATGTGCACGACAAAGCCTTCAGACAGGGAAAGTATTTTTGAAAGGATGAAAGGAAAAACGTAGAAGAAGGTCCGCACACTGTAGCTCCGTTTAAGTGCAATTTACTGGCATATCTTAGTAAGTGACGTTTCGAGCACAAGCTCTTCTTCAGACTTCTGCACAGAGACGCCATCTTAAAAGGTAAACACTCTGGTCACATAATACCGCCAGTGACCCAAGTATCCCACATGTAATCAAGCAAAATGTTACATGAATATACGCAAAACTCATATATACATAGTGTACAACAAGATGAATGAATGATGGAAGGAAACATCATCACTCTGTGGTGCATGTAACCAATCCAAACTCTGATTAAAACTGGAATAAGTGAGCCAGTTTCCACGTTTTAACAGGAGATTATTAAAACATGCACACAGCATGCACGGCACAGTAAGCCCGAACCAAGTGCTCTGAAAAAGGAGAAAAAAAATCCATCACTAATAATCATAGGGGGGAAATTACTTACCGACCACCTGAATATAACGGTAGGTTTCACAGTCACCAGGTCATTGCGGTGCATATAAACACAATTTCCTGACGTGATTTGCGGCATTATATTTTTTGTGTGCATTACTGTGGATCAAGGTTTCAAAAACGTTTCTTAAAACTGAAATCATGCCCAGATCATTAGAGGTACGTTCATGGCGTTTCCTCAGACGCGGCAGATATTACACAGGTGTAAAGGAACATACAGGGTGGGAAACCGAAGAGCACAGCTGTCCTGTTTAATCTTCTCATTTTGTTGCGAGCCGTCCTTTTCACTCAGGAGAGAACTGAAACTCAGATAATTGCAGTACCCGCGAATCCTGTATGGATCAACCTTACCCATGCAGCAGCAGCAGCAGCAGCAGTCGGCCATGTTGAAATGGCTCAGAGGTGGTTGCTCGGTGTTTGTATTTCAAACTGGCTTTGTACCATCCCCCCTAACCCCTCCCCCACTCCCTCTGCCCACCAGCATACTCTCTGGGTGTGTGTGTGTGTGTGTGCGCTGTGTGCATGTGTTTAAGTGCACACTCAGGGAGGCCTTTTGCTCGTGTACATGATTGTCTCTCATTCTCTGTCTGCTTCAAACAGTCTTTACCTGCACGTCTTCTGCACAGTGTGACCGTCTACACACTTTTACAAAGTCATTACTGTATATTGTTTAAAGGAATCCCCGTGGAAGATAAGCCCAGGTTGAGTATGTTTTTAAAATCCTACTCGGTCTAGTTTTCTATTGGTTGACCTTTCACAGTAGTAGGGTGTGTTTTGTTATTGCGCCACAGGACTTTGCCTCACCTCTTGCCCTCTCTCCTGCCTCTCTACCCTCCGTTCAGGAGATTAGTGCCACAGCCCACCGCTCTCTCAGTCGCCACAACACCGCCTCTGAAAAGGTTTACTAGCTCGCTGTTTAATCCATAAACTCCTTGGGAAAACAAAGGATGCACTGACAGTCACCATAAGGTCGCCGGTGTAACCAGTTTAATATAGAGGAGACTCATTCGCCGCTGGGGGCACTTTGACTGTCCAGTTTACGGTCTCTCGTGGATCAACACACGGATATGTTATCCTGATCATGTCTGTCAGGTCTGTGTAAACACCGCTGTCTGCTCATCTCCTCACCAGCAGGCTCCTGAAGGTTGAAGCTAAGCAGTAGAGGGTGGTTTTAAAATGAGGTTTCCCCCTCTATCATTAAGCTGCAGTCAGTTTCTGAAAAGGTTAACACTGCAGGCAAGGTAAGCCGATCCTGTGCCTGTGCCTGAAGGGCAACGTCTACCCTGGTCACCATGCAGCTCGGAGCCCAGAGCCGTATTCGATTGGTATGTGGTGCCATATTTGGTCAGAGCGAGTATTGTTTCTCACGGCCCTCATGACCAGCTATCTTGCCATCTCTCAACCTCCCTGCCAGCCTTTTCGCGGAGCGCTTAAAAACACCGGGATCCAACCCTGCAGGAAACGCTGCTCGCCAGCTACGTAACATTATCCATGTGAACTAGTCATGCTGCATACTGGAAACATCGTTCCGGCTGCTCTAGTAGAGTCATCTTTCTAAAGGCTCATCCATCCCAGACTTTACACCATAACTGCGAGGCTGTAGGATATGAAAATGTGCCATGCACTCAGAGATGGAGCTGCCATGATTGTGCCTCCTGGGGTATTAAGCCTGCTTTCCTGGGCAGCACCATTGGATGGGGAGCTGGGCCTACACGTGTCCCACCCTAGCTGCATATAGATCAGCCGTAATCCATTAGCAGCTCCCTGGAATCCAGCCGGCACAGCACAGCACAGCTCTGGAGGGGCCAGGGGGAGAGGGTAGCCGTGTGGTGGGTGATGGGGGGAGGAGAGAGAGAGAGCGAGGGATGAGAAGAGGAGGGTGGTGGGGGAGGGCTCTCTTTTTTTTTTTCTCCTCCTGAGCTGGCTTCTCCACTCCGAGCCCAGCCCCCTTTTTATGTCGGCCTGCTGGAAAAGCTTCTTGAATCCCCCCATAAAGCCTGCAGAGGTGTGTGTGTATGTTAAGAGAGAGACTTGACTGATATATGGCTTCCTGGCTGGCATCATAGCAGAGGCCCTTCTTTCTCCAGCAGCCCTCTCCTCCATTACCGCCTGCAGGGCTGAGCACCACACACACCCCCGTAGCACACTCTGCGATTAGCTGCAGATCTGGGTTATGTATTCCAGAATAGCTCATTATAATTCACGTTGGGGGACAGCGAGCTGGTTCCTGGGATGTGTCTGCATGCCCGGTGAGAGGCTGGTGAGGGTGGGAGGATAGAGAGAGAGAGAGGAGCAGAGGAAAGACGGGGGGAGGGGAAGAAGAAGAAGAGTAGAAGTGTCAAAGCAGAGGAGGCAAGCCCAGGCCTGGACCTGAGAGTAATGATCACTCCAGCTGATTGTATCAGCAGGTCTGACTGTTCCAACAGGGATACATCAGCCAGCCATCTCCAGCTTACAATTTTTACCTTGTTCTTGCGTAATGTAACAGATTATTTAGTCATCCTTACCATCCAGACCTAACAAATATATATTGTCACCTTCTTCTGTGGTAGTTTGAGGTTTTTATGTGAGTTATTCCCTCATCAGCATGTGTAGAGAGTGATTATAGAGCGTAACTGCAGGGCCTGGGCCAGTATACTCGAGGCTTTGTTTCAAAGTGTCATTATTGTGCTGGAAATTTCACATTCCTCGAAGAAGCATAGCTAAAAATTGACCGGTTAAAGGAACAGATGACTAAATTTTGTGGTGAAGCTAAACTCGTGGATGGATTGTATA
This sequence comes from Sebastolobus alascanus, assembly GCA_916701645.2. Classification (NCBI taxonomy): domain Eukaryota; kingdom Metazoa; phylum Chordata; class Actinopteri; order Perciformes; family Sebastidae; genus Sebastolobus; species Sebastolobus alascanus. The sequence goes on along the minus strand of CAKAOJ020000026.1, from coordinate 2,365,187 downwards.
AAGAGAACTAGATACAGCGTTCGAGGCAGAGCCCCGTTCTAATAACTCTGGATTCGGCTATTTGTGCATTTTACAACTTTTAGGACCCAATGATTTAAATAAGGACTATTCACGTGTTCGTTCAAGTTGATTTGCCTCAAAAAAATTATGAAATTCAGATGTCTCTTTCCCAATGTAAGTCTATGGGGAAAGTCTTTTTGGGCCCAATGGCATCACGTGACGGACGTGGAAGTTGTAGTACCACCGTTGGACCACTATGTAAAATTTGCTTTAAAGCATAACGCACTTCCTGGAGGCTTGTGCTATACATTTGTTATCTTCATGCAGCTGTTCTTCATTAGTATGCATTCAAAAGTATTGGAAACGTGCTGTACCAGCTGCCCTCGGTTCTGTGATTTTAGAATGAGATTTGTCCTTTTTTTTGTGAATTTCCTTATTCCAGAGGTTTTTATTTTAGAAACACAGCTCAGTCGTGTGTCTTTGCCTTCACGCTTGGCGCTTCTATCCCTCCTGCTGAGTTTAGGAACCGCTCCCTTCTTTCCTGCTTGCGTATTATGAAACACGACTTTCAGTAAATCTCTAGGTTGGCACTGGGTTGAAATGGCGCATTTTCACATGTATTTACGGCTCGAGTTAAGCATTTTCTCCGCATTACCGTTTAATCTCCTGTAATACGATATATACCCTGCTCTGATCAGGGGGGGGGGCATTAAAGATGTGTGTCCGTTTTCCCAGCATGCCCCAGGGCTTTGAGAACATGTTAAACATGAGTCAAGGACACACCCTGCTGCTTCAACTAAAGCACACCAACACTGTTACATCACACCTGAGCTGTGGATCGGCTCTTTGCATCTACTGCAGTTACATTTCTTTAACAAAATGTGTGTTTTCAGTGTCGGACTAGAAGTAGAGCACCGCTAGGTCATCACTATGTAGTTTAACACTGAATGAGATTCATCTGCCCTAATTCCATAAATGAGGGCCTCTCTGGAGGATCAGGTGTTGCTGTCCTCGTCTTTGAGCCACACCCTCCCTCCCCCCCCCCACCTCCTCTGCCCTAGCTCCTGTGTAGTTTTACCTGCTCAGGTGTCACCTAATCCCTCCCCCCGGCCCTGCTGTGGCACCGACCCCCCACCCCCAGACAATGGGGCAGGGCTGACATTACCATGACCTAATGGAGGCCAGAGCGAGCCGAGTTTCCAAAGAGGGCACCCCACCGAAACTAGAGTTGCTCCTCGGAGACACTGAGGAGAAGCTGAGGGGAGGCACCATAGAATAGTGGTTACTTTACCCTTTCTTCTTCTCCGCCCATTTGGCTTTTGTGCCAGAACAGTGGCAATGTTTATCAGAACCTGATCCACGTAGGTTGGCAATTTGTTTAAATAGGAAGTTGAGAGGAAGGGAAGGGTTCCAGTTTCTAAGATGGCGTGTGATAATGTGGCACGCCGAGCTAACAGTTTGCCAATTTTCCCGTGAGAGCTAAAAGCGTAGATTGATGTGTTCACTGTGGGGAGTAATAACACAGCAGCAGTTTGATCGTTAGATGTGTCAGACATGAAAGTATTTGTATTCAATTTGAATCCTACTTAAAGTATAAATGAAACCAAGCTTGCACAAAAACAACAACTTTTGACCGATGCAAGCTCCTTCAGTACAACTAGCTAGTACAACACATTGTTTGGTCAACATTTTTGGGCTTTTTCTCAACTCGAGTGTGGAAACATTTTGTGCGCTCTGTCAAAGAGGACCTATTATGCTTTTGTTCTTTTTCCCTTTCCTTTATTGTGTTTATATAGTTTATTGTGCATGTAAAAGGTCTGCAAAGTTACAAAGCCCAAAGGGAGTTACTATTCCCCCACAGAAACACTGCTCCTGAACTGCCTGAAACGCCTCGCTTGAAGTCCCGCCTTTCTCCTGTAACGTGGTGATGTCGTGAAGTAACACATTTGCATAATACCTGCCTGGCGGCTAGTTTGGCACGCCCTCGAACAAAGCTAGTTAGAGCGGAGACCGAAGAGTTGTGTTCAGTTGACCAGTTAGAGTGGGCCAGCTGACCAAAGCATAATAGGTCCTGTTTAAAGACCACTATTTGAATTCATGTCTTTACTGTATTGAACAATCATTTATCATGATATCAGTCTAATTATTCATGTCTAAAATTAACCACCTTTTCATTTTCTTCTTCCAGCTTCAGGTGGTGCTCGTGTAGGAAGAGAGAGAGAGAGAAAGAGAGAGAGAGAGAGAGAGAAAGAAGGAAGGTGGAAATGGAACTGCCAAATCATGCCAAACAACTGCTGCTGCAACTCAACCAGCAGAGAGCCAAGGGCTTCCTGTGTGATGTCATCATCGTGGTGGAGAATGCACTCTTCCGCGCCCACAAGAACATCCTGGCGGCGAGCAGCATCTACTTCAAATCTTTGGTCCTCCACGACAACCTCATTAACCTCGACACAGAGATGGTCAACCCCTCTGTATTCAGACAAGTTCTGGACTTCATCTACACTGGGAAGCTCCAGTCCTCCTCGGACCAGAGCAGCGAGCAGAACTTCAGTGCCCTCTTAACCGCAGCCAGCTACCTCCAGCTCCACGACCTCGCTGCTCTGTGCAGAAAGAAGCTCAAGCGCAGTGGTGGGAAACCCCTGCCAGGTAAACCCTCCACTCCAGGTCCCCTTAGCCGCTTACGCCTCAACAACCAGCGCCTTTCCACTTCCACCCCTGCTGGCCCCAAAAACCACTATCCTCCGACCCCCTCCGACGCCGACCAGCCACAGCCAGATGAAGGCCTTCGGGACAAGCTCTCAGACGACGAAATGTTTGTCGGCAGCTCTGGGAGGAACGGCAACGGGGGGAACGGCAGCAGTAACGGTAACCTCAGCAGCGGAGGAAGTGCTGGGGAGCCAGACCTCGGACTAGACCTGTCCAAGAAGAGCCCTCCCTCTGCGGGCGCAGCCATGGATGCCCTCAGCCCACACAGCAACTCCCAAGAGTCCCCTCAATCTGCCTCAGTATCCACAACCAACAGTGCCTCACTGGATGACTCCTCTACCACCCTACCAGGTGGAGACACCTGCGGATCAGAGACCATGGATCTCAACTCCTCCTCTAAAGCTTCAGAGGAAACCCAAAACCAGCCTGATGGACCCCCACCCCAGAAGAGATCCCGGCAGGGTGCTCGCAAGAACGAGTGGCCCAAGAGAGAGGCGTCAGGGTTGAAGTCTGAAGATCACGACAGGCCCCTTGTTAACGGGGTGATCGTGGGTCCTAAAGATGGCCGCTCCACTGAGCAGTCCTTCCAGTGTAAAGAGGAGGAGGAAGGCGGAGAGAACGGCCAGGACCACACCGATGAGAGCGGGCAAAGTGACGGAGAGAGTGCAGGAGGCGGAGGAGGAACAGGAGGGGGACACAGCGCCAACTACGTGTACCGGCAGGAAGGTTTTGAGCCAGCATTCGGAGACAACCTCTACGTGTGCATTCCCTGTGGTAAGGGCTTCCCCAGCTCTGAGCAGCTCAACGCTCACGTGGAGACGCACAATGAGGACGAGCTCTACATCAAAGAGGAGGGAGGGACCTTCGTGAAAGAGGAAGACGAGGAGGAGGCAGAGGACCTCTCCGCCCCCGTTGGTCCCTCCAACTTTGGCTCCGAAGCGCGTCCATTCAAGTGTACGGTCTGCAGTAAGAGCTACAAAGACCCGGCGACGCTGAGGCAACACGAAAAGAGCCACTGGCTGACCAGGCCGTTCCCCTGCAACATCTGCGGCAAAATGTTCACCCAGAGGGGCACCATGACGCGCCACATGCGCAGCCACCTGGGCCTCAAGCCGTTCGCGTGCGAAGAGTGCGGCATGCGCTTCACGCGCCAGTACCGTCTGACAGAGCACATGCGCGTCCACTCCGGGGAGAAGCCGTACGAATGCCAGCTATGCGGGGGGAAGTTTACCCAGCAGCGCAACCTCATCAGTCACCTGAGAATGCACACCTCGCCCTCTTAGAAACGCATCAAGCCAAAGAACTCTGGGAATAGAAAACAAAAAAATACCTTTTTTTTCCATCTCAACAGCAAGGAAACGCACATGTACACCTTCACACGCTCACAGTTCTTCATATGAATTCCAGTTTACGACGACGCCCCGGCCACGGTGGGCTCTTGGTGACGGTGGGAACTTGTTGATGCAAGGATCATGTCATCATTTATATCAAGCTATGTCTGCTCACCTCTCAGGAGCTCTAGAGGGACTCCTGTCTCTCTCCAAAGTCACAAAGCCATGGTGGAGTGGCACGACTTCTGGTCTGAATCGCAAGTCTGTCGAATGTGAATGTGGCTGCTGATGTAAAGTCGAGCCCCCTCACCTCGTACCCCCTCAGCAGCCTTTCTCTCTTCTACCTTTTTGAGTCTCTCAGATTGTTCCTCAAACTGACTAACTCCAGAGTCCCCTCTGTACTCCAGTGCTATTTTGACCAAAAACCCGTGCAAACAATACTGGCAATAATTCAGCAAAAAGATGATTTTTACCCTGACAGCTTTATATCCTTTGTTGTGTTGGTGATGGGGATCTGTATGTAAGAGGAGGGGTAACTGGGTTTGGGACCATCTCCATGCTTTAACTGAAAGTCCTGAAAGAAACGGTGGGATGACATTGGATTAGTTTTACAGACCACAAAGTCCTCTCTACAGCTGGTCACAGTAGCATAGGGAGGATTTTCATTGTTTTCGGTTTTTGCCTGCTCCCAGGAATGTATCCTGGTTGGAAAGATGAGGTACTTGATTTACTTAAAGAACTTGTAATGTTTCAGTGAATGTTTAAACTGGAAAGTCTTGGGATTTTTCTTGTGGAGGGGAGGGATTTGGGTTGGGGTGGGGCGGGTAGTTTAAGGAGAGGGTGTTTTAGACTGAACTCGTTCAGTGGGTACGTTTATTTTTTTGTCTGTATAGCTTTCCTCCCCTCAGAAAAAAAAAAGAAAAGTCTATTTATATATAGGCTTGTGACCTCGCTACCTCTGATTACTCTTACTATGTTGATTAGTTCCTATGTAATTAATTGTAAAAAGTGTGTAGATTATGGTAACGTTTCACCTGATGCTTTAACCTGCCCATCTCTCAACACAGGTTTTTAATGCTCATAGATTTTACACATTAATATTGTTTTTAGCTGTTGTTTTTACTTGTCAAATACAGCTTTTTTCGGGCGCCCTGCTCAGTGTGGCGCCGCCTCAAAGTGTACTGTAGCTTCCCGCCTGGAGCAAATAGTGGTTAGTTTAGATGTATAGTGTTCCAAAGATCTTATGAATGTTGAGGAGAACAGAGCTAACTAACATTGCTAGACAAGTTCATAACCAAAGTTTTTAAAAAAGATGTACTTAAGATATATAGCATACTAAATTATTTCATTTTTGATTTTCTTTTTTGCTGTATAAAACAAATTATGAATTATATTCTAAGTCCCAGACAAAGAAATCCACTCTTTTGAAGGAGTTTTGGCCAATGACTCTGAGACTGAGGAAGTTTCTTGTGGTTTTGCAAGGAAAAGCTTGTGCTGATTGGTGGGCCGGTATAATTTAAACTTTTCCACCTGACGACAAAAATGGTAAAGTTTTTTTTTTTTTTAAAAACGTGTTCCCTGAACATGTTTTTGGTTTCTTTTTTTTTGTTTGTATCCAGAGTCCTTATCACTTTATATTCCCTGACTTTAAAAACAGGACTTGATGACATTGTATGTGTTCTGTTCAGACCAAAAAAAGAAAAAGAAAAAAAAGATAGGAATTATAATCAGAATTTTTAATGTGAAGTTCAAGTTGCTTGTTAGTTTATTTTTGAGCCAGACTTGTGAAAGCTTGTAATAAGAAGGGAGAAGCAGAGATGCACTGGACAGCTGGACAACTCATTGGTCTCCTGCGGCATCCTTCTTTGTTTCTGATTGTATTCCATTATATCACATTTTAAATTATTTTAAACCTCTAAAGCTTTACCTCATCATAAGCAACCATAAGTTGGGGATGCCCCCCTCTGTTGTCTGTCCAGTGTATCTACTCTCAGCAGTTACACTGTGGAGCATGAACCTTCACTACAAGTTTTTGGTATAGGCATTCCTCTATTATGTTCTGTCTTCTTGATTTTTTTTAATTTTTATTCCTCTTTCGTCCTCATGTTATGGTCTGGGAAATGTTTGTTATCATAGGGATGCAGCTACAGTTACACAAACATCACTACCGTTTTAAGGTACCTGCGTCCTGGACTCCCAGAGTTGTTACTTGGTTATGTTGGATGTTGGTGTCTTTGCTGTTTAAGCAGTTGCTGTTTAGTGATTGCATGGTACATCTATGAATTTTTTCACACTCCCCCCCCCCCCACCACCACCACCCCCCCCAAACCACAAACATGTTATTTATCGCCTGATCCACTGTTGCTTGTGACCTCTCCCAGCTTAAGAGGGAGTCCACAATGCATTGCCTTCAAACGTTATTGTACTTGTCAGCACTTACTGCAGTACAGCGTAATGTCTGTCATGCAAAACGGTGTTTTTGTACATCAAGATCTCTAGCCATCTCTGCAAAAAGACTTTGCATTTGAATGCTTGCTTGTTTGACATAACGAAGAAAAAAAACAAACTACGAACTCCAAACTGTGACCATACTACTACTATTATTACTACTACTACTACTACTACTAGTACTACTACTATTCAAATACTTCAGGGATTGTTCCGCATCTGTGAATGCAGACTCTCAGCTACATTTGTAAGACATAGTATTGTATCGATTTCTCTGTATTTTAATCATGGGAAAAGCAAAACACTAGTTTCATATTTAAGACAAAACAGGGGGGTACTACTTTTTTCAACTAACACAAAGAGCCTTGACAAAGGCGAGGCAGCTCGAAACAAGTCTACATTTTTAGTTAGCGACACAGTATGTTCAGAAATAGTTGCAAAGTTGTACAAAGAACTAAGAAGAAGAAGAAGAAGAAGAAGAAAAAAAAAGAAAAAGCTCATACCCAAAATCCACAAACTATTTTTTAAACCAAAGCACATTTGAATGATTATGGAACCATGTGTGGCTCTAAAAAGAAACATATGTATTTATCTCATTGTTTACATAAACTTTTACAGTTTTACAGACCTCAGTCGAGGCTCGGCCAGTCAGAGAGGTGATTTCTTTTTTCTTTTCTTTTTTCTTTTAAAAGATGCTTTTCCACAGAGGTTGCTGCCAAAACAAAAGCATAGCGTCAAACATGGGGTGAACTGCTGCATATTCAACGAAGGGGAGGGGTGTGTGGTTTAGGGGAACCCCCCCTTCTTCTCTGCCAGCTGGCTTTGGGGTGACCCTGCGCCCCAGTCCCCCCTGCCCTCTGGCCTGTCTTCAGATGGGAGCGCGGAGATGGGGGTGGGCAGTGCGTCCTTGACGTATTAATCAAAAGGCATTGTTAGTCGGGGTCTTTAGCTCAGTTTTCTCTGTTTACCCAAAATGCACTTGAGCATTACCTCTGCTGCTTGGGTCTCACAGTGGGTAGGAGTGGTAGGAGTGGGTTGTGGGTTGTTTTAGTGACCTCTCTTCTCATGCTGGCGGTTCTTGAAACCTATCTGGAGAATGTAGCTTTGATTTGTTCCTTGCATGTAAACAGGCTTAACTGGTAGTCTTAACTGTGAATGTTTTTCTGCTTTTTATGATGATATTTTTTTTTTTTTTTTCCGTTAGCTGCCTGTGTTCTGTGGGTAAAAGCAGCACAAACCTCTGGCCGGCCGGGCCTCCTACAAAGTTGGTGCAAACACTTATTGACAGTGTTCTTTTTTTATCAAATGTCTATTGTCAGTGATGAATGTATTTATTTCTGGTCCTGCCCTCACCTCGGCAAAGAATAAGCTCAGTGTGTGAGACTGAGGTGGAGGCAGGACCCCCTTTTTTTTTTTGTTTGTTTTGAGGATTTCAAGCTGAGAATCAAAAATGAGACACAAAACATAGCCATTAACCACAATCTGTGAAGTTTTTTTTTTTTTTTTTTTGTGGGAGATTTAATTTTTTCCAACTCAAAGAAAAAAAATGGCATTTAATATCTTCTTTCTCAGTTATACCTGACAGTCTGTAAGGGGTTTTTATTTCATGTGACTCACGATGGGTGTTTTTGTGCCCGTGTGTTCTGGAGTTCTCGCTGAATGACTGCACACTATGGGGAGTTGAACTTTAACCCCTTGTGTGTGTCTGTGGACACAGGCGGGACGCTGTGACCTGCCTGTGCAGAACGGAGGCTACTGTATCTTCTCAAGCTCGCTCTCCCTGGGTGTTGCCATGCTGCTGCCATTTAAAAAAAACATAACACTCACACAGCAGAAAACATGGACATAACCGACGCTTCTCTCCGCTGAACGCTAGCGTTCTCGTGACCATTGTTACATTTCTTGTCTTAAAACCACTTCTTCTTTCTCTTTTACATGACGTACGTGTTTTTAGTGTCTATTAGTTGGGAGGATTTTAGAAAACGTTGGGTGAGATAGCTTTACTAAGTGCACTTTGTATGTTTTTCAAAGCCTCTGGGAAGACCCGGGCGCTCTCATATCAGTTCCCATTTTAACTGACGGTTTACTCCTCGTCTTTCTCTTCTTACCTCATCATTGTTCCTGTGTGTTTGTTGAAGTATCATATCATTATGCAGTGTTACAAAAGCTTTAAAAAGTGAATATACAAAGCAGGAAACGCGGCCGAGAGACTGTACTCGGCTCTGAGCATTGTAGTTTCCATCTCATGTCTTGGTATTATTGTTGTTCCACCTATTGCCATCCTCTCCGGGCGTTTTGTATTGTAGAGGGGCTGGTCTGTCCAGTTATTATGGAGATGCTCCTTCTTACCTCGGCAGACTAAAACCAAAGCCAGTTTTAAAATGGCCTCCAGTGCCATTTGAAGCATTTCTAAGCTTTATTGTCCCTTGCTTTATCTCCGATACACCTGACCCCCCCGCTTTAGCCCTTTGACCCGCCGTAATCTCCGTTACTGCGCAGGCGACTTTATTTCTCTGCCGTATTTTACATTTCACATCAGTAGTTACTGTACCTCCAGGTGCGTCGTGCAGTAGTGACTGAAAAACAGAAAACACCAAATTACCTCAAAAACTTTCAGTGTTTACAGAAATGTGCTATCTTGCCATTACATCTCAGCATTTTTTTTTTTTTTTTTTGCCGTCCATCTGTAACCAAAATAATGGAGTTTGTAGCAGCATATTTTCATTTATCTGTTTTTGAATTTACAAAGGCACGCTGTCACTTTGACATGCACTACATGAATGGATGATTAGCTGCTAAAGAAAGAAAGGAGTACTTGAAGAGTTGATTGGTGGAGCTGCCCATGAAGTGGGTGTATCAAGCTTCCTCTCTGGTCTGTTTTCTTCAGGAACATCCTCTCAATAATGTATCAGGATCCGTAGGCTGAGAGGCTCTGGAATGGACATGTAGGGTCTTTGCTGATGAATAATTAAAAGGCCGAGAAGCCCTCCCCCGTGGCAAACACACTTCACATGCAAAGGTGCACACACCCAGGTGCATTCTCGCTGGCATGCATGCGCGTACACCTCCACTCGTACAAACACAGATGCCACCGTCTAGACTTCAAACACAACCTAACATGCACACACCAGTATTTAAGGTGAGATTCTGTGACCCCCTTTTTGTGGCTTTTGGCAGCACCCAGGCTGGGCTCTCCCCTCTCTCTCTCTCTCTCTCTTTCTCTCTCTCTTTATCTCCACTCCTCAGAGAGCTCGTATTCAGGTCAGAGCCGCCGCCGTGCATAGCGATGGGGCTCGCAAACTCAAAGTGTCATAAAAGTGTAATACAGCTGACCTCAGCACTCACAACCTTGCAGTCTTAATGTACAGCAGTGAGGAAAAATAAACTGTTATTTTATGATCTTTTCATTAAAAGCTTGATTGAAAACCAATCTGACTTTTCTGTGTTCTGTGTTCTGTGTTCCCCGTCGAGAACAGGTCTGATTCTGTCGTTGCTTAAGTGATCCTGTGCGTAGGTGATATCTGATGGATGATGTTTCTTTTCTCATTTCAGGTATTGCTACCCGGTGCAGTTTGCCTCGGGGCTTAATTGATGTACATTCTATGAGCATGCCTAAGTGACACCTGTTAACGTGGTGTTGTGCATGTGTATTTCATTTCTTTGAAGTGAAATCCTGTTGGCAGTTTCCTTCAAAGCCAACGTGCATTGGGACGTATGAAATGACATACAGGGTGTGGACAAAATGACACTTGACTAAAGCCCAACAGTAATAATCAGTTCTGTGAAACACACAACATTTGGTATTTGAAAGAGGTTTTGACTTAATTTTTTGGTTATTTTTTTCAATTCATAGCTTGTAGTGTTGTAAGCCTGCTAAGAGTCGTTCAGGAGCAGTTGACCAGGGTCAACTTGTGGCCGCTAATTTTCCTGTATTTGACATGTCGTCACGATTCTTGAGTCATTTCCTTTCGCCACATTGTGCAATTTGACTTTTTGCCACTTTTATGCCGGAGCAGTTCAGCGACGGTGACTTTCTGGCCTCTTTGTACCTCTATAAGTTGCCTTATTATAACACTACGACTAATAATAATCAACTTTATTTATATAGCACCTTTCATACCGAGGGAGTAGTTCAAAGTGCTTTACAACAAAGTAAAAAAAAAAACAAGAAAATAAATAAAAACAGACAGGTTAAAACGTGCACGATAAAACCAGGCAATAAAACAAAGGAAGACATAAGAACATTAAAACGTAAAAGATAAGTATTAAAACAAAGGAAGAGTGACAGCTATTTAAAGGCAATGCTGAATAGATGTGTTCAATTGTTGTTCATATGATGCCTTGAGAACTCTTTTAGTAAAATGGCAATTATCAGAGCTTTGTTATGGCTGACACATATTGCTCCTATTGCTAGTTGGGATAAACCGTTTGTAATGCCTCAACTGCTTTTGGTGCATGCCACAAACATTGCAAAAGTCTGTAATGTGGAGAAGGGAAGTGTCTTAAAAAACTTGAATTATGCCAGACAGGGATACTGCACTGAAAACCCCCCAGTGACATTTAGTGAGGTGCACTTAAAACATTATGTTGCAGCACAACCTAAAAAAAAAGATGCATTAAAGTAATGAAGCATAGCCTTAGCTCAGGCAGTGCACTGCTCCAATCAGCTGTCACATATCATTAGCTTATTGATGGATCATATGTTTACTACCAGGTGACCAGTGTTATCCAATCACAAGTGTTTTAGGGCCTCTATCACTCTGCTGATTCTCTAATCCCAGTGCTGATCGCTGAGCAACTCCCTGCATCGCCTCATTAAAGCTTTAGTATTATCTTGCTAAGCTAAAGTTCTGTATCTGATGCTGTATATACGAGGTGTTTGGGGACTAGCCCTCTCTGCAGAATCCTGTATGGATGCATTGAGAGCTTCCTCAAACAGCGTCGCCTTTTCTGCCAAATAACTGTATAATAATTTGCAATAAATGGTGAATTATTTGACGTAAGTGTCTCAGACTGACTAAATACTTGAGCGACTTCCAGGAAGTCATTGCGCCCGTTACCCTCCTCCGGTCACCCTGCTGTCATGCTTAGCCACGCTAATCACCTCCTGGCTACAGCTTCATGTTTAATGGACCATTGGTATTGATCTTCTCATGTAAAGCTCAGCATATAAGGCACAAAAGTGTATTCCCCAAAACGTCAAACTACTCCTTTAAGATGAAATTAAAAAGTCTAACACGATGGGCTCCACCTAGCTGTATTGTTCCTACTATCGTCTGTAGTTAGGACAGACCCAGTCATGGTAAACACTGGGCCGTTTCCAGCCCGTCTGCCCCCCCTCCCTTCCCCCCAGCGTCTCTTTCTCATATTCCTTTTGATGCCCAGGCAGGAATGCCCGTGGCTGCGGGCTGCTGACCTCCCCATCACTTACGGTAAATACACACTTGCATAGATCACACATACTCGTCCACACGCCCTCCTCAGGTATGTAGATGAGCTCCTTCAACCGTCTGCTCTACGTCGGCGTTTCTCTGCCATCCATCCATTATCTCTGCTGCTTTCTTGTCCCTAATATTGAGACGATAGTTTCACCCTCCCCTCTGCCATCCCCCTTATCTCTCTCCTGCCTTGTTTCTCACCCTCCTGGCTCCGGTCAGAGTGTAGGGAGCTGGCACATTTACTGCTCTTCTCTGCCATTAGTAATGCGCTGTGCCCCTGGAGGTGTCACATGCTAAATGACCCTGAATGGGGGTCGCTGGGAAACAATGGCCCTGGTGTCGGCAGCCCTATACCCTGCCCTCCCCCACCCCACCCGAGCCCCTCTCTCCCCTAACATCAGCGCCCAGTAAACACAATAGTGAGAGCAGAGGGGGGGGGGGGGGGGGGGGGGCTGGTACAGGGTGGGTGGACATTGCCCACAGCAAACCTGGAGTGCCTGCGAGGGGTCATTCATGTTGAGTGCTGTTTTGGCTCCTCGAGAACAAGCTCAGCAGATTCTGCTTTATCTGGCGAAGAGGGAAATTCCTAAAACAAAAAAAAGTGCCCCCACTTCTCCCCAGCTCCTGTTATCCCGGTGGGTCTGCGGCGAGCATGAGAGGAATTCACCGGGGTCTGCCCAGGTGGGTCCAGGCTTGCCTCTGCTCGTCTGGGATGGCCCTCTATTATCTGAGGAATGTGGATGAGAGATACCTGGCCTGCCCATGGTGGGCGAGGGAGATGGACAGCGTCTGTTATAAGTGGTACACACACACACACACACCCACAAACACAGACACACACACACACACACACACACACACACACAAACACACTCACAGACGACCCACACCCTCCTTTATCTCTAGTGCCAGAAGACCTTTCTTGTCTGCGTGCTGATATTAAGCAGAAGGACTCTTGTTGTCTTGTCTCGGCCGCTGGCTCTGTTTTAACCTCTGTGTGAGGAACTATTTTTTGGACATACACTTATTTGCTTTCTTGCTGACAGTTATAGAAGATTGATACCACTCTAACGTCTTCTCTGCAAGAAAGTAGCTATTCCTTTAAAGTCCTGATTTTTCCCCCATGAAATTTCACTTTGAATTTATCAAAAATGCATGTGACCCCACTCATTATCACATGCTCAGCTTATTCCAGCCCTTCACTGAAGCTATATGATGCTTGCTTTGAGTGAAATATTCATGTTCTTTTGGTTTGAGCAATGCACTGTAAAAATCTGACAAGTCGATCTTCCTTAAAAAAATCTAGGAAACCGATCCGATTCCATAATAACCTTTCAGCATATTGTAATTCAAGTGTTCTGAGAGAAAACTAGCTCTGGCTCTGCTTTAAAAAATCTAGAATGAAACGGGAGACTTTGACCAATCACAGGTCATTTCAGAGAGAGAGAGCGTTCCTATTGGCTGTGCTCCGGCTGGTGGGCGGTGCCTAGTATTTCCTCAACTGATCTCAACATGGCTGCCGGGTCACAAACTTTCTCATTTTACAGCTAAACAGTAAACTACAAGATGTTTCTGAAATCATTTGAGGAGAGAAATAGGCATTACAGTAACAGGATACTGATTCATATTTGATCAGTGCTGCCTAGTTTGACTGTTTGATCGGAGTTCACAAGTGATTGACAGCTGCTCAGAGACGGCACGCTCCAGATCAGCTCTGATTGGTTGTTTTCCTCCGGTCTGTGAAATCTTGCAGATGTCATGAGGGGCACCGGAGGAGATTACCTGTCTCATACACTACTGTCAGGATATAGTGACCGTTTTATAAAAATAACTTTTTTTTAATCATATTTGCTCCATTTCTACCCACTGCAGCTTTAAGTTATGTTTACTTTATATCTACTTGTTAAGTTTACTTACATTTTGTTGTATTTACTTAATTTTGTGAAGTTGTTCCATTTGTAAAAATGGCAAGTGGAATTCACTAAGTGTGCTTGGCGAAACAATAAAGATGGCTAAAGGTTTAAGAGACGTGCAGTTTCGCCACCAAATGGATTCGTTATGTAAAAGCTAAACCTGTTCTGTGATCAGCTTGATATTGTAAAGCAGAAGTTAGAGGGCTGTTCATGAGTCTTCTATTGGTCCAAAGTTTCTGTAAAGAATGAAGAAAGATATCCCAGCTGCCTACAAACCAGATTGATAAAACCCCCTAGAGAGAGAGAGCGCGGATCACCCACAAGTAGAATTTATGCATTCTGATCATGTGTGCATATATCTTCAATGTTTTCATGCACATCAATTATTAACAACGTGTTGAATTTACGCCTGGAAGCCCCCCGCTTGTCTGTACAGCCATTATGAGAAGCTGCTCCGGAGAGATGTTGATTCACTGCTGATACAAAGCTCCGTCCTGTTCATCCCGACACTTGGTCTCTTCTTCATAGTTGCATCATTTCATCTCCCTGCCTCTGCCTGTGGGGCCGCTCCCTCTGTCCATGTAGTTAACCGTGCCCTCCTCCTCCTCTTCCTCCTCCTCCTCCTTTTCCTCAGGGAAGAGTGCAGTGGATCCCATCCCACTGGGAAGACACGTGTCTTGGCACAAAAGTGCAACGCTGCAGGCGATGTATATATCTCCATTTGTGTGGGATTTCATTGATTTTTGCCGTGTGCGAGTGTGCACACACGTATATATGACAACACCTTAGCCCTTTCTCATTATTTCATCACGCACACACACAGATGTTACCCTGACCGTGCTGGTCTCATGATGGTGCGGTGCAAGGATTCACTCACTCCTTCATCAATAACCCATCAGTATTGATGGGGGCTGAGTACACTCTCAGCATCAATACCTGATCTTAAATTCAGTGGGTCTGCTCATGGAGCACGGGGAGGATGTCCAAGGCCTGTGTTGCAGGTGTGGCAATAACGAGACAAGGCCACAGTAGTAGGCAAAGATAGTGACGTGCATGAAGTCGTAGATTGTGATTGTTACACTCAAATTGTGAGTGAGAGAGTTAGGTAAACCTCGTCCTTCTTCAACACCAATGAAAGGGTTAGTTCAGACTTCAGAGCGCAGGTGCAGCTAAGACCTCCCTTTCAATGCAAAACAAAATACAGTACCTATGTATCTGCCTGCTTCTTTCACCCCCTTTCACTCTCCCACTCCAGAAATTAATCTTTTCTCTCTCTTTTTGTACCCTCCTTTTTTTTTTTTTCTTCTTTATTTCATAGAGGCCTCAGCCTGAATTGAACCTGGGCTGCTGAGTCACCGAGCGCTTGACGGTGAAAGGCAGAGAAAGAGAGCAGAGATGAAGGAGAAAGAGCTCAGCAGGTGGTGGGCACCGCCGCAGCTTCAGCCCGCCGAGTCCTTTCAGCTGGCACACAACTGCTAGGCTGCCACAGAGGCCCTGCTTTCCATCAGAATATTCCCCCTCTCTTCCCCCTCTTTAAACGATAAACGAGGAGAACAGGCTTGGGCCGGAATAATAGGATCCTTTCTCTCTGCCTCTGCCATGTGTGAGGACAGGAACAATGGGCCGGGACCGGGAGGGGAAATGATTCAAAGTGAGATTTTCACCTGCTCCCTTCAGCCCCGGCCCGGCTCCTTTCAGAGCATGCTAATGCCAGTTCATTTACAGAGTACTACTGTAAGCTGTAACACACAAAAAAAATGCACAGATCCTTTTTTTCTCTTTGTGATGGACAGTTTAGATTATTGTGCTCCAGGACGTCCATTTCGGTAATCATACTCATTATCATCATTATCCCATTTTCAGAGCTAAATAAGAATTAGAGACTGGCTGACCTGCTTCGTGGTGCCGTCTCTGCTTTTTGGGCTTTTTGTTCAGTCAGAGTGGCAGTTTTTCTTTTTCTTTAATTTGGGAGGTGATGCTGTGGTTTTCTTTAAGAGGAATCAGAGTGGCTTTCACTAAACCTTTCCTGTCAGCTGTAAAAAGTTTTGCATTCCTTATGAGCTGATCCAAGGAACGTGTAGAAAGACCAGATAGTTTGAAACACGTCTAGGATCTATTCTTGATTACTAACTTTGGTGCTATTTTGAAAAGGTGCAACAAATAGATGCTCAACTGTTCAGTAAATTGAGATTTTGGCCAATTGCGCAGCGGAATTGTTAGTAGAAAGTAGTGAACATGCCATGGACATTAGCTTTTTTGTTTTGTTTTTGAGAGAGAGCATAGATTTACACACTCAGAGTTCGGACACTCAATAAAATGTAAATAGGTAGTGATTCTGGACACAGTCACGATCTTCCTCAGCAGCTGAACTTACCCAGCTATCGTGGACATGTAGATGTTCAAGTTTTATTTATTTTTTCCCCCTTATAAGCACTTTAGAACAGGGCGGCTGTGGCTCAGAGGTAGAAGTGTCCTCAGGCAAGATACTGAACCTCAAATTGCTCCCGAAGGCTGCGCCATTGGTGTGTGAATGAGAATTAGTTTTGATCCTGATGGGCAGGTTGGCACCTTGTATGGCATCGCTTTGAGTGGTCAGAAGACTAAATGCAAGTCCATTTACCATTTAGCATAGAACTTCTCATCCACGTTGGCTTGAAAGTTGAGTTTCAGCAGCAACAGTTGAGGAAACTATTATAAAACACAGTAAAGTACTCAGAAAAGAAGAATTTCTAAAAAGAAAATTTCTATGCCAACTGGGCAGACTCATTAATCATTATCTGCTGATGAAAGCCATTTGTAGATGATCAAAAGCTCCAGCAGGGGCTTAAATACACCTTGAGGTGGGATTGTTTGGTCAACTCAATTGATTAGTGAATCAGCGGGAAATTAATCAACTAGCTTTGATCATGTAGGTCGTTTATCAAGTAAAAAGGCCAAATATTCTCTGGTTCTAGTTTGTCAAATGAGATGATTTGCTGCTTTACTCTGTTTGATATGATGTAAATATGAGTATCTTTAGGTTTTGAACTGTTGGTCAGACAAGTAGAAGATGTTACCTTGGGCTCTGGGATATTTTTTTAATCAACTAGACAATTAATAAAGATGAAAATCAACAGATTAATTGATAATGAAAACGAGTTGTTAATTGCAGCTATACTTCATTCAGTTAATAACAGGAGTCTAATATTAAAGCCACATTTAGGGCAAACATCAAAGTGTCCTCTAAAGATGAGGTCATCCTCTGTTTCTCATTCATTTGTCCTTTTTTATAATGAGACGTAGAGCACAATCAGGTCGTAAACAGTCGAGGGACATCACGAGGGGAGTGGGATTTGTCTCGGAGTAATCAGCGTCATGGCGTATGGGTAAACTCATTTGGTCTCTAATCTCCTCCCCTTTGTGCTAATTTGTTTATCTCTTTCCTCGTGTGTGTGTGTGTGTGTGTGTGTGTGTGTGTGTGGTTGTGGTTGTATTTTGATTGTATTTCCCTTTGGTGGTGAGTGAATTACAACTTCCCTAATGCATCATTCACTGACTGACTTTGAGTGTTAATCAGAGTGTGCACATTAACACACTGAAACACTCACACACACATACGATCACACAGATAATCTTGTGGGGAAAACATAAAACTTGAATTACCGTCCGCTGCTTACATACAGTGTGACACATTTATGATGTGCCTCCATGTTTTACAATGTAAAAAAGACAAACCATTAAACAGAAACAGCAGGAAGAACAGATCTGTGCGTTCACAATAAGATTCCACATAAAACGTCGGATGTATTACTTTCCTTTAAATGCTTCCCTTATGCTCCAATTAGCAGTCCTTCCTGACCCTACATAAAAATCAAAGCGTGTACATGTGGAAGAAGAATATAAAAAAAAAAAAACATCTCATTTCAGGTTTGAATATTTTAAAAGGAGTAGCGACGATGGCATGAAAAGAGCCTTGGAAGATGTGGCTCTGTTAGAAGATCAAGCTGTGAGCCTGTGAAGAGAGACGCGTTTCACTTTCACAGAAACTCCTCTTCTTTCCCTTTTGCTCCTCATTAACGGCCCAGAGGAGTAAAGGATCCCCTATACACAGCTGTTATATGGGCTTTACATGGTGAAATAAGAAGCATATTGTTGGATGAAAGGGACAAAAGCACACTTTGCATGTTCATTTGGAGTTATTACATGATGAATTTTACTCTTCAAAAGCAGCTTCTAGTTGTTGTTAGTTACAAATTAGATGGCGCGTGTTAATTCATGTTACAGGTCAGTCAAAACAGTAATCATTTAGCCAAAATTTGTAGCATTAACTAGCTTATACAAACTGCATCACTATCACAGCAAGAACGTTTTGTTCTTTCTTTTAATATTTATTTATTGATCTTTTAAACAGAGCAGAAAAGCAGATAATAAACTTCCTCTTTCATGGATTTATTTGCCTTTCTTTTGGCATCTAAGACATTATGTTAGCTTTTATTTTATATCTCTGTGGGTTATAGTTGGTCTGCGTTTACAGATTAGCCACCATATTAAATGTTTGTCTTGCCATTGGTGCAAACAATGATTTAATTGTGTCACTGTTAACCATCTTTTTATCTGCACACAGCTATAAGGACATTTAGGTGCAGTGTTTGTCAGCTTTTAATACTTCTCCTATGAAGACAGTCTGAAACGCTCCGTTTTAGCACCTTTCTCTTTAAGAAAAGCCCAGTCTGCTCTGATGGAGCACCTTTGCAAAGGTAGTTCTCAAGCTGTGGGTGATATATTCTAATAAGCCTGCATGTGACATAGGAAGAGAAGCCAAATCTGAATGGCTTGTTGAATCATATGTTTTCTGATCTGGGCAGCTCACAAAAAAACTGACTGGGTTGTATTATTTCACAGTTTGTGGGTTGGTAGTGTTATGTTCCCCAAAATAAACAAAAACCTGAATGGGGTCGCTACTGGAAACTAACAAATATAAACTGCACACAGAAATAAAAATAAAAGGGTCCTAAAAGTAGACTCCCCACAGCCACCCACTAAGTCTACCAATAATGATAGACCAACACTAAAGGTATCGGACCCAAATGAAATGTAAGTTGGGAGTCACTGAGAGGAGACATAGAAGAGAAGTAGAGGCTGGCTAAAGATGTGCACAATCAAAACCCCACAAATCACACAGAATCACAGAGAGCCAACTGAAGGTGTTGACCCTCTGCAGACACACAACCAAATGAGCATGGTGCAGCCAACCTGCTTATAGAGCCTCCCAGCCAGGCTGATCATCAACAGCTGAGGGTGATCACAGGTGCCACCAATGACTCCTGATGAGCAAGACTCAGAGAAACCTGCATCCCAGATCTGTCATGATCCCTCTGACCATAACAGTAGGCGCTCCAGATACCCAAATGTATGTGCACAAACACTGAAAAGGGGAGTTTTTGATGATATGTCCCCTTTAAAGTAAAGTGTTACAGTTCATTGTCAGCTTTATTTTTTAGTTTTGTAGCTCACATGCTTTTATAGACTGGCCACCAAGTGACATGTTTGTTCTGCCATTGGATCTAATGTTGATTTGAATACTTCATACTCACTTATTTTTCTCAAATACTCTTTTAGGAATCACTTGTCAACAGAAGGTTGTCAATGACTCATTCATATTCATAGCTAACTCATCATTATTTGGGATGTAATTTCTTGTGTCTCACTGCTTTTGTCACCTCTTTAGTCCCCTATCGCCTTTCTCTTTCTGTCTTCTGTCTTCTTTTCCCTTCTTTGGTTGTTTCTCTGTCTTGCTCTCCTTCCCCATAATGCAATATATTCATTTAAAATAAAAACCCTTTGTTCATTGTCTCCGTTGCTCTCTCGCTATTCCACTCTCTTTTGTGTCTTTACTTTGTGTTCAAAGACAGAGGAAGACCAGGGAGGGACGGAGAAGAAGAGAGGAAAAGAATAAAGGTAGTGCCTGTGAGTCACGGGGCAGGAGGACGAAAGCTCCCTCGCGGCACTGAGCTACACCCGTTGCCCTGAAGCCACCAGAGTGCATTGTGGGAAGGAGGTCAGTGGCAGCCTCACCCAAGGGAGGAACTGTGAGTAGGCTTTTTTTTACTCAGTTCCTCACAACAATATGCTGAATAACATAACAAAATTACATAAAAGTTATGTTGTTTGTTTTTCATAAATACTAACATGTTAACTAAATGCACTGATGAAACAGCTGATTAAACCTATAACTGTAATCTGTAACCTCTCATCTTCATTAAGTCTCATCTAATATGGTAACTAATGTGAGCTGATGTACAAGATGGCTCATCACTCACGGTTTGAAGTTCACTTTGTTTGTCATGAGGAGTACTACTTAGACTGTGAAAACAGTTGTATAATGTCTTCAGTGGCTCCGAGCTTTCAAAGACTTGAAAAACTAACATCAGGGGCAGCGTATCCTCATGAAAATATCCTTCCTTTCCTCATTTTTTGTGCATTTTCCTACGAATGTCCAGCAACACTCGTCAATTACCACCAGTTACATGCATACAGTCATTTCAAAATAAACCTCCGTCTTCACAGGAAACAGCTTGGTTAGGTTTAGGCAACAAAACTACTTAGTTAATAGTTAGGTTTAGGAAAAGATCCAGGTTTGGGTTAATAAATAGCTCCAGAAGTGGCGTAGATTATGTACGGAAGTTACGTGACAAATGAATTGTTGACATCTGGTTCCACACGGGGTACGAACACCAGTCTCCTGGGCCAAAGTCCGGTGTTTTTTGACCCACCCATCAGCCCTGACTTCCTCCCTACCCTGCCTTTGTCGCCCTTTATACTTCCTGGTTCACGATTGAATTGATTTTGTGGGATATATATATATATGAATTACAGTGCATTACTTTTCGAAGGTACAGCTACGATCGGTGTATAACAGCCTGTCGGGGGTTATCTCGCCTTGAGTTTGAAACGTGACAATTTTAACAGAAAGCCGGCGTTACAAACTGGAGGTGTTGGGTTTGAAAGACGTGAGCATTTAGGAGGCTGAGGGGTTTTAATAAAAGACTCTATCAAGTTGCATTGTGGGGCGGCTGTTGCTCAGAGGGTAGAGCAGGTCGTCCACCAATAAGAAAGGTCTGTTGTTCGATCCCTGGCTGCTCCAGTCACATGTTGATTTGTCCTTGAGCAAGACACTTAACCCCAAATTGCTCCCGAAGGCTGAGCCATCGGTGTGTGAATGAGTATTTAGATTAGGTCCTGATGGGTGCCATCAGTTTATGAATGTGTGTGTGAATGGGTGAATGCTGACATGTAGTGTAAAACACTTTGAGTGGTCGGAAGACTAGAAAGGAGCTATATGAATGCAAGTCCATGACATGTAGGATCATAGAACTAGAATGGGAGTAGAACGGACATTGAACTGTTTGCCATGGTAATTTGACTAGAACAAAATAAAATGGCAATTGTTGTTATGGAGACAACACACGCCAGTGGGGCCATAAAGTGTGTGGCTTTGCCGCTAAGCTGGAAGTGGAGGTAGTTACAGAGCCGAACGTCTGTTAAGACCAATTCATACTTTCTGTTTTGCTGTACTTATTTGTAAAAGTGACAGCCGGGGCGGGAATACACGCACACACACTAGACGCTGTTGTCTTAAATGCGCAACTTGCCGCAAGTCGGTTTATACGGGAGTTAATTTAGCTCGCTACAACGGTTGCAATGGCAACGGTACACATAAAAATGTCCGCCGCTCTGACCATCCTGCTACCTTGATTTGAATGGTAATGTCAATTCTACTCCTATTCTATTTCTATGTGTTGAATGCAGTGTAGGTAACTAGGGGCTAATAATCTGGATATCTCTGGACATCTGCCTCTTGTGAGTTCCCCAACTTGATGGAAGTGTGATACTAAAGTGCAGGAGTAGCCCTTTAAATGTGTTCTCAAAAGATTTTACTAGGAAATAGAGATCATAATAGAAAAATGTATAACTTTTTGAAGGAAAAGGTGTCTTGAAGTTTGATCACTGCAGACCCAGCTGAGTTGTAGCTTTGCACTTACACACACACACATCAGTATGCCACTGCTTTACATACAGTTACATCTATTCTGTGAATATCAGCAAGCTCTTAGAAAAATGTTGCACTGACACATAAAATGAGCCTGCAGCCACGCTTGAATAGAATCCCTTTTAGATTTAAGGCACCTGGAGTGGGTCTAATGACCTAAGAGCTGCGCCTGACCCTGTACTCAAGACACCATTACTATGCTAATGCTTACACAGCAATTGTGGCGGTATTGTTCAGAGAGAATGCTTGTATGTGTGCATTAAAGAGAGAGAAAGGGTGTAGGGGGGGATGAAGCTGCTGTATGTAATGAGTGTACATGTGTACATGCACCATCTACAGTTTGTGCAATCAGATACTTCCGTGTCTGATACCTTTCAGGAGATAATGGAGCCCGCAGCGAATGAGTGAGTGGCAGCTCCACGGATTCATCAGCTCTTTCTTCGCTCCCAAGTTTTTCCGTGCCCTCCCCCAAGCCTCCTCTCCTCATTCTCAGCTTATGGTGATTGGCTGGGTGCAGGAGGGAATGTTATAGTGTATGAATAATTGAGGAGAGGGAGAAGAAAAAGAGAGAGAGGGAGAGATGTGTAAACTGACCCTTAGCTGTCCTCACCCGTATAGCCAGCTTTGCCCATTTCAGGAATCCACATTTAACTGTACACAACACGGGTATCAAAATAAATACTGCTTATTGGAAAGGGTTAAAGATAGATAGAGCTGAAAGGAGATGCTGGATTCAAACTCTGAAACCTGGAGCTTTAGTTTAGTGTGTCGGTGTGCACGAACATGCACCTTCATTCAACCAAGGGTCAGTTTGAGGTTGCATTGCACTTACCCTTCTATTCCCACAAGACCACCACATTCTGCAGCTGTATATGTCCATGTGTGTGTGTGTAAGAAAGAGGAAGAAAGAGCATGTGTGTGTGTGTGTGTGTGTGTGTGTGAGTGAGTGGGTGAGTCAGTGAATGAGTTTTATGCCCTCCTGGTTTCTTTTAAGGATCCCCGAGAGCCACAAAGGAAGAAGAGATTGTTGCCATGCAGGCTTGACCCCATTCAGCTCCTGAAAGATGTGGAGTGGCTCCAGCGAGGGTCGGCGCAGTCAGTCAGACGTGTGTGTGTGTGTGTGTGTGTGTGTGTGTGTGTGTGTGTGTGTGTGTGTGTGTGTGTGTGTGTGTGTGTGTGTGTGTGTATGTGTGTGTGTGTGTGTGTGAGCATGATGGGCACTGGAGATCCTTAAAGGCAAGTAAACACACCACACACACACACACACACACGCTCTCCCTATACCTAGGTTGCCATGGTTTCTGGTGAATGTCGTTGGGCAAGTTGAAGCACATCTCTGGTAATTCCACCCTGCCTGGCAGCCATACTGTTGGTGTGTGTGTGTGTGTGTGTGTGTGTGTGTGTGTGTGTGTGTGTGTGTGTGTGTGTGTGTGTGTGTGTGTGTGTGTGTGTGTGTGTGTGTGTGCAGGAGGGTAAATATGCTGTGGCTTGCAACATGGGAGTGGATTCCAGATTTCACGTGAGCGAAAGACGAGCAGCAGCCTATCTATTTAGTGCTAATATGTGCTTCCACAGCAATATCAATTTTCTCTAGATGAGCACAAACGAAGTGTGGATGATCTATATCTAGAGAAGCGTCGGTACAATGAGTCACAAGAAGAGCTCCGTGTGATCGATTAGAGCAAACATTCCAGCTTGCTGCTTTGTGTGACTCAGTGTCGAGCTTTGAAAATGTTGTGTGTGTAATTAACATTACATAGCTACAGTGTTAATGATTATTGATTTGGTGTGGCAGTAAGGCTGTTGGTCACAAGACCCCTCCGCTGTGGCATTTCTTCATGTCGTGTCATTGGTCCGTTCTCTTTGAATGGCCCCTGATGTCTCTTATTCAGAGAAAAAAAACAGCCACACCTGGTTAATAGTGAGCTTTTTCTCTGCAGCTCAGCACTTTGCAGTGATCTGATGATGCAGGTTTTGCTTTTTTGAAGGATCATAGCATCTGTTTGCATGTTTTAGCCACAACCCAGTGGCCAGAAAAATTGTGTGCATTGTACAAACCATGCATACGCCCAAAAATATGTTCCATAAATATGTTTTATATCAGCCTCGTATCACACTTGCAGAAACACACAAAGACACGTTATCGTTGTGAAACGACTGGTTAGGTTTAGGCAACAAAACTACTTGGTTAAGGTTAGAAAAAAGATCATGTTTGTGTTAAAATAGTAACGTAACAACGTAATGTGACAATCGTAACGTAACTAGCGTAAATAAATAACAACCGCCCTTAGCGGACTTTCTTACGTAACGTTATGTAACAAGCTTAAACTCAACGTTTACTTTTGGTTTCACACAGGACACAAACAGCAGTCTCCTGGGTGAAAGTCTTGTGTTTACTGGACCCGTCCGCCCTGTGTTTGTCTTTTCGCTTTTTAAACTACGTCACTACAGTCACTCCCGGTGCACTTTCTCGGAGCGTCTACTGTTGAAGTGGATGGGTTTACATTGTAGTTAATAAAATGCCTGGTGCGTTTCCACAAGGGTGCCTTGTGCGGCGGTACCGAAAGCCAACGACCATGACAAAGCCTCGGTATTTGACGCCCTGAGAATGAGAACGGGCTGTTATATCAGGGTGGAGGCAAAAATCACAGTAACAAATAAAACTAAAACTATCTGCATGACTAGCTGCCACTACAGGTAAGTGAGAAGAGGAAGTAATTTGGGCGCAATTGAGGGCAATGTAACTTTTAACAGATTTGATATTCATTGTGATTATTACAGCAATCAAGCAAGTTTGTTAAATTATTAAAATATCTCTAAGGCCCTGATCAGGGAAGTGAATCATTTTTGCGTGCTGCGTTTGCATTGCTGAGCACCTCGCGTTTTTCCGCTCTATGAGCCTCGCGTTTTTGCAAAAGCACCCCTAACGCCTCAAGTTGAAAAAAAATTCAACTCAGCCCATGATCTGAACACAAAACAGCAACCCTGGAGGCAAATTAGTAAGTAAGGTAAGGTGTTTTCATTAATTTAAAATGTACTATTAACTTTTAGATAGCGTACAGTTCATGGTTTGTGTTAAGCTAACGTTAGCACTCATTTGGTGGTTGCCTAGCAATAATACAAATTGAAAAAAACATGCAGCAACCTGCAAAATCTCAGTAGATCTAGTTAAGTCACTTATAGTAGGAAAAACACCAGTGTAGTGCTTTAGGTCAAATGTATGCCTGCAAACCTATACTCACAAATATAACCCCGGTATATTAAAGTGCTACATACACACACCTTTGCATAAAAGGCCGTGTCCTGCAGCTGGGAAGTGGCCTCTTGACTTTGACTGTTAAAACAATAAAAGGCAACTTCATTACGGTCTCACCCCCAGCGATTGGACAGTTACACCTTGGCAATAAGGCGACGGGCAATAAAATCATGAACTACCTCAAGGGGACAGATGAACACACACACATGCACACAAATGGATTTAATAATCTTCACTCTTGGTCTTTACACACACACACACACACATGCACATTGGATTAAAGGTAAACTCAGCATTTTTAGTGTTTCCTCGAACAAAGCACATTTTCTTTTTGTATTTTTTCATGAGTGTGTTGAACCTCTTCCCCTCAAGACTAGACTCCATGACCCGAAACACTCTGACAGGGATTTGCTCCAGGCTTCCTCCTCGGCCTTTTTCTCCCAGTGTTTAACAGGGGTCAAGCTCCGACCGTGTCTGTGACTGACACTTTTAACAGCGACTGCGTACAAGCACGGCTCCAGACGTTGCTTTTATATAATGTTTATGTCATTTCCTGGTGTGTTTCCTCCAGTTTCCTAATGTGTTTTCCTGTACGGGTATGCAGGCCGGCAGGATGCACAGAGCAGAGGAGGGAGATGATTTTGCCTGTAATGGCTTTACTCGGCCCACCTCAGCACTTCTCTCTCTCTCGGTGGGGTCTCAGTGGCCCTGTCCCCTTCTTCGCTCTCCAATCCACAACACCCACCCTCCCCTTCTCTTAATCATAGTGACCCAGCCCACCTTGAGCCTCCGTGCTTTAGCATACTCAGCAGTACTGTGGTAATCAGTAATCAGCCTATGGGTCTAAGCCTCTCTTCACACCAACAGCCCGGGCTCCTCGGTCATCACATCCCAGTCAGACGGATGTGAGCTAAGCATCGCTGGGCCTGCTTATTGCTCACACAGGAAAAGGCTAATGTTCATTAATAGAAAATAGCTGCTGTGATGAAGCATTGCAGAATTTTAAAGAACAATGCCCCGGTTAATTTGAATGACAGCGAGCTCAGTCGTCTAGACTTCTCACCCTGCAGACATATTAAGTGCGCACGGCAATGTTTGCAGAGTTATGCATAATTGTACAGACACACAGTGAGACACATTTATGTAAACAAACATTCAGCAAAATGACTAAAGTAATGATTAGAGTAAATATACAACATGAAACTTGCATAAATGCAGTGCAAACACACCTGTGGTTTGCAAATTTTCACTTCCATCTGAAACGTCTTTTGTTTGTTCATGAAATTTGCATGCATTTTGGAGGGGAGGTGGATGGGTCCAACAAACACAGGGCTTTCATCCAGGTGACCGCTGTTCGTGTCCCGTGCGTTACGTTTCACTTTCACGTTACAATCAGCTGATCATTCGTGTCCCGTCTACACAACGTCAAGTCACATTTTCACTGTAAAAACGTAGTAATTTTAAGCCCAACCATGTGTTTTTTAACTAAACCTAACTATAGTGGTTTGTTGCCTAATCCTAAGTAAGGGTTTTTGTTTAATTCACAACATTAAGCGCGTGTTTACTGCGACCGAAAAGTGACATCGAGGGGTCAGTATGTGATGAGTTGAGATGAGAACGTGTTGCAGCTGCTAATAACAGGTGTAAATGCACCCAAAACGCATTGAGGACGCATTGCGACCACATTGAACACAGGTGTAAATGCAACTGTGTTTTCAATCCACATGCAACAACTACGAGAGACTTTTAAATGCCACATTTCCTCATCTGATTGTTTGTTATTCCAATAAAACACAAAAAAACTGTTGATACTTTAGCATCTGCACACCGATTTGCCGACTTTGCTTTCACCCTAATGGATTTCTTTTATAGTTGTACACGCTCTTCGATCAGATAATGAGAACATGTTCCATGAAAATGCCTTCGCTGCTTTTGTTGATGTCGTAATAGTTTTGTTCCATCTTGATTCATTAAATCAAATATATCACAGTCTCGGCGTTTCAAGCGTTTGGCAGCTGAAGATCACAAATCTTGTGACTGTGAGAGGGAAAAAAAAGTGTCAGTGTGTAATTGTTCCTCTTGAAACATCAAACACCAGCACGCACACGCACACGCACACGCACACGCACACGCACACGCACACACACACACACACACACACACACACACAGTTTAAATCAAAGATTTTTCCATAAGGGTTTGCACTACCAACCTCTGCAGCAGCTGCAATTACAGAGTATCTTGAGGAAAGGACCAGCCAGCAGACAGAGGGGGTGGGTGTCATTAGCGTTGCCACAGCAACCTCCACCCCCCACCACCACCACCACCACCACCACCCTACCACCACCACCACCACCTCTCCTCATTTTATGAATTTCCCCCACTAATCTAGCCCAGATACAGGGAAGCTGCAGCAAATGATTTATTAACAAGCTGATGGAATTATTTCTGATCATCATTCATGGACATTAATTCTCAAAGTGCTCAAATGTGACACTGTACATGCATTAATTTGCTGTATAAATAGGCATTTACTTGTCGGGCATTCGCCGGGGTCATCGTTATCATCTTACCTTGGTCCTCCTTTCATTTAGTGCACACATGCAGGAGCACAACATCTGCGGCGCTATCGCACATTCAATAATCTTGTCATCATTGTTTCACTCAGGGCTGCGCTGTGCTGTCTGTGTGGTGCACGGCTGTTTGACAGATGGAAGGATCCCACTCCCATCATGCAAATATTCAGACATGCGTGCGGCTCTTTGATATAACTATAAGTATGAATTGTTTTATTGTGCACAAAGGGAGTATAAACTGCATTTTTTGGAGGGAAATGTGATCATTTACAGGTCTAAACGGCAAGCATGTATGCAGGAAAAGTAGCTCATCGTTGATTGATATGTTTTTATCAAAATACGCCACAACTCTCTGCTCTGCAGTAGTTTAATTCATTGGGGATGGAAACACAATAAAGCCTGAGGCCTTATTTCCATTGTGGTCCTCAAACATACAACAAACATAAACAATAGCACCAGATAAACCAACACTATAAAGGCAGAACGACTCATCTTACATGCTCCGAGCTCTTTTCATAACATTACTGACAAACCATCTCATCTTGGATGCTTTGAAGCTGCTCTCTCATGTGATCAACTTAATGATTCATTTGTACTATAAAGAAACTTGAAACAGTATAAAATATGTTCTTCTGTGTAATCATGATAGAGAATCAGTCCACTATTGTTTAATTTACTTATTCCAGCCTATAACACTGTGCTGGACTTTATAATAATGATAATTCTGTTCAGTCTGCTGTTACAGTATATGTCCACTCCTATAATACAGACCTACAGTGTTGATATTGTTTACATTATTTGCTTTATTTGCCCCTCTGATAAGCAGGTCAGGCCTTTTCTATACAGTGTGAGGCTTTGTTCTCCCTGCTGTCATAATAAAACCTGATGGCTACAAGATCTGATGGCTGACTATGTGAAATTACATCCTCTCTGATCACCCCCTTTTTTCAGTATCCTCCCCTCTTTTTCCGCTGTCCCCTCTCACTTCATTCCCTTATTAATATCCTTCCTCGTATCTTACAATCTCTCCCTCATTCCGCCTCTTTCATAACCACCATCCTCTCTCTCTCTCTTTTTCCTCCCGCTCTTTCCTCTGTCTCTGGCATGTTCATTAGTCTGACAGGAGAGTGCTGTTAATCGCGGCGAGCGGAGGAGGGAGGTGAGAGAGCCCCCGGGTCCATAATGGGAACCAGCATGGTGCATATGGTACATAAACACATCAATGCTGCCACCCCAGACGCCCTGCAGAAAGGGAACGGAGAGGGACCGTATGTGTGCACATCCTCTGCAAAACAGTCATTATCATGGCCGTAACAGGTATGAGGTACACTGAGAGCTGGTCAGATCTCAGGAACAACACACACACACTCACTATACTGTACAGTGGAGGATTTATTCTGTAGCTGCTCCTCACATCATTGTTAGCGAAGCATTACATCCTCAAATAGATGCTGTATAGCTAACCATGGTGGTCATGAGGTACCATCACTCTATAAAGTTAAATATTTCACAGAGCCTAGAAGCCTGAAACTACCCACATCTCTTCAGGATTTCATAATGACATAAGAGAATCCACTACTAAGAATTAAAAGAGCATTTCAAAGTTTAATTCCTGTTCTGTCTCACCCAGTTTTAAGGTGTGTTAAGATTTTGCATTATTCACACAAATATGAGTGTTTAAGCAGTCGTGTATTTACCAACCATGTGAAAAGTGTCTTTGTGTGTTTATGAATCAGCTCAGACAACAACCTTCAGTGTCTTTGCCTCAATTTACCAGGGTGACTTTGCGTCCACTCGCACAATTGCATTGACTTTATGTGTAATTGTGCAGCCTCTAAACGTTGCTTGTGTTACGGGGCGATAAACTAATGAACTCAATTGCAGATAACACCAGGGAGCTAAAAAATCTGTTAAGGTCTTTTATTGCAAAACTGTCAGAAGATGGGGCAGAGAGGAGCAGGTCCAGATGGGGTTTCTTGGCTGAAGGTGGGGTCCGAGGCGGTACGGCAGGAAGAGTGAATGAAGAGCCGGCTTGGTTGGCGAAGAGGATTAGACAGGGCCGGAGTAAAGGAGGCAGGACTAGGAGCAGATGACAAATAACACAGTTACTAACAAGTAAAAAAACAGGAAAAAGAGAACACAGAGTAGTAAAAGATGGCTGGAACGTGGCTGCACTGACTGTGGTGGCAGGGTGGAGATGTCTGAGCAGGGTCTGTTAGGAGATCTTGATGATGGTGATGCAGTGCAGCTGGTGGCTCCTCCCTGACTCCAGCACACCTGCAGACAATCACACCCAACACAGAGGGAGAGCAGCTCCAAGATAGACAGGTTACCATGAAACACTACGTTCTTTGGTGCTTTTTATATATATTCATATAACATCGATATATATACTTGTGTACATAGCAGTCCTGTCTATCCTGTACCGGCATTTGTCCATCTTTGTTATCCTTGTCCCTATAGCTGTTATTTCTATTTCTGTATAAGGTCATTGAGAGAGATGCAAGAGTCAAATTCCCTGGCAAATAAATCTCATCCTGATTTGTATCTAATACATCTTTAAACCAAGCAGTAAATGCAGAATTACATATTTAAATTTGCAAGCACCCAGAGAGTGTGTAACTCTGCAAAGATGTTCAATTCAGGCTTTATGACGCGGACATTAAGTGCTTTTAAAATTGGTGGAATGGTGGCGCTATACTAACCAAAACCTAATCACTTCTTTCACCAAATTTTCAAATGTAAAAGTCCACACTTGTTTTACTGTTGTGTCATGCCGTGTGCGGCGACGAACATACAATCTTATTTCAGCTGTAATCAGATTGTAAAGGGACCCTGAGCGGAAGCAGGCCTCCTGTTATCGGCAGCCCAGCAAACACTTTGGAAATATTTCTGCTTTATCTTTCTTGTTGTTGTACTATTTTAAAATCTCATCCTTTCTGATGGAAACATTAAAGATGAACACTTTGGCTCCTGCAAGTCTGGTATGGAAATGTGACGCTGAGAGCACGAGGAGAAATCACGAATAGCCCGTCTTATGAAACCTTCATTAGGATCCGTCAGGGCTGTTTGATTAACATTAATGGGACCAGCCCCCATTTCTCAAACCCTCCTCACTGCTCGCCCTCTCCCCTGTTCTTCTTCTCCTTCCTGCTCATCACTATCTCTCCTCCCTCTGTGGTCCAGGTGCATCTTTTCTTTTAGCCTCTCACTTTATTTAGTCTTCTTTCAGTATCGTCGTCCTCTTGTCTTTACTGCCTTCATACCCTTAATCATCTCCTCCACCTCCAATGCAGATGTGGTGCCAATGAGAAGTAGCTCGTACCTCCCCTCTTCTCTCTAGGCCTGATCCAACACCTGCATCTTCCCCCCTCTAGTCCCTCAAGTTCCCTCCCTACCTCCCTCTTTCTCCTCACCCCTACAGTCTCTCCTCTCTCCCTCCTCACCTCCACCTTCTCCATCTCTTCTCTCTCTTTTCCTTTTTATGCAGATAACTCCCTCCGCTCTCTGCTCTCTGGACCCCTCGTTGCTGGAAACCGTGTGGTCCAGCTCCATTCATCTCTGTCAGACTTCATTAGTGCCATAAGGAGCACGTACACACACACACACACACACACACACACACACACTCACAGGTCCCTGGTCTGGTCTGCCATAGGGGGGGTGGGGAGGCCATGACAGCAGGCCTCTCCAAAGCTGGCCAATGAATATAGATCACCTAGCTATTCTCCACCACAGGGGCCCTGAGACCCTCTCCGGCCCTCTGGGACTCAGAGCCTTTAGACTGGGTCAGACCCGCTCTGTGTGGACATGCAGATAGAGCCTCCACCAGTACAGCACCAGCACCCTTTGTGTGCATGTGTGTGTATGAGCATTTTGCAGTCAATAAATGGGCAATTGTGCAGAATATATGTGGTGTTATTCAACAGCAGACTCCAATTTGATGTTTTATAGGTGGTGTTGTAGCTCTGGTAGGAAACAACAGATGAGGATGGACCACATGAGACATTTTCTGTCAGTATATTCCTCATAGTTCAAATTAACACTTGAGCTCATATAGACAGGGCTGTTGCTACCACCGAGGACACCGAGCTCATGTATTTTTTTATAGGAATTTAAGGCAATCTATGGGAGCCAAAACCTTTATGCATGGTGGGTATTTCAGTATTATTAGACTCAATATATTTGAAGTTCACCACTTTACAGACAGTAATAAATAAATGATTCAGTATTTCTTCACCAAAATTTAAATCCTGGCCATGTATAGAAGGCTTTAAACAGCATTTAGACCTTTATGTTAAACAATAAAAATGTTTAGGAAATGAGAATTTTTTTGTTTTTGGTCACAGTTATCTCAGAAAGGTAGAGGGTAGATTTTGGTCAAACTGTCTACGGACTAGGAAATAAATCACATACAAATCTCTTTTGTTTGTAAGCATTCATTTACAGGTGTTTCTGTTTGCCTGTTTATATGAGAACAGCAACCATAATTGTAAAGAAAGCATCAGTGCTATAATGTCACAAACTAAAGGAAATCATGTTATAACTGCAATTATTGAGATTACTGCAAGTGGGCCGCACTGTTGCAGAGAGGAATCATTAAAATACATTTTACTAATAATAAACCAGTACTTAGAGGAATTATTATAAGTATTAGAGGAACACACCTGCGTATACACTGAAGATGTAAAATATTCTTATATTGTAAAGAAAACAGAAATTGGTGATTAATTGCATTCATTTTGTGGACTTTGCACAAATATTATAAACAGTCATGAAAGGAGAAATTATTGTGCAAATTTCTCCAGTGAGTGCCGGCGCAGCAGACCAGCATGCATTGCAGCTACAGGATGCTTTGATTTTAATATCGGCTGTGGCTCTCTCAAGGTGCAGCTGTGGCTCAAGAGGTAGAGCGATTCGTCCACTAATCTCAAAGATCGGCGGTTCGATGTCGAAGTGTCCTTGGGCAACATACTCAACCCCAAATTGCTCCTGAAGGCCATTGGTGTGTGAATGAGTAGTTTAGATCCTGATGATCCATCAGTGTATGAATGTGTGTGAACGGGTGAATGCTGACATGTAGTGTGAAGCGCTTTGAGTGGTCAGAAGACTAGAAAGGCGCCGTATAAATGCAAGTCCATTTACCATTTATATTACTCTCTCTCACTGCTGCTTTACCTGCTCTCTGCATATATTACCCACAGCTAAGTAAATAGATGCTCAGAGAGTTGCTTACAGGTATTTAGGGAAATGTAGGTAATGTAGTAATAGTTTGACAGTTAATGACAAACAAGCACAGGAAGAAATGAAGTTTTTTTTTTTTTAAAACAGATACACAAAATAAAATAACTTGTTGAATGTGGAAAACCAAGGTTGGTGTTTCCCTTAATACATGGACATTACACACCAGAGCAGATTATCTCTGAGGAGAAAATAAGCGATGTGAACGCTCATAACTGTTTTTGTAGATAATACTATGTATTGTTAAGAAGGTAATATGACCTCTGTACAAACAGAAGAGATCAGCACCAGATGATCAGGCTCAAGTGCTTGGGTACTGGTGTGTGCATGGTATATATATATATATACACATGTGTGTGTGCTAGCATATATGCCTTTGCATGTGCTGCATATCTGGAGAGAGTTGGATCATGTGTGTTGATGAATGGTTTTAAATGTAAGACTGTAAGAGAAAGAAATGAGCAGTAACGAGCGTTTCCTGTCGCCGTGGTCGGCCGTGTGCCACTGTGGATCGGTAATCTGTCTCGCTGTATTGTTGGACTTGTGTGCCCAATCCCCTGCAAGCATGCAGTAGGCATCCTAATCTGCTTGGAGAATTACTAAACCAGCTCTAAGCTCAATGCTGCGGTTTCTTGGAAAACAGCGACGGAAAAAAAGGAGGGACGGGTGTTTTGGACCTTATCTAAAACCTTCTGGTTAATGACCCCAGTCTGTTTATACTTATTTATACTAAACTTTTTTTTCTAACTAATTTGGCACTTTAATCACATTGTATCGCACGTCTAAACTAATTAAAGATGAAAGAATACAAACTAGAAGGCTGGGGAATTTGTGTTGTTTATACGTACAGCATATAATGAAATAAAAAGTGCTGTTGGTGTGATCTCGAGCTCAAAGCATTGGATCACCCTTCCTTGATCTCATTAGGTGCAAGTGACCCAGTTGGTGTAAGCAGATTGCTGATGAGTGGGCCACTCTGAGAGCTAAGCGCCACCAGTGTAAAAAGAAGGACCAAGTAAGAGTCAGAATTATCGGGAGGTTGTACAACGATGGGAAAGACAAGCACAATTTTTTACTCTGTATGTTTTTAACTGATTAATCGTTTCAGCAAAAAAGTCAAACATTTACTCGTTCCAGCTCTTCCAGTGTGAGTTACCCTTTCTCTAAAGAGTCCCTTCTCACAGCACACATTTTGGCTTGTCGAAGCACAGGTGTAAATAATCCCATTAGCGATGGCTCCATGTCAGTGAGTGAGCAACAGCAGAGCCCTGGAACCGGTTCACCTAAAGTAATGTTATTAATTCCACCTGTGCTTTTTCCTGCTTTGGCAAATGTCTGCTGTGAAAAGAGTCCTTTGGATTTCTCTCTTTTGCATCATCATTAACTGGATAACTTGAGATTTTGGACTGTTGGTCAGATAACAAATCTGGAGATGCATTTTGGGCTCTTAAAAATTGTGATTTTTCCCGATTATTCAGATTAATCAACGATGAAAACTGTCTGTTGCTGCCTTACAGTCGTGCATCTCTGTGTGAGGCATTAGCTTCACTGGTGTAGCGTGCGCCTCGATGGCAGTTGAGACATTTAGACAATGGATGTAAGGCAACCAAAATCAGGGAGAGAGAGACAGGAAATTCCACCAAAGAAGAATTTATTTCAGATGAGTTTCCCCTTTAACCTCATCAAGTGGTGTAGCTGCATCAAATACACAAACATAGAGATGCATGACATAAACTGCATTGCACAGGCGTCTCATCATCGTCTTATTATCAAAGCAAAGCCAGGTAACATTGGAACACAAACAATATTCCAGTGACAAATGAGCAGTCATAAAGTGAACAATGGACAGAAGGCAGGGGATCAGGTATGGCTGGTAGCATTCAGGGAAAACAGAGAAATGTTCTTCCTCCCCTCCTACTTATAGAAGCACTGATTGTCTGCTGCTCACCTGTGTTGTTCAGAGTCAACTAGGCACAGGTGAGTCTGTGGCTGCTCCCGGAGCTCATTAAGATGTAGACAGATATGAAAGAGTTTCCAACAACCCGACTGTGCAAGAAAATGTAGAAGACCGAGTTATGTGACGCATAATTAAAACCTTTTTTAGGCAAGGCAAATTTATTTATATAGCACATTTCATACCCAAAGGGCTTCACAGATGACACAGGAAATGAATGATAAAACAGACAAATCATGCAAGAAAAAGCACACAATAAGAACAATAAAACAAACAAATTTGATTTACAAGCAAAGTAATTAAAAGCCCATATTATCGATTAAGGTCTTATCTCCAGATTTAATGTTTTGTTTGACCAACAGACCAAAACCCAAAGGTGTTGAGTTAACGATGATGCAAAACAGAGAAAAAGGACTCTTTTCCCAGCAGCTTGCCAAAGCAGGAAAAGCACAGGTGGAATTAATCACATTAATTTAGGTGAGCCACTGACATGTGGTGCCTTCAAATGGGATCGTGTTTACCGTGTTTACCGTGTTTACCGTGTTCACAGAGAAGAGTCCATATGAACGCCCCCCCCCCTTGTCATATTCACGACCTCGTAAGTGGAAAGTTTCTGAAAGTTCACGAGTTGTGACGTGTTTTTTGACGTTATCAGAAATGGCGGAGGCCATGGAATTCCATTTTTCGGTGCACAATAAGTTAATATATTGTAATTTTAGTTGTATATTGTTTTTCTTCGTAATTTTATAATATGTCTGAGGGAAAATGTTGATATTCCCAACGGCCTCATCTTTCTCCTCTGTCATTATGACTTTGCATTTCCTGCATTATGTTACCCACTCGCTAGCTCGCTAAATTATTAGCCTCTGTGGCTTCTAGACGCCCAGTAACGTTAATATTGCCGTTGCTAAGCAGCGGTGTTCTCACGACTTAACCACTTGAACGCCAAGCATATCGTGTGCACGACTTCCCATGTTGTAAGCACGAGTTCACGAGTTTCATTTGAAGGCACCAATGGACCCATCGATGGGATTATTTACACCTGTGCTTTGCCAAGACAAAATGTCTGCTGCAAGAAAATTGATTATTCTATATAAAGCAACACAACATAATTTGTGCTCATGTATTGATTAGGGTTAGCCTTAATAATAACAAAAATGTTTCAACATTTTGATGTTTCTCATAAAAGTCCTGCTGTATTAATGCGTGTAGTTTGAGGAAATACTTTATGGGTCACATGTTCTCAGCCTGGGAGCCACTTGTGTCACAGCAGGAGCTGTCCCCTCGAGTGTTTGTCACTAAATGTGATTACATATGAATAAATTATGTTAAATGACTTTACAACTAATAAAAAGAACCCACAGCCAGTCTATTATACTGTATATAATGTTCTCAGTTGACAACAATTGAGTTAATCCTTTTAAATCCGCAAATTTACCTCCAGGGGAGCGAAGCATGCTGGTAGAACAGAGCAAAGATGCTGCATGTTTCTATTTGTTTGTCCTGTCTGTCTTTTCCCCCGTGTATCTGTCTGCCAGTGTGACTCACTCACATGATGTAAATGTACTGTTTGCTCACACGCACATGTAGACACATACAAATACTCCGAAAACCTTATTGTACACACATGCTTGGCAGGAACCGGTAGAAGAGGTACCGCTGGTCCTAAACACGGATACCAGAAGTCAGTTACCAGGATCATTAAGTCTCTAACCCTGTAAAATGGTAATTGTGTTTGGACAGCCCCAGAGGTAGTCAGTGTCACCGCTGAAGATGTTTCATCATTTCTGCCATCCAGTGATGTACCCCTGGGCTGTTTGAGATTCAAACAGACAGTTGAGCTGCTCACACACCCACTCCTAACATGCAAATAATAAAGGGAATGGCCCGCAGGGGGAAGTGCAGAGGGTAGCTATTAGAGAGAGAGAGAGAGAGAGAGAGAAAAGAACAACAGATTACAGAGAGACACAGAGAGAGAACGAGCCACATTCCTCCATGCCAGGGGAACCTTTACTGTAAAGACATACGATACCTGTCAATGTGAGCAAAGTGAAGCTGTACATTGAAACCTGTGGTACAGGTTGCCCTGCTGAGAGCTGTCATTAACATGCTTCTACCACAGTTCAGACAAAGATTATTCCCATGCACTCTGTGGTACAGTCTGAATCTGTGAAATAATGTGTTTATGTGCACACAGTTCCGTAGCTGCCGGTCCATCGCAGCATTCAAACTCATACATACTTAAGTGGCACTGCTCGGGGCGATGCTGACAGATTATGACTTCAACGTGTGCCAACTTCGTTTAAGAAGTCAGTGTGCTGATAGATCTAAATAGCAACCTGCTAAATGCAGTCATAACTGACTTGCACGCAAGTGATGTTACACAAGGAAGTCGTATACATCTGAATATAATAGGTGACGAGGCAGTGTTTTCTCAGAACAGCGATATTAAATGGGAGTGTACTACTTTCACACGGACAGTGTAGCCTATAAGGCTATAATGACCATAGAGCAATTCAGCCATCTATCTATCGACTATCTTAAATTGGACTAATTTGCCATAAATTCTGGCTACATTAAGACTAAAAACATGGCTCAGTTCAGCTCCATTCATCGCAGCAGAAAATGTTTGACTTTCAGTCGTTACAAGAACACTTTTCTGGGAAAATTCAGCAAAAAGTGCAACAATACAAAAAACCTGTATCATAAAACTTCTCAGTGATCTTCAGTCAGGCTCTGGATAGCGTCCGTGAGCAAACAAAAATGGCCGATGATGTCCTCACTGATGTGAATTTTTATCAAGCTACAGTGATCTCAAAAAACTCTTTCCTTTCTCGTTAATCACACAACAATATCATCAGCAAACTAAAAACTATGAGCCATGTTTTGCTCTTTTTTTGTTATTTTGGCACCACAGGTCAGCAGCTGTCACTGATTTAGGGGTGCAGTGATATATGATGAACTGCAATATTCAAAAAAAAAATTTAAAAAAAAATGAAATATTGATATAATGTTAATTATACAGATAATATCATGTAAATAATCCAGTACCTCTTAAAACAAAAAGAAAATGTATATACACAGTTATGGTTACAAACTCTCATTCATTTGCCAAAAAAAGAGACAAAACGCATAATAAACTGTTAAAGATAAATTTGACTGAAAGCATTATTGTTATTATTATTTATTTATTTACTTATTTATTTATTTACTTATTTATTTATTTCAAATTTTCTACAGATATCGTGATAATATCTTTATCGTGAATTTTTTTGGACACGATAATCGTGTAGTGAAAATCTTATATCGTGACAGCCCTACACTGATCGTTACCATGGAAACGTCGCTCTTAGTTCTGATTTTGTGAAACTGTCTAATTTGCAGGAAACTAATCTACAGACAAAAAATCTTTGTAAAATTGGCCCCAAATCTCGAAAGTTAACTTTTTTATTATTACTAATTAGAATTATATCCAAAACCATGAAAATACGATCAAATAATCCAATAATAATAAACCAGAATCATCCTTTGAAGCAGTTTAATAGCTAGCTGATTTAGAGTTATGATTGAGGTGTCCCGTTATATGATTTAAAAGGAAACTTGCCAGCCAACAGACCAATCAGAACTGAGTATTTTCGGGGAAAACGTTATATAATATAGTATTCACTGATAGCTTTGACAGAATGAATTAAATCATCTTTGGTACTAAAAATACAACTTTTCGCCCACCAAGATCAGAGCGTAGAGCATCCTGGTAATACTTTGAGCGTGTGCCTCGTTTCCTTCTTGACCTCTGTTTGTGCACGTGCTTGTGGGCATTTGTTTTTGTTAGTGTGTGTGTGTGTGTGTGT
This sequence comes from Sebastolobus alascanus, assembly GCA_916701645.2. Classification (NCBI taxonomy): domain Eukaryota; kingdom Metazoa; phylum Chordata; class Actinopteri; order Perciformes; family Sebastidae; genus Sebastolobus; species Sebastolobus alascanus. Next base: position 2,326,444 of record CAKAOJ020000026.1, on the reverse strand, counting down.
ATGTGTGTGTGTACGAGTGTGTGTGTGTGTGTTTGAGGTGAAAGAGAGAGAGAGAGAGTTGTTGCCTGCTCCCTGACCCCTCTCGTGTAAACACGGACACACTCCGGCGAGGTGCTGAATGGCAGTGATTATGAGAGAGCCCTGCACCACATACACACACACACACACACACACACACACACACTGGGAGCTCTGCCAAGCAGGGAAGACCTACAGAGAAAGGCTTCCCCTGGCCCGCTGCCAGCACTCCATTAACAAGCAGAGGAGGAGGAGGAAGGGAGGGAAGGAGGGAGGGAGGGAGGGAGTGGGAAAAAGAGGAGGTGAAGAGGAAGGAAAAAGGGAGGGAAAAGCAGTAGCAGAGGGGAAGGAAGGGGAGTGGAAAAAGTAGATTGTGAGGGGAAATGGAGGATAGAATAAACTCCTCAGTGGCTTTGTATTCCTTTTATAATCTGAGGATTAGAGGCGAGTTGATAGGATCAGAAGGTTGATGGAGTAAATGACTTTAATGAGATTAAAGCAAGTTTAAAAACTGGTCCCCATCACAGTTATTATAAAATATAGTAAAAGAAAAAGGACGTTGTTTCTCATGACGTCAGGCCTAAGAAACTTCACACTCTCAAGGAAGCGATGCTAAAGCTCCCAACAACAAATCAATAATTCAGGGGAAAAAAATCTTTGGAGCACTCTGCTTCAGTAAACTGAGAGAGAGGAGAGAAGTGCTCGGTTGAAAAGAGATGATCATAACTGACTTAAAATGAGAGCGAGTCTGAGGGAATAAAAGGGACAAACAGAAGAAGATATTTGTCGGGGTCACGCGTTGTTTACCAAGTCACGCTCTTCCTGTCCTTTGCCCGTCTGGCCTGTTATCAGAGACCAGCTCTCGGCCCGTCAGCTGACCACAGACGACCACGCGTTGACCTCCAACCTCCGATCAAATCATGAGATGGCTGCATTTGCTGCAGAGCCGCAGTCAGCTGGACGACACGAGAGCACTTTGTGAATCCCCGAAAAACAGCTGAGCTCACGTCAAAGCACTTAAGATAAGACCTCTGACAGGAGACACTTCAGGACACGGTCTTATCGAGAGACGGTGAATAATTGACAGAAAATATTAGCGATATTGGGTTTTACAGTCACAGCTCTATCATTTTTCGGCTACTTCAGAGACAGATAGTGCCATAAGATATGCACTTCAAAGTTTTAATCTTACGCTGTGATCCTATTAAGCTTCACCCCCCCAATATCGCATTAACATGAGTCACATTCTTAAGTCATCTTCCATAAATATGACCTGAACAATGTTAATATTCTTTATCGAATAGTTCCCTTTAGGCTTAATTTACCGGCTCTGATATTTAGGACTGTCCCTCAAAACGGTGATATAGTTCGGATACGTACAGTAAGATCTAAACATCTACATCAGCTTCACTTGCTGTTAGTTTTTACGACAGACTTGGATGAATGTCCATCTGTTGAGATAGTGAAGTGTAGATTGGCCTAATTTTGAAGAATAAAAGACTAGTGTTGTGTGAACGCTTGTGGGAACAGGACTGTGTCTTATAAATGCTACAGGTTTTGAGTCTCCGTCCCCCAAAATGCAGATAAGAATAAAATGATATATTGAATTCGTTGTATATTTAATATTTGTTGACCTAAAAGTAGTTTAAAGGTACATTGTGTAGGATTTGGCGACATCTAGTGGTGTGGTTGCAGATTGCAACCAACTAAGTATCCCTCCACTCACTCCTCCCTTTCCAAGACTGCGGTAACGTGAGCCACCGAGTGCAAAAAAAACGTGGTAACGCCATTCGCCTCGCTCAGAGGCCATCCTTATACCGTAATAACACTACTTTAGGAGCAACAGAAGTCAGATGACAGCTGGCGGTACCACGGTTTTGCACTCGGCGGCTCACGTTACCGCAGTTTCACAAGCGTGTCGGAGAACTCTGGCGGCCTTCAGGTAACGTAAAAACGTGAAAGGCTCTCTCTAGAACCAGGGTCTGGTTTGTCCGTTCTGGGCTACTGTAGAAACATGGCGGAGCAAGATGGCCGACTCCGTGAAGAGGACCCGCTCCCTATGTAGATATGAAGGGCTCATTCTAAGCTAACGAAAACACAACGATTCTTAGTTTCAGGTGATTATACACTAAAGAAAACATAGTTATGAATATTATATTGCATTTCTACTAATAGATGGCTCAAAGTGCTACACACTGGTCCTTTAAGTATGCCGAGTCTAAAAATGCTGGATTCAGACTATAAAATACCTATTTTGTGTATAAATTCTTTGTAAAATGCCATATACCAAGGTCACTAAAGCCCTCGAATTCCCAGTAAAAATACAGAGGACATGACCTCCTCAGTGGTAGCTACAGCTGGGAATACATCTCGTCACACAGGTGAAAGTTGGTATGTTGTATAAAGTCACTGCAGATGAGTTAATAACGAGTGTGCTGTCTGCAGTTTCATTAGATGCCCGTAAATTAATTTCCGAGCTGCCATGTGGCGCTGTGGGAGTTGCTTTATGTTGTTATGATTCATGTCGCACCAGACTGCGTCTAGTTTTACTAAATTCAATTACAAATCAATATGAAAATGTAGCTATTGTCTTGCAGCCACACTGACTTCATGGAGTGGCTTGTCGGAGCAAGAAACAAGAAGTGTATATTGAAATAGTGTATTCCTTTCCTCCAGCATCACATTTGATCTAATCTCACATGAGACCATGTGTGTCTAAGTGATTACAAGCCAACTGCTACTGATACAGCAAACACTGTACATGACATAGTCTGCAGGGGGAACAGAGCTCATCACTTGCTGGAGGGTCATCTATTCATTGCATGTATGATTTGTAGTAGAGAGGGCCAACACAGGAAATCAACAACAACAATAACACGTAATGACCAGAAATCGCAAGACAAAACAGAGCACTATTGTTTCCGGATCCGACATTTCTCGGCTGACATTTCAAACATTTCAAAAGGCTCCTGCAAATGTGGCAGAGAATATATAGCCCTCTTCCCTTACAAATAAGAAGTTTATTCAAGTATGCTATTAGTATACTTCTTTTAAACTTGCTTTCAGATTACTTTTTATGTTCTTATCAGAGATAAACTTAACAAAAATTATACTTAAGTATACAGAAAAGTATATTTGGCTAAGTACTATAAGTTCACTTAAGAAAACTTGCAAGTATACTTGCAGTAAAAACTATAAACTAGTAGTTTACTGAGAGTATACTTTAAAGTGCACTTTCATAAACTAAATAGAAGAAAATAGAAGTTATTTGCATATATTTAACCCTCATGTGTTTAAGTAAAACATCACAAGTGATGCTGTAAAATCTGATATCGTTGAACTTGCTCTATGCAGTAGGTTCCCAAAGGTATTTACAGTTTATCAGCCATTTACTGTAAGAGTAACGTCCTGGTCATTAAGTTTAACATCTTTACTATTTCCCCCAGAACGAAGGTGCTTCTTTATGTGCTGTTTGAGGTAAAGACTGGCCCTTTTTTCACTTCCTGAAATTGGAAAAAAATAGTGCTTTCCTTGGTCCACTGAACACCACGCCTGCAATATGAGCCTTCCTATGTGTGTCTGTGTGAATGGATTCAAAGCTCACATTTCTTTGATGCCGCTAAGCTGCACCGGCAGACTGCAAAATGGAATTTGACCTATGTAATGTCCTTTTTAATCAGAGGTAATTGACACAGATAGACCTTCATCATAACTGCATGTGCCCTTGCCAACTGTGCCGGAGCCTGCAGCGCTCTGCCTCCATACGACTTCCCTCCGCTTACAGCAAATTGGCTAAATAAATTCCTACTATCCAAAGAGAAGAAGCCACCGGGCCTTTAATTACTGAAATAAGTCACCTTTATGCTAGGATTCTGACAGAAATAGACGTCTCTCTTGGGAACAAACTGGCCAAGTTGTGTCCTTTTAAACATTATAGAAATCCTCTTCCTGCATGTAAAAATCTTCTCTCCATGCTCCCCCTTTTTTTTTTGTCAGCCTTGCATAGTTATGTGAGAACTTTGTGCCACTGGATGGTTCAATTAATATACAGTAACCAGTTTCTCCTTTTACCCTCCGTTCTCCTCCTGCCCCTGCTGAGGGGAAAAATGTGTCTCATTCCAATTTAATGCATGGCCAATTCCCACCTCGACAGAGCAGTAATTAAAATCCACACGCAAAGGCCCATTCATCAGCGGAGATGACAGAGAGAGAGAGAGGAGAGAGAGTAGAGGGGAGAGGTGGGGGACAAGGGGCTCTGTTGCTGTACCCTTGAATTTAGGAATCCAAACTAGCTTGAGAAGAGTTGAAAACAGAGGAAGGAGAATGAGGCTGATTTCTCCAGACGTGTGGTACATGTTGTTTTCAGTACTCCATCCTTAGACAGTCACATGCCTAAAGTGTGTTTGTGTATGCAAATGTACACATTTAAACATGTTATATTCCTCTGAGTAATTACAGCTTTGCTTGTATGCTCCACTCTCTCCTCTACCTGCAGCGTTCTCATCTCATTAGCATAGCACCCACCAGTTTAAGCCCCGCCCCTCATATTAGTAATTTCTCCCCTCCCTTATTACAGATCCCCCACCTTTTGCACCCCATGGCAGATTTTCTGTTTTGACAGCAGTCCTGCTGTGCTCTCTTGGCTTCACACACACACACACATATTGCATGACCATGACCCTCAGAGAGCCCTGTGCATATCCACAATGTCCTTCGGGGGCGTAGGGACACCAGAGGGGCTCTGGGAGGCCGGCGGGTGTGTGTGTGTGTGTGTGTGTGTGTGTGTGTGTCATTGTTTGCAGTCTGTGATTACGCGTGTTGCCACCCGGCAGCTGTTTGCATGTTTTATCCTGCTGTCCGGCTCCACGCGGATGGGGACCGTGTCTGGCGCCTTGGTGACATCACATCACTCTTGAGGTCCACTTGCATCTTTAAAAAGGAAAACCAACTCAGGATGCATGCTGTGCCTGCATGGCGTTGTTGATAAAGAGGGCGGGCGATGATACATGAAGTGTTTTAAGAGGTGAATCAAAGTGGAAAGGGGATTTCATCTGTGCACCTTTCTAATCTGCACCATTTATGTTCTACAAGAAAGAAAAAAGAAATGATTTGAAGCTATAACAGCAGAGCGATGTCTTTCTCTGTGCAGCCTCTCCAGTCCCAGTGGTGGTGGCATATGTCCAAGGCCTGTCCGACCCCCCTCCCACCCTCGTCATCCCCCCCCCTCCCAGCTCCCAGCCTTCTCTCTGTCTGCCTCTTTTCTCTCGATCCTGCAGTGGACTGCACTTGAGCTTGAATGGCCAGAGCAGGACGGGCAGCTGCCTGGGCCCTGTGCTCTAGCGAGAGAGAGAGAGGGAGAGAGAGGAGGGGGGGGGGTGCACAGATTTTAATGAGATGCACAGTGTCAATGGCCACTCTCTCTGAAGAGGGCAAGAAGAAAAGGGTGCTCTCTCTTTCTCCCTACTCCCCTCTCCTCTGTGCCCCTTCCTCTATCTCCTGCCCTCCTCCCCAGCTGGCGAGGGGCTTTTGTTAGGCGCCAGATGATACCCCAGATGCCCCGGCCCAGCCGCCCCTTTCAGCTACATTCACCAGCCTCCCCTCGGGTCAGAGGTCCCCACCGGGCATCTGAATGGGTCTCCGTGGCAACAGTGGCCATGGCGGTTGAGAGAGTGGCAGAGGCTTTTTTGTTGTTGCCTGGTTGCCATGGACGGTGCTTAATTAATTTCAGCCCAACGGGGGAAAACTGAAGTATGATTTAGGAAGAAAACTTTTTCAGTTTGTTGTGGTCATAATTCAACAAGAAATGAGTTGTTATTCAACATGGAAATTAGTTTAGATAGCTTTTAAAAGGAAATGTAGATTAAACTGAGAGAGAAAGTAGAACTTGTAGGGAAAAAAAGCGTGCAAAAAGTATTGCATATGTCACTCAGAGCTCTTCTATCCTGTTTGGGATTTATTGTTTCTGTGCTGATGTTCCTGCACTTTGGTGCAGCTTCAGCCCTCTGCTGGGCAAACACAGAACTGCATGGGTTTCCCACAGTTTAATGCATCAAAGACCCGTTTTAATGTTTGGAGAAATGTCTTGTGATGGTGATTAATTATGTCTCGGTTCGTATTTTTCTTGCTGACAGATCTCATGAAAATATTAAATGTGCATTTCACACTGAAATGTTCCAGCAACATGCAGGAAAAGAGGGATAATGTGCTATCAAGAAAACATAGAAATGTGTACATAACAGGTATTAAAGGGAATGATAAGATGCTTATTAGAGCAATAAATATATGAAAACTCAGGAATTTAAGAAGAGAAAAAAAGGTCTAAGTTATTTCTATTTTAAATGCCGAAATCCACCGTCCATACAATGCTGTTTTTAGGATTTAACATGGCTGATATGAATCTGGACATTCAACTGTAAAGTGCACCAAGTCAATGAAGTGACTAAAAAGCATGGACTGTTACAGTAAGTCAATAAGCAGGGTGACGGCCAGGGGAGACAGCAGGGTGACAAGAGGACAGCGGGGAGTGAGGGACAACAAAGAGTCAAGAGGACAAAGGTTGAACATGCTATTTTTGGTGGTGGTGCCATATTGTTCCACAGAAATAGAGCTATAGGTGAGTCAGAAGTAAGTAAGTTGGTTGTGCAGGTGTGGCATATCTCTCGTGTTTGAAAGTCCAAAACCATGCTGTGAATTATGAGTCATGGACCAATACTTTGAGGTCAATACAGAGTTTAGCACAGACACAGTGAAGCCATTAAAGTAGATATCATATCATATTTTCATTTTGATTCTTGCTACATGCCACAGATACTTTTTTTTTTTAATCCTTGCATTTCATTTTAGTGCCTTTACGATTGAATCGCGCCGGGTTCCTCCAGCTCTAACTCGGGGCGTCTCTTCTCCTCACAGCCCCCGTTGGTCACGCTGTCCAAACAGATCAAAGGTCACACGATAAGGAGAGGGCAAACACTGGGGCCCATTCAGCCGCCCGGACCAGAAGCGTATAACACGTGGGCACAGAGAAACAGAGAGAAAAAGACAGAAAAAAGAGAGAGTTTTGGCCCCAGTGTGAGTCTTGACAAGCCCTTTGAGAGTAAAGTCTTTTCACCGAGGAGCGTTATAAAACATTGATTTGTTATGCTAATATGGCAAATTGTATTGAATACAGTGAAATATATCATTGTGTTGGATTTAGTCCTACTGTTTGGACGAAGAGTACTTCATGTTTGCGTTTGGATGCTGTTTGTGTGTTTAAATGTACGGTGAGGCCTTTAGCTCACAGGAAAGCAGTGTGTGTTGGTTAAGCCTGTGGCTCTGACCCCTCCCTTAAGTCATCAGATAAGACAGTGATCAACAGTGGAGACACCGCAGAGGAGAGGTTGACCCTACCGTCGCCCTCCGGCCTTACGCAAACGCAAATGGCCCAAGTGAAAGGTTTCGGCTTAACTGTTTCAGTTAAACTAATTTAGTTTCCAGTTTATTCGATACGCCTATAATGCAGTCTAACACAGCAGTCAATGCAATAAATCCTCCCTCCATGAAGGTCGTAATGTTCAGTTTTTGTTGAACTGTTTTATAGAGGTGTTGATTCAACTCAATGATCATTTTGGAGCATGTAGTTTGTGGTGCTGTTATACTATATTACGTTATACTGAGATGTGTTTCTAAGTAATGCATATTTATCCATCTTGTGTGCCGTGACTGTGAACATATGCGGTCAGAAAATGGATTGGAGGTTTGATACGAGCTTATTCTTTGTTAACGGTGAAATCAGTGACTTAATATATATGCAAATTACAACATGTGCTTTCATTAGACCGGCCATCCATCTTTGGAGAGAAGTGACTTTTAAAACAAGCTGCCACTTGATCCCATAAACATCCATGAATTGTGCTAAGCTATGCTAACCATACACATATTTAAGCTGCACACGGAGACAGAAGAAAGGCCTCCGTGAGTTTATCAGGAGTATTAGTTAAACTAAATCAGCGTTATTCAATCTACATTAAAAAATGCCAGCACTTCTATGATGTATGGTCTCTTAAAGCTGAGCCAAATATTAGACATCACAGCCAAGGACCCAGTTTTATTGGATGCCCAAATGATGTGGAAAATAAAAGCGGTGACGAGGGGGACAGCCTGACTGTTGTGTGGCACTGGTTTCCCTTCTCCCAGGGAAAAAAAACCCACATCAACGCTGCTATTCAGGGCACGGCAGCCACTATTCCTGATTAGCTCCAGCATCTCATCAATAGGCCTGACTGTCTGCCACTGGCCTTTGGACAAATAGCCCTTTCTACTCAGCCTCACTCCTTACAGCTTTAATGGCTGGAACGGCTCAGAAAAGAGTTAATTATTGCGCAGCACATGGCTGGCATACAGCACAGCACCGCGGCTGCACCAGTTCAAGAAGCATGAATGTGTCACAAGACGCCCCGCGGTTCAACGCATGTGATGAACAAGGATGTACGGAGCTGCAGCATATGTTTGTGTAGAGAGAAAGAGAGCGTTTTCAGTTGATAGATTAGGTGGTTTTACCCAATTGTACGAATCATGCATGAGCTAATACAAACAGAAACACCTCAGTATGCACATGGTGGATTATCACTCACATGTGCTGACGATTCAAATATCAATCCCTCCAACATATACCACCCAAAGACACACTCACACACACCTCCCACATTAACACACACTGCACTTCACACTGTCAGCATCAACATGTCTTTGTATGTAGTGTGAAATCCAGAACATTAATTAAACATTATTTAAAGCTCTCAGCATCATTCTCTCGTGGTTTGATTTTAATTTCTAATTCTTTCTATCCATTTGGACATTATCCTCATCAAGCTGATTTTTTTTCTTTTTCTTGGATGTTTTCTTTCTCTCAGTTGTGGAGATTATGTTGATATTCTCTATTTTTTCTCTTCTTTTTTGGTGTTTGTCTACATGAAATAAACCTAACCCAGAAAAAAAACTTTAATTAATGACAGAATATGAGGAACATATTAAAGATTTTATTAGATATTTCATGAAACAGATACTTAAATGTACAGTAGGCAGAATATTTTTGGCATCATTGGGCACAAATTCCATAATAACCTTTCAGCATATTGTAATTCAAGTGTTCTGAGAGAAAACTAGACTTCTGCACCTCTTCATGGCTCTGTTTTCAGGCTTTAAAACATCTAGCCCCGGACGGGAGACTTTGACCAATCACAGGTCATTTCAGAGAGAGAGCGTTCCTATTGGCTGTGCTCCGGCTGGTGGGCGGTGCTTGGTATTTCCTCAACTGATCTCAACATGGCTGCCGGGTCACAAACTTTCTCATTTTACAGCTAAACAGTACACTACAAAATGTTTCTGAAAACACTTGACGAGAGAAATAGGCATTACAGTAACAGAATATTGATTTATATTTGATCAGCACTGCCTAGTTTGACCGTTTGATCGGATTTCGCGAGTGATTGACAGCTGCTCAGAGACGGCAGACTCCAGCTCGGCTCTGTGAAATCTTGCAGATGCCGTTATAGGAGCACCGGAGGACACAGAGGCACATGGTATTTTTCAGATTACCGGTCTCATGCACTACTGTCAGGATATATACTGACCGTTTCATAAAAATAGCTTTTTTTAATCATATTATGCTCCATTTCTACCCACTGCAGCTTTAACCCTGACAATGTTACACAAGAAATGACATCACAATTAAAGATGGATGCCAACAAAACTTTGCCGAAGCTGTCATTCACGAGTCAACGTAGGCTACACGTGTGTTACTCTTTGGCTCTCATACATGTTCAGACATAAAGCCAGTCACACACACACACACATACATACACAACTACAGGGATTAGATCAGTACACCTGCGGGACCACAGGGAGTAGCCGTGACAGTCAGTGATCTGATCTCATCAAAAATACATCAAGGTGTTTCCCCTCCGGTCCGGACATCTGTATGCAATGAAATATTAACCAAATAGAGTATATCGAGAATCCAGCCATAAACAACCACCAGCATGTTGTTCTTTAATTAAATCTGTTGGCTTTTCTCCAAAACCGCCCGGATATCAGCTGTGAGAACTAAAAGCAAGAGCCCAGTGTGCTGTCATGGGATCTGTCTTTCTTTCTCACTCACTCTCTCCATCTCTGACTCACTCTTTGGCCTCCAGCGTGTTGACCTGAGCTGCGTCGGATCTTTCCTCAGGGCTCACTCTCCTCTGCTGACACACCCAACAACACCCTCACATCCCCCCAACACACACAAACACAATTACATGAACGCCAGATTAACGTTGCTCTTTTTAAAAGTAGCTGCATAAATAATTTACAGATGATGCTAAGAGAGCAAAATAAGCAAAGACCGTCTCTGTTGCATTTTCTTTTTGAGATTGTTTTTCCACATACTCCTGTAAGTATTTGCAGAATGTAACACACACCAGGTGTTTCTGTACATCAGAGTTCAACACACCTGGAGGGGAATCTGCTAATTTGGTCACACTTTTTTTTGGTTAAGCTGTTTAATTCCAGTCTTTTTCCAGCATAAATGTGTTCAACATAACCTGTTTTGCAAGAATATACAGAGTATTTCACACAAGACTGTGTTTCATGTCCGTGTTTCACATGCAGCAGAAACAGGTAAGCACATGTTGGCCTCCATTTAAAGCCATGCTGATGTCAGAGGGCAAGATCCTCTTCAAAAGCAGTCACTCAGATGGACTCCAAATGCTCCAAGGCCACTCTCATTATCTGAGAGGTTGACTGTTTGACAGCTGAGCTCTGTTTCAGACGTTTCCTGATATTACTAGTTAGTTATTATTACTAGTTATTATTAGTGTTTCATGTCTTATCAACAGTGAGAGCCATGTCAAAACAATGCTGAATGCCGTGGTAGCTGATTTGCTCTTATGATTGAGTGCTTTCTTCTTAGAATCAATCAAAACTGGCACCCACAAGAACGTGGAAACACATTAAATGTGTCATTATGTGCTGCCCTCTGGTGGATGTAAATTTAACAGACAGCATGTAGCTGCTGAAGAGAAACATGATTACACACTGTCTGAAGTTGCTGACAAATATTATCTAAAATAAACTGTGTGTGCTACATAACAAGAAATGGGAATCATTTGGATTGTGAATTAGGCGTCTCTGATTGGTGACTCTCTAGAGGCATCCCTACATACAGGCCCCAGGAAAACCCCTCGCTTCTTTTATAGTAATGATTATACTCCACTCCTACCTTTGTTTCAAGGAAGGACATTTTATTTTTTATATTAAAAAAGTCATAGTATAGTATGTCATAAAAAGTCATTGTTCCATCAGCTCCTTGAACATAGTGTTAAATGGTAACCTGTCTGTGTTGGAGCTGCTCTCCCTCTGTGTTGGGTGTGATTGTCTGCAGGTGTGCTGGAGTCAGGGAGGAGCCACCAGCTGCACTGCATCACCATCATCAAGATCTCCTAACAGACCCTGCTCAGACATCTCCACTGGTTTTCTGGCTCCCTGCTGTTATCTGCATTTGGGTTCATTAGTTTAGCGCCCCGTAACAGCCATAGTATAGTATGTCATAAAAAGTCATAGTATAGTATGTCGAAAAATGTCGGAAAAAAAAGTTATAGTATAGTATGTCAAAAAAGTCATAGTATATGTAAAAAAAAAAGTCATAGTATAATATGTAAAAAAAAAAGTATATGTTAAACAAAAAAAAAAAGTAATAGTATATGTCAAAAAAAGTCATAAAAGTCATAGTATGTCAAAAAAAAGTCATGAAAAAGTCAAAGTATGATGTGTAAAAAAAAAAAAAAAAAAAGTCATAGTATGTCGAAAAATGTCAGAAAAAAAAGTCATAGTATAGTTTGTCAAAAAAGTCATAGTATATGTCAAAAAAAGTCATAGTATAATATGTAAAAAAAAAAAAAAAAGTAATAAAAATATGTCATAAAAAGTAATGAAAAAAGTAATAGTATGTCAAAAAAAAGTCATAAAAAGTCATAGTATGTCAAAAAAGGTCATGAAAAACTCAAAGTATATGTAAAAAAAAAATTAGAAAAAAAAGTCATAGTCTAGTATGTAAAAAAAAAAAAAAGTCATAGTATAGTACGTCATAAAAAGTCATTGTTCCATCAGCTTCTTGAACATAGTGTTTCATGGTAACCTGTCTGTGTTGGAGCTGCTCTCCCTCTGTGTTGGGTGTGATTGTTTGCAGGTGTGCTGGAGTCAGGGAGGAGCCACCAGCTGCACTGCATCACCATCATCAAGATCTCCTCACAGACCCTGCTCAGACATCTCCACCCTGACAGGTCATCGTTGCTACCACAGTAAGTGCAGCCACGTTCAAGCCATCTTTTACTGTTAAGGTCATAGTATAGTATGTCATAAAAAGTCATAGTATGTTATAAAAAAAAATGTCATAAACCAACGATCCACAAACTAAACCAACTTGATTGTAACTGATTTGTCTCTATGTGCTCATTGCCCAACGTATGGCACTTAAACTACTTTAAGGTATCATCAAGTGTAACATCGTCTTCAAAGGATATTTTCATAATGAAACACCACCAGCGAGACAGTTTCTTTAAGTTAATAGATCTTTATGTGATTTCATATCTTATGCATTCTCATTCAAAAGGCATGAAGATAGAAAAGGAGACAGAAAATGGGGCCATGGATATAAATATACAAAGAGAGGCAAAATCTTTACAATCAGTAACATTACAGAGAGGCTTAAGCTATCCATATGGACATGGTACACAGCACTTTGGATTACTAAAGTAACTTCCACCAAAAGCCACATTGGACACAGGATACATGGTAGTTAACACTTAACTTCATGCAACTGCCCAACATTCAAGCTGCATCTTACCTTCGTCCACAAATAGAAAAGTCTGATGTATATATGTGCATTATCTTCCCCTCCCCCCCCTTTGGCAACGCTAAATATACAAAACTCAGCCCCAGTGCTTCCCAGAACTCTCCTGTGCTAACTGCAAATACGGAAACCCCAAAATACAGACAGTGTAACTCATGTATATACAGTTAGTTGTCACTTAAATACAAGACGAGTACCATGCTACAGATCGAAGACTCTGACTGGTCCATTAAAAAGAGAAGCACAGTAGTACAGTCGAGTACGAGATGACAGAAGAGGCCACGTTGGTCAGAACTGAAACTGGTCTACTTCAGCTACTTCAAGTATCCAATTACATTTCAAACCCCATCTAAAAATCAACAGCTTTAAGAATCACAAACATTACAGGTGATTTAAAATTGGCACAAACTCTGATTTACTGGATGTGCAGATTACAGAGAGATTTCTTTTTCTTTATAAGTGCACAGAAGTCAAGATGCTAGTGCAATAATATAATAATAAATAAGGGAACAGACAACTAAGGAAATATGGTTTGAGAGGAAACGAGAAGCTAAAGCAAACACAAAAATGACAACATCCAACAATCAGCAGAAACAATGAGCCACAATCCTCAATGATGAACATTAACAAAAGGCACATACGCAAACACACGCACGCACACTATGTACCAGCTAATATATGCACATGCTCAGGCACAGACGTTTAGTATGGGATCTGGTTTTGGTAATACTGGATCATGTCGTAGGTTCTACTCCTGGAAGACAAAAAAAAAAAGAGCAATTGGACAAATGTGAATAATGCTTTCTGGAAATCAATATTATCAAGAATAGAAGAAAAATATATAAACCTGTTGCTGAGGAAGCAGTTCTGGATGACTTTGATGATGAAGGAAGCTGCATCTTTCTCACTCAAACCGGGGTTGAATCGCTGCCTGGATGTTGGGAAAGAGAGTATGAGCAACAACTTCAAATAACATTCAAACTGCTTATAGTCATTCACATTTACACGCCTGACTCACTTGAGCAGTTTGATGGTCTGTCCTCTGAAGCAGGGTAGGCCAGTGTCCAGCATGAGTGTAACCAAGGAGACCACTCCATCCATGTAGGGCCTGGTTCACCAGAGGAAGGAACTTGTCTTAATGTTACACGTCGGCCATCTTTATAGCGCAGTGAACACTTGCTTTTAAACAGCGTACTCACCTGACAGCCAGGTATCCCCTCACACACATCTCCATGAACCATTTGAAGGGCGTCGCCTCCATCTTCCCGCCCATGATCATCACCATCTCGTCGGTCAGCTTGATATCTGGCTCCCAGCCCAGGTTCCCGCCAGGAGAGCTTTCAAAAATGAACCCGAAGTCTGGAAACACACAAACACGATAGCTTAGGACTCATATTTTGAATGCTCCAGTATAATGTTGCGGCATGAATATATTGTATGGCAACACTATCAATAGTAATGCAATCACTCAATACAGTTGGTAAAGACTGCAGACAGAATGATACAAAATAAAAGCTCAGGTTACAGAGGGTTATAATTCCCATATTGTCTCAAGAATGGACTGGACATTTCAAAGAAGTCAAAGGTTTGGATGCACTTTGAGAATCTTAAGACAACATGTGGTTCCAACCATTTTCCAAAGCTTACAAGACGATTTTTAGATTTCTGAATGCATCTTCCTCCCATCCATGCAGCCATTGGTTTCTATTAGTATTAGTCTTAAAGTTGTAAGTTGTAATCCATGATAGCGATAAAGTTATCGTTTTGCGACGACCCCTCCACAGGGACACCTAGTGGAGTGCCAGTAGGTGTCCCTGTGTCCTGCCTCTTCTTTGTCTTGCAGGATCTGGGTCATCAGTTGATGAGCCACACCTGGGCGCAGTGTGATTGGCCCTGATATAAAGCTCACCACCTTGACACGGATGCCCTCTCTCTTCCCTTACGGGGATGGCTGCCTTTTGTTTTGTTACAGACATTTTCACACATCCATACATGCTTACATGCCTGTCTACGGACTTCCACTTTTGTTCTGTTCTTTATTGTTAATAATTGCTAAATAAATATGCTTATTCATCACGTTTAAACTCCTCTAGTCTCCCATCTTTGTTGCTGCCTTTGAGCCGGGCTGTGACAGTTTATAAATTCCCATCAGAATGCACACTATACGCACCGATGTGGATGAGGTGTCCCTGGCTGTCCAGCATGATGTTGCCGTTGTGTCTGTCTTTTATCTGCAGCAGGAAGAGCAGCAGGCTGTAAGCTGCCATACTGCGGATGAAGTTGTACCGCGCCTGAAAAGAGAATCAGTTTAAACTTTTAGTAAATATGTGAGCACTGGGCAATGTGGTCGAATTTTACAGGTGTAAATGACTGATGACTGGAAAAGCCTGAACAAGGTGGTGAGATTTTACCTTCTGGAACGCCAGCGTGGATTCATCTCCATACTGGTTCCTGAAATAGTCGTACATGCCGAAGTCCGTCTGTCGGCCCAGCTGGTCCCGAGACTTGCAGTCTGGGATGCACTCGATCACTCCGCACTGAGGTGGAACATCACAAACAGGAAGAATGAGAGGTAGATTGACTACAAGGGAAAGTTAGGACTATTTGTTTTGGACATTCAGCAGCTCCTGTCAGGAAGTAATATAGAGGGAACATGGGGAAAGTTTTATATGAACTTACTCCAGGAGCTGTGGCCACAACCCTGTAAGGAAACACGTAGAGATCCAGACCCACCAGCTGGAAGATGTTCTTAAACAGGCTGATGATCTGAAGAGCCAGCATGTCCTGAAACAGTAAAGAAAGGGAAAGTCAAGGAGGATATCATGAAATGGACGGGAGACAGCAGTGTAGTAAGTAAAAGGAGAGGAGCGTGAAACTGACCTGTCGGCAGTCGTCTCCCACTTTAAAGATGGCCGCCTGCCAGCAGATTCTCTTGGCCTCCTCTTCACTCTTCGTCTCATCTAC
This sequence comes from Sebastolobus alascanus, assembly GCA_916701645.2. Taxonomy (NCBI): domain Eukaryota; kingdom Metazoa; phylum Chordata; class Actinopteri; order Perciformes; family Sebastidae; genus Sebastolobus; species Sebastolobus alascanus. Next base: position 2,310,594 of record CAKAOJ020000026.1, on the reverse strand, counting down.
AGAATCTGAGCTACACTTCATACCTGAGGGGAAGATGTCATGACACACTGTTTTGTCTGTGCACGAATTTAAGAAATAAAATATCTACTTTAGGTTAATTTAAGTACCTTCTTTTTCCAGCTCACTGACTCCACACCTCCTGACTTTGAACTTGGCCAGGTAGGGAGCTTTGGCAGCACTAAATAGAGACACAAAATGGACAAAAAAAGGTGCTTTTGTAAGTTAAGCCGTCACATTTCTTTGTGAACTCTAGTTTGAGGATTATAGAAGATGGTTTTGAGGCCCACCTCTGCATGGGGTTCCCAGACTTGTAGTCTATATCCAGAACTATGGCCTCTGGGTTACTGGGAAGATAACAGCCAGGTTGGACTTTGATCTGTGACAAAGTCTCCAGGCAGGCCCTCTTCCTCTCCTCCCCTTTGGGAAAAGGTCTGATGAAGACAAACAAAAACAACTTGAACACAGTTTCCACACCTCTATGACTGACCTCACTGAGAGTAGCATGCATGGGTATCTCACTGGATGACTTCAGACCACAAGTGACAGTCGGGCTCTGCTGTTATTCACAGAGGGGAGTCACTGGGGTAGAGAGTA